>CM060942.1:347134628-348384628 GCA_030765085.1 Allium cepa | reverse complement strand
GCGACCTAAAGATTTAAGCACCGTCATGACCTATGATCTATGGAGAGTAGCGACCTAGCGGTTCTCAGCGACCTAAGGAAGGCCGCGACCTAACGGTTCTCAGCGACCTAAGGAAGGCCGCGACCTAGCGGTTTAAAGACTTCGCAACCTAACGATTTAAGGGGACGCCGCGACCTATAGAGCTCACACGACCTAAGGAAGGTCGCACACGACCTAAGGACATTGCATTGGAAGGCCGCCCTTTCTGTGCCGCTGCTAGTAAGGTCGCGTACGACCTAGAACTTGTTGAAAAAAGATGCGCTCATTCATAGAAAAGGAAAGCCGGATCTCCTTAGGTCGAAGACGACCTACGACCTATGATAGGTCGCTCACAACTTAAGAAGGCGAAGACGAAATACATCAGGGATGAGAGGTTCAGTAAGTCGTTACCTACTTGTGACCTACGACCTATTTTAGGTCATCCACGACCCAAGGCTTAGAAAATGATCCCATACTATTAGGTCGTTGCCGACCTACGACCTACTTTAGGTCGAAGACGACCTAACACTTGGAGAATTCTGCCCAGAAAATCACGCCTATAAATAGACAACCACTTCCAACTTCAAGAGGACCTTGGGCACATTCTCTTCATACACCGTTACCTTGCTGCATTGAGAACTTCATCAACACTTAGAGCTTTCAAGATTAGAGGAATACATCAAAGAACTTCACGAAGAAACCACACATCTTCAACATGAATTTAAGGACTTTAATCGACATTGAAGCTTAAGCTACTTGTTCCAAATCACTTGTAACTTGAAGCATATTGTACTTGAGAAGAATTGTATTAGCTTGTAACGGGATTATTAATAAAAGTACTTAGAGTGGACGTAGGCTATACCCTTAAGCCGAACCACTATAAAATTGTTGTTGTTTACTGCTTTTCCGCTATTACTTGCTTGTAATTCTTTCTCGATCTACCGGGTGGTGCTTTCACAACTACACTTCACACACCGGGGTGTTAGCGTTCACATTTTAGCGTTAACAATGTTATTAAGTATTTTGCTTTAAGTTCTTTTCTCTATTAGATGTGGAATAGTATAACCCTGTTGAAGCGTAATGATCATACGCCTGTAATGCATTGTATGCCCCATAATATGTCCTATTCTTCTACCCTTTCCTGGGAATCGATGGCCATTCATAGCTATTACCTTGACACAATAGAAGAGTTCGACCCAATGCTTTATTTCTGTCCTAGTTGATCCTGATTCGACATTAGAAGTATAGTGATTGTTCCCCAATAACCGGATACTTTTTTCCTGTAAATACTGCATATTTGATTCCATCCATAACTCCATGTTCTTCCCTATGAGTGCCAGCATCGATAAGAATTCTAGTTCTTACTGTTCATATTTTATGGTATGAATATACCATACCAATTTGTTATGTATGGATGTTGAGATTCCATTGATACAGAGCCAATTCCAATAGACTTATTGAACATTTCCATGGACGTGCATCCAGCAGCAATTGAACCTACGAATTTGCTAATTATGAGTTTGGTGTATTAACCATTCGGCCATGGATGCTTAACTGGGCTCATTGTACATCGTGAATAACCAAATTCCAATTGAAATAAAATATTTAGAAGGAATCAATGAAAATCTTTAGAAGGAATCAATGAAACGATATTAATTCAATTCCTGGATCTTTGAATTGAGAGAGATATTGAGTGAGATCAAGAATTCTCACTATTTATTAGATTCATGGACCAAATTCGATTCAGTGGGATCTTTCACTCGCATTTTTTTCCATTAAGAACGTTTTATGAAACTCTCTGACCTACGAATTTGGAGTATCCTACTTTCACGTGATTCATAGGATTCAACAAGCAATCGATATTTCACGATTAAAGGTGTAGTACTGCTTGTCGTAGTGGACCTTATATCTCGTATACCAATCGAAAGATGGTTGAAAGAAAAAAATCTCTATTTGATGGAGCTTCTTCTTGTACCTATGAATTCCATTAGACCCAGAAACGAGACATTGGAAGAATCTTTTTGGTCTTCCAATATCAATAGATTGATTGTTTCACTCCTGTATCTTCCAAAAGAGAAAAAGATTTCTGAGACTTGTTTCATGGATCCGTAAGGGAGTACTTAGGTTCTCCCAATAAATAAAAGTGTATCATGCTTGAATCGAACCGAGGTTCAAAGTGGTGGAGGATCAGGATCAGAAAAGAGGGATTCAAGTTGTATGATAGCTAATGAAAACATAGCCGGAATTGAGATCTCATTCAAAGGAAACATAGTAAATATCTAAAATTTCTTTTTTCATCCTATACGGGTGATCCGATTTGCAAGGACCGTGATTGGGAATTGTTTGATCATCCTTCTCCGAGGAAAAAGCGATAATCAACTTGAATTCGAGACAGCTATTCGAAATCTTAGGGAAAGACTTGATTTGTTATCTCATGTCTGCTTTTCGTGAAAAAAGGCCATTTGCAGGGGAGGGTTTCTTCAAACAACAAGGGGTTGAGTCAACTATTCAATCAAATGATATTGAGCACGTTTCTAATCTCTTCTTGACAAATAAGTGGAGTATTTCTTTAGAAAATTGTGCTCAATTTCATATGCAGTAATTCCATGAAGATATCTTTGTTAGTTGGGGGAAGAATCAGCATGAATCAGATTTTTTAAGGAACGCATCAAGAGAGAATTGGATTTGGTTAGATAATGCGTGGTTGGTAAACACGGATTGGTTTTATTAGCAGGGTATGGGATGTATTATCAAATATTCAATATGATTCCACAAGATCTATTTTCGTTCAAGTAATGAATTCTAGCCAGTCGAAAGGATCCTCTGATCAATCCAGCGATCATTTCAGTTCCATTAGAAATGAGGATTTAAAGTATCACACATTGATTGATCAAACAGAGATAGAATCAGATCGATTCCTTGGGATCCTTCCTTTCTTCAAATAAAAAATAAAGGTAAGAATAAATACAACAATAATTTTATGAGTATTTTTGAAGAAATGCGGATTCTTGTTTTTCTTCAAAAATTTCTAATTCTAGTGGACCTCTCAGTAGGATTCAAACCCAAATGAAGTCCTGACCATCTGTTAGGGAAAAAAAGAACGAACTGATCTTGTAGGATTCCTAAGAAATTCTTCGATTTGTTTCAGAAGTAGATGAATAATCATCTGCATGTCACGTTTCATGAATAGCTGGGACATTGAGGAAGAACCAAAAAGGCATTTCGGGAATCGATCTGATTCTATCTTTGTTGGTTTCATTTGAAGAAAGGAAGGATCCCAAGGAATTGATCTTTCTTTTAGTTACTTTTGCAGAACTTCCCTCTTGAATCATCAAACCATCACCCATTAATACAACACCAACATTATTTGATTCCAAATTGAGAGCAACGCCTACTGTACCCTCTTTAAATTCTACTAATTCACCATACATTACTTCATCAAGACCATGAATACGAGCAATGCCGCCACCCACTTGAAGTACGGTACTAGTATTCACAACTTTTACTTCTCTATTATATTTTTCAATACGTTCACGGATAATATTACTAATTTCATCAGCTCGAAGGTTACCATTAGTGTCCCTTTTTTCTTTTTCGGAAACAATGGGAAAAAATAATGCTAAACTCTAAACTAAAGTAAAAAAATAGAAGGGCAAATCGGTTATTTCTTTCATTTCCCCAAGGATTCCAATATTAGCACTGACGATATGGAAATGTAACTTGCTATTCAACAGAGAAATCCATCCTTTTGCTTTTACAGAACTTCCCTCTTGAATCATCAAACCATCATCCATTAATACAACACCAACAATATTTGATTCCAAATTGAGAGAAATGCCTATTGTACCCTCTTCAAATTCTACTAATTCACCTGACATTACTTCATCAAGACCATGAATACGAGCAATGTCGCCCCCACTTGAAGTACGGTACCAGTGTTCACAACTTTGACTTCTCTATTTTATTATTCAATACGTTCACGGATAATATTACTAATTTCATCAGCTCAAAGGTTCCATTAGTGTCCCTTTTTTCTTTTTCGGAAACAAAGGGAAAAAATAATGCTAAACTCTAAACTAAAGTAAAAAAATAGAAGGGCTAATCGGTTATTTCTTCCATTGCCCTAAGGATTCCAATATTAGCACTGATGGTATGGAAATGTAACTCGCTATTCAAATAACTATTCAGGTCTCCTATTGCCCCATGTAAGGCTTGTTAAAAACCTTGTTGTCGGACTTGATTAATTGCTCTTTGTTGTTCAGAATGAAGGGTTTTATTTTTGTAATCTTATAATTGTTCCAAACTCTCAGAAGTCGCATTAATCTAATTTACTTTTTCTTATTCTATCTCAGAGTATCAATTTATTCAATAATCCTCTGTTTCCATTCCCACTTTTCGTAAACGAGCGCGAGCTCGTTCAAGCTGCTCAATGGCCCCTTTACGCAATTCATCCGAATTTCGAATAGTACTCAAAATCCACTGTATTCGATTATCTAATAAATCATTTAATGAAAGTACATTAACTTACCATTAATTTTACAACTTCCATGATCTCTTCCCGGACCAAACATGAATCTTTCGATTCGTTTTTCTCTCACGCTCAATTTTTTATTCTATGGACACTTTCATATCTTTTTTTTAATGCAATGAACCTATCCTCCCTAGTTATGTTTGTTTGCAAACATATCAAAACCAATACAAGACCAGAATATTATAAGGACTCTCCGACCAGACAAAAATCTCTAATTGTCAGCAAAGTTGTTTCTTTATTTAAATTTCAATGAAATTTTTCTTCAAATAATTTTTTTTATCTGTTTTATACATAGGTTGTCGATTTCGGCATTGGATATTGGATAGTAAAATGTAGGGCGGCCTTTATTCTAGTAAATGGTTCAAATGATTGTATTGATATGAGTGTTATATATCAGAAAAAGAACCAAATATTCTTTTTTAAACCATTTCGATATTTACGTAATGGTAGAAAGAGTACCATGTTGTGCCCGGACTTCAAACAGTTTAGTTTTAACCGTCTTAATGTTCTCACTTTACTGGTTGATAGAGAATCAAAGTTGACTTAACAATAAAGAACGAAATGCTATGGTTCCTATATGATTTATTAATTTATTCAGAAGGAATTCATCGAGATTGTACACTTTTTTCCTATTTATCTTATTCTAAAATAATATGTTTATAAATAACACAAATAAATAAAGTGCAACCGGTTGGGTCCAACCTATTCTTGAAATATACAACTCGCACACACTCCCTTTCTAAAAAAAAATCAATACACCAAGAACTACACTTAGATTTATTAGATTTGTTGCTAAAATATCGGTATTAAACCTCAAAATCCCGACAGATGAGCAACGACCAAAAGAAACGAAAGAATCGGTTACATTTTTCATATGCTGTCCTCTTATAGATAGGACTAACAAAGAACAGAGTTCTTTTTGTATGACTTGACTTGCCCTTTTTTGATCGATTTATTTATCTTAATTTTTTTTCTTTATTTTATGTTTCCGATAAGATACTTATTAAGTTGGGTCCTTGGTCTTGTAGAAATTGCAAAATATTTCCCCTGTTCAAACACTTTCTAAAAAGAAAGTAAAAATTCCATTGTACTAACCGAAGAACGGGAAGGAATAAAGCGAGCAAATCCACTAATTCGTCATCCTCAAATCAGTATTTCCCAGGTTATTGTTCCAACAAATACATAATTGTAGGAGTAAAGTAGTGATATAATTCGTAGGATCAAATCGCAATGAATAAATAAAATAAGAAAAAGTGTGTAATGCACTTTTTACATTTCCATTCTAGGATGAAACTAAACAAAAGGATTCGTGTAACATTCCCTTTTTTAAATCAAATTGAAATTTGAAATAAATTTAATTTTTGAATTAAATTATGGATTAATATGGTGTTTTCCAAAATTTAATAGATATTTGTTTGTTTATTAATATAAATGAATGTAAATATGATTTTTAAATAGAATTTCTAACTGGAAATTCTAAAATAAATATTTTGAATAATATTTTAATTACAAATTTAATTGCAGATTAATTTGAAAATTTGAATGAATATATATATATATATATATATATATATATATATATATATATATATATAAAGATTGTAAATAAAGTAATCGATTTTAAAATTCAACAAACTGATTTTTTATATATATAGAATTTTGATTTGGAATTCAAAAGTGAATATTTTATAAATAGATTATAATTTGAAAATGTGAATTTGAAATTCAAATGTTAATACATTGGAATTAAATTGGACTTAAAGAAAATTTTATATTTGGTACTAAAATATAATAAGTATGATTACTTAAGTTTAAAATGAGAATTTTAGAACGTGTATTTATTAATAAGTTTAATATCTTAAGTTTAAAATATAAATATATTGAAAATAAAGTTTGGAAAAAAATTTATAATTGGAATAAAATTTTACAAATTGACTGTATATTAAATTTTGAATTTGGAAATTTAAAAATAAATTATTTTTAATTCATTTTCTTTAAAAAGTTATATAAGTATAAAAAAATAGAAAATTCTATGAATTAAATATGAACATTCCTAATAACTTGAGTTTAAGATGTAAAATTAAATTTGATAAAAAGATTTAAAAAAACATTGGAACATATAAACATATGTTAAGATATAAAATATAAATGCACAAGGGTTTAAACTAAAATTTTAACTAACTAAACTAAGGGATTTAAACATAAAAATACTAACTTTGTCAAATGTAAACATTTTATAATGCAAGAAGACATGTGTTGCTTAAATTATCATTTGTATTTACAAGTGTTAAACTAAATTGACAAGTGTTATGCTCTTAAAATTTTGTTTTTCATTTTGGAAAAAAATAAAATAATGGATAATGAAAAGAGGAAAATTTTTCTCTTCTCATTTTTGGTTTAGGAATTCAAAATTGAAGCCTGGTAATTGAAAATTCAAAATCAAGAAGCAACTCAACAGCAATCAAAAGGAAAAAAAAATCATCTCAACTCAAAAATGCAAAGTTTTCAGCCTGGAAATGATAATCTGGAAATCAAGTAGCAAATCAAAATCTAAATCCGAGGCAAAGTTAAAAAGCAAACCTGGAAGCTATTAATCAGAAGCATGTGAATAAAATCAAATGTCAAGCAAATATCAATCTAACATTCAAGAGCCTTAGAAAAATTGTAAGCAAAATCAAAACCAGGAAGCAAGATTTAAATTCAACAACAAATGCAAGTTCAACTCCAATAAGAAACATAGCAGATCAAATTAAAATACAAGTTGAAGATTTTAAAACGCAAAATAGTGTGCTCTATTCAAATCTCTCAGGTGAGCAAACTTGACCCATTTAAGCTTAAATCTTTGACATGCTTTGATGTTTATTTGCTGTTGAAGAAATGAATGTGATGAACATGTATCTGCATGTGTTTATAATATGAATTGTGGTATACATAACTATGTATATGCCTATAAGCTTCTCTGTTGTCCAATAGACAGAAGTTCTTCATAGTAAAAATCATATCTCAAGTTATAAACATGTTTAAGTGATAAAATTTAAATAAAAATTTATCCTCGTGATGTAACACAGATAAGAAAAATGATTTCAAATGAATTCTTTCGATATTTTCTTATAAAATGATAAATGGCAGTAAAAAAATCAAAATGAATCAAGAATTTGATGATCATAAATATGTGTTTGGATTATACTATCTGATTCTGGTTGCAAAAACATGAATTTAGAAATTCATTTCATAATTTTTAAGAGTTTCATCATCGAGCATGAGTGAGTTGAACAGAAAATGCAAAATCATCAACTTTCGATGAACGACAAAGTTTAGGAAGTCGTGATTCTGGGTGGAGTTAGCTGGAACATCAGTGATCATCAGAAAAATGATCAGAAAAATTCTAATTCGCCATGGTGGCCGTGCAAGATTAATGTTGGGTATAAGGTCAAGTAATAATTGGGTTCTCGTGATTGCTGCGTGGTCGTGGATGATCTGGAAATGATTGGTGGAGGGGGAATAGGTTCGTTCGCGTTCGGCGTAGCCTTGGGTGCGGCGGCGTAGACACAGGTTATCAGTGAGAGTCAAATGAGGATTTTTCTAATGATCCATTTTTGGGTTCAAGTTGGACCGAAAGGATCGATTTTGATTGCATGGGGGTTTCGTCAATCAGGGTACGTGGGAGGCTAGTAGGTGTTGTTGGCGAGTTGTTGGAGGTGGGGGTGATGATCAGATCGTAGTTGATCGCGTGTACACGTCCACATGTATCTGGTGGTGGTTGAGATAAAGGAAGTATCGAAGAAGAACAAGAAATTTAACTCGAGTCTGTGCTCGGGTAAGTGGGGTTATAGCTCGAATGTGTTATCGAGTAGCTCGTGGGTGGTTGTTAAATCTTCAAAAGAAAGAAAATGGAGACTCGGGGAGATTGGTTTCAGACTCGGGAAAATCAAGTGTTAAGCTCGGGTAAGTATATTTGTAACGTCCCGCCTTTTCGCACGCTTTAAATCGACACACATGCCAATTCAAACCATACGGAAGGTTGGATTGTTATGGGGTAAATAAGAAAAACACAAGAAAGAAATAAAAGAAAACAGAACCTCGCAGCGGAAGGATAAAATATAATAATAAAATATACAGTTTATAAATCTGTTTACAAAACATTCATATAATACATATCAGAGTTACACATACCAACAACAATGCAGCGGAACAGTGTGTAGTGCACTAGTATAAATAATAATAATATACATCTTCGTCTTCGTCCACCAGAGCTAAATCTTTAAATCCTGAAACGCTCGGACTGACCCGAGTGAATTGAAGAGACAAAACACTCGAGTCAGAACTAAAAGATCTTATGTAAGTTAAATTAACAGAAATAAATATGAGTGCGGTAACTCAAGAGATGCTCGGGATTTACATCTCCTAAGGATCCGTTAAACTATTTACTATATAGTATATTGCGCTATTATAATAGTGTCTATTTGTAAAATAAACTTACTTTTTAATAGCGTTAAGAGGTTACCCATATAGCCCTTAACACAAATAATGCCAATAGTCTATACAGTACCGTAATACCTCCTGAGCGGGAAGCTACCAGAGGATACTCCATAGGCACGACACAAATAGAAACTCGTAGTAAAGGCGCGGTAGGGTAGGTGACACGGCACAACTAGGCAATGCCAGGGTAGATATACCAATTACGCTTCCGGGCTGTTGGAAACGCGCAGCGCGCAGCTGCCGCCCACCTCGAACAAACTCCCCACATCAAAGAAATCAAAAATGAAGGTGGCCACCGAACCAATCCAAAATCAGAGTATAGTATCGAAGGGAAGTGTCCGATCAGTGGTGCTACCTCATTAACCCGTCAATCGCTCCTGTTTTAGCCACCTTATGCCAACTCACGGAAGTTGGGTCCACGTATTTACCTTACAGGAAACGTCGCCACCAACCTACTTCATTCTGGAATCTCCACCGCGCACACGGTTAGTCAAAGTGGTTTTCGGTATCAACAGAGAGTATGTCCATATCCGATCCCGGTCTCTTTGCCAACCAATCATTATTATAACACCGCGGTCATTTAAAAATAATTATACTTTTAAAACCAAAATAAAATATCCATTTAAAACCCATATAAAAACGATATCATTTTTATTCTTAAAACCCCAAATCAATACGATATCATTTTATTTTCCAATATATATTATTTCCAAAATCATAGGGTTTCCAAAGTAAAATATTTAGAAATTAAAACTCTTGGATATAATATTTCCAACTTATACTACCTTGAAAAAACATAGCTTTGAAACAAATTTCCATCTCTTAAATGGTTAAATATTTAACTACTTTTATAAAACTAAATAGCTTCTTTAGATTTCACAAATCAATTCTAAATATCGATTTAAACTTCCAAATACCATTTCAATTCTTATGGTTAAAAGCTTTAAATATTTCGCCATTTCAAAAACAAACTTATTTGACAAACCCATATGTATCAAATCCAATTACTTATTATTTAGACTTGAAATGTTTGCTTATTGAGTTCAATATAATTTAAGTAAACCTTTAACTTCACATAATTGGAAAAAATTTCAATTTATTTAACTTGATATATTCATTTAAAACAACCTGATACTCATTTAAATCACCTTACACTAAATCAAGTTATAAATCATATCCTTTAAAAACTTAACTTTTATTTAAATTCCGATTTAACTTAATATTCAACTTCCAATTTTATTCTCATTTAAGTCAATAGAACTACCAGAAATTAAATTTTAATTAAATGCTTAATCGTATTTGATCTTAAAATCAAACTTCGGTTTATACTTCAAATTAATTTTTATACAAAGCCTAAAACCGGAAAATTTCTATATATAAGTATATAGCTTTTATTAATGATCAAATCAAAACCCATAAACCATATATATATATATATATATATGTATAGCTTTACAAAACCGTAGTAAAACATTCCAAAAATAATTTTATATATTTACCGCGGTGCCTGTATAAAATTTTCTATCCTATGGTCAAGCGATACGGATGTTTATCACTTCAATCCGCAATTTAAAAAAAAATTGCGGTTGTATATCATTTCAAACCGCAATCCCGAATGAAATGAAAATGCATGATAACTTGCAGTTTATACAATACAAATATAGCATCCATTCATCCAAATATCAATCATCAACCATTATTTGAAATCATCATCCAATTTAAATAGTCATTGATATAGAGCATATAAATTATGCAGGTAATAAATAACAGTTTATATTCAATAATAAATTTAATAACTGTTAACTAGCAGTTTATATGCAAAATAAATTCTAACCGTAAATTTATAAGCAATAATTAAAATAATAAACAGTTAAATAAATAAAAATGCGAATTAACTGAGAAGATGAATAAAACATGCCAAACAAATCATATATTAATTTCTACTCATATCTAAAAATCAATTTAACAAACATAAAATATTTTAAAAGTTGTGAGTGGGTTAAAACACTCACCATTTGAATTTAAATTGGATTTAAATCCAATTTAAACCCAAAATTTTGCAGTCTCCAAATTCATCCAAACCGGCGTCAACAGATCTTAAATTTCAATACGATCCTAACAAAAATTATCTCGCATGAATCGGACACGGTATGTGAAAATTACACAAGTTAAAGTTAAAGAAATTGTATAGAAAATCAAATAAACTAAAATAAAGAATACCTCTCTTCGAGAACTATGACATATAAATTTTTCTAGAATTTTTAGAGGAGTTTGAATTTTTATTTATACTTTGGACTGTAATTGGATCTAGAATTTTGCAGCCATTGGAAAAGAAGGAGTTGAAGAAAAGAACACACAGAGAAATGAAGATAGATGGAGGCTAGGGTTTACACAGCCTATTTATAGACAAAGTGAAAACGAATAAGTAAGCACGAATTATAAACGCGCAAAACGGTTGTTGGCCCACCAGAATATTTCATATTAATTGGATACGTTACGGATTAGTAAAAAAATAAATTTCTTCCTCAAACATTTACATTGAATTTTAAACGTATTTACAAATATAAATTTAGACGCTTTATTTAAGTTTCAATATAATTTCATTAAATTTCAAATTCATAAATAATTTCCTTTTTTAACTAAATTTCAAATTACCGTAATAATTATCTTAGATTCTTATTCATTCCCAATAGATTTAACTATTGTAAATCGACTAAGTTTACATACTATAAAATCCACATTCCTATGTATATATAGTTTTGAATTCCATACTATAGATATTTTATTAACATTTTGCAAATACATAAATTGGTATTGCACTGTTACCTAAATAAATAGCCTATACCAATCACTAATTAAATGGGTTACCAAATTTTGGATTGGTTAATAATTATTAATTATTGCTTCATTTCTTAATTATACACTTGCATGGGTTATGCTTGTCTAATTATATTCCCATATTAATTAATGTATCCAACAAACAATAACCTTTCCTCATTTCCACCCCTTTTACCAAATATTTCCCTACAAATAATTCGTTTTCCCATACATACTTCCATTTACACCTAAACTTATTATACCTCTTTATTTTATCAAACAAATTACAATGATTAAACAAATTTAAATGAAAATTTGAGTTGATAGATTCATAGATTCAAATGTTTACTTTATTTCAATATCTACTAAACTTTGAAATTATAACATAGACTTCAAAATAAAATCCTCCACTCTAGTCATACAAGTCTTATTGAAATAAAATGTATCTACCCTATTTTTAGGTCTTGGTTCCTAATATCCACTCGTTTTGACTTCATTTAAAATAGCGTACAAATTACATTACCTTTAATTGCAATAAATCCTATCATTGCCATTTATATTCCAAATGAATAAATTATTAATAGTTTAATTGAATCAGATTTACAACTCAACTTTAAATATTTGCAAATTTTGTCAGTTTGGATTACTTGGTAAATTTAGAATCCCTTAAACAACTTCCTACATAAATTTATTATAGAATAATTCAAAATTAACGTACAATTCCAATTTATGCAGCGATTACAACTTAAATTTCAAGGAATTTATTTATTTAGGTTTAAATCCTATTATTCACTAAAATTGTCATCTCATGTATACAATCCACATTGGTTTGTATTTATTCCATTTACCACTTTAGTCATAGCGTAAATTTCTCATTAATACACATTAAAGTCCACTAAATTTCAACTGCCTCTTAATTTCCATTTATAAGTCTTAGCCCCTTAAATTTGAGCACTTCTAACATGGTATTACTTCTCATATTAAATGTAACTTTTATTTAGTGTATTAACATTTATTTCTATTTAAATTCCATCAACCAAATTAAACATGTAACTTATAGCTATTTCTTACAATCCAAATTATTACACCCATTGTCATATTCTGATGGAGCCAGCATTTAATTACACAATTTATCTAAATTACATTAGGACAATATTTAATTCTCTTTGATAATATTAAATCCCCAATTTATTAAATGGAGTCAATATATCTTTCTTTATATACTGTACGTCTAAATATCTTAATTATCAAATTTCAACTTATCCCTCAACCCCCAAATAACGTTATCAACAATCTTCATATTATAATTAATACTAACCTTTATTTCATCTTATAGAATCAGCTATCTTTATGTACAAATTAACCTACCTTACTGCACAACTTAAGAAAATTAATTGCAAATATGATCTCACATTAGACTTCATAAATTATCAGTTGAAATCTACATAAAACCATTTATTTAATTAAAACCTTGCTATTATACATATTGACTCTTTACATGGAATTAGATTACATTCCTTAATTTCATTAAAACTTTATTTCTCACCTAAATCGCAAAATAGTAAATTTCAATAACTATAGAAATTTTATTTAAGATGAATTTGAATCCCAATCAATTGTTATTGCACTCCTTATTACATTAAATTACATTCAGTTTACACATTTTAGAATTAAATTCAAATTACCTACAAATCTTATTTCATTCATAAATACCATCATTTACCACATTATTGCATGGTTTCATTTAATTATATTCAGGCTATTCATGTTTCTATTAAACTTGCATACATACTTCCGTTATTATTTAATCAATTATTAGACATTATGACCAAATCATCTAACAAAATTGTATATTTTTCCATTTATTAACATTCAGTTACTATTCAACATGTTTAATTCATTAGATAAATCAAATAATTACGCTTGCTTTTCTCATTTGATTTTATAACCTAATATACCATTCATATTAAACCTATTTCATTCAATTCATACAAATTCAGCTAGATTAACTTTACTGTCTAGATTTTCATGCAGTTACTTTTAATAAATCGAATATTGCATTGGATAATTTTACTACTTACCTTTCATATAAAAAAAATTCAAAGTGTACGCTCTCACTACTACCTTTATTAGGATTTATTCCCTATGCTAATATTTAGTTTTACTTACCCTTTATATTTCATCTCTTTTTAAATTAAATTACAAAATCTTAATTAAATTAACCAACTTAAATTGTCGAAATTTACGGGTCGTTACATTCTCCCCCACTCAAAACTTTTCGTCCCCGAAAAGGAAAAAGAAGGGAAAAGAAGGATTTAGAATCTACATATCTTATTCAAACATTACCTTATAAACAATTAAATTTACAATATCTGTTACTTTTCTTAAAATATACAAATTTACAACCTTATCTTTTTATACTTAAATTTATTAGAGTTTGGAGAACATTTCAAAATATTTCTAAGTCCAAAATTTAAATATCTAAGTAGTTCCAATCACTAATCATCCAAATTAATACAACAACCATCAATTTCCTTGAACAACATACATACAATTACAAAACAACCATACAATCACACAAATCAAATAGTTGTTTGGGTTCAAACATGAAATTTTACGGAATGAAAAATAACTATCAAGTGCATCATTTACTCAACAGTCTTAGATGGAATAAATTATTTATTCATCCAACAATTTCGAATTTCCTTACCCAACCAAACATAAATCAAACAATAACCATTCAACCCAACAATCAATTTAACTTATTATAAATCTTTATTTCATACTTTAGTTGTTTGATTTCCTTTCTTTCATTAATGAGTGATTACCTCATTTATTTTCATTTATTACTTACAATATTCATCTTCCATTTTAAATGTCATGTAAGTTTCTTTTTATTGCATTCCATTTATGTATTTCTAAATTTTATTTATTTATTTCTCACAGTTTCATTTATTATAGAATTTCATTCTATTTACTTAAGTTTTAAAATCATCTAACTATAATACTTAACTTTAATTATGGTAAAATTTAAATTTACAACTTAAGTTTATAACAATAAATTCCCATTTATAACAGCAAATTCATTGAATACTTTCATTATCTCAAGCTTTACTTGTAAGATTTCCCCCTTACATTTTCTTACTGACACTGTAACTTTTATTATATGGCAAGTTATATATATGCTTTAAGAATGTAAGTGAAAATTTATACAAGTTTCTTCTCAATTCCTTTTATTTTTTTAGTGGTTCATTAATTATATATTCGTTTTATAAGTTACAATTTCAACTTACTTTTACTTTCATTCATTTATTTAATGCTAATATTTAATAATAGTAACATTTTAATTACACCTAATTTGTAACCTTATAACATCAATTCTAATAAATAAAGAATTTCCTTTATCCATTTAATAAGGTTTACAATCGTTTATTTACATTACTTCTCCTCCTATTGTATATTTTTTTTTTACTTAAAGGTTCAAATTTGCCACACTTAATTGTACTATTAATAAATCTGGAACTTAAGAACAAAATATCGGGTTAAATTTTAAATCATTTAAAATAATAGATAGATATCTACACTTAACATATATATCCAATTATAATTAAAACGATAAAATTTTCTTAACAATTCTGCAGTAAATTACTACAGTGGCCTTCCCACTTCGAAACTCGAAAATGAACGTCGATGATGTGTGCACCCATCACTGAAATTATTTTCCAGCGACAGAGAGGAAAGTACAAAACTTATTTTCTCCAAAAATCTTCTTTAAAACAATTTCTCTTAGATTATATTAAATATTCATATCAGAAAATACTTATAACAATTATATTCCAAAAATTTTACGAAAAATTCCAAAACCCCGGATCTTAAGTCCTAAATTTCCAAATTTCATTTATCTTATTTTTAAATCTTATTTCTATCATTATTCAAAACCTTCATTACCTAACAAACAATCTATTACAACCAAATATATATATTATTTTGAAAAAATATTTTATAGAAAATATAATAGGTAAAATTATTTCATTCACCTATATTAAAACAAATATTATGTCGGTCTGTCCTATTAAGTGTTTAGAAACCCCTATTGATGTCACAGCGTCCCATGCACCAACTAGAGTTTATAAATACAAAACGGAACATATTAACACAATATTAAAACCTTTTTATAACACTAACAAATACGCTCTCTCATATATATACACTCAGTGACTCCCATAGGGTATTACTACCCTTTTAGTAAAGAGTCAAACCCCACAAAGCTAAGGTTTATCGCTAAACCAAAGCTCTGATACCAACTGTAACGTCCCGCCTTTTCGCACGCTTTAAATCGACACACATGCCAATTCAAACCATATGGAAGGTCGGATTGTTATGGGATAAATAAGAAAAATGTTAACCCTATCTCGGTTACGACTCAGCAGGTATGTGGAGATGGCGCCGACCTAACTGATTAGCAAGATGGCCGACCTAATTCGATACCGACTTAACTGGTTAAGAAAGCGTACCGACATAACGCTGCAAAGAGATTCCGACCTAAGGTTTGAAGTAACCCACCGTCTTAATATATTCACCGATCCAACATCTTAAGAGTGATGCCGACCCAAGAATGGCCGACCTAAATAGCTCAGGAGAGGTCCCGACTTAACTCTCAAGAGACGTACCGACCTAATGGTGAAAGGGAAATCCCGACCTAGAGACTTACATAGCCTACCGACTTGACATGCTACCGATCTAACTACAATGAATCGCAACCGACCCAGGGAGATGAAGGGTGAAACGGTGCAACCATTTAACACGTAGCACGTTAGACCGACGGCGACTTAGTCTAAGTCGGAAACGACTTAGGACTTGTGTGAATCCATCGAAGACAGGTAAACACGGCTTGACCATATCAGGGCTCTTATAGGTCGGCCACGACTTAACTGGGTCGGTGAGGAGTTAAGACCGAGCTTAGGTCCAAAATCTTTGCCTATAAATACCAACCTACCTCCAACATTCGGGGGACTTTGGGCACATTCTCTTCAAGCGCTGATACTCTGCTGCATTCCAAACCAATTCAACACTTGAAGCTCTTGAGACACTATGAACACTACATACAACTTCAAAAAGAGATCGTAAACATCCAACATGGATTCGAAGACTCTCATTTCCATTGAAGTTTAAGCTACTTGTTCTGAGTCTTTTGTAATTCAAAGTGCATTGTACTTGAGAAGATTTGTATCATCTTGTAACGTGATCATCAATAAAAGTACTTAAAGTGGACGTAGGCTATACCCATAAGCCGAACCACTATAAAATTGCTGTTGTTTACTGCTTTCCCGCTATTACTTGCTTGTAATTCTTTCCCGATCTATCGGGTGGTGCTTTCACAACTACACTTCACACACCGGGGTGTTAGCGTTCAAATTTAAGCGTTAACATTTTTGGTGCTTTCACTGAGAATTGAACTCAGGACAGCTGTCATCATTGCTTCGCAGAGATTTGAAGAAAGAATTTCCTTAAAAACCAGAAGTATATCTGAGATTATGGCTCCTGGAAGGAAAAGTAGATCTATCAGATCTGGGAACATTCAAGAGGGAACCTCCGCTTCCCCTGTGCCTAATCTACCCACTCCGTCTGTTGGAGTCACAAAAGCGGAATTGGATGCTGTGATTCTAGGGCTAAACCAGCAGATAAACGCCCAAAATGCCCAACTAGAGGCTCAAAGTGCCCAAAATGCTCTGATTCTGAATAAGTTGAACGACTTACTTGGGGCAAACAATCAACCGGCTGGTAATGAAAGGAACTATGCTGGCAACATTCATGATGTTGATGAAAGGAATGCTCCTGAAAGGCCTACTAGTCCCTTTGAGCAGGCAGTACCTGACGCCGGTGGATCTAGAACTCGGCATGATGAGGAATATCTTTCTGGAATGGTCCGGCAGATCATGAAAGAAAGTATGCAAAGAGTTGAAGATGAGAAGGAATGGGGTTTCGCCCCAAGTAAAACTCCGTTTACTGAAAAGATCTTGAAGGCGGAATTTCCAAGGAAGTTTGTCCCTCCGACTATTCCAGCTTACAAAGGGACAAGTGATCCGAATGAGTTCTTGTATAAGTATGATTGGCACATGACAGGTGCCAGGGCCTCCGATGAAATAAAGTGCCGATATTTCCCCGTATACCTGGAAGGCGTGGCTTTACTGTGGTTCACCAAGTTACCAGTCCGATCTATCGTTCAGTTTTCAGACTTGACCAGAAAATTCAAGGAGCAGTTTAGACTATATGCTTCGAAGGCCAAGGATATTATGTCACTATCGAGTTTAGAGCAGAATCCTGGTGAGTCTATCAGATCCTTCTTGAACCGCTTCAATATAGCACTGGCTGAGGTGGACAATGATGAACCACGAATGATATTGACTTATCTGATGAGGGCTATCGATAAGTCAAGCGAATTTGGGAAATGGTTAAATATGAAGGAGCCAACCTCTCTCGAAAAGTTCTACAAAAAGGCAGACGAATTCATTCGCTTGGAAAGCCGTCCTTTACCAGTAAAGACAGTGTTGGAAAAAGCAGAAGACAACACTGTCGCTCCACGCAAGAATGAATCGGTGGGGCAAAAAAGGGAGAATAGTAATGGGAAGAAACAGGGTAATCTGAAGAAGCCCCGATCCTTCAAGCCATCAGAATATACTCCATTATCACATACACCGGAGCACATCTACCTGGCCACTAAAGATTCCGTCGCTTTCCCTAAACCTATCCCATTGAGAACCGGGAGAAAAGCCATACAAAGTGGGAAATTCTGCCGCTTCCACAATCAACCAGGTCATGAAACTGATGAATGCCGCCAGCTGAAAAATCTGATTGAAGAGTTGCTAAGAGAAAACAAGTTGCAGCAATTCGTGAAAAAGAATAGCAACGATCCTGCATCGTCGAGTCAGGGGCAGCGGGCTCCTGTTCATCAGCCTGGGGCAGGTGAGAAAGCTACGGGGCATGAATCTGGAAGGCCCGTTATCAATGTCATTTCAGGAGGACCTCACCCAGCTGGCAAGAGTTGGGGTGAGATGGAGAGATATTCCAGGGCTTTGAAATATGCTCCAGCCGAAGAAGACGTCTTTGTTCTAGAAGACACTACGCCCCTTAAACAACAGAAAACTTTCAGCGATGATATTGTTTTCGGAGCCAGAGATTCTACAGGTATTGAAGCCCCTACTTTAGATCCCTTGGTCATCTCGGCTGGTATTGGACCAGCCATTGTCAGAAGAGTCCTTATTGACTGCGGAGCATCATGTAATATCCTCTTCAAAAAGACATTTGACCAGATGAAAATCCCTATGATCGATGTGCAAGCCTCATCACAGAAAATCGCTGGCTTCACTGGGGAGCCAAAACAACCAATTGGGACCATCGATCTGCTTGTAGAACTTGGGGAAGGAGAAAGGAAAGTGGTCCGAAAGCAAACCTTTGTGATCGTCGATGAATATTCTGCTTATAATGCGTTTCTTGGCCGTCCAACACTCGCAGCATTCAAAGCTATCCTAGCCCCGTGGTGCCTCACTATTAAATTCCCTACTGACAATGGAGTAGGAGTGATAAAAGGAGATCAAAATGCTGCGCGAGAATGCTATTTGACAGAGCTGCGAGAGGCAAGAAAAAGAGAAATGGGAAAGGGTGCGGCAACCCCAGTCCGCATCAAGGAACCAGCCTTGTAGCAATTACAGAGCGGACCCTGCACTGGCGAGCACAGCGGGGCACGGAAAGAAATGGATCCCAGAAAAGCCAGTACAGGGGAGAATAGAGTAGTACCGGTGGAAACGACAGTTCCGGTACCTGTTGACCCAAAAGACCCAAATAAGGTGTTGAATGTGGGTTCACAGCTTAATGTGTCAATTCAGAATATCTTGATATCTTTCCTGAAGGCAAATCTGGATGTCTTTGCTTGGACTCATGCCGATATGTGTGGAATATCCCCAGAAGTTGCAGTACACGCTCTGAATATTGACCCAAAGTTTACGCCAGTTAAACAGAAAAGAAGAACCCAAGGTCCAGAAAGGTCAGTAGCATTAAAAGAAGAAGTTGATCGACTCATGGAAAATAACTTCATCAAAGAATCTACATATCCAAATTGGGTTTCAAATCCTGTGTTGGTCAAGAAAGCTAATGGAAAATGGAGAGTGTGCATTGATTTTTCTGATCTAAACAAGGCTTGCCCCAAAGATTGCTTCCCATTACCCAGGATCGATCAATTGGTAGACGGAACTGCGGGACATGAATTGTTATCTTTCATGGATGCCTACTCCGGTTATAACCAAATCATGATGCATGAGCCGGATCAGGAGGATACAAGCTTTATTACAGATGTTGGACTTTATTGCTACAGAGTTAGGCCCTTCGGATTGAAAAACGCAGGGGCAACCTACCAAAGACTTGTTAATGCTATGTTCAAACCGCAATTGGGCAAAACTATGGAAGTCTACGTAGACGACATGTTAGTGAAGTCCAGGAAAGCAGCGGATCACATTGAACACTTAGCGGAAATGTTCGCAGTCCTTCGGAAATATAGAATGAAGCTTAACCCCCTGAAATGTACATTTGGAGTCGAATCCGGAAAGTTCTTAGGTTTTATCGTCAGTGCTAGGGGCATTGAGGCTAGTCCAGCTCAAATTACTGCCTTGAAAGAAGTTAAAGCTCCTAGAACAAAGAAGGAATTGCAGAGTCTCAACGGAAAGATCGCCGCCCTGAGTCGGTTCATTTCCAAAGCGACTGATAAATGCATCCCATTCTTCGATGCCCTGAAGAAAGGAAAGAAGAACTTTGAATGGACTCCCGAATGCCAAAAAGCTTTTGAAGAGTTGATCCGTCATATGGAAACGCCTCCGATACTTTCTAGACCAGGCAATGGTGAGGATCTTCTTATATACTTGGCAGTATCATCTCATGCTCTAAGCGCAGCGCTGATACGGGAAGACAAAAGGATTCAACATCCAGTTTACTATATCAGCAAAAGACTCACTGGGGCAGAGCTGAATTACTCCAAGTTGGAAAAACTCGCCTATTGCCTACTAGTTGCATCAAGGAAACTGAGGCAATATTTCCAAGCTCATCCTATCAAAGTGCTCACTGATCAACCTCTAAAGCAAGTCCTATTTCGCCCAGAAACTTCGGGTCGCCTTCTAAAATGGAACATTGAACTCAGTCAATATGACATCACTTATCATCCCCGAAAAGCAATCAACGGACAAGCTTTAGCTGATTTCATTGCAGAATTCACAGAGAAAGATAATGGTGAGGAAAAAGCGATCAATGATTCTCCAATCCAGTGGAAGATGTATGTTGATGGCGCAAGAAATGACTACTGTTCTGGAGCCGGAGTGGTACTTGAAACTCCTGAAGGTCGATCATTATGTTATGCACTAAGACTGGAATTTCCTTCAACAAACAATGAAGCGGAATATGAAGCTCTTATTGCAGGTCTGAAAATTGCTAAAGAGCTAAACATTCGAGCATTACAAATTTTCAGTGATTCTCAGCTTATCGTATGCCAAGTCAAGAAGGAATTTCAAGCAAAAGGTGGAAACCTGCCTTCCTACTTGTCAAAGGCTTGGGAACTCCTATGTGAACTCGATCACTATTCAATAAGCCACATTCCTCGGGAAGAGAATATGAAGGCAGATTCCCTCGCAAAATATTCAAGTTCTGGTGAAGCTCAACTATTGGGATTGGTCCCTGTAGAAGTCCTTTCAGCGCCAAGTATAGACGAAATGGATATAGACTGGATTATGAATGTATCTCAAGAACAAGAGTCATGGATGACTCCAATACTGGATTACCTACTCAGAGGTTCTCTGCCGGAAAACCCGATAGAAAGACGAAAGCTACTAAGGAAGGCCTCTCGCTATGTAATTCAGGATGGCCGATTGTACAGACGGGGATTCTCAATGCCATTGCTTCGATGTGTATCCCGGGAAGAGTCCAAAACAATCCTAGCTGAAGTGCATGGAGGAGAATGCGGTGATCATTCAGGTGGTCAAACACTAGCAAAGAAAATTCTCCGATACGGATATTTTTGGCCAGAAATTAATCGGGATGCTGCAGATTACTCCCGAAAATGTGACAAATGCCAAAGATATGCCAAAATTCCTAGAGCACCTTCTACCGAACTCACACAGATGGTCAGTCCATGGCCATTTGCAATTTGGGGAATGGATCTCATTGGGCCGCTACCAACTGCTAAATCAGGGATTAAATACGCTACTGTTGCAGTTGATTATTTTACTAAGTGGGCTGAAGCTGAACCATTGGCTACTATCACTTCTAAGAAAATGATAAGCTTTGTGACCAAGAATATCATTTGCAGATACGGTGTACCTCAGAAAATAATCACAGACAATGGTACCCAGTTTGAAAGCGAGGAATTCCAGAATTTTTGCAAACGATTCAAAATCCAGAAAAGCTTTTCGGCAGTAGCTCATCCGCAGGCAAACGGGCAAGTGGAAGCAGTGAACAAGATCATCAAATCAACCATAAAAAAGCAACTCGAAAGAGCAAAAGGTGGTTGGGTCGATAAACTACCACTTGCACTATGGGCATACAGAACTACTCATAAAACTGCAACTGGGCATACTCCTTTTTCGTTAGCATACGGATCGGAAGCAATGATCCCGGTTGAAACAGAGGTCCCTTCACACAGAAGAATCCATTTCAATCAAGCAGAAAATGAAAAGCTACAACTGGAAGCGCTGGATCTCCTTGATGGAAAAAGAGATGAAGCTAACCTCAGAGTTGCAGCTCATCAGCAAAGGATAGCCAGACATTTCAATTCCAAAGTTCGTCAACGCAGCTTTGAAATTGGAGATCTAGTCCTGAAAAGAATTATGACCGCGACAGGTGTGTTTGGGCCAAATTGGGAAGGACCGTATGTAATAGGTCAGAAACTTCTTGACGGCACATTCAAGCTCACCACTGTTGATGGAGATCAAATTCCAAGGGCATGGAACAGCAATCACTTGCGTCCATACTTTACTTGAAAATTTTGTTGAAACATTGTAAAAAGAATTATGAATATATGATTCTTGTAATTGAAAGCAATTGTGAAACTGATGCAAGTAAATAATGAAAGAATATAAAGTGGATGTAGGCCCAATTTCATGGCCGAACCACTATAAATCTTGTGCTCCTTATCATCATTAAATGTTTGCTTTGTTTTCGATATAAAAATACATAAAATGTATTGCTGAAATGTCGATTTAAATTTTTGCAGATAATGGAAATAAAACTTGCGCATAATAAGACCGAGCGATTCTCACCATCATTCAACAAGCAAATTTCAAGTCACAAAGACCCCGAATTCAAATCCTAGATAGGAAATACTTCAATTGAACGGCTAATGATTTCGATAGAAACGAGCCCTTGCTGATAAATTGAGATCGTTTGAACAAACAAACATCCAATTAGGAAGCTAGTGCCCATTCTCACGAATTTGCCTGGCAATGAAGTACACTTCCTTGGATTAAACAAGCCACTTGTGAGAGAAAGGGGAATGAAAACTTGAAAAGAAAAAAAAAAGAGGATCGCTGAAAAGGCATAAGCAAGTGAACAGAGGAACAACCAAAGCTACCATCAGCGGCACAAGTCCTCTTCGGAGGCGCAACTCTTCGGAGGATAAAAGACCTCTAATGGGTCATACGCCACAAAAAAGAAAGTTCTCTACTCAACAAAAAAGATTGGAGGAGTCATGACCCTCCAACTATGAGAGAGTAACTTCCAGGCGATGAAAACCCTCTCTGAGGCACATTTCACCAGGAGTTGAAGTGTTATAACCGCTCTTCGGGATTTCACTTCACCAGAGTTGAAATGTAAACAAAATAAAAGCCCTCTTCGGAGGCCCATTTCACCAGGAGTTGAAGTGTTATAACCGCTCTTCGGGATTTCACTTCACCAGAGTTGAAATGTAAACAAAATAAAAGCCCTCTTCGGAGGCCCATTTCACCAGGAGTTGAAGTGTTATAACCGCTCTTCGGGATTTCACTTCACCAGAGTTGAAATGTAAACAAAATAAAAGCCCTCTTCGGAGGCCCATTTCACCAGGAGTTGAAGTGTTATAACCGCTCTTCGGGATTTCACTTCACCAGAGTTGAAATGTAAACAAAATAAAAGCCCTCTACGGAGGCACATTTCGCCAGGAGTTGAAGTGTAGCAACCGCTCTTCGGAATTTCACTTCACCAAAGTGGAAATGCAAAAACAAAGACCTTCTTGAAAGCCCACGTTTCACCAAGATTGAAATAAAACTTCCAAGTGTTGAAACGTGAAAAGGCTTTCTTCGAAGGCACAACTCTTTGGGGGTACACGTTTCACCGAGATTGAAATAAAACTTCCAAGTGTTGAAACGTAAAAAATCCCTCCTTAGAGGTACGACCCCCTCCCGGGGACACAATCAAGAAAAAAGACCTCTTTGGAAGCACACGTTTCACCGAGATTGAAATAAAACTTCCAAGTGTTGAAACGTGAAAAGGCTTTCTTCGAAGGCACAACTCTTTGGGGGTACATGTTTCACCGAGATTGAAATAAAACTTCCAAGTGTTGAAACGTGAAAAATCCCTCCTCAGAGGTACAATTTTGCATAAAAAAAAAAAAAAAAAAAAAAAAATCCTCATCAAAATCGTACTTTAACTTTCAAATGGAAAATAATCGTAAAAAGAAAAGAAGTTAAAGTACCCTTCAGAGGTCCGCTTCACCACATAGAGGAATTCACTTGGTAAAATATGCACATAAGCAAAAGAAAAAAGTGATTTCTTCGAACGACAAAGCGTAAAAACTTATACGAAGGGAGTTGTACTCTATAAAATTTTCTTTAAAGAATAAAATAATTATTCTTTAACAAATAAGAGTGCAAGTCCCCTCGAAGTATAAAACATTGCAACAAGCTTAAGGTATGGGGGCAACATGGTATAGTAGTATAGCTGCATCAGTAAAGTAATACTCAAACAACATACCATAAGCCCGCTGCAATGTTATATAAACAAACTTGTGCAAAAATAAATAGTAAATGCATTCTCAAATTCAAACAGAAGTTTGTACAAACGAAGAATCATTTTATTCAACTATAATGCAGATACAGGTTTTCAAGATAAAAGCGGGAGCCGATACCCGCACAACTCTCGGCCAGTTCATATAAAAGACAAAAAGCTAAAATCTTCACTTCTTCTTCCCTCCTTTGGATCCTTTACCCGGTCGAATGACCAGCTTCCAGGTCGGCCAGTGGGTATAAGGGAAGTAGGAGAGGTAGGTGTAACCGGTTCAACTTCCGGCTCCTCTTCAGTGGCGGTGATTTTCTTCCCCCTCCTCTTTGATGTCCCACGCTTCTCTCTCCTTTGTGAGGAAGACTCACTCCCCGGAGTGACAAGTTTTGATAGAACAATGTCGTCAGAAGGAGTCCGTTCCGGGGATATGTCACCTCCCTCAGGTCTCTCATCTTTCTGCTCTTGCGAAGCAATGGGATCATCCAAGCCGTGAAGAGCCTCTATTTGTTCCTCCTGTGATCCAGGTTGCGAGGCAGAAGGAGGCACCGCCTGAAGAGATGAAGGAAGGATGACCGGAGGAGTAGAAGTTTGAGCAGTGCTTGGTACTTTCTCTACAGAAGAAAAAAGGTTAAAGTCAGTAAAAAGAGGAGATGAAGGTTCACCAATGAAGTCAGTAAAGAGAGGAGATGAAGGCTCGTCAAGGTTGAGAAAATAGCCAAGGAGCTCGTGAAACTCATGTGAAATAAACGAGTAACCAGCTTGAGCAGAATTGACAGTAGCGAGATTAACAGTGAAGTTACCTGGAGAAGCTGGTTTCCTGATATCGACTTCATAAGCTTGCGCATCAGCGCTCTCTTCACCCTCGTCTCCGCCTTGTGTGCTTGTAATATCAGCGGTAACTTTGGTGGGAGATGCGAGATGGGAACTAGAACCAATAATGTCGACTTCAGACGAAGAAGGTGGCTGGACTAGAGTAGTTGAAGTGGTTTTCCCCAGCTGGTCCCCTTCCGTCACTTCGGTTCTTAGTTTGGCAAGTTGTTCCTTTCCCCTGGCAAGAGCAGCGCGAGCGTCTTCATCAAAATAATGCCTTTCCAGGGCTGACTCGTCATAACCAGCACCTTCAGCACCAAGCATATCGAGGGCGGCCTCCCACACTTCAGCTAAAGTGATCTCATACTTGGGACCAAGAAAGGCGAGGCTTCCACGCCCCAAGACGCTATGCAAGTAGAAGTCGAATAATGTTGAGCCGAAGCTGTTTTTGGTCGCCTCATGAGATTCTTCGGCTGCGATTTTGCCGGCGACAGCCTCATCGCGCTCCCTTTCAGTTTTGGCAAGCTGAAGCTTAAGCATTTGTATCTCCGCCTCCTGGGAGTTGTTTTTCTTTCGAAGCTCAGCAATATCAGAGACATAGCCTTCACTGATTCTTTTTTGTGCCTCGAGCCTATCTTCGGCATCCCTCTGACTGGCATGAGCATCTCTAACTTGTCTGAGAAGCACTTCTTCTTTTTGAGAGTATGAAGTAGAGGAAGCAGCAAGCTCATCTTTCAACTTCTCAACCTTTGCTTCGAGCTCCTCGTTGTAGGAAGTTATGCTCCTCATTTCGGTGTCGTGCTGCTCAAGCACCTTTTGCCACTCAGCCTTATCATTTTCCATGGTGAGCATGGCCTCTAAGTTGGCACGGTTAACTCTTTGAAGCTCATCAACAAGCTTCTGCCAGTTTGACATCCTCTCGATATCGAGCTTGACTGCATCAAGATTGCGCAACATAGCAGACTTGTCAATGGGGACCAAGTCTAGGTCGAATCTCACGCCCTTTAAGCACCATTGTGGAAAACGACTTTGTAAAGTGGCCGGGCCAGGTCCCACTTGAAATTTAGGCCTGCTTATTATTGTCTGGATGTCCTCCTTCCCAAGAGCAGGAGAGTCAGAAGTAATGTCAAGAGGGGCAGGGGCAGTAGGCTTTTCGGGAATAGTGGAAACATGTCTCTTACCATGTCGGGCTCGTTTGCCTGAATCTTCAGCTACATGACCTTTTCCTCGGTCGTCGTGAGATTTCCTTTTGTGCGAGTCATCACTCCTCTGCAGAGAATCATGGTGCTCATCCCTATCCCTTCTGTCATAACGCTCTTCTGCATCCCTCCTTTCACGAGCCTTTCGAGCAGCCCTCTCTTCGTCAGACTCTCTATAGGAGGGAAAGTAACGCCGATAATCATATTGACCACGCCCCCCGTAGCGTTGGAAATCCTGATAATATGATCTGCCGCGTGTCATTGAAGAATTTGAAATAAGAAAAGATAAGCTTTAGAAATCTTTAAAGTATAAGAAGATAAGTGCATAAATGTGCTGGAAAATCCTAAGTGTTGTGTGATGTGCAAGCTACACGCATTAAGCTACAAACCACTCTTTGGTGCAGAGGTGATGATAGCTTGGGTATGAGGAGTTGATGTTTGTGTTGGTGTTTGTCGAAGAAGAGACGTCGCCTCAATTACAGGAGAGATAGTTTTAGATACGTCATCTCTAAAAAGCTCCTGCGAAGTCACTATTATGTCGCTCAACCCCTCATAAACATCGTCACCATCATGCTTGGTGGGACTTGTTTTCTCAATTCCTACATCAGCTAATCCCCCGAGAGGCCGTGAAGGTTCTTCTTCTTCCTCGATCGGGGCAAGCACCGTCTTACTAGATGACCCCATAATGTCGGTAGGAGTGGAACACTTCACCAATGAAGCTTCAATATTAGACTCTTTTGATGTAAGTTGTTCGACAGTAACCGGGGCGTCAGGAGTTTTCATCGGAGAATCGGGAACTTCTGTTGGAACTTCATGAGCATGCGTAGAACGAGAAGCGTGTAGAAGCCCGTATTGGTGTAAAAATTCATCCTTCAGCAGAAATTTTATGCTCCTTTCTTCCGCAGCCACGGCACTCAACCTCTCAAAAACTTGTTTATGAATCGGATCTCTAGAAGGGAGAGGAAGTGCTGAAAAGAGCAAAGAATGAAGTTAGCAACTGAAAGTTCGGATCTCGAAAAAAGTTTCAAAAACGAAAAAATGGAAACACTAGTCTTACTTCCTATTCTCCAGATGGCATAAAACCCTGGAGGGCAGCGAGCAAAGAAAAACTGGTTCAAAAATCCATGAACACTTTCAGTGAGATCGGAAAGGAGCTTGCGGTTTCTAGCACTTCTCACAATAATGAGTGAAGGATGATCTTTACTCTTTGTTAACGAGCACAGATAACGAATTTCTTCAAAACTCGGTAGGCGATCAAGAGTTCTTCTAAACAAAACACACAACCCCATCAAGATGGCATAACCATTAGGATGAAGTTGAAATGGAGAGATCGTCAACCGGAGAAGAAGAGTTCGAAGGAAGTCATTGAAAGGGGGATTGCCCCACTTAAGCACATTTGGCGATTGGCTGCAACAAAACCGTAAGGAGGATTATCAGCAGTGTCGCTTGGCCCGGGCAATAAGACATCACTTTCAGCAAAGCCGAATTGAGTGCGTATCTGAATAAACATTCTTGGGGTTAGAATGGTCGAAGTTCTCTCCGGAGGATTCTCTATGGGAACAGCCACCGGGAAAGTCTCTTCCTCTTGAGCTACCATTTCTTCTTGTTGGATAGAAGTTATTCTACACAAGCAATTGGATATTCAAACATGAAGGTGCACGTTTCCTAAAGTGTGTGAAGTGTTGTACAAGTATCAATCAAACAATAAGCAAAGGCAACTGGAATAAAACCTAGCAAACATTTGTTAGTTATAAAGACCAGGAATCTTTGTTTTGAGTTTGAATATGCAAATATAATGTTGATGCAAACAAATCAGTTCAAATTGTTGATACTTTGCATTAATATTCTACTTTAGTCGATTAATTCACAACATTTCATGCATTATATTCATGATGCTTATCTTGTCTTGACTAATCTGCCATTTGATATGGGCTGTCAATGGCAGTATGTGCGCCTTGTGTTCCTTTGTTTGTTTGTTATTCTCAACAGGTTGGTAGCTTAAAAGTGAGAATGATATGTGAAGTGACATAATGTGTTTAAACAAATTTAAAGTTGGGGCAGTTCAAAGTTTAATCCCTGTTCAAAGTTTGATCATAGTTCAAAGTTTATTCCACTTAATTTGGCAGTCCAAGTCAAAATGATTAAAGTTAGTTAACACTCTCAAGTGTCAGCATGTCCAAGGCCTAAGTCGTATCTCGGCTACAACCTAAAAAAAAAAGAAAGGCTAAGTCTGAAGTTGGCCAAAATCATAGCAATTCGATTCGGCAAGCTTGGTTAAATGCTTAAGTGCTAACTCGGTTATGCCTTAAGAATCTCCCACACATTAATGTAGGGTTCCTACTCCTTTAACTCGGCAGTTCCCTAGGTCGCAAGAGAGAGGTGGGGAAGCAGGCCCTGATTCAAAAGGAAAAAGTTTCTCCAAGTATTAACTCGGTCGCGGTTCAAGCCTTAAAAGTTAGGTCGGTAGGTTTCCCTATGTGTTGGCTCGGCCCCGACCTAAAGCTTACATCCCCCAAATCAGATCGGCCATAAGAAAAGTCATTCAAGATCACTGGGTCGCATCTAAACCAATACCTCACTCCACTCAACCCATGAGCCCGCTAACCGCTCCTCCACCAGCAAAAACCCATATTCCATTCATACCATCACCTGCTGCCGGACCATCCACTAAATCAGTTCGAAGTTATCACAAATTTGTCGCATGGTAATCTCAAATGGTTAGCCTAAGACGACGAGCCACTTTCATTACTTCATCGAACTTTTAATCGAGCAACCTAAGTTTCATCAACGGCAAATATGATGGAATTCGTGATGAAGCATCATGCAAGGAGGCCGTTTGAATTCAAGCGATAAAGTTTGAGAACCGATGGTAATCTACAATCGAGAAAGGTGGAATCACTTACGCAATGTGTAGCAGAAGTTATCGATGATCAATTGAATAAAATCGCCTTTAAGGATCTGACAGTGCTTTAATGGCGGAATTGAGCAAGAGGTTAAATGAAGAAGGAGGAAGAAGAGAGCTAATTTATAACTCACGGTGAAGGATTATGAAACGACGCTAATCGGTAGGTCGTACGCAATCTACCGACTTAACGGAAGCCGAGCTAAGATATTTCGAAGCACACGACTTAAGCCTAAGGCGTATACTTCGAGGGGCAAATGTTAACCCTATCTCGGTTACGACTCAGCAGGTATGTGGAGATGGCGCCGACCTAACTGATTAGCAAGATGGCCGACCTAATTCGATACCGACTTAACTGGTTAAGAAAGCGTACCGACTTAACGCTGCAAAGAGATTCCGACCTAAGGTTTGAAGTAACCCACCGTCTTAATATATTCACCGATCCAACATCTTAAGAGTGATGCCGACCCAAGAATGGACGACCTAAATAGCTCAGGAGAGGTCCCGACTTAACTCTCAAGAGACGTACCGACCTAATGGTGAAAGGGAAATCCCGACCTAGAGACTTACATAGCCTACCGACTTGACATGCTACCGATCTAACTACAATGAATCGCAACCGACCCAGGGAGATGAAGGGTGAAACGGTGCAACCATTTAACACGTAGCACGTTAGACCGACGGCGACTTAGTCTAAGTCGGAAACGACTTAGGACTTGTGTGAATCCATCGAAGACAGGTAAACACGGCTTGACCATATCAGGGCTCTTATAGGTCGGCCACGACTTAACTGGGTCGGTGAGGAGTTAAGACCGAGCTTAGGTCCAAAATCTTTGCCTATAAATACCAACCTACCTCCAACATTCGGGGGACTTTGGGCACATTCTCTTCAAGCGCTGATACTCTGCTGCATTCCAAACCAATTCAACACTTGAAGCTCTTGAGACACTATGAACACTACATACAACTTCAAAAAGAGATCGTAAACATCCAACATGGATTCGAAGACTCTCATTTCCATTGAAGTTTAAGCTACTTGTTCTGAGTCTTTTGTAATTCAAAGTGCATTGTACTTGAGAAGATTTGTATCATCTTGTAACGTGATCATCAATAAAAGTACTTAAAGTGGACGTAGGCTATACCCATAAGCCGAACCACTATAAAATTGCTGTTGTTTACTGCTTTCCCGCTATTACTTGCTTGTAATTCTTTCCCGATCTATCGGGTGGTGCTTTCACAACTACACTTCACACACCGGGGTGTTAGCGTTTAAATTTAAGCGTTAACAAAAAACACAAGAAAGAAATAAAAGAAAACAGAATCTCGCAGCGGAAGGATAAAATATAATAATAAAATATACGGTTTATAAATCTGTTTACAAAACATTCATAAAATACATATCAGAGTTACACATACCAACAACAATGCAACGGAACAGTGTGTAGTGCACTAGTATAAATAATAATAATATACATCTTCGTCTTCGTCCTCTAGAGCTAAATCTTCAAATCCTGAAACGCTCGGACTGACCCGAGCGAATTGAAGAGACAAAACACTCGAGTCAGAACTAAAAGATCTTATGTAAGTTAAATTAACAGAAATAAATATGAGTGCAGTAACTCAAGAGATGCTCGGGATTTACATCTCCTAAGGATCCGTTAAACTATTTACTATATAGTATATTGCGCTATTATAATAGTGTCTATTTGTAAAATAAACTTACTTTTTAATAGCGTTAAGGGGTTACCCATATAGCCCTTAACACAAATAATGCCAATAGTCTATACAGTACCGTAATACCTCCTGATCGGGAGGCTACCAGAGGATACTCCATAGGTACGACACAAATAGAAACTCGTAGTAAAGGCGCGGTAGGGTAGGTGACACGGCACAACTAGGCAATGCCAGGGTAGATATACCAATTACGCTTCCGAGCCGATGGAAACGCGCAGCGCGCAGCTGCCGCCCACCTCGAACAAACTCCCCACATCAAAGAAAGCAAAAATTAAGGTGGCCACCGAATTAATCCAAAATCAGAGTATAGTATCGAAGGGAAGTGTCCGATCAGAGGTGCTACCTCATTAACTCGTCAATCGCTCATGTTTTAGCCACCTTATGCCAACTCACGGGAGTTGGGTCCACGTATTTTACCTTACAGGAAACGTCGCCACTAACCTACTTCATTCTGGAATCTCCACCATGCACATGTTAGTCAAAGTGGTTTTCGGTATCGACAGAGAATATGTCCATATCCGATCCCCGTCTCTTTGCCAACCAATCGTTATTATAACACCGCGGTCATTTAAAAATAATTATACTTTTAAAACCAAAATAAAATATCCATTTAAAACCCATATAAAAACGATATCATTTTTATTCTTAAAACCCCAAATCAATACGATATCATTTTATTTTCCAATATATATTATTTCCAAAATCATAGGGTTTCCAAAGTAAAATATTTAGAAATCAAAACTCTTGAATATAATATTTCCAACTTATACTACCTTGAAAAAATCATAGCTTTGAAACAAATTTCCATCTCTTAAATGGTTAAATATTTAACTACTTTTATAAAACAAAATAGCTTCTTTAGATTTCACAAATCAATTCTAAATATCGATTTAAACTTCCAAATACCATTTCAATTCTTAGGTTAAAAGCTTTAAATATTTCGCCATTTCAAAAAAAAACTTATTTGACAAACCCATACGTATCAAATCCAATTACTTATTATTTAGAATTGAAATGTTTACTTATTGAATTCAATATAATTTAAGTAAACCTTTAGCTTTACATAACTGGAAAAATTTTCAATTTATTTAACTTGATATATTCATTTAAAACAACCTGATACTCATTTAAATCACTTTACACAAGATCAAGTTATAAATCATATCCTTTAAAAATTTAACTTTTATTTAAATTCCGATTTAACTTAATATTCAACTTCCAATTTTATTCTCATTTAAGTCAATAGAACTACCAGAAATTAAATTTTAATTAAATGCTTAATCGTATTTGATCTTAAAATCAAACTTCGGTTTATACTTCAAATCAATTTTTATACAAAGCCTAAAACCGGAAAATTTCTATATATATATATATATAGCTTTTATTAATGATCAAATCAAAACCCATAAACCATATATATATGTATAGCTTTACAAAACCGTAGTAAAACATTCCAAAAATAATTTTATATATTTACCGCGGTGCCTGTATAAAATTTTCTATCCTATGGTCAAGTGATATGGATGTTTATCACTTCAATCCGCAATTTAAAAAAAAATTGCGGTTGCATATCATTTCAAACCGCAATCCCGAATGAAATGAAAATGCATGATGACTTGCAGTTTATGCAATATAAATATAGCATCCATTCATCCAAATATCAATCATCAACCATTATTTGCAATCATCGTCCACTTTAAATAGTCATCGATATAGAGCATATAAATTATACAGGTAATAAATAACAGTTTACATTTAATAATAAATTTAATAACTGTTAACTAGCAGTTTATATGCAAAATAAATTCTAACTGTAAATTTATATGCAATAATTTAAATAATAAACAGTTAAATAAATAAAAATGCGAATTAACTGAGAAGATGAATAAAACATGCCAAACAAATCATATATAAATTTCTACTCATATCTAAAAATCAATTTAACAAACATAAAATATTTTAGAAGTTGTGAGTGGGTTAAAACACTCACCTTTTGAATTTAAATTGGATTTAAATCCAATTTAAACCCAAAATTTCGCAGTCTCCAAATTCATCCAAACCAGCGTCAACAGATCTGAAATTTCAATACGATCCTAACAAAAATAATCTCGCGTGAATCGGACACGGTATGTGAAAATTACACAAGTTAAACGTTAAAGAAATTGTATTGAAAATCAAATAAACTAAAATAAAGAATACCTCTCTTCGAGAACTATGACATATAAATTTTTCTGGAATTTTTAGAGGAGTTTGAATTTTTATTTATACTTTGGACTGTAATTGGATCTAGAATTTTGCAGCCATTGGAAAAGAAGGAGTTGAAGAAAAGAACACACAGCGAAATGAAGATAGATGGAGGCTAGAGTTTACACAGCCTATTTATAGACAAAGTGAAAACGAATAAGTAGGCACGAATTATAAACGCGCAAAACGGTTGTTGGCCCACCAGAATATTTAATATTAATTGGATACATTACGGATTAGTAAATAAATAAATTTCTTCCTCAAACATTTACATTGAATTTTAAACGTATTTACAAATATAAATTTAGACGCTTTATTTAAGTTTCAATATAATTTCATTAAATTTCAAATTCATAAATAATTTCCATTTTTAACTAAATTTCAAATTACCGTAATAATTATCTTAGATTCTTATTCATTCCCAATAGATTTAACTATTGTAAATCGACTAAGTTTACATACTATAAAATCCACATTCCTATGTATATATAGTTTTGAATTCCATACTATAAATATTTTATTAACATTTCGCAAATACATAAATTGGTATTGCACTGTTACTTAAATAAATAGCCTATACCAATCACTAATTAAACAGGTTACCAAATTTTGGATTGGTTAATAATTATTAATTATTGCTTCATTTCTTAATTATACACTTGCATGGGTTATGCTTGTCTAATTATATTCCCATATTAATTAATGTATCCAACAAACAATTCATATTCCCATATTTGGTCCCACCCCTTTTACCAAATATTTCCCTGCAAATAATTCATTTTCCCATACATACTTCCATTTACGCCTAAACTTATTATACCTCTTTATTTTCTCAAACAAATTACAATGATTAAACAAATTTAAATGAAAATTTGAGTTGATAGATTCATAGATTCAAATGTTTACTTTATTTCAATATCTACTAAACTTTGAAATTATAACATAGACTTCAAAATAAAATCCTCCACTCTAGTCATACAAGTCTTATTGAAATAAAATGTATCTACCCTATTTTTAGGTCTTGGTTCCTAATATCCACCCGTTTTGACTTAATTTAAAATAGCGTACAAATTACATTACCTTTAATTGCAATAAATCCTATCTTTGCCATTTATATTACAAATGAATAAATTATTAATAGGTTAATTGAATCAGATTTACAACTCAACTTTAAATATTTATAAATTTTGTCAGTTTGGATTACTTGGTAAATTTAGAATCCCGTAAACAACTTCCTACATAAATTTATTATAGAATAATTCAAAATTAATGTACAATTCCAATTTATGCAGCGATTACAACTTAAATTTCAAGGAATTTATTTATTTAGGTTTAAATCCTATTATTCACTAAAATTGTCATCTCATGTATACAATCCACATTGGTTTGTATTTATTCCATTTACCTCTTTAGTCATAGCGTAAATTTCTCATTAATACACATTAAAGTCCACTAAATTTCAACTGCCACTGTAACGTTTCGGAGTTTTGCCCGCTCGAAAATCGACATCCATACTTCATATCGTATTCGAATGCCATAGATTCGACCGTTCAAATCCGATTCGCCGGAGCTTATAACAATCATTAAGTAAATAACACAGCGGAATAAAAGAATAATACATTGATATACAGCTTTGATACAATATCTGATACAATAGATGATCCAGTAGATATCAATATACATCAGAGGTATGATACAATAAAATAGCAGCGGAAAAGAAAACGATAGATAACATCTAGCAGTGGAACAAAATAACTCTGAGATAGTCTTCAAGGAAGAACTGCAACTCCATTTCCAAGAATCAATCCAGCAATAGCTCGAACTCCCCATAACAATGCACCAAGCTAGGCAAGACTGGTGCGATCCAAAGACTGAACTAACTCCAGATAATCCACTATATCTAACTATCTGAAAAACCCAACTCTAGACTGCTCGTGTAGAAAATAATGAGCACCCAGAGTTTAGGAAAGAAACAATAAACTCCGGATCAGTCGTGGGACTGGTGTGAGCAACAAAAACAATTTATCTTTTAAAACATTCAACATAAGATTTTCAAAGTCAATTCGCAATGCTTTTTAAAAATGAGACTACCATAAGGCCTCCCGCACACGCACACAATGCAAACGCAGAATCGGAGGAGATTTCTCCTTATGATAGTCAAAGATTCTTGATACGTATTAAAAGAAACATTTTGTATTATTACTAGTGCATAGTGTAGGAAAAATTCATTTCGAAAGTAGAATATAAATCTTAGCCAACATACGACCATTATCGTATGCCTACTATAGCTACCATCCAAACAGTGGGGCGCCACCATAAGTGAATGATAGGTTCTACAACTAATACCGTACAAGATCGTATTGTTTCTTTGGATTTCCAACGAATGATCAGGCCAAGGAACTTCCCATTGCCACATGAGAATGCCTCTGGATGGACATCCCCGAGAACCAAACCGGATCTCTACCAACACAAGGCCGGGTTACCCCTAACTGAGTAACAACTGACCGAATATGCCATCCCCCGGTCCTTTGGGACCTTTATCCGAGAGCTCTCTAATCAATTCACACAATCATAACAAAGTGTTTTCAACATGAGTAAGTATCTGTGCTCCATACCATGATACCACCCTTTTCCAGAAGGAAATTCACACATCCTAAAGGGCGCTACCCCTCATAACCTTGCTGCTTCTTTCCTGTTTTGACCATTCACGGGGTGTGAGGCTCGACGAAGTCACGTCCACAAAAACATACTTTATACAAAAGCCATGCTTTGGGTCAACAAATGATCATAGAAATGATCACCAAGATAGACGATCAAATAAATGATCCTATCATAAATAATCAACACAATGATCATTTCACAGCAACACTCAGTATGTCACATTACCAAAATTGGGAATATATCGCTGATAACCTTCAACTATATAACCTCTGAGCTCGTACGTCTCAGAGAAGGGTGTTAAGCTAAGAGAATAAATTCTCCGCCCATCAGAACCTCCATCCTCCCTTCGAATCGAAAATGAGCATCAGGTCGAAACCTAGAACACGCGAAAACAAAAACCCCCCCAAAACCTGGCAACGCCATGTTCTCCGACCCCCGACCCCTGACCAGCCTACAACTCCGGCCTTCGACGCGTCAACTCGATCCCTTCCATCCCCCAGAACCCCGAGGCACTCGGTGCTTCCCCGAGACAGCGGTGCACAAATTTCCCACGTAGGAAAAAATTAGGTTTACAAAACATATCCCCACACCGCCGCCACCACGACCAACCGGACCACCTTCCCCCATTTTCTTCGACCCTCCGATGGCTCCTCCATCACCAGAAGAAGGCTCAGCCCCTCCAGTCGCCACGATCATTAGAAATCGCCAAAAATGTATTTTCCAGAAAATTCCAAAACTTACATGCAATTCAACATTTAAAATTTGGATTTTTATTTTAAAAATCATACTTTTCAAAGATGATTCGAGGCATATACCAGAATCAATATAACACGACATTTGATTTATCCCATTATTTAAGTTTCAACTGTATTTTTCTTACTTACAGGAAATTTTCAAACTAAACTACTTAAACTTGTTTTCAAAATCTAGATGGTGTTTAAGTTTCAACTTATCATGTTTGAAATTTTAAAAGTTATCAGGAAATAATAATAATAATAAACTTTGAATCAACTTCAACTTGAAAACTGGAACAGTTTGTTCCATAGATTTTGTTCCAGAGATTTCAACAAGTGTATAACATCCATCCATATATGCAGAGAAACATACATATATATCACAAAAATAATTATCATAGAAAATGTAACCATATTCATTTTTAGATTAGAAAGGTGATGTTACTCACCTGGCAAAAGAAATTAAACAGAGCTGCATCTTTTTGAACATGCTGTAAACTGCTGGCTTGATCTTCTTGTTTATTTTGTTGAGAAGTTGTTTAAGTTTGAAAAAAATGAAAATGCTAGCTATATTTCTCTTATTTGCTTAGTCTTGGGAACGAACTGAAATGAATTTTGTTTGAAGTATGGAAAGAACTACCAATTGATATCCCTTTGTACAAGGTGATATCTGGTTTGTACAAAGGCATAGGTGAAGATGCTTGCTTGTACTTGTTTATACATATAAATGTATTTGTTTACTTCAGCCATACTTGTTTCCTCGGCCTGCATATCTACTTTACACTCTTTGAATCATGTATGTACAGTTCTTTGCTTTGTTTATGTTTTCTTATCTTTGTCTTGCATACTTACTTTTATATTTGTTTGTATTTATTACTTTATAGTATGAATAACTTCTATTTTAACTTGTTGTTAAAATTTATTTATGAGTTACTATATATATATATATACACACAAGATTTTATAATTTCAAATTGACTCATATATACCCAAATATACATATATATATATATATATATATATATATATATATATTCACATATATACATATATATACAATATTCAAAAATTTAAATGATTTATATAGAATATATTTGAACTCGGGGAAACTCACATCACTATTTATAATTAATTTTATAAATTTTTATTAAAAATTTCATTTAATTATTAATTTAAATTAAATAAAAATTCAGGATCGTTACAGACTTCCCCCCTTAAAAGAATTTCGCCCTCGAAATTCGCAGGCACGAAAACAATACAGAGATAGACGAAAGATAGAAGAAATATCTTTTCAGATCAAGCTGGATATCAATTCTGCATTTGGCTCACCAAATCAGAATATCAACAATAGATACAACAAATTATAATAAAATTTCAATTTTTTGTTTTAAACAAAATCATTTTATCGATACAATTCTAATCATTCTTCATATTTCATTAATCAATTTAACTCGATTTCAAATTTCCAATTTATTCAAAATTTTAATTCTAAATTTCAAATTCATTAAAGTTTAAAACGAAAACACTGATAAGAAATTGATGAAGATACGAAATAAAAATTTCCTACAACGATTCGTAGAGCATCACCACACCAAAACTTCTTCTTATAGCTGGTACGAAGCAATCAAAAGAATTTGGAAACGAATCAAAAAGAGATTGATAAGAAAGATGTTCCCACTGTTGTTACAGAGTTTTGACTAATTATAGTCGTATTCCCTGTCCCCTATCTCGTTCTCTTCTTGCACTCATACTCACTATCAATGGATAGTAAGAGAATTTACTGAGGCGTTCAAACGGATATCTTAAGGATTACTCATTCTAGGATTTACTTCACCCTATCTCTAATGAGTAACTTAATGTGTTATACTCCTGAGCTAAAGTTTAACCCTTAGCTCTGATATCAAATGTAACGTTTCGGAGTTTTGCCCGCTCGAAAATCGACATCCATACTTCATATCGTATTCGAATGCCATAGATTCGACCGTTCAAATCCGATTCGCCGGAGCTTATAACAATCATTAAGTAAATAACACAGCGGAATAAAAGAATAATACATTGATATACAGCTTTGATACAATATCTGATACAACAGATGATCCAATAGATATCAATATACATCAAAGGTATGATACAATAAAATAGCAGCGGAAAAGAAAACGATAGATAACATCTAGCAGTGGAACAAAATAACTCTGAGATAGTCTTCAAGGAAGAACTGCAACTCCATTTCCAAGAATCAATCCAGCAATAGCTCGAACTCCCCATAACAATGCACCAAGCTAGGCAAGACTGGTGCGATCCAAAGACTGAACTAACTCCAGATAATCCACTATATCTAACTATTTGAAAAACCCAACTCTAGACTGCTCGTGTAGAAAATAATGAGCACCCAGAGTTTAGGAAAGAAACAATAAACTCCGGATCAGTCGTGGGACTGGTGTGAGCAACAAAAACAATTTATCTTTTAAAACATTCAACATAAGATTTTCAAAGTCAATTCGCAATGCTTTTTAAAAATGAGACTACCATAAGGCCTCCCGCACACACACACAATGCAAACGCAGAATCGGAGGAGATTTCTCCTTATGATAGTCAAAGATGCTTGATACGTATTAAAAGAAACATTTTGTATTATTACTAGTGCATAGTGTAGGAAAAATTCATTTCGAAAGTAGAATATAAATCTTAGCCAACATACGACCATTATCGTATGCCTACTATAGCTACCATCCAAACAGTGGGGCGCCACCACAAGTGAATGATAGGTTCTACAACTAATACCGTACAAGATCGTATTGTTTCTTTGGATTTCCAACGAATGATCAGGCCAAGGAACTTCCCATTGCCACATGAGAATGCCTCTGGATGGACATCCCCGAGAACCAAACCGGATCTCTACCAACACAAGGCCGGGTTACCCCTAACTGAGTAACAACTGACCGAATATGCCATCCCCCGGTCCTTTGGGACCTTTATCCGAGATCTCTCTAATCAATTCACACAATCATAACAAAGTGTTTTCAACATGAATAAGTATCTGGGCTCCATACCATGATACCACCCTTTTCCAGAAGGAAATGCACACATCCTAAAGGGCGCTACCCCTCATAACCTTGCTGCTTCTTTCCTGTTTTGACCATTCACGGGGTGTGAGGCTCGACGAAGTCATGTCCACAAAAACATACTTTATACAAAAGCCATGCTTTGGGTCAACAAATGATCATAGAAATGATCACCAAGATAGACGATCAAATAAATGATCCTATCATAAATAATCAACACAATGATCATTTCACAGCAACACTCAGTATGTCACATTACCAAAATTGGGAATATATCGCTGATAACCTTCAACTATATAACCTCTGAGCTCGTACGTCTCAGAGAAGGGTGTTAAGCTAAGAGAATAAATTCTCTGCCCATCAGAACCTCCATCCTCCCTTCGAATCGAAAATGAGCATCAGGTCGAAACCTGGAACACGCGAAAACAAAAACCCCCCCAAAACCTGGCAACGCCATGTTCTCCGACCCCCGACCACTGACCAGCCTACAACTCCGGCCTTCGACGCGTCAACTCGATCCCTTCCATCCCCCAGAACCCCGAGGCACTTGGTGCTTCCCCGAGACAGCGGTGCACAAATTTCCCACGTGGGAAAAAATTAGGTTTACAAAACATATCCCCACACCGCCGCCACCAGGACCAACCGGACCACCTTCCCCCATTTTCTTCGACCCTCCGATGGCTCCTCCGTCACCAGAAGAAGGCTCAGCCCCTCCAGTCGCCACGATCATTAGAAATCGCCAAAAATGTATTTTCCAGAAAATTCCAAAACTTACATGCAATTCAACATTTAAAATTTGGATTTTTATTTTAAAAATCATACTTTTCAAAGATGATTCGAGGCATATACCAGAATCAATATAACACGACATTTGATTTATCCCATTATTTAAGTTTCAACTGTATTTTTCTTACTTACAGGAAATTTTCAAACTAAACTACTTAAACTTGTTTTCAAAATCTAGATGGTGTTTAAGTTTCAACTCATCATGTTTGAAATTTTAAAAGTTATCAGGAAATAATAATAATAATAAACTTTGAATCAACTTCAACTTGAAAACTGGAACAGTTTGTTCCAGAGTTTTTGTTCCAGAGATTTCAACAAGTGTATAACATCCATCCATATATGCAGAGAAACATACATATATATCACAAAAATAATTATCATAGAAAATGTAACCATATTCATTTTTAGATTAGAAAGGTGATGTTACTCACCTGGCAAAAGAAATTAAACAGAGCTGCATCTTTTTGAACAGGCTGTAAACTGCTAGCTTGATCTTCTTGTTTATTTTGTTGAGAAGTTGTTTAAGTTTGAAAAAAATGAAAATGCTTGCTATATTTCTCTGATTTGCTTAGTCTTGGGAACGAACTGAAATGAATTTTGTTTGAAGTATGGAAAGAACTACCAATTGATATCCCTTTGTACAAGGTGATATCTGGTTTGTACAAAGGCATAGGTGAAGATGCTTGCTTGTACTTGTTTATACATATAAATGTATTTGTTTACTTCAGCGATACTTGTTTCCTCGGCCTGCATATCTACTTTACACTCTTTGAATCATGTATGTACAGTTCTTTGCTTTGTTTATGTTTTCTTATCTTTGTCTTGCATACTTACTTTTATATTTGTTTGTATTTATTACTTTATAGTATGAATAACTTCTATTTTAACTTGTTGTTAAAATTTATTTATGAGTTACTATATATATACACACAAGATTTTATAATTTCAAATTGACTCATATATACCCAAATATACATATATATATATATATATATATTCACATATATACATATATATACAATATTCAAAAATTTAAATGATTTATATAGAATATATTTGAACTCGGGGAAACTCACATCACTATTTATAATTAATTTTATAAATTTTTATTTAAAATTACGTTTAATTATTAATTTAAATTAAATAAAAATTCAGGATCGTTACAGCCACTTAACTTCCATTTATAAGTCTTAACCCCCTAAATTTGACCACTTCTAACATGGTATTACTTCTCATATTAAATGTAACTTTTATTTAGTGTATTAACATTTATTTCTATTTAAATTTAATCAACCAAATTAAACATGTAACTTATAACTATTTCTCACAATCCAAATTATTACACCCATTGTCATATTCTGAATGGAGCTAGCATTTATTTACACAATTTATCTAAATTACATTAGGACAATATTTAATTTTCTTTGATAATATTAAATCCCCAATTTATTAAATGGAGTCAATATATCTTTCTTTATATACTGTACGTCTAAATATTTTAATTATCAAATTTCAACTTATCCCTCAACCCCCAAATAACGTTATCAACAATCTTCATATTATAATTAATACTAACCTTTATTTCATCTTATAGAATCAGCTATCTTTATTGACAAATTAACCTACCTTACTGCACAACTTAAGAAAATTAATTGCAAATATGATCTCACATTAGACTTCATAAATTATCAGTTGAAATCTACATAAAACCATTTATTTAATTAAAACCTTGCTATTATACATATTGACTCTTTACATGGAATTAGTTTACATTCCTTAATTTCATTAAAACTTTATTTCTCGCTTAAATCACAAAATAGTAAATTTCAATTACTATAGAAATTTTATTTAAGATGAATTTGAATCCCAATCAATTGTTATTCACTCCTTATTACATTAGATTACATTTAGTTTACACATTTTAGAATTAAATTCAAATTACCTACAAATCTTATTTCATTCATAAATGTCATCATTTACCACATTGTTGCATGGTTTCATTTAATTATATTCAGGCTATTCATGTTTCTATTAAACTTGCATACATACTTCCGTTATTATTTAATCAATTATTAGACATTATGACCAAATCATCTAACAAAATTGTATAATTTTCCATTTATTAACATTCAGTTACTATTCAACATGTTTAATTCATTAGACAAATCAAATAATTACTCTTGCTTTTCTCATTTGATTTTATAACCTAATATACCATTCATATTAAACCTATTTCATTCAGTTCATACAAATTCAGCTAGATTAACTTTACTGTCTAGATTTTCATGCAGTTACTTTTAATAAATCGAATATTGCATTGGATAATTTTACAGCTTACCTTTCATATAAAAAAATTCAAAGTATACGCTCTCACTACTACCTTTATTAGGATTTATTCCCTATGCTAATATTTAGTTTTACTTACCCTTTATATTTCATCTCTTTTTAAATTAAATTACAAAATCTTAATTAAATTAACCAACTTAAATTGTCGAAATTTACGGGTCGTTACAATATTGGTAGATTTAAAATTTTAAAACAAAAAAAATCAAAAGTTTCAAAATAAATGTTAACTAATTCTTTAAATAATTGTTTTTATTTAGTTTTGGAACTAGTTAAAGGTTTAAAATAAAGTTATTTCAAATTAATGAAGTTTGAAGTGTTTTAAATCTGTATAACCTTTGTTTTAAAATTTATTTTGAATAGACTTATTTTTTTTTGTAATTAAGTAAATAGTTGTGAAATGTTTTCATTAAGTTTAAAAAAATAATTATTTTATAATTAGTTAAGTTCAAGTTTCCAAAATAATCCTTAAGTATATTTTTAAGGTATAAATAAGTAATTTAAAGATAAATGTTTTATCTTAAATAATGTTTGATTAACTGAAGGGTTTTGAAATTGAACTATTTATTAATGATAATTTATTTTACTTAAAGGATGTAATTAAGGGATTAAGTAAGTATAGTTACTTTGTGAAATTAAGTTTAAACTAATTATCTTATGGATTACAATTAAGGATAATTAATAAATTAAGATTAATTTATTAAGGGTGATTAATTACTTAAGACTAATTACTTAATTTAAAGTAATTAATTGATGATTAAAGTTAATCAATCAAGTACAATTAATTAGTGTAATTAATCCATAATTTATGATTAGGGATAATCACTTATTAATTAAGGATAATTAATTAAATGGCAATTAATTAAGGGTAAATTAATTAAAGGAGTTAACTAAAGGCTAATTAATTAATTAATAATTAAAGGTGAATTAATTTCTAATTTATTAAGGTAATTAATTAGGGTAAATTAATTGCTAGTTAATTTATGGTTAACGATGACTAAGTGATTACGAATAATCACTTATTATAACTAATTAAGGGTAATTAAATAATGCGATAAATTAATTAAGGGTTAATTAATTAATGAAGGTGATTAAGCGATGATTATTGATTAAGGTTTAGTTAATTATTGTAATTAATTAAGAATAATTAATTAAATGGTTTGTAATTAATTAACATTAATTAACCCAGATTAATGACAAATCTGATTTAAATTAAATAGATAACTACATAATATTACTTATGGATGTTTGGATGATTTAAGTGTTTGATATCCTTGATATATGATGCTTGCATTATGAATTATCCTGAATTTTGCTGTGATCTGTGATGTAATTTATTTATCTGTGATGTAATTTATTATTTACGATGAACTTAAATTATTCATCCGTAATCTGTAAATAAAGATAAGCGTTATAGATTATACCGCTTATCGATATTTCTGTGTTTGAATCTGTAATGGTTGATGTTGTTGTATTGTTGTTTGTGAAACACCTGGACCATACTATACACACACCAATATGGATTTCACGAGGAAATAGGTTAAGTCACAGATATTTGAATTTAATATTTTGAAATGATTTTTAAAGTTGAATTTTAAAACCAAACGGTTTTGGAAAGGGTTTTGAAAGCTATAATTGAATTTTGTGAAAGATGGTTGAGCTTTGTTTTGGGATCAAAGAAGATTCTTAATGGAGTATCTTTTATTTGAAATGGGAATTGTTTTGAAAGTTATGAATGAATCATTGAAAATTATTTTGAAAGCAATGAAATGAGTCTTTGATTTAAAGACCGGATGAGTTAATCCAACTTGAAATGGGAGCTATTTTGAAAGTCTATAAATGAATCTTTGTGAAAGATTAGTGAACTTTGTTTTTAAATTAAAAAGGAGTTTTAAAGATAAATCTTTGTTTAAAAGATTTAAGTTTGGAAATTGTTTAAACCATTGAAGGTTTTTGAAATGAATCTTTTTGTTTAAAAGATTTGTAAATGGTAATTTGTTTAAACCATTTGAAAGAAAAGTTTTGGATTTTAAGTTGTGACTTAACTGAAATCCCATTATCCGTATGTTTTTAAATATTGCGCTCATTATTCGGTTTAGCCGAGAGAGGACCTTATGTCATGTAACCCATTTCGAATAATGATACGTCGATATAGATAGCATTTGAAGACCGGTGGTGAAGACCGGATATTTTCGAAAGCGAAAGGATAACCTGTCGAATGTCTCTGTACCGGACGACCCCTGTATAGAGATTTGAGCACCCATTGTGATGGGAAATCCGGACGTGATTAGAAATTATCCGGATTGCAAGGGCTTCTTTGGAAGTGCCTTCAGTTCTGTTCGAACCTAGAATAGACTTGTATGGATGTGTGTCTGACGTTACATTTTGAGATGTAAAGCTGGTTTCTATCAAATACATTTCTGTTTGGTGGCAGTGATTTATTCTCTTATCATAACACTCTTCTTTGAGACGTACGAGCTCAGAGGTTCTGTAGTTGATGGTTACTAGTGATACATTCCCAATTTGGTAATGTGGCATACGAAGTGATGGTGATCATTTTTTGATCAAAGCATGGCTTTTTTGAAAAGCGTAGCTTTTTGGATGAGACTTCGTCGAGCCTCACACCCCGAAATGGTCGAAACAGGAAGAATGCAGCAAGGTTATAGGGGGTAGCGCCCCTTAGGTATGTGCATTTCCTTCTGGATAGAAGTGGTATCATGGTATGGAGCTTAGTTACTTAACCTATGTAGATATCGCAAATATATATTACTTTGTGATTGTTATTGTTGAGGATCCCGGATAAAGGTTGTTTACAACCAGGGGATGGCATACTCGTGTCAGTAGTTACCTATTTTTGCAGATATAATCCGGCCTTGTGTTGGCAGAGATCCGGTTAGGTTCTCGGGGCGTCCCTCTAGAGGCGTACCCATGTGGCAATAGGAAGTTCGTTAGCCTGACCATTTGTTGGAAATCCAATCAAACAATACGCGCCTTGTATGGTCTTAGTTGTATAACCTGCCATGGAATGTGGCGGTAACCTGCTATTGAACATGGTAGCTATAGTAGGCATACGACTAAATGTTGTATGATGGCAAAGATTAATATTATACTTTCGAAATATTTTCCACTATGCACTGATAATAATGTCAAAATGGTTTTCGCGTATCAAGCATTTTTTACTATCATAAGGAGAAATTGCCTCCAATTCTATGTTTGCATGGTGTGTGTGGCGGGAGGCCTTATGGTAGTTTCATTTTCCAAAAAGCATTTCGGATTTCAAATTTAAATTCTTTTGTTTGTTTTAAAAGATTAAAACTATTTTTGTTTGCTCATACCAGTCCCATGACTGATCCAGAGTTTATTTTTCCTTTCCTAAACTCTAGGTGCCTACAATTTTCCAAACGGGCAGTCTAGAGTTGGGTTTTCAGATAATCAAGTAATAAGTGTAGATTCGATAGCCTTCGAAGCCTTTGGATTGGTAGCTTTCGATCTTCGGGATCTCCTTCAGTCTTGGACGACTGGCCTTGCTTAGCTTTGTGTATCGTGATGGTGGTTTGAGCTAGTGGTTTGGAGTTTTGGCTTTGGAGCATTGGATTAGAGTTGCAATTTGATACTGGAGTTATCTCTTTTGCTATTAGTTTTCCGCTGTTATTTATTGTCTCTGATATTTCTTGTATCTCTGATATTGATATCATTGTTGTATATCATCCTGGATATTGTATTCATTGGTGTTGTATACGATATTCATTTCTTTTTCTTCCACTGTGTTGTTATACTTAATTTGTTATAAGCTCCGGCGAACCAGATTCGACGTTTGGATCTGCGGCATTGGAATATGAGTGTCGTATTCGGTGCCGATTTTCGAACGTCGAGTCAGGGTCGTTATATTTGGTGTCAGAGCTGAAGGTTGAAACTTTAGCTCTGGAGTATAACACATTAAGTAGCTCATTAGAGATAGGGTGAAGTATACCCTAGAATGAGTATATCCCTAAGATATCCGTTCGAATGCCTCAATAAATTCTCTTACTATTCACTGATGGTAAGTATGAGTGCAGGAAGGGGACGAGATATGAGACAGGGGAGTACCACTACAAATGGTCAGTACCCTGCAATAGCGGAAACAATTTTCTATCAATTTCTTTGTTCATCATCTCTACTCAATTCTTTGATGATTCTTGGCAGCTCCAGAAAGAAGCTTTGATATATTTGCAAGGGACACAAACTCCAGATGGGTCAGAATTGTTTGTTTGGATGAATTGTTTGCTTCGATTGTTATGGTTGATAGATATATTTTGGTTTTTTAAACTAAAAGTTTTGGGATTGTATCCATATATCTCTCTATTCTTTTAGGTCCAGATATATTCTACGAATGGTTAGTTATCCTTTGAACTAATCAATACCCCTGTGTATACTCGTAGATCTGGTGACCCGAGTGTCTTGTATTGTATGAGTTCGTTCTCATAATTATTAGTGATATTCTGATTTGGTAAGCCAAATGCAGAATACATACCTAGTTTGATTTGGAAACTGTCTCTATGTCTTTGTGTATCCTTCTTTTGTTGTCTCCCTTACAATTTCGAGGATGAAATTTTCTAAGGGGAGGAATTTGTAACATTCCCTTTTTAAATCAAATTGAAATTGGAAATAAATTTAATTTTTGGAATTAAATTATGGATTAATCTAGTGTTTTCCAAAATTTAATAGATATTTGTTTGTTTATCAATATAAATGAATGTAAAGATGATTTTTAAATAGAATTTCTAATTGGAAATTCTGAAATAAATATTTTGAATAATATTTTAATTACAAATTTTATTGCGGATTAGTTTGAAAATTTGAATGAATATATATATATATATATATATATATATATATATATATATATATATATATATATATAAAGATTGTAAATAAAGGAATCGATTTGAAAATTCAAGAAACTAATTTTTTTTTATGTATGGAATTTTGATTAGGAATTTAGAAGTGAATATTTTATAAATAGATTATAATTTGAAAATGTGATTTTGAAATTCAAATGTTAATATATTGAAATTTAATTGGACTTAAAGAAAATTTTATATTTGGAACTAAAATATAATAAGTATGATTACTTAAGTTTAAAATGAGAATTTTAGAACATGTATTTTTTAATAAGTTTAATATCTTAAGTTTAAAATATAAATATATTGAAAATAAAGTTTGGAAAAAAATTATAATTGGAATAAAATATTACAAATTGATTGTATATTAAATTTTGAATTTGGAAATTTAAAAATAAATTGTTTTTAATTCCGTTTCTTTAAAAAGTTATATAAGTCTAAAAAAATAGAAAATTCTATGAATTAAATATGAACATTCCTAATAACTTGAGTTTAAGATGTAAAACTAAATTTGATAAAATGATTTAAAAAAACATTGGAACATATAAACATATGTTAAGATATAAAATATAAATGCACAAGGGTTTAAACTAAAATTTTAACTAATTAAACTAAGGGATTTAAACATAAAAATACTAACTTTGTCAAATGTAAACACTTTATAATGCAAGAAGACATGTGTTGCTTAAATTATCATTTGTATTTACAAGCGTTAAACTAAATTGACAAGGGTTATGTTCTTAAAATTTTATTTTTCACTTTGGAAAAAAATAAAATAATGGATAATGAAAAGAGGAAAACTTTTCTCTTCTCATTTTTGTTTCAGGAATTCAAAATTGAAACTTGGTAATTGAAAACTCAAAATCAAGAAGCAACTCAACAGCAATCAAAAGGAAAACAAAATCATCTCAACTCAAAAATGCAAAGTTTTCAGCCTAGAAATGATATTATGGAAATCAAGTGGCAAATCAAAATAAAAATCCGAGGCAAAGTTAAAAAGCAAACCTGGAAGCTATTAATCAGAAGCATGTGAATAAAATCAAATGTCCAGCAAGTATCAATCTAACAATCAAGAGCCTGAGAAAAATTCTAAGCAAAATCAAAACCTGGAAGCAAGATTTTAATTCAACAACAAATGCAAGTTCAACTCCAATGAGAAACATAGCAGATCAAATTAAAATACAAGTTCCTGATTTTAAAAAGCAAAATAGTGTGCTTTGTTCAAATCTCTCAGGTGAGCAAACTTGACCCATTTAAGCTTAAATCTTTGATATGCTTTGACGTTTACTTGCTGTTGAAGAAATGAATGTGATGAACATGTATCTGCATGTGTTTATAAGTATGAATTGTGGTATGCATGACTGTGTATATGCCTATAAGCTTCACTGTTGTTCAACAGACAGAAGTTCTTCATAGTAAAAATCATATCTCAAGTTTTAAACATGTCTAAGTGATAAAATTTAAATAAAAATTTATCCTAGTGATGTAATACAGATAAGAAAAATGATTTCAAATGAATTCATCAGATATTCGCTTATAAAATGATAAATGGCAGTAAAAAATCAAAATAAATCAAGAATTTGATGATCATAAATATTTATTTGGATTATACTATCTGATTCGGTTTGCAAAAACATGTATTTAGCAATTCATTTCATAATTTTTAAGAGTGTCATCATCGAGCATGAGTGAGTTGAAAAGAAAATGCAAAATCATCAATTTTCGATGAACGACAAAGTTTGGGAATTCGTGATTCTGGGTGAAGTTAGCTGGAACATCAGTGATCATCAGAAAAATGATCAGAAAAATTCTAATTTGCTGTGGTGGCCGTGCAAGATTAATATAGGGTTTAAGGTCAAGTAATTAATAAATGGGATCTCGTGATTGTTGCGTGGTCGTGGATGATCTGGAAATGATCGGTGGAGGGGGAATAGGTTCGTTGGCGTTCGGCGTAGCCTTTGGCACGGCGGCGAGGTCGCAGGTTATCAGTGAGAGTCAAAAGTGGATTTTTTTTTGATGATCCATTTTTGGGTTCCAAATGATCGAAAGGATTGATTTTGATTGTGTGGGGCTTTCGTCAATCTGGTACGTGGGATATACGTGGTCAAACCCAAATGTAAAGCTGGGTTCAACTCACGTCCAATATATTCAAAATCACGACACGAGCACTCGGTCAAACCCGAGTTTTTGAAACTGGATTCAACTCAAGTGAAATTTCAAAAATCAACATGAAGGGACGTAAAGACCAGAGTAGTACAGTGTGGCAATGCACCTGAACAACTACAGCCTAACGAAAACAGAGACCGAACAATGGACAACTCAAAGAAACATGTCCAGTTACAACAATGCATGCAAGTGCCAACCAGAATGAAGACCAACAGCAAAATGGACTGCAACAATCATGTATGCAGACCAGACCAGACCAAACAAAGAACCAGAAGTACAAGTGGAGTTTAAATGGATGAGCAAGTGCAACAGAGAATAGCAACATGCAAACAACTCTGTGCACATTGATACATGATCAGTACACAAATGTAACAACAACAAGTTCAAGTAAATCAAGGCAATGCACCAATGCAAACTCAAATAAGTATTGCAACTGTGAAGAATGCTGAAGTGAATGAAGAGTAGTGTACAACAAAATGAAACTAGAGTGCAACAGGCAAACACAACAATGCAGCTGTGAACAATATACACAAGTACACACTAAATGCAAGACACAGTGCAAACTGAGGAGTAAGTGTAACTTGACTATCAAGACCACTAGTATACAACAACAAGCAGCAATGTGCAACTCGAGCTTCAGAAAGATCAGTGCAACCCAAAGCTACCAAATGAAACAATGATCATGAAACCACAAGTCACAAAAGTTCAAGTGAAGCAAGTACAGGTTAAATCAACACAGTGAAGTTACCAGTGAACCAAATGCACATGTCAACAGCAATGAAAGCAACATGACCAACAGATCACACTATATAGTGAATACAAGAACAATTCAAGATGAACAAATGAAAACAAGTCAGTAAATAGTTCAGTGCATCAAGATATGTCAACAGTACATGAAGACTACTTGAAGTGTGTCGACTAGACATCACAATGAGCCAGCAACATGTACACAAGGGCAGTGGACATGTATACAACAAAAGAAGCAGAGACAGCACCATAAATATATCAACTCAACAACAACCAGTGCCAACATGAACAGAAGACAATTGAAACAACAATCTCGGCAAACAACAACTCACATGTATGAAACCAAAGTACTCAATGCACAGTGCAGACAAATGGACAACAACATGAATGCAGTAAAAACTAGGATGAATTAAAAGACTCAACAATGCTCAATATCAAAGCAATGGTGATGACAGAGGTTAGTACAGAGTCATGGTGTTGTATACACAATATCCAGTGTCGAAGTAAATTTGCAAATTCAAGTCAAAGCAGAGAAAATGTCAACAGTGAAGTAAAATAAAAATTCGTGTTTAAAAATTCAAATGCGTATCTTTGAAATAGTCAAAGAAAATTAAAAAGGGAATGTTTCTGCCGTATGATTCCAGAATAAATCAAACGTTTGAAAATCAACGTCGTGAGTAACAAGTCAAAAATATATTAGGAAAGCAACAAATTGGGAAAGTATCGAATTGAGATGAACGAAATCAAGTGTATTCGAATTCATATAAATACCAAACCCAAATCATCATCATCGGCATCGAGTTAAAAGCAAACAATCAAACCGGCAACGAAAAAGATTACATACCGCAACAGTGAACTCGATCGTCTCGAAGCAACCAAGTCCAAATTTCATAAAACAATCAAAGGAGCAACTGCGAACAAGCAACGCAAACTATCGGTCATCAGAGAACGAGTGCGAGCAAGAGCAACGCAAGTCAGAGAATCGATCATCAGAAAAGCCCTAATTTGGATCGATGACAGAAGCCCTAATTTAGTGGCAAAGAGGATCGGCCGCATTATTCTCACAAGCCAAAAGAAGTGGATCGGGTTAAAGAATAAAAGGGCCGAATTTATTATTATATAAGGGATTTAGTTTAGGGTTTATTTTAAAGGTTTTTTTTGTTTAATTTGTTTTTAGTTTTATTTGAGGAAAAACTATGGAGTCAAGTTTGTATTTTAATTTTTTCTCCGTCTTTCAATTTTGAAGTCTGTTTTTTCTTTTCAAGTCAAAGAATTGGTAAATCACCACCTAGGTTGTAGGTAGTGTCAGATTGTCTAGTTAGACTTAGTTAAGTGAGCAGGGTGTGCGAGTTTGCAAAACTCTATAAGCGGGAGCAAAGTTTGCGAGTTTGCAAAGCTCTATAGGCGGAGCAGGGGGTGCGAGTCTAGTTGAGTGTTTGTGAACGGGAGCAAGGGTTTGCGAGTCTGTTAGAGTGTTTGTAAGCGGGATACTGTTTAATTCTAATAGAAATTTGGGAATGCAGCAGTAGGCAGGGGTTGCCGACGCTGGGTAAATTTTGTGTGTGATTTAATTTTCAGCATATTTATTTCTGCGGTTTGTTTCTGTGTTTAAATCGAGAAAAATTACTATAACCCTATTCACCCCCCTCTAGGGTTAATCTAGATCCTACAAGTGGTATCAGAGCACGGTATTTTTCTTTAACTCTAGAGTCATTAATTCATCAAATAATGCTTTTTCTGAGGGGCAATCTATTGTTAGGCCACCCATGTTTAATGGGAATGATTATGCTTATTGGAAAGTTAGGATGGGCATTTATCTTAGTTCTGTTGATTATGATGTTTGGGATATTATTGAAACTGGCTATAAATGTCCCACTATAACCATTGATGATACTGAGATTCCTAAACCTAAGGATAGGTGGGATGCTAACGATAAGAGATTAAAAACTACCAATGCTAAAGCCATGAATGCTTTGATCTGTGCTCTTGATAAGAATGAATTTAATAAAATTTCTCATTGTAAAACTGCACAGGAAATTTGGCATACCTTGGAGGTGACACATGAAGGAACTTCTCAAGTCAAGGAGTCTCGTCTAGCCCTATTCAGCAATGAATACGAGAACTTTGTGATGGACAAAGACGAGAGCATAAAGGACATGTTTGGACACTTTTCAACATTGGTGTACAACGCTAGAGCGCTTGGGAAGGTATTCACTGAGGTAGAGCTTGTGAGGAACGTGCTACGAGTCTTACCGATAAACTTTGAGGCAAAAGTCATGGAAATCCAAGAATCGAAAGATTTGAGTAAACTAAGCATGGAGGAGTTGATCGGTAATTTGATGACATATGACCTTGAGATAAAAGCAAAGGAGGAACGCAACAACTCCGAACCAAAGAAGAAGACGATTTCCTTAAAGAGCAAAGAAGAGAGCGATGAAGAAGAAGAAGATCCAATTGAAGAGTTTGCAATGGCTGTCAATAATCTTAGAAAATGGTCAAGATTCAAGCCACGCAAGAAGAAAACATCTGGTAATAGGTCAAGAGAGTCTAACAATTCCGATAATGAATTGACGTGCTATAAGTGCAACAAGCCTGGCCACTTTAAACAAGAATGCCCACTTCTCAAATACAACCAAGGAAAGAAAAAGAAGAAGAAGGCATTTGCAGCGACTTGGGATGATGAAGAAGGAGAGGAAGTCTCGAATAATAGCTCAGAGGAGGCTAACTTGTGTTTTATGGCAAAATCGGATTCAGAAGCAAGCTCAGAGGAATCTAGTGAGGCAGGTGACTATTCTTATAAAGATCTTGTTTTTATGTGTCTTGATCTTACTAAAGTAGTTGATGCTCTTGAATCTAAAATTGAAAAACTGAAATCTGATAGGAGAGAACTTGCTCGTGAAAATTTTAGGTTAGAAACTGAACTTGAAAATATTCAAAACCTAGAATGTAAAAAATGTAAAATTTTAGATTCAGAATTATCAAGACTTAAGAATAGCTCTGAGAATCTTGAAAAAGAAAACTTGAGTCTTAAGGAAATCATTGACATTAGGAAAAAGGATTTTATAAATAGACGCACCTCGCTTGTAACTGAAAACACAAATCTAAAAACCAAAGTCCAAAATCTTGAGAAATCTCTGAATAACTTTTCACGAGGAGAAAAATCATTCAACATGCTATTGGAAAATCAAATTTTTGCTAACAACAGAAAAGGACTAGGTTTTGGGAAAACACAAGCTGATGATGATGAGAGTGTCTTTGATAGATGTGAAATAATTGAACATCGTGTTGAAAATTGTAGTCATAGGAACGAGAGCACAAAATTTATACAAGCTTGGGTTCCTAAGAATTCTACAAACAAATTTCATGTCTATTGGAACAAGAATGAAAGGACTAAACAAGTTTGGGTTCCAAAGGGATTATTTATTCACAATGCTTCTGCCACTAACAATCATGGACATATAAAAACAAATAGGTCACAAAAATCTTTCATCGTGTAAGTACGGTGGCAGGCTAAGGAACAACAACAATGTTATCTGGTTTTTGGCTGTTCCAGAAACACAACGGGCAACAAAGCAATGTTCCTTAGCCTAGTACAAAGGTGACAGAATCACAATGGGCAACCACGAAAATTATCGTAAAGGTAAAACAGGTGAAGGTATATTTATTTGATCAATATATTGAATGTGGTAATCTGCACCGTATTTTGAATGAAATCAGCCAATTTTGAGATGATTTTTTTTTATTTTGACTTGTTCGTCATAGTTGGCCAATTGTACTTATGCCAAAAACACTATTCTTTGAATTTCTTCATATATATTAGTTTGGATAGTGTTTTGTTGGATGATAATATTTTTGGTTATAGTACGGCTAACTCTATATTCACGGTTTTCTGATTATTTCCACGGCTTCAATTCAAACTCAAAGAATGTCATTTAAATTGTTGCTAAAATTGAGTTTGAAATTTTTGATGCACACTTCATGGTCTGGTTTATCAATTTCAGTTAGTAATATTTTGGATTGAAAAAGAAACTCAGATGCAGATTACACTGGTATTCTAGTTGAAAGAAAAATTACTAGTGGAACGTGATTAATTTTTGAAACATTCATTTGCTACATCGTTTTTCAAAGAAAATATCTGCATATGTTCACTTGAAATAAATTTCAAATAGCAGAATTTTTTTCTCATATAACCCCTTCGAGAAAATCATTGTTGACCATATTTTCAGATTAGTCATTTTTTGATTTTAAATGACAAATTTTGACTAATCCGACTCCCTACTAATTATCAAAAAGATAAATAGTGATTGAAAAGATGATAAGTGTTGATATTTAACATACATTACTCAAGAGAGTATATTTGGAAAATTTCTTTAGAAATTCAAACAAGAATTATAAAACTTTTTGTTGGGTAAAGATTCCATGACCATTTCTATATCTATCATATTTCTATCGACCATTGTTTATCAAATCTTAAATATAGTTGGTCGATATGTGGTACTATAATCAGAGATCATTTGTTTTTCATTTCATATTTTTTTGTAAAAATAAATAAATATCCAAAGTATTCACTCTCATTTAAAAGTCCTCACGGTTATGCATGAGTGAATTACTTGGATTTTTAATTATGTGCTTCCATGCTCATTTAAATGTCCTTACGGTTATGCATGTATGGAACGCATATCAAAATTAATTGATTAAATAGACAAGTTGATTCTAATCCCATTTAAAAGTCCTCACGGTCATGGTGGTTTGAAGATACTTGATTTCATTTTTAAAATTAAATTGGAATACTACTAATCTCATTTAAAAGTCCTAACGGTTATGCATGATTAGTAGATATTCAAATTCCTGGTATAAATGTACCACAAGTTGATACAATTGTATGATTTTATATTAGAACATCATTTCCATTCTATCTAAAAGTGGAATATGCGCCTAACAAGGGTAGTCATGATTTTTGTTTGATTTTTATTGAAGTTTAATATTTAAATTCAATTTGAGTTTAATGTTGGATTAATATTGATCGCTTTATCTCTATTTTCTCTAACACTATCATTCTTTAGCTGATAACAAAAGGGGGAGAGAAAAGTTAAGATTTTGTCAAATAAAATCAAGCAAAGGTCAAATAATTTTCCATCTGCATCTAGGCTCATTTGTATATTTGTATATTTCTATTTATATGCATATATGTAGGGGGAGCATCATGTAAAGAGGAAGCAATTAGAGTATATCATTGATCAAATACATTTAACACGGTCAAAATCTTAAATATATGTTTGTTATCATCAAAAGGGGAAGATTGTATGAATGTGCGCTTATATGTTTTTGTTTGATGATAATAACATAAATATTCATTTAAATGTATTTGGTAATGTACTATTTTGTTTTTCATAGATTAAATAAATATTTGTTGAATAAAATAAATTACACAGAATTTGAATTCAAACAGATATTTTATTCAAACAAATATTTATTACAATCTTGAATAGTACAAATTCAAGCTCTCGCTATACATATACAATTTTGATTCTAATTACATCACAATTCAGTTTACATAAATTCCTCACTACATATCACTCACACTCGTATTTTGTCTTCAACTGCATTCCAGTTTGAACCCAGCATCTGAGCAATCTGCAAAAATATTCACTAACGCAGTAGAATTGAAAAAGAAATATTTTTGGAATATAAAATGAAATATGATTTTTGAAAATATGATTTGCCTCAGTTATTTGGGTTGTTCGTCATCATTCACATTTGAATTCATCACACACGAACAGTGTGACATGCACAGTGTATCACTGTACATGCCACAAGGCCGTGCACATCGATATACACTTGATAATGCAACAGGGACAGGTGAGCACGGGTCAAACCCAAATGTAAACCCGGTTCAACTCACGTGCAATATACTCAAAATCACGACACGAGCACTAGGTCAAACCCGAGTTTTTGAAACTGGATTCAACTGAAGTGAAATTTCAAAAATCAACATGAAGGGATGCAAAGACCAGAGTAGTACAGTGTGGCAATGCACCTGAACAACTACAGCCCAATGAAAACAGAGACCAAACAATGGACAACTCAAAGCAACATGTCCAGTTACAACAATGCATGCAAGTGCCAACCAGAATGTAACGTACGCGGATTTTCGTTGCCGAAAAACCGAATAGTTATGGGTTTTAAAAAGAATTTAGGGAAAGAAAAAGTAGAAAAGAAGGTAGAAAGAAGAGGGAAATAGAAAATAGAAATTAGAGAGAAAAAGAGAATAGATAATTTTAAAATAGAAGAAAAACAGAATAGAGGAAAAAGAAAAACAGAAGAAAAGAAAATAGGACGGAACAGAAAACAACAGAACAACATCAGAATCTCACAATTCGCAGCGGAACAACATATAATAATAAATGAATAATCTTTAAACAAAGAACTATCAGTTATTACATTTTATACATTACATCATATCATCAGAGTGTACAACAATATACAAAATCAAACAGTGCAGCGGAAAAAGAAATACTATATAAACTAGTAATACGCCATGCCATCCATCTTGCCTCCAGCAATTCCAGAATATCCAGAATATCCTGATAAACCTTAACTCTCGACTGCCCGTGTGGAAATTGGTGGGCACCCAGAGTTTAGGAAGGAAAACAATAAACTCCAAGTCAGTCATGTGACTGGTGTGAGAACTCAAAACAGTTTATTTATCTTTAAAATCAAAATAGAGGAATATTTTTAAATTCAATTCGCAATGCTTTTAAAAATGAGACTACCATAAGGCATCCCGCACACACACACAATGCAAACGCAGAATCGGAGGAGATTTCTCCTTATGATAGTCAAAGATGCTTGATACGCATTTAAAATAACATTTGATATTATTACTAGTGCATAGTGTAGTGGAAAATTCATTTCGAAAGTAGAATATAAATCTTAGCCAACATACGACCATTATCGTATGTCTACTATAGCTAACTATGTTCAATAGCAGGTTACCGCCACATTCCATAGCAGGTTATACAACTAAAACCGTACAAGTCACGTATTGTTTCTTTGGATTTCCAACAAATGGTCAGGCCAAGGAACTTCCCATTGCCACATGAGAATGCCTCTGGAAAGACATCCCCGAGAACCAAACCGGAACTCTGCCAACATGAGGCCGGGTTACCCCTAACTGGGTAACTACTGACACGAGCACGCCATTCCCCGATCGTAAATGACCTTTCTCACGGGATCCCGAAAACCAACAACCACAAAGTAATAAATTCGTAGTAACCACATAGGTTAAATATCTGGGCTCCATACCATGATACCACCTCTACCCAGAAGGAAATGTACATACCCTAAAGGGTGCTACCCCTCATAACCTTGCTGCATCTTTCCTGTTTTGACCATTTCCGGGGTGTGAGGTTCGACGAAGTCACGTCCACAAAAACATACTTTATACAAAAGCCATGCTTTGGGTCAACAAATGATCAACACAATGATCACTAAGATAGACGATCAAATAAACGATCCTATCACAATAATCAACACAATGATCATTTCAGCATCACTCAGCATATCACATTACCAAATTGGGAATATATCGCTGATAACTTCAACTATATAACCTCTGAGCTCGTACGTCTCAGAGAAGGGTGTCAAGCTAAAAGAATAAATTCTCCGCCACCAACAGAAATATATTTGAAAGAAATCGGCTTTATATCTCAACTTGTAATGTCAGACACACAATCCATACAAGTCTGTTCCGGGCTCGAACAAAACTGAAGGCACTTACAAAGAAGTCCTTGCAATCCGGATATTCACAATCCTGGTCGGATTTCCCATCACTTAGGGAGTCTCTATACCGTTGCAACTCAGTGCAGAGACAATCGACAGGTCATCCTATCGCTCTCGCAAATACCGGGTCTTCAACACCGATCTTCAATGCAATTATAACGACGTATCACATATTCGGAATGGGTTATACAACCCCATGGTCCTTTCCCGGTTAACCCGAATAGTGAGCGCTTATTTAAAAATAAGAGTAGCATTCACATTCAAACAAATCATATCAATTACCCATTCAAAGGGAAATATTGATAGTCGGTTATTGAACTATCACTGGATATGCACACATCACCAGATTCCAAATAATTTTCCAAATTATTTATTTTCCAAAAATATCTTCACTAGATATATTATTTTCAACACTTCAAAAATAAATCAATATTTATTTTTAAACCAATTCCACTTTCTTTATAAATTCCTTAGTGAATTTATAATTTCAAAATATCAATGAATATTCGATTTCAATTATTCATTTCAATTTATCTTCAAAAAGATAAATTCTAACTATTCACTTCATATTGGAAAACATTTCCATACTTATTCAATAAGTAATTCACAAATATTTTTATTTTCAACACTTAGAAAATATTCAATATACTTAAATCGAGATTAAGTATATATTTCATTCTATTAAGGAAATCATTCTCTTAACATATTTATTTGGGCCAAAACGAATGTTGCGTAAAACATCGTTACGACAACCCAAAATCACTAGTATCGGGATTCGAAATTAAAATAGATATATAAATCCCAATACTATACAAAACATTTCCTTTCGGAAATCATTTACTATAACAACAGTGTTATAGTCCACTATTTCCTTTAATTTCTCGAAAATGTCTATTTCAACAATAAATGTTGAAATCTATGGTTTCGAATCTCAACACATTTTAAAACATCGTTAGATCGTTTTAATTCTATTTGAAATATCACATTCAAAACAATTTCTTTAACATCTTATTCACTATTCAAAAACGTGAATATACTTCATTAACAATTTTCATCCTTTTATTCATTTTATTTTAAAGTATTATTCATAGTCAAAAACGTGAATATAACTCCATTAATAGGTTTCAACAATTTTCTTATCAAAATAAGTTGTTTGCAAATTTATAAACAACGTTTATAAATTCTATTTCTAATTATTTTATAACAACTTCCTTTTATAAATTTTCTTTATTAACCTATTCCAGTTTATAACTCAATTATAAACAATGGTTCATATTATAAGTTAAATACTTATAAATTTATTCGTTTGCAAAATCGTTCCTTTGAACTTCATAATTATAAATCTTATAACTTATAAGATTCAATTATTCATCCAAATATATTCTTCAAATAACTTCACATATTTATAATTCTTACTATTTATAAATTTCATTTATAACTTCACCGTTTATAATTCTATAAATTTCATTCTTTAATGGAATTCATTTTCACTTCATTCAAACACTTATAAAAACTCGTTTTATAATGTCTATATCTCAATTTATAAATATCCATTTATAAATCTCTTAATATAAATTAATTTATATTATTCTTTTAAAACGACTTTAAATTCCTTTATAATTTCCCATTCTCTTGATTTATAAAATAATCAAATTTTATAAATCCTATATTTAAACTCTTTATAATAAATTCCAAAATCTCAATTTAAACTATTTAAAAAAAATCATTAATCCATATTTCTCAAAAATCAGCTTTTAACTATATTTCACAAAAACCATAATTTTTATAACATTAAAAATTATAACGTTTATTTATTTAAAATAGATCAATTCCAAAAATAAAGTATATTTTCAAAAATCACTTTATAATCATTTTGAAATCCCAAAATTTGGGTCCAATGATGCTACACACCAAATAGTCAATCACGACAACAACGATATCATATATCGATATGATAATCCATCAAATATCAAAATATCTGAAATCAAATAAAAACTGTTGAGGAATCCAGTTGGATCCCTCCAACCTGTTTCCCTGCATCCAAAAACATTAGCACAATACCAATTTCGCTCCAGTACGAAATTATCGCGGTATATGTTCTTATTAAATATTATCCGCTTAATAACGGCGTAATAGGGTCTCATCCGCTAAACAAATAAATGCGGGAAATCAACAATTGCAATATATACATATGCCAATATATATATATTGATATTATATATAATATCAATTTCACTGTTTATGAAATATTCGCGGTATATGTTTTTAATAAATAACATCCGCTTACTAACGGCGTAATAATGTCTATTTTAACAATCAATAGATATCAATCAACATTCAAACATGCATTCAAATATTTTAAATCTAACTATTTAAAATAAAATCGAAACTAATTCGATTGAGTGAGAAGTTCTCACCTTGATTTTAAATCCCGTTTTAGCGATACGTTTAATTTTACCCAAAATTCTCACTAACTCCAAACGACTCCAAACCAAATCCATCGCGTAGTGCTCGTCCATACGATTCCAACGCAACTGAGTTTGCATTTTTTCGACCTCGTATGAAAAAGTTATGAATATTTGAAGTTTGTACATGATTTATATAACATTTTATAACATAAATTTAAAAATTAAAACCCATCACAAAGCTTGGCCGTGAGATTCAGATCCAACGCACCAAAATCTTCATCTCCCTCATCACGTTACCCTCTACAGAACAACATCCCAAAACCGAACCCATCATTGAATTTTAGGGTTAAAAATCGCCACCTCCACATCGAGTTCTAGCATGATCAGGATACACCATCGCGCTCGCGCCCCCCGGCACCACCCACGCCCAGAGACCAGCCACGCGCGCACCCCCCCAGTGCCTCGAAAAGCGTGCGCAACACCCCAAGGACGCGGGCCTGTAGCTCCCTCCACACGACTCCGATTCCGATCATAACCGTTGAATCTCTCCGTCTCGATATGCTCTACGTTTTGTTAGTTGGAGCCTTCATCTAATTTCGCCTAGATTGGGAGGAAAACGTGAAGGAAGAAGGTGAACTGCTGGCCGTTCAGGGGGGGGGGGTGGCGGCTAGGGTTTGTTTCTATTTTCTTTTTTTTTTTTTTTTTTCTAAATGAAGGGTAGGGGCTATTTATAAGGAACGAACGACACTATTCATCCCGGAAATTCCGAACTCTGATTTAGGCGCCGTAACCAGCGTTTCTAGGGTTTACCCCGCGTTCCGGACACAATGGAACAGATTTCGAAAGCTAATTCGGACATCTGTGCAAGTTATGGCTATAAACGCTCAATTTAAATTAAACCGATTTAAGTCGATTTCTAGGCGTTTTAATTTGTACCGGACAAACGGTAAATCCAATTGACTTGAAATTTGAAACCTTACAATAATATCACATTACGGATCTGATGAAACTGGTTTCGTCGAAATCCGAGACTTTTTGAAAAATGGCTATTTTTACTCGCCAAATTTAAATTAAAAATAAATCGATGCGTTTCGAGCTGCCACGATCAAACGATAACTCCGATTGATACGAAAATTGAAATCCGATAATAACTAACTATTACGGATCCAATGGAACTGGTTTCGTTCAATTCTGAGACTGTTCAAAAATTGACTATTTTCACTAGTCGATTAAATATTAAAATATTCAATTTTCACAAATTAACTTTTAATTCGATTTTAAAAGTTCTAAAATATCATTCTAACTCCCATATGATAAAATAAAATTTTACAAATCATTTTCAATCATATTTAATTCCATTTTCAATTATTTCCATAATTTAACGTATTAAATTATTGATTTAATTATCCAATTAAATCCAATAATTCAAAATAAAATTTATTTGACTTATTAATTCACTTATTAATATTTAAAATTAATTAAATATTCAAATTTTAATTAATAAAAATTCTGGGTCGTTACAATCTTCCCTCCTCAAAAGAATTTCGTCCTCGAAATTACAAGTAAGAAAAATTACAGAATTTATTAATTTTCCCAAAATTCATAGTTAAACTTCTTACAATACTTTACTAAGTTTTCCAAATCATACTTAGTTATCTTTTCAAAAACAACTACTATTGTTTAACTTTCAATTCCAAAATCAAAGTTTAAGTTTTCAAAATTTTCCAATTTTTCTCAAAATTTTTCTAACGCCTTAAATTTTCGGAAAAATTCGCCATAGTCTCCTTTGCGCGGCTCGATCCGAAAAAAAAATGACAGTATATATATCACAAATATACATCTCATCAAGTAATGAGGCATCCCGCAGGGAAAAAAGTGTAAAAGTACTGTATTTAATCCGAGATATGTACCTTATATTTTATTAGCAAGCATATACGGCTAATATAGCGTAAAAGCGAGCTCCAAATGCGAAGCAAACGCGATCCGCACCTACTAATCACTCAACAAACAACATGAGAACATGCATATAGACAATAGTATCGATATACAACATATGGCAACATAATAACTATATATGTCAACATAGCAAATGCATTCAATAGCAATATATATTCAACCATCAACCAACTATTATCCAACAATTCATAACCAATCTATATTCATTTATATTCTCATTAATATTAATGAATTGGTTTTCAATTTAATCACATTTGATTCATATACAGTGGATGTTCTTAATAACATTCATCCTCAATTAGTTTATATTCACTAATTCATATTCAAGTTGGTTCACTTCCAATTCAAATTCAATTCTATTCAAATTTCACTTAACTTCCAATTGAATTTCAATTAATTTAGCTTCTAATTTCATTAACACTTAATGAATTATATACAATCAACTAACAACCATATAACAACCAAAGTATATTAATTACAACCAAATTCCTTTGCTTACAATTGGTTTAATTAATTGATTTTCATTCAATTATTCAACTTTCTAATAACATTAGATTTTAATGAATTTACACTTATATTCATTATTTCATATCAACTATTCACATTTAATTGATTAACATTCAATCCATTCATTCAATTCTATTACAAAATCGAATTTCATTTACATAACTTTAGTTCATATCTATCACTTAACTTCCAATTTTATTAATTTACTTTGATACTAATATCAACTTCATTCCATAGCAAAGTTATATTCCATTTAACTTTAAATTCACTTTTACTTTCAACTCATATTTATAAATATATTCATATAGTTTCACTTCTTACATATATAAGTTTATTCACAATTGTAAATCACTTTAATTATAATTTAATTCTTATAATTCTTTTGCTTATACAATATTCTTTTATTTAGATTATTCAAACAACTAAACAATCAACTTATATACACTTTAATAATTTTGAAAAATTATTTCTTTATATATAAAATATACTCAAGGCAAAATTATTTCATTCACCCAATTTTAAAACAATATCGTGTCGAATTGTTCTATTCAAGTGTTTATAGATCCCTATCAACAACGTTAATTACTCGTATTAACCAGAATCTATATACCACTCAACAAACCAATCATCACAATATAAAACAATTTCATATTCACTAACAAATACGCTCTCATAGCTATTATTACACTCAAATTCATTCTAGAGCACTACTGACTCTATCTCTAATGAATAATACCCAACAGAACCATGGTTGTCGCTTAACCATAAGCTCTGATACCAAATGTAACGTACGCGGATTTTCGTTGCCGAAAAACCGAATAGTTATGGGTTTTAAAAAGAATTTAGGGAAAGAAAAAGTAGAAAAGAAGGTAGAAAGAAGAGGGAAATAGAAAATAGAAATTAGAGAGAAAAAGAGAATAGATAATTTTAAAATAGAAGAAAAACAGAATAGAGGAAAAAGAAAAACAGAAGAAAAGAAAATAGGACGGAACAGAAAACAACAGAACAACATCAGAATCTCACAATTCGCAGCGGAACAACATATAATAATAAATGAATAATCTTTAAACAAAGAACTATCAGTTATTACATTTTATACATTACATCATATCATCAGAGTGTACAACAATATACAACATCAAACAGTGCAGCGGAAAAAGAAATACTATATAAACTAGTAATACGCCATGCCATCCATCTTGCCTCCAGCAATTCCAGAATATCCAGAATATCCTGATAAACCTTAACTCTCGACTGCCCGTGTGGAAATTGGTGGGCACCCAGAGTTTAGGAAGGAAAACAATAAACTCCAAGTCAGTCATGTGACTGGTGTGAGAACTCAAAACAGTTTATTTATCTTTAAAATCAAAATAGAGGAATATTTTTAAATTCAATTCGCAATGCTTTTAAAAATGAGACTACCATAAGGCCTCCCGCACACACACACAATGCAAACGCAGAATCGGAGGAGATTTCTCCTTATGATAGTCAAAGATGCTTGATACGCATTTAAAATAACATTTGATATTATTACTAGTGCATAGTGTAGTGGAAAATTCATTTCGAAAGTAGAATATAAATCTTAGCCAACATACGACCATTATCGTATGTCTACTATAGCTAACTATGTTCAATAGCAGGTTACCGCCACATTCCATAGCAGGTTATACAACTAAAACCGTACAAGTCACGTATTGTTTCTTTGGATTTCCAACAAATGGTCAGGCCAAGGAACTTCCCATTGCCACATGAGAATGCCTCTGGAAAGACATCCCCGAGAACCAAACCGGAACTCTGCCAACACAAGGCCGGGTTACCCCTAACTGGGTAACTACTGACACGAGCACGCCATTCCCCGATCGTAAACGACCTTTCTCACGGGATCCCGAAAACCAACAACCACAAAGTAATAAATTCGTAGTAACCACATAGGTTAAATATCTGGGCTCCATACCATGATACCACCTCTATCCAGAAGGAAATGTACATACCCTAAAGGGTGCTACCCCTCATAACCTTGCTGCATCTTTCCTGTTTTGACCATTTCCGGGGTGTGAGGTTCGACGAAGTCACGTCCACAAAAACATACTTTATACAAAAGCCATGCTTTGGGTCAACAAATGATCAACACAATGATCACTAAGATAGACGATCAAATAAACGATCCTATCACAATAATCAACACAATGATCATTTCAGCATCACTCAGCATATCACATTACCAAATTGGGAATATATCGCTGATAACTTCAACTATATAACCTCTGAGCTCGTACGTCTCAGAGAAGGGTGTCAAGCTAAAAGAATAAATTCTCCGCCACCAACAGAAATATATTTGAAAGAAATCGGCTTTATATCTCAACTTGTAATGTCAGACACACAATCCATACAAGTCTGTTCCGGGCTCGAACAAAACTGAAGGCACTTACAAAGAAGTCCTTGCAATCCGGATATTCACAATCCTGGTCGGATTTCCCATCACTTAGGGAGTCTCTATACCGTTGCAACTCAGTGCAGAGACAATCGACAGGTCATCCTATCGCTCTCGCAAATACCGGGTCTTCAACATCGATCTTCAATGCAATTATAACGACGTATCACATATTCGGAATGGGTTATACAACCCCATGGTCCTTTCCCGGTTAACCCGAATAGTGAGCGCTTATTTAAAAATAAGTGTAGCATTCACATTCAAACAAATCATATCAATTACCCATTCAAAGGGAAATATTGATAGTCGGTTATTGAACTATCACTGGATATGCACACATCACCAGATTCCAAATAATTTTCCAAATTATTTATTTTCCAAAAATATCTTCACTAGATATATTATTTTCAACACTTCAAAAATAAATCAATATTTATTTTTAAACCAATTCCACTTTCTTTATAAATTCCTTAGTGAATTTATAATTTCAAAATATCAATGAATATTCGATTTCAATTATTCATTTCAATTTATCTTCAAAAAGATAAATTCTAACTATTCACTTCATATTGGAAAACATTTCCATACTTATTCAATAAGTAATTCACAAATCTTTTTATTTTCAACACTTAGAAAATATTCAATATACTTAAATCGAGATTAAGTATATATTTCATTCTATTAAGGAAATCATTCTCTTAACATATTTATTTGGGCCAAAACGAATGTTGCGTAAAACATCGTTACGACAACCCAAAATCACTAGTATCGGGATTCGAAATTAAAATAGATATATAAATCCCAATACTATACAAAACATTTCCTTTCGGAAATCATTTACTATAACAACAGTGTTATAGTCCACTATTTCCTTTAATTTCTCGAAAACGTCTATTTCAACAATAAATGTTGAAATCTATGGTTTCGAATCTCAACACATTTTAAAACATCGTTAGATCGTTTTAATTCTATTTGAAATATCACATTCAAAACAATTTCTTTAACATCTTATTCACTATTCAAAAACGTGAATATACTTCATTAACAATTTTCATCCTTTTATTCATTTTATTTTAAAGTATTATTCACAGTCAAAAACGTGAATATAACTCCATTAATAGGTTTCAACAATTTTCTTATCAAAATAAGTTGTTTGCAAATTTATAAACAACATTTATAAATTCTATTTCTAATTATTTTATAACAACTTCCTTTTATAAATTTTCTTTATTAACCTATTCCAGTTTATAACTCAATTATAAACAATGGTTCATATTATAAGTTAAATACTTATAAATTTATTCGTTTGCAAAATCGTTCCTTTGAACTTCATAATTATAAATCTTATAACTTATAAGATTCAATTATTCATCCAAATATATTCTTCAAATAACTTCACATATTTATAATTCTTACTATTTATAAATTTCATTTATAACTTCACCGTTTATAATTCTATAAATTTCATTCTTTAATGGAATTCATTTTCACTTCATTCAAACACTTATAAAAACTCGTTTTATAATGTCTATATCTCAATTTATAAATATCTATTTATAAATCTCTTAATATAAATCAATTTATATTATTCTTTTAAAACGACTTTAAATTCCTTTATAATTTCCCATTCTCTTGATTTATAAAATAATCGAATTTTATAAATCCTATATTTAAACTCTTTATAATAAATTCCAAAATCTCAAAAATCAGCTTTTAACTATATTTCACAAAAACCATAATTTTTATAACATTAAAATTTATAACGTTTATTTATTTAAAATAGATCAATTCCAAAAATAAAGTATATTTTCAAAAATCACTTTATAATCATTTTGAAATCCCAAAATTTGGGTCCAATGATGCTACACACCAAATAGTCAATCACGACAACAACGATATCATATATCGATATGATAATCCATCAAATATCAAAATATCTGAAATCAAATAAAAACTGTTGAGGAATCCAGTTGGATCCCTCCAACCTGTTTCCCTGCATCCAAAAACATTAGCACAATACCAATTTCGCTCCAGTACGAAATTATCGCGGTATATGTTCTTATTAAATATTATCCGCTTAATAACGGCGTAATAGGGTCTCATCCGCTAAACAAATAAATGCGGGAAATCAACAATTGCAATATATACATATTCCAATATATATATATTGATATTATATATAATACCAATTTCACTGTTTATGAAATATTCGCGGTATATGTTTTTAATAAATAACATCCGCTTACTAACGGCGTAATAATGTCTATTTTAACAATCAATAGATATCAATCAACATTCAAACATGCATTCAAATATTTTAAATCTAACTATTTAAAATAAAATCGAAACTAATTCGATTGAGTGAGAAGTTCTCACCTTGATTTTAAATCCCGTTTTAGCGATACGTTTAATTTTACCCAAAATTCTCACTAACTCCAAACGACTCCAAACCAACTCCATCGCGTAGTGCTCGTCCATACGATTCCAACGCAACTGAGTTTGCATTTTTTCGACCTCGTATGAAAAAGTTATGAATATTTGAAGTTTGTACACGATTTATATAACATTTTATAACATAAATTTAAAAATTAAAACCTATCACAAAGCTTGGCCGTGAGATTCAGATCCAACGCACCAAAATCTTCATCTCCCTCATCACGTTACCCTCTACAGAACAACATCCCAAAACCGAACCCATCATTGAATTTTAGGGTTAAAAATCGCCACCTCCACATCGAGTTCTAGCATGATCAGGATACACCATCGCGCTCGCGCCCCCCGGCACCACCCACGCCCAGAGACCGGCCACGCGCGCACCCCCCCCAGTGCCTCGAATAGCGTGCGCAACACCCCAGGGACGCGGGCCTGTAGCTCCCTCCACACGACTCCGATTCCGATCATAACCGTTGAATCTCTCCGTCTCGATATGCTCTACGTTTTGTTAGTTGGAGCCTTCATCTAATTTCGCCTAGATTGGGAGGAAAACGTGAAGGAAGAAGGTGAACTGCTGGCCGTTCAGGGGGGGTGGCGGCGGCTAGGGTTTGTTTTTATTTTTTATTTTTTATTTTTCTAAATGAAGGGTAGGGGCTATTTATAAGGAACGAACGACACTATTCATCCCGGAAATTCCGAACTCCGATTTAGGCGCCGTAACCAGCGTTTCTAGGGTTTACCCCGCGTTCCGGACACAATGGAACAGGTTTCGAAAGCTAATTCGGACATCTGTGCAAGTTATGGCTATAAACGCTCAATTTAAATTAAACCGATTTAAGTCGATTTCTAGGCGTTTTAATTTGTACCGGACAAACGGTAAATCCAATTGACTTGAAATTTGAAACCTTACAATAATATCACATTACGGATCCGATGAAACTGGTTTCGTCGAAATCCGAGATTTTTTGAAAAATGGCTATTTTTACTCGCCAAATTTAAATTAAAAATAAATCGATGCGTTTCGAGCTGCCACGATCAAACGATAACTCCGATTGATACGAAAATTGAAATCCGGTAATAACTAACTATTACGGATCCAATGGAACTAGTTTCGTTCAATTCTGAGACTGTTCAAAAATTGACTATTTTCACTAGTCGATTAAATATTCAATTTTCACAAATTAACTTTTAATTCGATTTTAAAAGTTCTAAAATATCATTCTAACTCCCATATGATAAAATAAAATTTACAAATCATTTTCAATCATATTTAATTCCATTTTCAATTATTTCCATAATTTAACGTATTAAATTATTGATTTAATTATCCAATTAAATCCAATAATTCAAAATAAAATTTATTTGACTCATTAATTCACTTATTAATATTTAAAATTAATTAAATATTCAAATTTTAATTAATAAAAATTCTGGGTCGTTACACAAAATGAAGACCAACGGCAAAATGGACTGCAACAATCATGTATGCAGAACCGACCAGACCAAACAAAGAACCAGAAGTACAAGTGGAGTTTAAATGGATGAGCAAGTGCAACAGAGAATAGCAACATGCAAACAACTCTGTGCACATTGATACATGATCAGTACACAAATGTAACAACAACAAGTTCAAGTAAATCAAGGCAATGCACCAATGCAAACTTAAATAAGTATGTGCAACTGTGAAGAATGCTGAAGTGAATGAAGAGTAGTGTACAACAAAATCAAAATATACACAAGTACAGACTAAATGCAAGACACGGTGCAGGAGTAAGTGCAACTTGACTATCAAGACCACAAGTATACAACAACAAGCAGCAGTGTGCAACTCGAGCTTTAGAAAGATCAGTGCAACCCGAAGCTACCAAATGAAACAATGATCATGAAACCACAAGTCACAAAAGTTCAAGTGAAGCAAGTACAGGTTAAATCAACACAGTGAAGATACCAGTGAACCAAATGCACATGTCAACAGCAATGAAAGCAACATGACCAACAGATCACACTATACAGTGAATACAAGAACAAGTCAAGATGAACAAATAAAAACAAGTCAGTAAATAGTTCAGTGCATCAAGACATGTCAACAGTACATGAAGACTACTTGAAGTGTGTCGACTAGACATCACAATGAACCAGCAACATGTACACAAGGGCAGTGGACATGTATACAACAAAAGAAGCAGAGACAGCACCACAAATATATCAACTCAACAACAGCCAGTGCCAACAAGAACAGAAGACAATTGAAACAACAATCTCGGAAAACAACAACTCACATGTATGAAACCAAAGTACTCAATGCACAGTGCAGACAAATGGACAACAACATGAATGCAGTAACAACCAGGATGAATTAAAAGACTCAGCAATGCTTAATATCAAAGCAATGGTGATGGCCGAGGTTAGTACAGAGTCATGGTGTTGCATACACAATATCTAGTGTTGAATTAAATTTGCAAATTCAAGTCAAAGCAGAGCAAATGTCAACAGTGAAGTAAAATACAAATTCGTGTTTAAAAATTCAGATGCGTATCTTTGAAATAGTCAAAGAAAATTAAAAAGGGAAAGTTTCTTCCGTATGATTCAAGAATAAATCAAACGTTTGAAAATCAAGGTCGTGAGTAACAAGTCAAAAATATATCAGGAAAGCAACAAATTGGGAAAGTATCGAATTGATACGAACGAAATCAAGTGTATTCGAATTCATATAAATACCAAACCCAAATCATCATCATCGGCATCGAGTTAAAAGTAAACAATCAAACCGGCAGCGAAAAAGATTACATACCGCAACAGTGAACTCGATCGTCTCGAAGCAACCACGTCCAAATTTCATAAAACAATCAAAGGAGCAGCTGCGAACAAGCAACGCAAACTATCGGTCATCAGAGAATGAGCACGAGCAAGAGCAACGCAAGTCAGAGAATCGATCATAAGAAAAGCCCCAATTTGGATCGAAGACAGAAGCCCTAATTTAGTGGCAAAGAGGATCGGCCGCATTATTCTCACAAGCCAAAAGAAGTGGATCGGGTTAAAGAATAGAAGGGCCGACTTTATTATTATAAAAGGGATTTAGTTTAGGGTTTATTTTAAAGGTTTTTTTTGTTTAATTTGTTTTTAGTTTTATTTGATCAAAAATTATGAAGTCAAGTTTGTATTTTAATTTTTGCTCCCTCTTTAAATTTTGAAGTCTGTTTTTTCTTTTCAAGTCAAAGAAATGGTGAATCACCACCTAGATTGTAGGTAGTGTCAGATTATCTAGTTAGAATTAGTTCGGTGAGCAGGGTGTGCGAGTTTGCAAAACTCTATAGGCAGGAGCAGAGTTTGCGAGTTTGCAAAGCTCTATAGGCGGAGCAGGGGGTGCGAGTCTAGTAGAGTGTTTGTGAGCGGGAGCAAGGGTTTGCGAGTCTGTTAGAGTGTTTGTAAGCGGGATACTGTTTAATTCTAATAGAAATCTGGGAATGCATCAGTAGGCAGGGGTTGCCGAAGCTGGGTAAATTTTGTGTGTGATTTACTTTTCAGCATATTTATTTTTGCAGTTTGTTTCTGTGTTTAAATCGAGAAAAATTTCTATAACCGTATTAACCCCCCTTCTAGGGTTAATCTAGATCCTACAGGGGAGACTGGTTTCAAACATTGGAAAATTAAGTGTTAAGCTCGGGTAAGTATATTGGTAGATTTAAAATTTTATAACAAAAAAAAATCAAAATTTTCAAAATAAATGTTAACTAATTCCTTAAATAATTGTTTTTGTTTAGTTTTGGAACTAGTTAAAGGTTTAAAATAAATTATTTCAAGTTAATAAAGTTTGAAGTGTTTTAAATCCCTATAACCATTGTTTTAAAATTTATTTTAAGTAAACTTATTTTTTTTGTAATTAAGTAAAAAGTTGTGAAATGTTTTCATTAAGTTTAAAAAAATAATTATTTTGGAATTAGTTAAGTTCAAGTTTCCAAAAGAATCCTTAAGTTTATTTTTAATGTATAAATAAGTAATTTAAAGATAAATGTTTTATCTTAAATAATGTTTGATTAACTGAAGGGTTTTGAAATTGAACTATTTGTTAACGATAATTTATTTTATTTAAAGGATGTAATTAAGGGATTAAGTAAGTATAGTTACTTTGTGAAATTAAATTTAAGCTAATTATGTTGTGTGATTACAATTAAGGATAATTAATAAAGTAAGATTAATTTATTAAGGGTAATTAATTACTTAAGACTAATTACTTAATTAAAAGTAATTAATTGATCATTAAAGTTAATCAATCAAGTATAGTTAATTAGTGTAATTAATCCATAATTTATGATTAGGGATAATCACTTATTAATTAAGGATAATTTATTAAATGACAATTAATTAAGGGTAAATTAATTAAAGGAGTTAATTAAAGGCTAATTAATAAATTAATAATTAAAGGTGAATTAATTTCTAATTTATTAAGGTAATTAATTAGGGTAAATTAATTGCTAGTTAATTTATGGTTAACGATGACTAAGTGATTACGAATAATCACTTATTATAACTAATTAAGGGTAATTAAATAATGGATGAATTAATTAAGGTTTAATTAATTAATGAAGGTGATTAAGCGATGATTATTGATTAAGAGTTAGTTAATTATTGTAATTAATTAAGAATAATTAATTAAATGGTTTGTAATTAATTAACATTAATTAACCCAGATTAGTGACAAATCTGATTTAAATTAAATAGATAACTACATAATATTACTTATGGATGTTTGGATGATTTAAGTGTTTGATATCCTTGATATATGATGCTTGCGTTATGAATTATCCTGAATTGTGCTATGATCTGTGATGTAATTTATTTATCTGTGATGTAATTTATTATCTACGATGAACTTATATTATTCATCCATAATCTGTAAATAAAGATAAGCGTTATGGATTATACCGCTTATCGATATTTCTGTATTTGAATCTGTAATGGTTGATGTTGTTGTACTATTGTGTGTGAAAATCCTGGGCCACACTATACACACAACAATATGGATTTCACGAGGAAATATGTTAAGTCACAGATATTTGAATTTAATATTTTGAAATGATTTTTAAGGTTGAATTTTAAAACCAAACGGTTTTGGAAAAGGTTTTGAAAGTTATAATTGAATTTTGTGAAAGATGGTTGAGCTTTGTTTTGGGATCAAAGAAGATTCTTAATGGAGTATCTTTTATTTGAAACGGGAATTTTTTTGAAAGTTATGAATGAATCTTTGAAAATTGTTTTGAAAGCTATGAAATGAGTCTTTGATTTAAAAACCGGATGAGTTAATCCAACTTGAAATGAGAGTTGTTTTGAAAGGCTATAAATGAATCTTTGTGAAAGATTAATGAACCTTGTTTTTAAATTAAAAAGGGGTTTAAAAGATAAATCTTTGTTTAAAAGATTTAAGTGTGGAAATTGTTTAAACCATTGAAGGTTTTTGAAATGAATCTTTTTGTTTAAAAGATTTGTAAATGGTAATTTTTTAAAACCATTTGAAAGAAAAGTTTTGGATTTTAAGTTGTGACTTAACTGAAATCCCATTATCCGTATGTTTTTAAATATTGCGCTCATTATTCGGTTTAGCCGGGAGAGGACCTTGTGTCATATAATCCATTCCGAATGATACGTCGATGCAGATAGCATTTGATGACCGGTGGTGAAGACCTGATATTTTCGAAATCGAAAGGATGACCTGTCGAATGTCTCTGCACCGAATGACCACGGTATAGAGATTTGAGCACCCATTGTGATGGGAAGTCCGAACATTATTAGAAATTATCTGGATTGCAAGTGATTCTTTGGAAGTGCCTTCGGTTCTGTTCGAACCCGGAATAGACTTCTATGGATGTGTGTCTGACGTTACATTTTGAGATGTAAAGTTGGTTTCTATCAAATACATTTCTATTTAGCGGCGGAGATTTATTCTCTTATCTTAACACCCTCCTCTGAGATGTACGAGCTCAGAGGTTATGTAGTTCATAGTTACTAGTGATACATTCCCAATTTGGTAATGTGGCATACAAAGTGCTGCTGATCATTTGTCGGTCAAAGCATGGCTTTTGTGAAAAGCGTAGCTTTGTGGATGAGACTTTCGAGCCTTACACCCCGGAATGGTCGAAACAGGAAGAATGCAGCAAGGTTATAGGGGGTAGCACCCCTTAGGGTATGTGCATTTCCTTTTGGATAGATGTGGTATCATGGTATGGAGCTCAAATACTTAATGACGCAGAGGATAATTAACAAAACGATATAGATCAATGAAAGTAGCAAACAGTGGATTGAAGATACTGAAATGGCCAAATTCGTTGATCCGAAGATACCGAATTCTAGCTATCCTCGTCACGTTGATCGCGCACGATACCGTGAAAGAAGATCTTCAATTCTTCAAGCGTTGATCAAGCGCACTTAATTCCGCGAATCGGCTTCAACAATCGTTGATTCGAGCGCACTCGAATAACCAAAAGTGGAGATAGGAGATTACACTCAACTACCAATTTAGGATGAAAGCACACAACGATCAACAAGAATTTTATTCAAAAATCAACCACTTACAAATGACCCGACCTTACCTATTTATAGGCTACAACAACTTACGGTACAACATTTGCAACACAAGTACACGAACTACATAGCCGCGACTTACGACCTAACATAGGTCGGTAACGACTTAGCACAACATACACAAAAACTTTCGGCAACGACTTAACCCTGCACGAGTTACATTATACGCGACTCAACAAACACAGCGTTACATCACAATGACCTTACAACAGCAGCGACATAAAGAAACGACCTAAAAGTACAACGCACACGACCTATACATCATGCGACCCTGCTATGGGGCGACCTAACTTCATCAGCGACTTAAGTATCCTCGGCTTCAGGAACTTGGGCGTCATAAGAGATGCAACGGCCTAAGAACTACTTTAGAACGACATAGGAAAATGGCGACCTAATATAGGTCATAACTTTGGCAAGGTTGTGGCCGACCTATCTTATCACAGCAACCAGGGGTATCTTCACGCGACCTAGCCCTTGAGCGACCTAACGATACGGCATGTGAGTTAGGTCGTTCGCGACCTAAAGGGGTGGTATGTGAGTTAGGTCGTTCGCGACCTAAAGAAGCAGCATGTGAGTTAGGTCGTTCGAACGTTTTATCCCATAGCCCGTTTTCCCCTAGCTCGTTAAGTCGCACGCGACCCAAGTCTTCACCAGTCAGGGCTGCATCATCGACTAAGTTAGGTCGCAACTTCTTATCTCGAGACCCGTTAGGTCGTACTCGACTTAATAGATCGTTAGGTCGCACGCGACCTAACACTTCATCAAGCTGGGCTGCATCATCCTCCCCCGGTTAAAAGGAATTCGTCCTCGAATTTGCATCTTCCTCTTCTACAATACGCTCATCCCCATGATATGGAACTAAGTATTTGACGTTGAAAACATCATACGTATGAACGTTATCTGGCAATTTCAATTGATACGCATTCTCATTGATTTTCTTCAAAATTTCTACTGGACCAATCTTTCACGCCTTTAATTTATTATACGTTCCTACCGAAAAACGATCTTTTGTCAATACTGCGTAAAGCAAATCACCTTCCCTGAAATTCACACTTCTCCGCTTCTTATCCGCCAGTTGTTTATACTTTTCATTAGATGCAAGCAACCATTCGTGAACTGTTCTATGGCACTCCTGTAACTCATTCACGAAGTCACTAGTCCGCTTAACAACGCCTTTCTGATATGGTACTGTTGTCAAATCCAACGGTCCTTTCGGAATTGCAGAGTATACAACGTGAAATGGACTGAAACCTGTACTATGGTTCACCGCATGATTATGAGCAAACTCAGCTTGACATAACTTCATATCCCAGCTTTTCAAATTGTCTTTCACGAGACATCTCAGTAAATTCCCCAACGATCGGTTAACCACCTCCGTTTGCCCATCAGTTTGCGGATGGTAAGCGCTACTAAAATTCAGCTTTGTTCCAACCATCTTCCACAAACTCAACCAAAAATGGCTTAGAAATCTAGTATCTCGATCAGAAACAATAGATTCTGGTAAACCATGTAATCGATACACCTCTTTAAAGAATAGTTGAGCCACTCGGACGGCATCAGCCGTCTTCTTACAAGCTATGAAATGTGCCATCTTCGAAAACCTGTCCACCACAACAAATATAGAATCATTCACCCTTTGAGTTCTAGGCAAACCCAAAACGAAATCCATGCTGATATCAACCCATGGTCTGTTAGGCACAGGTAACGACATATATAATCCTGCATTCGTAGCTGTTCCCTTCGAAACCTGCCAGATATGACATATCTCCACAAATCTCTCTACCTCTTTCCTCATTGATGGCCAAAAATAAGACTGAGAAATCAACTGCAATGAACGATCTCTGCCTACATGGCCATCTTCATGTAATTCTTTAACAATCTTCATTCTCAAGCTACAATCTGGTATACATAAATGATTCCCCTTGAACAAGAACCCATCAATCAACACAAATTCATCAGCATTCCCTTCCTTAATTTTATCAACAAACTTTGCGAACTAAGGGTCCTCCTCAAACAATTCTGGCAATAATTCGAATCCTGTCACTTCAACCTTCATCGTTGTCAATAAGTGATTCCTTCTGCTCAATGCATCTGCTACACGATTCGTAATTCCCGATTTATGTTTCACAACAAACGTAAGTTGCTGCAGATAGGCAATCCATGATGCATGCCTTGCTGAAATCTTGTCCTGCCCCTGCAAATGCTTCAAAGCTTCATGGTCTGTGTAAAGAACAAATTCCTTATGGAATAGATAGTGTCTCCAATGTTTCACTGCTTGCGCTACAACATAAAACTCCACATCATACGTACTATATCTCATCTTTGCCCCTGATAACTTCTCACTAAAGTATGCAATAGGACGCCCCTTCTGACTCAACACCCCTCCGATCCCAACTTTAGATGCATCAGTGTGTAGTTCAAACAACAACTGAAAATCTGGTAAAACAAGAATTGGTGCTGACGTCAACAGCTTCTTGATTCGCTCAAAAGCAACCCCAGCTTCCTTCGACCAAGAGAATTGTTTCCCTTTCATACAATCAGTAACTGGTGCCAACATGCTACTGAAGTGTGGAATGAATCTTCGGTAAAATGATGCTAACCCGTGAAAACTTCTCACTTCCGTAATTGTCCTCGGCTGTGGCCAATTCCTGACTGCTTCAACTTTATTCTGGTCCACCTGTATACCTTCCTCTGAAACAACATAACCCAGAAATAAAACACTATGCATCATAAACACGCATTTCTTCGTAGTAGCATAAAATTGTTCCTCACGAAGAACAATTAACACATTCCGCAAATGCTGAATTTGCTTATCGGTACTTGCACTATAAATCAGAATATCATCGAAATAAACTACCACAAACTTCCAAATGTATGGTCTGAAAATTTTATTCATCACCCTCATAAATGTACTTGGTGCATTTGTTAGACCAAATGGCATAACCAACCATTCGTATAACCCCTCTCTCGTCTTGAACGCTGTCTTCCATTCGTCTCCAGGTCTAATCCGAATTTGATGATATCCGCTTTTCAAATCAATCTTTGAAAAGATAGTTGCCCCACTCAACTGATCTAGCAAGTCATCCAACCTCGGCATTGGGAATCTATACCTTACAGTAATCTTATTCAATGCTCGACTGTTAGTGCACATCTTCCACGTCCCGTCCTTCTTTAGTACTAACAAAGCTGGCACAGCACATGGGCTCAAACTTTCCTGCACACGTCCCTGCTCAAGCAACTCTTCCACCTGCCTCCTCAACTCTTCATGTTCCTTCGGACTCATTCGATAATGTGGTCTATTCGGTAATACTGCTCCCGGAACAAGATCGATTTGATGTTGAATGTCTCTTAGTGGCGGTAACTCCTTAGGCAACTCTTCTGGAAATACATCCTTAAATTCTTTCAAAACTGGCTTCGCTTCTTCTGGAATTTCAACCTCTTCATTGCTCTCTCGTCCAATTAACAAATAAACTTCAGGCTTCTCTTCAACTTCTTTAACAAATTCCTTCAAAGATAATAAGGCTTTCAGCTCTTCGATCTCCTCCAACTTGCTTTCCTTCTGTTGTTGCTTCTTGGGAACTAAAGTGATTTTAGTACCTTCAAACATGAAACTATAGCTATTAGCACGACCATCATGCTGCACTGCTCTATCAAATTGCCATGGTCTGCCCAACAAAAGATGACACACATCCATGTCCACAACATCACACCAAATTTCGTCTTTGTATTTCTTCCCAATTGAAAAATTCACACAAGCCCTTCGACAAACCTTCACTTCACCACCCTTCCTCAACCATGCTAACTTGTACGGTTTAGGATGCTTCTCAGTGTTCAAGTTCAACTTCCTTACTGCTTCAGTAGAGATAATATTGTCACAACTCCCAGCATCAATGACGAACTTGCAAACCTTTCCCAGAATAGTGCATGTGGACCGAAATATGTTATTCCTCAACCAACGGTTTTCCTCTTCTTGTTTCGGTGCCAAATAATTTCGCCTCATCATCAAATTATACCATTCATCTCCGGACAACTCTTCTTCCTCCTCAACATAAGGTGAATTAGAACATTCAGCTTCCACATCCTCTTCTTCAATCTCTGCAACCATTGCTCTCCTCTTCGGCTTCGGACATTCATTGCTTTTGTGACCCAACTCCTGGCAATTATAACACTTGAAACCACTGTTAACCTTCGCCTTATCAGCCTCCTTCACATCTGGTTTACTGGTAGGTTTTGAACATTAGAACTTCCACTGGCACCCTTTACTGGATTATTGGAATTGGTAAAGACACCACCTCCAAGCCTTCCCTGCTTCTCCCAAGCCACCGCTTTCTGATGTGATTCTGCCACAGATCTTGGATCGAACATATTAACCATATCTTGGATCTGTATTCGTAACCCTCCAACAAATCTGGCGGTCAACTGTTCTTCTGTCTCCATAATATCAATCCTGGCAATGAGTTGGTAAAATTCATCTGCATAATCATTGACTGTCTTCGTCCCCTACCTTAGATTCTGCAATTTCTGGTACATAAGTGATTGATAGTTGTAAGGTAAAAATGTAGCTCTCATCAACTTCTTCGTCTTACCCCAAGACTCAATCTTTGACTTTCCCATTCTCTCTCTCGTAAGTTTAGTTTGCTGCCACCATGCCAAAGCTCTTCCCTTCAACCTAGTAGCAACCAACTTCACTCGACGATTCTCCGGGATCTCTTTGAAATCAAAGATCTCTTCGACATTCGACAACCAATCAAGAAATTCTTCTGCTACCATTCCACCCTTGAATTCTAGAATTTCCATCTTCATACCCGATTCCCATCGACGATCATCATCTACGTCTCGATATGAATTTCGAACTTGGTCTCGATCTCGATAATGAATGCTAGTTCGATCACCCTCTTCATCAAAATTAAATGCACGTCTATATCGATCTCGACCATCAACATCCCTTTGATCACGCATGTCTCTTTTACTATGTATCTCTTCATCTCTATATGGCTCTTCTTCAAACTCACGCTGAGTTCTTCTCTCTTCATGTCCATGGTCATGGTGATCTCTCCTTGAAGAAATTGATGTTTCTCTTCTCTCACTAAAAGATTGCGGTGATACCCTCCTCGCTTCCGTAACCGATGGCGAAACTCGGTTTCCTCCATGGTTCGAGATTGGTGATCTCCTCCTTTGATTTTGATTCAAATCATTCATCAATTTCTCTAACTTTCCAATGCCTTCATCAAATTTCTCATTAATACGTTGTTCCATTTGCTCGGCTTCTTCTCTTCTATACAACGCTTCAACATTCTGATGACGATTAGCTCTCCTCGGCGGCATGATTACACAATCACAAATACTTCAAACTCGGCTTGAACAAGAAAGATGATGCACGGCTCAACACTTGACACAAAGTTATGTTCGGCCTTCACTCAAACACTTCTCCAACTTTGATCCAAAATGAACTGGATCGAAAGCTCCCAACTTATTGCAACTTCAAGATGAACACGATGAACACCAAACTTCAAACTCCTTGGCTCCAAGACTCGGCTTAGCTATGATTGGCTAAGTCTAGCTCCGATACCAAACTGACGCAGCGGATAATTAGCAAAACGATATAGATCAATGAAAGTAGCAAACTATGGATTGAAGATACTGAAACGCCCAAATTCGTTGATCCGAAGATACCGAACTCTAGCTATCCTCGCCACGTTGATCGCGCACGATACCGTGAAAGAAGATCTTCAATTCTTCAAGCGTTGATCAAGCGCACTTGATTCCGCGAATCGGCTTCAACAATCGTTGATTCGAGCGCACTCGAATAACCGAAAGTGGAGATAGGAGATTACACGCAACTACCAATTTAGGATGAAAGCACACAGTAATCAACAAGAATTTTTATTCAAAAATCAACCACTTACAAATGACCCGACCTTACCTATTTATAGGCTACAACAACTTACGGTTCAACATTTACAACACAAGTACACGACCTACATAGCCGCGACTTACGACCTAACATAGGTCGGTAACGACCTAGCACAACATACACACAAACTTTCGGCAACGACTTAACCCTGCGCGAGTTACATTATATGCGACTCAACAAACACAGCGTTACATCACAATGACCTTACAACAGCAGCGACATAAAGAAACGACCTAAAAGTACAACGCACACGACCTATACATCATGCGACCCTGCTATGGGGCGACCTAACTTCATCAGCGACTTAAGTATCCTCGGCTTCAGGAACTTGGGCGTCATAAGAGATGCAACGGCCTAAGAACTACTTTAGAACGACATAGGAAAATGGCGACCTAATATAGGTCGTAACTTTGGCAAGGTTGTGGCCGACCTATCTTATCACAGCAACCAGGGGTATCTTCACGCGACCTAGCCCTTGAGCGACCTAACGATACGGCATGTGCGTTAGGTCGTTCGCGACCTAAAGGGGTGGTATGTGAGTTAGGTCGTTCGCGACCTAAAGAAGCGGCATGTGAGTTAGGTCGTTCAACCGTTTTATCCCATAGCCCGTTTTCCCCTAGCTCGTTAAGTCGCACGCGAGCCAAGTCTTCACCAGTCAGGGCTGCATTATCGACTAAGTTAGGTCGCAACTTCTTATATCGAGACCCGTTAGGTCGTACTCGACTTAATAGATCGTTAGGTCGCACGCGACCTAACACTTCATCAAGCTGGGCTGCATCACTTAATTTATGTGGATATCGTAAATATATATTACTTTGTGATTGTTGTTGTTGAGGATCCTCGGATAAAGGTTGTTTACAACCGGGGGATAGCATACTCGTGTCAGTAGTTACCTATTTTTGCAGAGGTAATCCGACCTTGTGTTGGCAGAGATCCGATTAGGTTCTCGGGGCGTCCCTCTAGAGGCGTACCCATGTGGCAATAGGAAGTTCCTTAGCCAGACCATTTGTTGGAAATCCAATCAAACAATACGTGCCCTGTACGGTCTTAGTTGTATAACCTGCCATGGAATGTGGCGGTAACCTGCTATTGGACATGGTAGCTGTAGTAGGCATACGACGAAATGTAGTATGCTGGCTAAGATTAATATTATACTTTCAACATATTTTCCACTATGCACTAATAATAATGTCAAAATGGTTTTCGCGTATCAAGCATTTTTGACTATCATAAGGAGAAATCGCCTCCAATTCTACGTTTGCATGGTGTGTGTGGCGGGAGGACTTATGGTAGTTTCATTTTCCAAAATGCATCGCGGATTTCAAATTTAAATTCTTTTGTTTGTTTTAAAAGATTAAAACTGTTTTTGTTTGCTCATACCAGTCCCATGATTGAACAGAGTTTATTTTTCCTTTCCTAAACTCTAGGTGCCCACAATTTTCCACACGGGCAGTCTAGAGTTGGGTTTCCAGATAATCAAGTAATAGGTGTAGATTCGATAGCCTTCGAAGCCTTTGGATTGGTAGCTTTCGGTCTTGGGGATCTCCTTCAGTCTTGGACGACTGGACTTGCTTGGCTTTGTGTATCGTGATGGTGGTTTGAGCTAGTGGTTTGGAGTTTTGGCTTTGGAGCATGGTATTAGAGTTGCAATTTGATACTGAAATTATCTCTTTTGCTATTCATTTTCCGCTGTTGTTTATTGTCTCTGATATTTGTTGTATCTCTGATATTGATATCATTGTTGTATATCATCCTGGATATTGTATTCATTGGTGTTGTATATGATATTCATTTCTTTTTCTTCCACTGTGTTGTTATACTTAATGTGTTATAAGCTCCGACGAACCAGATTCGACGTTTGGATCTGCGGCATTGGAATACAAGTGTCGTATTCGGTGCCGATTTTCGAAGGTCGAGTCAGGGTCGTTATATTTGGTATCAAAGCTGAAGGTTGAAACTTTAGCTCAGGAGTATAATACATTAAGTAGCTCATTAGAGATTTTCCTTCTGCTTTTGGCTGTCTCACAATACCTTCTACGGCTTGGCCTGTAGTAGTACCTGACCAACTCCAGGTCCGATAGAAGCAAGCCCTACGGCCAATCCAGTAGTAATAACAAAAGCGGCAGAAATCAATGGATTCATGATGATAGGTTCCTCGTACCAAAAAAAATGGTTAATGATACAGTCAACCAAGGAATTCTTACTTATTTGATCACTAAAAAATATCGAATCAAAAAAACTAAAACTTCGAAAAAATATATAAATAGGGATAAACCCTATATATCACTAATATGTATCTACTATCACATATACATTTATTTCTTTCATAACGACAACCTCCCGCGATTTTTATTGAATTAGATTCTAGAATAATTCGTCAAAAAATATACAGGAACTTTACCTGGACTTATAGACATTACATATAGACACATATCTAGTGTGATCTCCCTAACCTGTCCTTCATAATATCGTCTATCTTTCCTCTTAGAACTCTAGTCGTATATACATATGGATTTCTTATTTCTATCTATATATGTAAAAAAATTCGAACAAAGTATATTTTCTTGAACCGTGCACTTACTCAGTCGGGGTAAGCTTAAAAAAAGAAGACACTTTTGAAAATTAATCAATGATGACCCTCCATGGATTCCCCTAAATAAGCCGCGACTAAAGTTGCAAAAAAGAGAGCTTGAATACCGCTTGTAAATAATCCAAGAAACATGTAGGGATAGGAACTACTGAAGGTACTAAAGAAACAAGAACAACCACTACTAATTCATCCGCCAATATATTTTCAAAAAGTCAAAAACTCAGAGATAAAGGTTTTGTGAAATCTTCTAGGATGTTAATTGGTAAAAGGATTGGAGTTGGATGAATGTATTTTCCAAAATAAGCCAATCCTTTTTTTGGTATGACCCGCATAAAATATTCCACGGACATGAGTAAAGCTAAAGCAACAGTAGTATTTATATCACTTGTAGGAGCAGCCAACTCTCTGTGAGGTAAATGTATGATTTTCCAAGGTAAAAGAGCTCCAAACCAATTAGAAACAAAAATAAATAAGAACATGGTTCCAATAAAGGGAACCCAAGGCCCATATTCTTCTCCAATCTGAGTTTGCTCAATTCGCGAATAAATTCAAGAACATATTCAAAGAAATTCTGCCCGTCGGTAGAAATAGTTCGTGGATTCCGAACAGTTATGATAACTGACCCTAATAAGATAGCAATTACTACCCAAGAAGTGATAAGTACTTGAGCATGAATTTGTAAACCTCCTATTTGCCAATATAAATGTTGGACTACTTCTACACCTGATACATCGTAGAATTCTTTCAATGTTTTAATGGAACATGGTATAACATTCATATTTCCCTCCGATTGAAATCAAACTAATTTTTTTTTATTTTGATTCAACCATCTCATCATTAATCATATTTTTAAATACCAAGGGATCACATAACATAATATCCAATTTTATCTCTTTTTAAAAATCAAAAGAAGAATAGTAACCAATCTATGAAATCAAAATAATTAACTAATCTTATTATTCTTAATCATAACATAATCATAATCAATGACTTCTTATATAGCTAGAACGGCCCTCATAAATTGCGGATACTAATTTGTTAAGAATCAATCGGATTGAAACTATAACGTCACCGTTGATTGGAACTGAAATATCTGCAAGATCCGAATCACAATTTGAATTGATTAAGTAAATTGTTTGAATTCCCAAAATGGCACATTCTCGAAGAGCTGTATATTCTTTTTGTTGATCAACGATGATTACAATATCGGACAACCCAGTCCGATATTTGATCCCACCCAGATATGTTTGCAAAGTCGATAATTTTCTCTTCAACATTACTGCATCTCTTTCAGGGAGACAGTTGAGTTTCCCCATCTTTTGTTCTCTTCTTAAGTCTCTGAATTTATGAAGTCTCGTTTCTGTAGTGGATCAATTCGTTGACATACCACCGAGCCATTTTTTATTAAGATAATGACATCGAGCACTTATTGCAGCTGAGACTACTAAATCCGCTGCTTTATTTTTCAACCATTAAAAAAGTTTTCCTCGACTTGCTGCATCAAAAACTAAATCACAAGCTTCTGATAAAAAACGAGCAGTTCTAGTTAGATTTGTAATATGAATACCTTTACGCTTTGCAGAAATGTGAGGGACCATTCTAGGATTCCATGTCTTAGTACCATGATCAAAATAAACTCCCGACTCCATCATCTCTTCCAAATGGATGTTACAATACCTTCTTGTCATTTTTCACGCGCTTTCATTTTTTTTGAAATAATTAATTGTTCCTACGGAACCTTATAACGAGGTTAACCATTGATACATAGTCCAAACTATTAATTTTTTTATTGCTTACTTCATTTTTTTACTTAACAAAACTACAAAGAAAAAAGAAAAAAAATCTTCTTAGGAGTTTTGAAATCATGTAAAAGAATTTTCTAATGTGTCATGGAAATTCTTTGGGCTACAAGAACAAATAAATTATCGATGGTGTAACAAAATATCTCTCACTTCTAACTCGAATAATTTTTTTGTTTTTATTTCAAAATGAAGGTTTTTGTCTTGCCTTGAACGGTGTACTAATTTTTTAAATCCGGTACTGATAGGGATAATCCCACCAGAACTATATTTTCTTTCAGGCGCTTCAACCAATCAACGCACCCTCGTAAAGATGCTTTTGCTAAAACTGTAGCAGTTTCTTGAAAACTTGCTTCAGATATGAAGCTTTGAGTATTCGAAGATGCCCTTGTTATTCCCAATAAAATTGCATGATAACAGATCGCTTTGTCTAAAGCATGCCCTGCTCATTCTGCTCACAGCAATCAATTAATTCCCAAGGCAAAAATACATTAGACATTCTGCATTCTGAAACCAATACTTTTGATGTTACTTGTCGTACAATATTCTCTAGTTGTTTATTATGGATCTGCACCCCTTGAGATTGATAAATCTTTTAGATCTTATAAACAAAAGAGATATGGCTTTGGGCTATAGTTAGCTCAACTCCAATTAAGAATTCCTAGGGAATTCAAAGAATTATTAGTATACGTTCGTCACAAACTTCGACTCTCCTTTCAAGCTTCATCGATATTGAACCAATCGAATGTACTTCTGAGATTTTCTCCACTAATGGAAGTCAATGCATTCTGTCACCAGATTGGGATTTTCCATATATATATGTAACTAATGTATCTTCTTTAGAAAGGGTTTCTCCATAATGTCCGCTAATAGTCACTCCTAGAGTAGTCAAATACGGCTTAGCCGATCTTATAACTAAGCAATCAACATGAACAACTAAAATTTGACCAGATTTTTTTATATATGTCCCATATTTAACTAGACATAGATTTTCACAAATAAATTCTCTAATGCTAATTATTGTGGACATTTCGTCATAATAATTGTGATGTAAAAATCACCAATTCAAATGGGATGGATTCAAAATGGTGGTATTGCATGGGTTGGGATTATAAATCCTTCTATTTTCATCTATTAAACGGTATTTAATTACTTCAATTACTTGGAAAGTCACTTTCAAATTATCAAATATCCAATATTTGTTTACTAAGATTTGATTATGAGTTATTAAATAGGAAGTTGAATAAAAGTTCAATATTTTAGACACATTAGTACCTAGGGGACACCAAAAATCCCTAATTTGAATATGGGATTCAATACATTTGCAATGATGTTATATTTCAAACCATTGAATTGACATGGGCCAACTTGAGAACAATTGAATGATGACAAAATTATCAAAGCCTTATTTTAGTTCAACAATGTACCAATAGTTGCTTGATGCTGAGTAACTACGGAAATCTTCACTTTCAAAAAAAATGGTTGATATTAGTGCAAACTAATCCATTATTGGGGATTAATCCCGAACCCGCCCTATCATACCTTTTTTCGGCATATGAAAGACTAGACTTTACTAACTCAATTTTTATGAAATTTTGAATCAGATCATTTGCCCTTAACTCAACAAGGGAAGCATGAACTTCTTCTATAGAACCATTTTTTTCTTGGTCCCAATTTAATACTAAGAAAGTCCGAACTAATTGAATACTTGTATGAAAAATTCCACGAATTTACTTTCCATTTCCATAAAGGATATAATTGACAATTCTAAGTTGGACATTATCTTTTTCTTAAAAGAGATCTTAAGTGAAAAGTTTTGCTAAATTTATACCATCAGCTATTTCATATGTGATAACGGGCCGAACCAAAACAAAATTCTTTTTTTAATGGGTGTGATTCGTTGGACATAAATCCATTTTTTCAAAAATTTTGATTCCTCAGAATTTTTTTTCATTCTCGGTGGTGTTAAAATGCTGCTGTATCTAGATATCTTATTGGTCTCTTCGGAAAAATGATTATCCCCCGAAAAAAAATTCAGTTCAATCCTTTTTTTGTCTCCACTCGGACTAATCCACCTACTTGGCTTCTTGTATTTAAAGCGAGTTGTGCATCTACTTCAATGATACTATTGTTCTGCACCATTAGGTATAAAGTTCCGAGTAAGATATGCACCTCTTCGGGAATTAAAAAAACTGATCCACTTTCATTTTGTATTTTTGACTAAATTCTTTTACACCTCGATATTAAATCAAATCTTATTTTTTGATTGAATCCACCTCTACGGTCCCATATTTAGCAATTCCCGAACTATTTCTTCCATATTGTGGATCGTCAAAATAAGCAAGAATACTATTTTATGTAAAATACCATTTGTGGTTATTTCAATCGAAATGCCAAAAGAGGGTATTAGTTCTTTCTCTCCTTCTGGATTATATTGTAATGGAATGCTAAATCAATTTCTTCGCCATTCCGCCAATAAATCAGAATTCTCTTAGAGGATCGAAAGATATATAAAATCCAAATGCCTATTGCGGAAGATTTGATCAAGTCTTGAATAGTCAAAAATTTCCCTATCTTTTTGACAGAAGGATCCAACAATTTATGCCTTACTTAGTAATTGAGAAGTCAGAGATATATCTTTCGTCGACAGAAAATCAGTAAAAATGAATTAGATCTTGATCTTTGTGGAGTGAAAAAGACACTATACTGGATCCGCGCAGACTTCCTGCTAATAGTCATAAATGACTTTTTTTGGTAATAGATGAACGTTACTATATGTATATTCGTGTGCATGGTAGACATTGGTACGCCAGTGGATTTCTCCCTCTGATTCAAAATAAATATGTTTTCAGACTTTCTCTTTAAGATGAAAAGCAGACGTTCCAGTATGAATCTCAGCAATAACTTGTTCAAATTCTACATATTGATTATTTTGAACTAAAATCAAACTTTTCGAAGGAGTATTCACATTATGTAGAATATCTCGACTCTCAATAGTTACATACAAGTCTATAGAACATAGAAAAGCAGGATGCCCATGACGGGTATGTGTGGGATGAACCAAATACTCATTGAACTTTATTTTTCCATTAGAAGGAGCTCGTACAAGTCCGGCAGTACCGCCCATGAATACTCCACCTGTTTGAAAAGTTCTTAATGTTAGTTTGGTCCCTGGTTCCCCAATTGATTGCCTCGCAATAATACCAACAACTTTCCCCAATTCAACCAGATCGCCGTCAGTGGAACCTCTACCATAACATAATTGACAGATCCAAGTTGTATTCCTGCAAGTAAAGGGGGTTCGAATATATATTGGTTGTGCTCGAAAAGTTATGCATCGATTGGCAAGTTCAATCCCAATATCTTGATTTCGAGTTGCATTGCGACGTATTCCCATATATATATATATATATATATATATATATATATATATATATATTGCCCGCTAATACACGATCAATTAGGGTTTGGACAAAAAAATTTCGTCACCCTATTTCGAGGAATCACGGAAATACCTCGGATAGTACCATAATCTGTTCTACGTATAATAATGTGTTAAACTACTTCAACAAGTCTACACATGAGGTATCCAACATCTGATGTTTGTACAATAGTATCCACGACTCCTTTTCGAGCTCTGCAGCAGGAAATTATATATTTTGTCAAAGAAAATCTATCACATAAATTGGCTTGAATGGGTAAATCAATCATTTGTCCTTGGGGATCCGACATTAATCCTCTCATACCTACTAAATGATGTACCTGAAATGAATTTCCTTCAGCTCCCGAAAAGGACATTAGATGGACTGGATTAGATGCCAGTCATCCAAAAATTAGGATTTATTTCTTGTCTCAAATATACACTTGTAGCATACCATATCTCAATGGATTGACGTAATTTTTCTACCGTGTGTACATTCCTATAATAATGGTGTTTCTCTAAATAAAACTTTGTTATTCAACATCTTGGACGAACCATCACTTAGAAGACATTGTTAAAAGATCATCAATCGCTAATGAAATAGATGTAGCAGTGGCTTGTTGGAAACCCAGAGTCTTCACTTGATCCAGGATATGTGATGTATATGCCATTCCGAAATGACCTATTAATCTGCTAATAAGTCGTTTCATAGCAGTTCCATCAATCACTTTATTGTGAAAGACCAAATCTGCTCATTTTGCGATAAGTACCTCCATATTTTGCCGAGTAAGATTCGATAATGGACTTGAGTCAATGATTCGAAAACTTTCTTTCCTCAATCTTGATTCACATAGAAATTAAGAAATTCTTATAATACCGATGAAATTGGATAAACCCGACTTCCCAAGAAAGAACGTCTAATCGAATTTATTTATTTAGATAGTATATTTAGATAGCGTATAAATATTAGATAGTGTACAAATAGGCTCGACAAAAACCCTGTATGGCTTCTTCTATTCTTCAATAAAAAGAAACATGACCAATAGTAGTTCGAATACATATACAATGGATTTTCTTTTTAATACTTCCTACTATTAGATAGTGTCCATAAATCTCATGATAAGTACCAAAAGATTCATATTGAACTTCGATGGGAACCTCTTTTGACCCAATAACACGTTGATCCAGTCGCCAACAGAGCCAAAAGGGACTGTCTAATTTGATTCATTTTTGCCAATAAGCCCCAAGTGGATCATAGTAACTGCCAAAATATAATTCATTTTCTTTTATATACTCATAGTTATTATTATCAACTGTTTTATTTTTGTAGTTCGCACAATTATATGGATTATACCTATTTTGACAAATAGCCCGCCGATTTCCCATCGTTAATACATAGAGTTCGATAAGCATATCGTGACTTGGTATAGAAATGGGATACCCAATAGCTGGAGACAAAAGATTCATATGAGAAAACATAAATAAGCGGCCCTCCGCTTGATCTTCAAAAGATAAAGGTACATGAACAACTATTTAGTCCCCATCAAAGTCTGCATTGAAGCCCTTACAAACTAATGGGTGTAAACAAATAGCACGCCTCTACACTAAAATGGGTTGGAATGCTTGTATACCCAATCTATGCAGTGTAGGTGCTCTATTCAACAATACAGGATGCCCCTATAACTTCCTGAAGTATTTCCCATGTAATCAGTTCCTTTTTCCGAATTTTACTTTTTGCAATCCCGATGATAGAAACAATATGTTGTCTTATTAGACCATGAATTACAAATGTTTGGAAAAGCTCTATTGCAAATTTTAAAGGTAATCCACATTGATGTAATGAAAGCGAAGGACCGATGACAATAATGAAACGTTACAAATAATCGACCCGTTTACCAAGCAAAGTCTCACGAAATCTTCCCTCTTTGCCTTCAACTACATCTGAAAATGATTTTTAAAATTTTTTATGACCAACCCTCATTGGTTGTCCGCGTATCCTATTTAAAATAAATGGAATGGCGCATTACACTAGAAAATCATTTTTTTTTCACGAGGTATAACTAGCAATTTGTGACGACCCCGAATTTTCGATCCCGTAAACTCCAGATAGTCACGAAAAGAAGAAGAGAGACAGAAGAAAAGAAGAAATAGAGAACCAAACTCAGAACTAAAATTCGTACCGGATAAAATACAATGTCAAATAATATTCTTTACATAAAGAAAGTTGTATCAGTCAATTACATTTTAATACATCAGAGTTATAACGTTACAATCATTGGACAGTTTAAACAACAAATTAATTAATCAAATTTATTAATTATTCTTAATTCCCTTTATTAAATTAATCTCAAGACATTATAGCCTTAATCACCTTAAGGTAAACATTATCTTATTAATACCTTAATTACCATTAACATTTTTAAAATATTTTAACATTTTAATTAACTAAACTTAATTAAATCCTTTAATTAAGATTTGAAATAAGATAACCATTTAACTTGATAATTAAAACTAACAAAACTTAACTTCTTATAATAACTTAAAACATTATCAAGTAGAAGTTTTAAACTAATTACAATTTGTATTTTAAAACTTACTTTTACAATTAAATTTCATTTTAAATTAATGTTTTCAAATCACTTTAAACTTAATTTAACAACTTTTAAAAACATCATAACCAATTATTAAAGAAATAATTATTATATATGAAGTAAGTTTATATAAAAGTTTAAACTAGATTTAACTTTAAATTTCAAAAATATTGATTTTAAAACATTTTAAAACCGTTTAAACAGTTGTTTCGGGTTTTACCCGAAGGCCACTCAGGCCTATTGCCGAGTTTCTCTACTTTTCCCCTTATCTTCAAAAACTTGAATTTATTTTAAGTTTTAAAAATTTAACAGGCTACACTTCGAAACTACTTCGAGTTTCGACTCGAGCCACTATCCCAAAGGCACGACCTCACCTTCGAGTTAGAAACCCCAACCCCAAACAAAGACACCAACTCCCCTGTGCACCTGCACAACCACCTGCGACGCCTATGAACACCACCGTAGTCTCTGAACTCACGACCATCTCTAATGCACCGGTTTTCGATCATCCAAATACCATCGTAGGCCGCACATCAAAATCGAGCAGCATAAAAGTTTCTAGAACCACAACTTCATCAGAAAATGAGCTTGCATCCACCTCTCTGATCATCGGAGCTGCTACCACTCCGGCTACGCCATGCCGACACCCCAAGCTACCATTTCCCAAAATTCCAAGCCACTCGATGCACAAGAGAAAATGCAGAAATCAAATCTTCCAGCACGACTAAAACTAGGGTTTAAAACTAAACTCCTTCACCGTCGACGCCACGGTGATCAAGAACCCCATCTACCATTTTAAATTTCCACTTCCTCTTGAATTGACTAAATTTCAATTCAATATTAAAATTTATGATTTTCTTTTTAAAAATCATGATTTCCTAAGTCAGTTCAAAATATGTACTTGAATTAACCTAATTCAACACTTGATTTTATCATGCATTTACATTTTCATCTAAACTATCTTGATTCCAGAAGTATTTCAAACTTATTTTGGTAGGAAAAATTTTTAAACCTTAATTTATGATTAAACAAACATATTATGTTTGAATCTCTAAGCCTAACAAAGATCAGATGATTAGGTTTAGGATTTTTAATCAAACTTGTTTTTAACCATGAGCAGAGATATTAAAATACAACAAGCAAGCATACATACAACACTCATAAACATAGAGATATCATTACAGGCTTGGCTTATAAATTTTGAGTTGAACTTGCTTTAATCTTTGCTACAGGTTTGAGTTTTGATTCTTCATTTAGTTTTTCTTCAGGTTTTTAGTTTTTGAGAATCAAAATCTTGAACTAAGAAAATGTCCTGGTTCTCAACTTTTCGTTATAATTCAATTTTAAAGAAAATATTGCCACATGTAATTTTGCATGTCAATTTTTAAGTATGTATCTCTATGTATATATATGTGTTTGCTCTGGTATATTGAATATACCTATTCTTCTTTGTTTCTTGTTTACAGAGTTGAAATTAAACCAAAAATTTATTATATTTCTATCTAGTCACGATGGACTTAGAGTTTTAAACAATATAACTTTGTGTAATCATAATTCAAGTTTTAAAACATGTTTAAGTATTTTTAATTTTCAAATCTTCTGAAACTATGTAAATATAGTAAGATTTTAAAGAAAATGTTAAAATCAAACAATTTGTTTTGTGGATTCAAGCATGCAGCTTAAATCAACATTGGCAAACTCGATTTTCAAAACTAAAACCGCGAATTTTAGTTTGGTATTAGGTTTGCATTTTGGGATGATCAGTTTTTAGTTTTCGAGTAAGTTTCGGCGACTAGAGTAGTTTTCGAGGTCGGGGCTTTGGCTGCAGATAGATTGGCGATTGTTGTAGTTGGGAAAAATGGTGGAATGGGTGCACGATCGCCGTGGCTTCGGCGATAGGCCAACTGGATTTTAAACCCTAGTTCTGTCAAGGCTTGAAAAGTTGGTCGCTGTGGTTTTTATGGTGCATCTAGCTGCACGTGGTTTGGAGGGGAGACAATAGAGTCGTGAACGAAGGCACTGGCGAAGTCTTGGTGGTTCCGGTGGCCGGAATCGCCTCGTCGAGGCAGTTTTCAGATGGGGTTGGGCTTTAAGTTTTCGATTGGAATTTCGATTTTGGTTTTGTTGTTTGATCGTGGTTGCTGAGTAGCGTGATGGTTTGGGGACGCCATAGGCGACTTGGGGATGGGGTCGATGGTGCCGGAGTGACGCCGGCGGCGTGCGCACGTGCACAGCAACGGTTTGTGTCAGGTTGATGGTTCGTGAGGGACTCGGGGTTGTGCTCGAGTGGAAAGAAGGTTGTCTCGGGTTGAAACTCGAGTTCATGTGTGGCCTTCCTGTTTGTTTTAAACTTAAAACTTAACTAAACTAAAGAAAAAAGAAGAAGAGGGAAGATGAAGAAGAAAAATCAAGTCAATACTCGAGTCAGTAACGGGTTAAACCCGAAGCAAGGTTAGAAAACGTTTTAAAAAGGTTGTATGAAAGCTAGTTTTAAATTTAAATTAAAATTTGGTTTGAACTATTATAAAAGTAATTGTGGACTATTTAATTTGTATTGAGAGGTATTGATTAATAATTAAGGTTATTAACCATAACTTAATGGATAATTAATCAGTTAATTAAAGGTTAATTAATTGATTATAAAAGTAATTAAGGATTGATTACTTTGTTTTGAAGGAGATTAATTGATAATTTAGGTTTATTAATTAATAATTAAAGAATAATTAATATATAATTAATTAAAGATTAATTAATTGGTTTATAGGGTAATTAAGGGAAGAATTACCCAGTTGTAATCAATGAGATGAATGTGATTAATTAATTTGTTAATTAATTAAAGATAGTCGCTTAGAAATTGATTAAGTATAATTACCTAATGAGATTGATAAGTGTAATTACTTAGTGAAGTAATTGATGGATAATTTACTGGATGTAATTAATATAAGGGAAATTACTTAATGGGAAGTAGTTAAAGGTTAATTACTTAGGAGAAGTAATTAAGGATTAATTACTTAGTGTAATTAATTAAGGATTGATTGATTAAGGAAACTAACCAAGGGTTAGTTAATTAATGAGTGTGATTAATTATAGGATAATTAGTCAATGCAAGTGATTTTAGGATGATTAATTTGTGTAATTAATTAAGAGTTAATTGCTTATTGTAATTAAAGAATAATTAGTCAAGGGTGCGTAATTAAGAAGGATAATTAAAGGATGATTGATTAATTGGTTTATAATTGATTAATATTAAGTAAAGGTAATCTAAGTGATTAATATTAATAATTAATTTAATTAGAGATAAATTGAATTAATTTTTGAAAATGATCATCTTGCTATGAATGATTGAATGATGTTAAATGCCCTGAATTGGTTGATATCTCTGATATGAAATATTTTGTGGTATTATATGTTTAGGTGGACAGTGATAAAGTGGTTATAAATCAAAGATGAATTGCTGTGTAAAATGTGACATTGTAGCGACCCTGACTCGGCCTTCGAAAATCGGCACCGAATACGACACTCGTATTCAAATGCCGCAGATCCAAACGTCGAATCTGATTCGCCGGAGCTTATAACACATTAAGTAAAACAACACAGCAGAAGAAAAGGAATATCTTAATATACAACATTTGATACAATATCTGATACAATATGATACAACAGATGATATAATGAATATACATCAGAGATATGATACAAGATAATAGCAGCGGAAAAGAAAAGATAACACCAACAGCGGAACAATATCTCCAATATAGTCTTCAAGAAAGAACTTAGTATCGGTAATCCCCATCTCCTAAACACCAGTCCAGCAATAGCTCGAACTCCCAATCACGATGCACAAAGATGAGTAAGGTCAGTTCAGATCCGAAGATCGAACTAGCTCCAAATAATCTACTAAACCTGACTATCTGAAGAAAAAACCCAACTCTAGACTGCCCGTGTGGGAAAATAGAGGGCACCCAGAGTTTAGGAAAGAAACAATAAACTCCAGGTCAGTCATGAGACTGGTATGAGCAAACAAAAGCACTTGGTCTTTTAAAGCAGATAGAAGAATTTAAATTTGAAATCCGCAATGCTTTTTAGAAAATGAAACTACCATAAGGCCTCCCGCCACACACACAATGCAAACGCAGAATTGGAGGAGATTTCTCCTTATGATAGTCAAATATGCTTAATACGAGAAAAATTCTTTGATATTATTACTATACGTGCAAAGTGCATAAAAACCATTTCGAAAGTATAATATAAATCCTAGCCAGCATAGACATTCCGAACTATGCCTACTATAGCTACCATCCAAATAGTGGGGCGCCACCATAAGTAGATGGCAGCTAATACAACTAAAACCGTACAAGGCACGTATTGGATGAATGGATTTCCAACAAATGGTCAGGCTAAGGAACTTCCTACTGTCAATGGGATCGCCTCTGGCGGGACGTCCCGAGAACCTAACCGGATCTTTGACAACACAAGGCCGGGTTACCTCTGTAACTAGGTAACTACTACTCGAGCATGCCATCCCCCGGTCCTTTGGGACCTTTATCCGAGGCCTCGATCAAAGCAACAATCACACAGAAAAATGAGCTTGGAGCAACCACATAGGTTAAGCATCCGGGCTCCATACCTGATACCACCCTTTTCCAGAAGGAAATGACATACCCTAAAGGGAGCGACCCTCATAACCTTACCGCATCTTTCTTGTTTCGACCATTTCCGGGGTGTGAGGTCCTGATGAGGTCTCGTCCACAAAGCTACGCTTTATAAAAAAAGCCATGCTTTGATCACAAATGATCAACAAATGTCATCAACACACAGCAGCACTTAGCATGCCACACTACCAAATTGGGAATATATCACTGATAAATATCAACTACATAACCTCTGAGCTCGTACGTCTCAGAGAAGGGTGTTAAGCTAAGAGAATAAATTCTCCGCCACCAAGCAGAAATGTATTTGATAGAGATCAGTTTAATATCTCAAAGTATAATGTCGGACATACAACCATACAAGTCTGTTCCTGGTTCGAACAGAACCGAAGGCACTTCCGAAGAAGCCCTTGCAAATCCGGGTATCCACAAATCCGATCGGACTTCCCGTCACTTAGGGAGTCTCTATACCGTAGCTACTCGGTGTAGAGCAATCAATAGGTTATCCTAACGTTCTCGAAGACACCCTGTTTTCAACACCGGTCTTCAAATGCAATCCATATCGTCGTATCACTATTCGGAATGGGCTATATGACACAAGGTCCTCTCCCTCCTAAACCGAATAATGAGCGCAATAGTTTAAATCATATGGATATGGGAATTCAGTTAAGTCACAACTTGAAAATCCAAAGCTTTTCTTTTAAATGGTTAAACAAATTACCATTTAAATCTTTTCTTTAAAAAGATTCGTTTCACAAAGTTCACCTAGTTTCACAAAGATCATTCATAGATTTCAAACAATTCCATTTCAATTGGATTAACACATTAAATCTTTAAATTAAAGATTTAATTCATAGCTTCAAAACACGTTTGCAAAGATTTATCTATAACTTGGGAAACTATTTCCATTTAGGACTTGAAATCCTTTTAACACGAATTGGAAATTCATTTCTTATGCGAAAGCTCTTATTATTTGAAAACATATAGTTTCCGTTTCAGACAAATTCAATTTTTTTTTATACAAGTTAAAATCTTTGGGTTTAGAATTTAAATTGCCAATCAACGCTTTTAAAATGGTTTAAAAACCCATTTATAAGTTGAATAACCCTTTTGAACCATAGTTTCCAAGCCATAGAATTCAATCCCAAATATTGAATTCAAATTTAAATCAAAGTATTTAAATTTCAAAACTCAATCAAGTTATTCAAAATAACTTTTATTTTTGAAAATTCATTTTCAAAGTTCCAATTCTAATTCCAAAACTATTTTGGATTAAATCTTTAAAACAATTTCAAAAATCTGTGACTTAACCCATTTCCACGTGCAATCCATATTTGTGTGTGTATAGTGTGGTCCAAGGGTACAACACAATAGTGCACAACACAGATTCAATCATATCGATAAGCGGTATATCCCATAATGCTTATCTTTATTCACAGATTGATAGATAAAATAAATTTATCAATCACAAAGATTTATCATAACAATTCGATGTGGGTTTCGGATAACCAACTAGAATCCGACTCCCTGTCGCATCGAAATCCAAATGTCGTTCTACGGGTCAAGGGGTTTTCATATTCATATAATAATATATACGTCACAGATATAACAGCTTAGCACAAAGCATTACATAGCATCACACCACATATCAAATATATCAATCCATCACATAGCATCTAATAACAATCAAACATCTTTAATTAAGGTGAACAAATCGTGGTTTTAAATTTTATTACTCACATAATTACTTTCATTAGTAATCTTTAATCAATGATTTGTTATCATAAATTTTCAATTGATTAAGTCTTAATCACCTTCATTAATTAATCATTCTTTAATTAATTATCTTAATTAATTAACCCTTAATTGTAATTAATTGAATATTAATTTCTTTTATTTATTGACCTTTAATTAATTATTTTAATAAATGAATCCTTAATTTTAATTAATTAAATCTTAATAAATTATCCCCTAATAAAATAATTAAATTAATAAACCCTTAATTGTGATTAATTAAACCTTAATTTTAATTAATTATCCTTTAATAAATTTTTTCTTAATTTAATTACCCTAAGTAATTAACCACATTAATTAATTATGTTTAAAGTAATTAACCCTTAATATTTGATTAATCAATCTTTAATCTTTAATTATCTGATCTTAATTACTTTCACAAGGTAATTATTATTTTTATTTAATCATTCATTAATTACTTGATTAATTGACTTGAATTCTTAATTGATTACTTTAATTAATAAATCCTCAATTATTAATTAATTAAATCTTAATTAAAACTAATTATTCTTTAATTGATCAATCATCCTTAATTAATTACCTTAATTTATAAATCACCCATAATTTATCGTCCTTTAAATAATTAAGTAAATACACTTTTAATTAATGACACTGTAACGACCCAGAATTTTTAAAAATTAAAATTTGAATATTTAATTAATTTTAAATATTAATAAGTGAATTTATAAGTCAAATAAATTTTTATTTGAATTATTGAATTTAATTGGATAATTAAATCGATAATTTAATATGTTAAATTATAGAAATAATTGAAAATTGAGTTAAATATGATTGAAAATGATTTTTTAAATTTTATTTTATCATATGGAAGTTAGAATGATATTTTAGAACTTTTAAAATCGAATTAAAAGTTAATTTGTGAAAATTGAATATTTTAATATTTAATAATCGACTGTAAAATAGCCAATTTTTGAACAGTCTCAGAATTGAACGAAACCAGTTCCATTGGATCCGTAATAGTTAGTTATTATCGGATTTCAATTTTCGTGTCAATCGGAGTTACTTATTGATCGTGGCAGCTCGAAACGCATCGATTTATTTTTAATTTTAATTTGACGAGTGAAAATAGCCATTTTTCAAAAAGTCTCGGATTTCGACGAAACCAGTTTCATCGGATCGTAATGTGATATTATTGTAAGGTTTCAAATTTCAAGTCAATTGGATTTACGGTTTGTCCGGTACGATTTAAAACGCCAAAAAAATCGCTTTAATCGGTTTAATTCAAATTGAGCGTTTATAGCCATAACTCGCACATACTGCCGAATTAGCTTCCGAAACCTGTTCCATTGTGTCCGGAACGCGGGGTAAACCTTAGGAACGTCAGTTTCGACGCGTAAATCGGAGTTCGGAATTTTCGGGATGAATAGTGTCGTTCGTTCTCTTATAAATAGCCCCCCCATTTAAAAAAAAAAAAAAAAAAAGAAAAAAACCCTAATTTCCTACTGCAGCCGCCACTTTAGTATGTATGGCCAGAATTGTCTCTCACTTTCCCCTCAATCTCTCTCAATCTACAAAGAATTAGCCTTAGGTTTCAACTAGAGAATTGAAGAGGGCGATGAGAGCTAGAGATTCAACGGTTATGATCGAATATGGAGTCGTGTGGAGGAAGCTACAGGGCCGCGTCCTCCATGGCCTGCGCACGCGTTTCTAGGTGGAAGGGGGGGCCGAGCTTGCTCTCCTTGGGGCCGAAGGTGGAGGAGGGGGTGAGCTAGAAGTTGCAAGTCCCTGATCGGGTTCAAGATCAACATGGAAGATGAAAAATTAAACCCTAATCTCGAGTATGGGTTCAGAGTATGGGTTCATGGTGTTCGGCCTCAACCTGTAGCTTGAACGTGGAGAGGAGAGAAGGGGGGGACGGCCAAGATTTGAGGGGTTCATGATCTAGTGGCTGGTAATTGTTGAGGTTAAAAATATAAAGAAAAATGTTGTAATTGTTTATATAAATCGTGTTCAAACTTCAAAAATTCATAACTTTTTCATACGAGGTCGAAAAAATGCAAACTCAGTTGCGTTGGAATCGTATGGACGAGCACTACGCAATGGAGTTGGTTTGGAGTCGATCGGAGTTAGTGAGAATTTTGGGTAAAATTAAACGCGCGTTTAATTTTATTCGAAATAAAAGCTAAAACGAAATATAAATCAAGGTGAGAACTTCTCACTCAATCGAATCAGTTTCGATTTTATTTTAAATAGTTAGATTTAAAATATTTGAATGCATGTTTGAATGTTGATTAATATCTATTGATTGTTAAAATAGACATTATACGCCGTTAGTAAGCGGATGTTATTTATTAAAAACATATACCGCGAATATTTCATAAACAGTGAAATTGGTATTATATATAATAGCAATATATATATATATTGGCATATGTATATATTGGAGTTGTTGATTTCCCGCATTTATTTGTTTAGCGGATGAGACCCTATTACGCCGTTATTAAGCGGATAATATTTAATAAAAACATATACCGCGATAATTTCGTACTGGAGCGAAATTTGTATTGTGCTAATGTTTTTGGATGCAGGAAAACAGGTTGGAGGGATCCAACCGGATTCCTCAACAGTTTTTATTTGATTTCAGATATTTTGATATTTGATGGATTTTCATATTGATATATGATATCGTTGTTGTCGTGATTGACTATTTGGTGTGTAGCATCATTGGACCAAATTTGGAATTTTAAAATAATTTCAAAGTGATTTTTTGAAAGTATACGTTTATAAAATATTTTTGGAATTGATTCATTTTAAATAAATAAACGTTATAATTTTTAATGTTATAAAAAATTATGATTTTTGAGAAATATAGTTAAAAACTGATTTTTGAGAATATGATGCTATTGAGTTTATAAAATAGTTTAATCGAGATATTTTAGAATTATTGTGAAAAGTTTAAATATAGGATTTATGAAATTTAATTATTTTATGAATCAGAAATGGTGAAATAATAAAGGAGATTAAAGACGTTTTAAAGAATAATATAAATTGATTTATATTAAGAGATTTATAAATGGATATTTATAAATTGAAATATGGACATTTTAAAACGAGTTTTTATAAGTGTTTGAATGAAGTGAAAATGAATTTCATAAATGAATGAAATTTATAGAATTATAAACTGTGAAGTTATAAATGGAATTTTATAAACAGTAGGTTTATAAAATTTGTAAAGTTATTAAAAGAATAGACTTGGGTAAATAATTGAACCTTATAAGTTATAAGATTTATAATTATGAAATTCTAAGGAACGATTTTTGTAAAATAATCGTTTTATAAGTATTTAACTTATAATATGAACTTTTAGTTATAATTGAGTTATAAACTGGAATAGATTAATAAAGGAGATTTATAAAAAAGGAAGTTTTTATAAATAAATAGAAATGGAATTTATAAACGTTGTTTATAGATTCGCAAACGACTTATTTTGACAAGAAAATTTGTTGAAACCTATAAATGGAGTTATATTCACATTTTTGAATAGTGAATAATCCTTTGAAATAAAATGAATAAAAGGATGAAATCTGTTAACAAAGAATATTCACGTTTTTGAATAGTGAATAAGATGTTAAAGAAATTGTTTTGAATGTGATATTTGAAATAGAATTAAAACGATCTAACGATGTTTTAAAATGTGTTGAGATTCGAAACCATAGATTTCAACATTTATTGTTGAAATAAACGTTTTCGAGAAATAAAAGGAAATGGTGGACTATAACACTGTTCTTATAGTAAATGATTTCCGAAAGGAAATGTTTTGTATAGTATTGGGATTTATATACCTATTTTAATTTCGAATCCCTATACTAGTGATTTTGGGTTGTCGTAACGATGTTTTACGCAACATTTGTTTTGGCCCAAATAAGTATGTTTAAGAGAACGATTTCCTTAAAGAATGAAATATATACTTAATTTCGATTGAAGTATATTGAATATTTTCCAAGTGTTGAAAATAAAAGATTTGTGAATTACTTATTAAATAAGTATGGAATTGTTTTCCAATATAAAGTGAATATTTTGAGAATTTATCTTTTTTGAAGATAAATTGGAAAGAAAATTGAAATGAATAATTGAAATCGAATATTCATTGATATCTTGGAATTATAAATTCATTTTTGAATTTATAAGTGAAAGTGGAATTTGTTTAAAAATAAATATTGATTTATTTTTGAAGTGTTGAAACTATATATCTAGTAAAGATATTTTAGAAAATAAATAATTTGGAAAATTATTTGGAAACTGGTGATGTGTGCATATCCATTGATAGTTCAATAACCGACTATCAATATTTACCTTTGAATGGGTAATTGATGTGATTTGTTTGAATGTGAATGCTACATTTATTTTTGAATAAGCGCTCACTCTTCGGGTTAACCGAGAAAGGACCATGGGGTCGTATAACCCATTCCGAATATGTGATACGTCGTTATAATTGCATTGAAGATCGGTGTTGAAGACCCGGTATTTGCGAGAGCGATAGGATGACCTGTCGATTTACTCTGCACCGAGTTGCTCCGGTATAGAGTTCTCCATATGTGAAGGTGAATCCGATCAGGATTGTGAATATCCGGATTGCAAGGACTTCTTTGTAAGTGCCTTCGGTTTTGTTCGAGCCCGGAACAGACTTGTATGGATTGTGTGTCTCACATTACAAGTTGAGATATAAAGCCGATTTCATTCAAATATATTTCTGTTGGTGGCGAAGAATTTATTCTTTTAGCTTAACACCCTTCTCTGAGACGTACGAGCTCAGAGGTTATATAGTTGAAGTTATCAGCGATATATTCCCAATTTGGTAATGTGATATGCTGAGTGATGCTGTAAATGATCATTGTGTTGATTATTGTGATAGGATCGTTTATTTGATCGTCTATCTTAGTGATCATTGTGTTGATCATTTGTTGACCCAAAGCATGGCTTTTGTATAAAGTATGTTTTTGTGGACGTGACTTCGTCGAACCTCACACCCCGGAAATGGTCAAAACAGGAAAGATGCGGCAAGGTTATGAGGGGTAGCACCCTTTAGGGTATGTACATTTCCTTCTGGATAGAGGTGGTATCATGGTATGGAGCCCAGATATTTAACCTATGTGGTTACTACGAATTTATTACTTTGTGGTTGTTGGCTATCGGGATCCCGTGAGAAAGGTCGTTTACGATCGGGGAATGGCGTGCTCGTGTCAGTAGTTACCCAGTTAGGGGTAACCCGGCCTTGTGTTGGCAGAGTTCCGGTTTGGTTCTCGGGGATGTCTTTCCAGAGGCATTCTCATGTGGCAATGGGAAGTTCCTTGGCCTGACCATTTGTTGGAAATCCAAAGAAACAATACGAGACTTGTATGGTTTTAGTTGTATAACCTGCTATGGAATGTGGCGGTAACCTTCTATTGAACATAGTTAGATATAGTAGGCATAGTTCGGAATGTCTATGCTGGCTAAGATTTATATTCTACTTTCGAAATAAATTTTTCCCTACACTATGCACTAATAATAATATGAAATGTTCTTTTAAATGCGTATCAAGTATCTTTGACTATCATAAGGAGAAATCTCCTCCGATTCTGCGTTTGCATTATGTGTGTGTGCGGGAGGCCTTATGGTAGTCTCATTTTTAAAAGCATTGCGAATTGAATTTAAAAATATTCCTCTATTTTGATTTTAAAGATAAATAAACTGTTTTGAGTTCTCACACCAGTCACATGACTGACTTGGAGTTTATTGTTTTCCTTCCTAAACTCTGGGTGCCCACCAATTTCCACACGGGCAGTCAAGAGTAAGGTTTATCAGGATATTCTGGATATTCTGGAGTTGCTGGAGGCAAGCTGGATGGCATGGCGTATTACTTATATAGTATTTCTTTTTCCGCTGCATTGTTTGATGTTGTATATTGTTGTACACTCTGATGATATGATGTAATGTAATGTGATGTAATGTAATAACTGATATAGTTCTTTGTTTAAAGATTATTCATTTATTATTATATGTTGTTCCGCTGCGAATTGTGAGATTCTGATGTTGTTCTGTTGTTTTCTATTCCGTCCTATTTTCTGTTTTCTTTCTGTTTTTGTTCTATTTTAAAATTCTGTTCTATTCTCCTTATTTTCTATTCTCTCTAATTTCTATTTTCTTTTCCCTATTTAAATTTTCTATCATTTTCTTTTTCTTTTCTTTCTTTTCTTTTTCTTAAACCCATAACTATTCGGTTTTTCGACAACGAAAAATCGAAGCGTTACAGACACTAAGAAATTTATTAATACCTTTTGAATAAAACTTAAAACACTAATTTCAATTTATAAACAAATCAATCTTTAAATAAAAATAATATTTAAATTCCAAACTCATTTCTTAATCAAGGTTCCTTATATACTTATTTCAGACAGTCGTTTAATTCAAGTATTATCAAATCCCATTTCAAAATATTTAGAAATATATTTATTATCCTCATATAAATTTTTTTCCGCAAAACCAATTTATTTCCAAAACAATTTTAAAATGTTTAACCTTAATCTTTTTCCTTTGAAAACTTGTTCATATTTTTAGTTTAAAACCTTGGTACTGTTTGTTTTATAAATTTAAAACCTGGTACAAATTGTATTTCCAAATTTTAAACATGTACATATCTTCATTCTTTCAAATTTTACAACCTGCTGTCTAACAACAGACCCGAGCCAATCTTCACCATACCCGAGCAAATCATTAACTTACTTCGAGATTTTCCAGGAATTGACACGAGATCGTTTGCTTCTTCCTCCAAATCCACAAATACATCAGACATCATCACCTACGCGTGCACGTGTACCATCAACTACGCCACCTTTGATCATCGCTCTGGCCATCGGCAAATCAAATATGTTTCCCCGAGTCGTTTCGACCACCCAGCTTGAAGAAATCAATAGCTGATCAAAATCGAGTCATTTGGTTTCGACTGGAACCCAAAACTACCCACAGAGTTCAACGCCGATGATGACCCCGTCGACTAGAACCCACTGCCCTCCTTCCAGAGTAGCCTCACATCACCACATCAAGATCGCAATCATCGCGATCAAGCCCGAAGCTCCATTGTCGCCGAGAACACATCGACAGCATACCAGACAAAACTACACGCAAAACCCTGGATCAACCCAATCTATCTCCCACGATGAATTGTAAAGTTATTGAAAATTTTTCCGATGATCATTGTCCCACCAGAAAGCTCCGGATTCGATCACGAGATTTTTCATTGTTCCGATCATCAAATTTTCATCAAAACCCAACTTATGTTCAACTCATGATTTCTCACCATTTACAAACTTACAAATTGTAAAAATCTGATCAAAATTCATCATTTTCAATTTGGAAACAGGTCCTATATTTTAAACTTAGAATTTTAAGACCTGAATTCTTTGACTCCTAATGATTTTAACTGTAAATCCCTACTTTCGAATAAATTATTCCACAAATCTACCCAGATTTATTTTTAAATTTGATGTTACATAATTGCACTCATTTCCATTCACACATTATAGCCTAACAAGATTTAAGGGAGGAGAAATTGATTTCTAGACAGGTTTGAAACCTGTACATATTAAAACAGAGACTTATATATATATATATATATATGCTTTTAAACAGGCTTACACAGACTGTCTTAACAATTATGTGTGTGTGTGTGTGTGTGTCCATACAGCATGCAAGCAAATTTTAACAACTAGACAACCATCTCATATCAGCCACGACATCAAGACAAAGGGATAGACAGAAAAAAGTTTGCTCACAAACAAAAATAAACAAATTTCAGAGTTGAAGGTTGCTCACAGCTATATTCTGATCTTTATATTTTCTTTGATTTCCAGGCAGAGAACTTAAACATTCATATTATTTTGCTTTACCAGATTCTACTGTAATTCCCAAACTTCTTACATATTTCCAAACCTATCTTGCTAGAATTTTATTTTAAACTTTTAACTCATACTTTAACAAACATATTTTTATTTGAATCTCGACATCTAACAATGACCAGACAAGGGGTTTGAATCTCTTAGTTTTTTTTTCTTCTATAGTTTAATCACAGAGAAAAACAACATAAATTATACATACACACATTTAAACATTCACATATATACACATGAACTTATTTTATATGTATTCACAACATACTTATCTTCCAGATATAAAAATGCAACCAAATTTCATTTTTTTTTAAATTTCAAAAAGTGATGTTATTTTATGATTTAAAAATAGAGGAAGGGATTTGATTTTTTCTTAACTTCTTGAGTTTGTGATTAGAACAGTGGCAAGATATGTATGTATACATACAATCAATGATTACAGAGACATGCAAGCACTTATCAATATTCACAAGCAAGCATATCAAGAAAATCCACAGAAATAAAGGAGGCTGGTTTAAAAGAGGGTTTGCTCACCGGTTTTGAAGTCTTGACAGAGACAGGCTTGATATTTTGTAACTTGACTATGACCCACTCGCATTTGCTTTGACACTTCAGATCTGAATCTGATGGTTTTCCTGTTCTGATTTACCTTTTGTTCTCTGGTTTCTGTTGTTTGTTGGTTTAATGTTTAAAATCTTTGTTTTTATTACCGATTACTAACATCAAATTCAAATTTAAAAATAAAGAAATTTTCTTACCTTTGAATTATCTTAAAAATCACTGCATTGCCAACAACCTGAAACGCATAAATCCGATTGCTTAATTTTGAATTGCTTCTAGGTTTGAATGCATTGGTTTTGATTTCAGGTTGCTCTCAGGCTTCAGGCTTTCCTTTGCATGACTTCAAGTTAAAAATCTTAGTTTGTTGAAAGCTTTACCTTGATTGATAAAGTTGAATTCAATTTGTATGTTGGATTTAGGCTTCATTCCAGGTTGAGATTGATTTGCATTCAAATCTGCTCTGACTTATGATTTGAATCTGATGTGGAGCCTAAACCTTTGCCTTTTTGTTTTTCAGGTTTATGTTTTTTTTTTCTTTGCTTGAGTGATGATGTTTTAAAGCTTGTGAAATCTTTTAGGGTAGTGAACTTCAGATCTTGGAGTTTAATAATTTCGAATATTTTTGGGGAGTTGAAAGGGTTCCTGAATTTTTATTTTTTTTATTTTAACAAAGATGTTAAATGCCATTTGTAAAAAGCAATGATGAGAACAAGATCTTGTTAATCTTCCTACACCATCTCTCATGTGTATTTATTTACATTTGTATTTCTTTTTCTCAAGTCAAAATTTTTTTATTACTTTTTATTTTATTTCCACATATTCATTTTATAAATAAATACATCCTTTATCCAATCTTATTTTATACTTATACAATTTTATAATCAATGATTTAAAATCTAATTACTCATTACTAACAATTTTATACATGTGTTAGTTCTTTGATAATATAAAGTTAATAACCCAATATTTAAAAAAAAATCAAACCCCAAATTAAGATTCATTTATCTAAATAAAGATACATCCTATCATATCAAAAATTCAAATACAATTTTGTTTTATTCCAATTATACAAATTATTTTTCTAGTAATTTAGAAATTAATTTCAAAATATTACTTCTAAACCAAACTACATGCTTAATAAAATAAATAAGTAAATTTCTATCAAATTCAAAAATGTAAATTTTAAATTCAATTTATTCTTTAGGATTTCAATTATCGAATTCCCAATTTAAAATTCTATCCTAAAATACATACTTTTATTAATCTCTAAGCCTTTAAATTCTATTTATTCTCAATACTTTATTTTTAAACCCAGTATTTATTTGTAAAAATATTAATTCAACATTCTATTTAAATGCTCTCCTATTCTAAATAAATTCACAACTAAATCAAATTTTTTATATTAGTTTCCAATTATTTTCATAATTTAATCCCAAAGATCAAAAAAAGTATTAAATTAATCGTGCTTAAAATCAGGAATGTTACAGACATCCTGTATTTAAAGTTGAATTGTATTTAATTAATAACTTGGGTTAAGATGACATGAAATTCGAAGAGACCGGAGCCGGGTATCAGTAAATACCCGGAACCACTTCGATTTGTTATCTACAAAATTCTTTATATTGGATATGTGGTATTAAACAGGGTGGAATGGAGTGAATTGTGTAATATGGATATTTAACTTGAAACTGTTGTGTGATGAATGTTGACTAAGAGAACTTATATAAGGGTACGAGTTACCTTGATATTCTCATGTGTTATGGTTTGGTATTTCATATTATGTGGGTTTACTCACGCTGGTTTCCTGCCTGACCATGGTGTTACTTTGATGTAATGCTCGGGTCAGACCGAGTATTAAAGATTTTCAGGTTAGGACGTTCTGGAGCTCAAGAGGCGAGCTAGATGGAAGGAACGTATATAGTGTATTCCGTTGTGATATATTGTAGTTTATCTGGGACATGTTGTTTAAATTGTCTAGTGATTGTAATGTTGTAACTCTGATATATTAAAATGTAATTGACTGATACAACTTTCTTTGCCTAAAGAATATTATTTGATATTATTTTTATCCGCTGCGAATGTGAGATTTTGAGTTTGATTTTCTGTTTCTTCTTCTTCTATCTCTTTTCTTCTTTTCCTAACTATCTGGAGTTTTCGGGATCAAAAATTCCGGATCGTTGCACAATTCCCATTTAGCTGTTACGGAATCGACTATCGATCAATTCCCCCTTCATTTATGTATACTAAATACACCTAGAATTTTGAGCTTCATGTTACTCCTTCCAAAAACCATGTCAGATACTGGGGCTTCCCAATCAGATGTAATGGGATGACAGTTTAGTAGTGCAAATCTGTAATATGCGAATTTTGATCAAATTACACATCGCAATATACTAGGCCTTCTAACTCCTTAAGGGGTTTATCTAAAAGATTCGCGATATAACTAGGAAGGCATTTCAAATACCACACATGAGTTACTCGACATGCGAGTTTGATGTATCCCATTTTGTAACAACCCAGGAACTTCTCACCAATTTGTAATCATTGTCATTTCGATTAATGGTGATAATTATTGTTGTTGGAATTTTAATAACTCGTTGAAATTATTTTATAAAAGTTATTAAAGGGTTTATCGGGATTTAATATAAACTTGGCCTAGATTTCTTTTGTTTGGTGCCGTGATCATTAGTAAAGGCCGATACCCATATTTCCTCATTCATTCGTTCAAAACCCTAAAGCTAAAATAAACGAACGAAAATGGCGGCTTGACTTTCGTCTGTTCCTTTTTATCAAAAAATTAGGGTTTCGAGTGATTTGTTGAGGCCGATTTCAATGGCTCGTGTCGAAGCCGATTTCTGCTCGAATGGCCGCTCGTCTCTGAGATACTCGGCTGCTTCTACTCATCGAAAAGGTGAGTAATTTTATTACTCACATCTAATTCAAAGTCATGTGATCTTTTGTTTTTAATTTCCATGGTTTTGATTTTGTTGGAAATTGCATTTTTGAATTCTCTGGACTTCGAGTTGATTTTTATTTGGCCTTCGGTCATTTTCGTGAAACTCACTGATTGTTTACTTTGAAACTTCTAATGTTTAAAAATGTTGACCTTGACTCTGGCCTGGTTTGTATTTAAATTTTTTGATGTTGAGCATTGATTCTGGTGTATTGGCTTCGGCCATTACGTCGCTGACTTGGGTTTTACTTTCTGGTCGTCTTCGGCGTTGCGTTCGAAGTCGCGATTTCTTAAGTACCATGAATTTGAATTTTTAGTACTAACTTGTTTAATGTAGGACCTTGATGTGTTATATCCTGTAGTTGATGATGTTGGTCTTAATCCTATTTACTGCCCTTATGCATGACTGCATTTGCACATGTGCTTGTCCATGTGCCTTGAACTGATCTTGTTCACTGCAGCAATTTCTTGCATATACATCACTGCGCTGTCGGTCATGTTTGAATTCTTATGTCTCTGACCTTGATGGCATTTAGTTTGCATACCTGTTTCATGTAGTATTTGGTTTCAATAACCACTTATGCACACGCTTACTTATCGTCTGGTCTTTCATTTATGAGAAGCACTGTTGCATTTTTTTATGCTCGAAACTTATCTGTTGGCACTGTTGAACTTTGAGGCATATCATATTTTGGGCTGTGTCTCTATTGTGTAAAGTACCTTGGTTTTTGAGTATTATTGAGTTTGTTTCTTTTTGCTGTTGCCTTTGTTTTGGTTATGACTTCCCTTGTGCATTTTGATACATAAGCTTGTTCATGTGATTTCATGATATTCGCATGGTTTAACACTGTCGCTATACTAATCATATACAGTGACTCCTACATTATGATTCAGTGTTGTATTTGCCTTGACTCTGGTCGGTTGGTTTTGTTGCCTTCATACAATTGCGGTTTTCACTACAACCTGTGTTTGCATAATTAATATGCAGATACACTTGAGCTACTGGTAGTTTTCACTGCAATCCTTTGTTTGAGTAATAAATTAGCAGATACACATTGCTGTGCCGCTACTGCGTTGTCTTATTTTTTGAGCATTTGTGAGCTCTTTGTCATTGTTGCTTCGGGTTCGAGTTTTTCTGGTCTGGGAGCTTCAACCTGTAGCATTTTGTTGATTTTGTGTTGATGAGAAAAATTATTGGATGTGCTCCATTTTAACTTGTACCTGTGTTGACTTTGGCCTGCTGTTCAATGGCCATGGCATTGATATTGGATTCTTCATTGATTTTGGTTCATCGAGTTTTTGGGTACATCATCACTGTAGTGGCAAGGCAGTGCATGCAAGCGTGAACTACAGCCACACGGTATTGAGTTTTTGGGTACATCATCACTGTAGTGGCAAGGCAGTGCACGTGTCAGGACACGATTCTTCGTCTTCCGAAAATTCAACATCGATACTCACTTTATCGACTGCCGAGGAATCGAACGACGGAAAACCGAACACTGAGGGTTTTTTTAAAAAGAATATAAGGAAAGAGAAAGAGAGAAAAAGGTAGAAGATAGAGGGAAAAGAAAATAGAACATAAAGAAAATAGAACAACATCGGAATCTCACAATTCGCAGCGGAACAACATATAATAATAAACGAATAATCTTTAAACAAAGAACTATATCAGTTATTACATTTCATCATATTACATTACATCATATCATCAGAGTGTAAAACATCATACAACAACAACAGTGCAGCGGAAAAGGAATACTATATAAGTAATACGCCACGCCATCCAGCTTGCCTCCAGCAACTCCAGAATATCCAGAATATCCTGATAAACCTAACTTTTGACTGCCCGTGTGAAAATTGGTGGGCACCCAGAGTTTAGGAAGGAAAACAATAAACTCCGAGTCAGTCATGTGACTGGTGTGAGAACTCAAAACAGTTTATTTATCTTTAAAATCAAAATAGAGGAATATTTTTAAATTCAATTCGCAATGCTTTTAAAAATGAGACTACCATAAGGCCTCCCGCACACACACACAATGCAAACGCAGAATCGGAGGAGATTTCTCCTTATGATAGTCAAACATGCTTGATACGCATTAAAAAGAAGCATTTGATATTATTACTAGTGCATAGTGTAGAGAAAAATTCATTTCGAAAGTAGAATATAAATCCTAGCCAGCATAGACATTTCGAACTATGCCTACTATAGCTAACTATGTTCAATAGCAGGTTACCGCCACATTCCATAGTAGGTTATACAACTAAAACCGTACAAGTCACGTATTGTTTCTTTGGATTTCCAACAAATGGTCAGGCCAAGGAACTTCCCATTGCCACATGAGAATGCCTCTGGAAAGACATCCCCGAGAACCAAACCGGAACTCTGCCAACACAAGGCCGGGTTACCCCTAACTGGGTAACTACTGACACGAGCACGCCATTCCCCGATCGTAAACAACCTTTCTCACGGGATCCCGATAACCAACAACCACAAAGTAATAAATTCGTAGTAACCACATAGGTTAAATATCTGGGCTCCATACCATGATACCACCTCTATCCAGAAGGAAATGTACATACCCTAAAGGGAGCTACCCCTCATAACCTTGCCGCATCTTTCCTGTTTTGACCATTTCCGGGGTGTGAGGCTCGACGAATTCACGTCCACAAAAACATACTTTATACAAAAGCCATGCTTTGGGTCAACAAATGATCAACACAATGATCACCAAGATAGACGATCAAATAAACGATCCTATCACAATAATCAACACAATGATCATTTACAGCAACACTCAGCATGTCACATTACCAAATTGGGAATATATCGCTGATAACTTCAACTATATAACCTCTGAGCTCGTACGTCTCAGAGAAGGGTGTTAAGCTAAAAGAATAAATTCTCCGCCACCAACAGAAATATATTTGAATGAAATCGGCTTTATATCTCAACTTGTAATGTCAGACATACAATCCATACAAGTCTGTTCCGGGCTCGAACAAAACCGAAAGCACTTACAAAGAAGTCCTTGAAATCCGGATATTCACAATCCTGATCGGATTCACCATCACATATGGAGAACTCTATACCGTAGCTACTCGGTGCAGAGTAAATCGACAGGTCATCCTATCGCTCTTGCAAATACCGGGTCTTCAACACCGATCTTCAATGCAATTCATAACGATGTATCACATATTCGGAATGGGTTATACGACCACATGGTCCTTTCCCGGTTAACCCGAATAGTGAGCTCTTATTCAAAAATAAGTGTGACATTCAAATTCAAACAAATCACATCAAATACCCATTCAATGGGAAATATTGATAGTCGGTTATTGAACTATCACTGGATATGCACACATCACCAGATTCCAAATAATTTTCCAAATTATTATTTTCCAAAATATCTTTACTAGATATAAAATTTCACACTTCAAAAATAAATCAATATTTATTCTTAAACAAATTCCACTTCCTTTTATAAATTCAATAGTGAATTTACATTCCAAAATATTCATGCATATATGTTTCAATTATCCATTTCAATTTATCTTCAAAAAGATAAATTCTCAAAATATTCACCTTATATTGGAAAACATTTCCGTACTTATTTATTCATAAGTAATTCACAAATTTTATTTATTTTCAGCACTTAGAAAATATTCAATATACTTCAATCGGAATTAAGTATATATTTCATTTTTTTAAGGAAATCATTCTCTTAAACATATTTATTTGGGCCAAAACGAATGGTACGTAAAACATCGTTACGACAACCCAAATTCACTAGTATAGGGATTCGAAATTAAATAGATATATAAATCCCAATACTATACAAAACATTTCCTTTCGGAAATCATTTACTATAACAACAGTGTTATAGTCCATTATTTCCTTCTATTTCTCGAAAACGTCTATTTCAACAATCAATGTTGAAATCTATGGTTTCGAATCTCAACACATTTTTAAAACATCGTTAGATCGTTTTAATTCTATTTAAAATATCACATTCTAAACATTTTCTTTAACATATTATTCACTATTCAAAAACGTGAATATACTACGTTAACACATTTCATCATTTCTATACATTTTATTTCAAAGGATTATTCACAGTCAAAACGTGAATATAACTCCATCAACAGGTTTCAACAATTTACTTATCAAAATAAGTCATTTGCGAATTTATAAAACAACGTTTATAAATTCCATTTCTATTTATTTATAAAAACTTCCTTTTTATAAATTCTTTTATTAACCTATTCCAGTTTATAACTCAATTATAAACAAAAGTTCATATCATAAGTGAAATACTTATAATTTATTCGTTTGCAAAATCGTTCCTTTGAACTTCATAATTATAAATCTTATAACTTATAAGATTCAATTATTCATCCAAATATATTCTTTAATAATTTCACAAAATTTATAAATCTTACTATTTATAAATTTCATTTATAACTTCACCATTTATAATTTTATGAATTCCATTCATTTACAAAATTTATTTTCACTTCATTCAAACACTTATAAAAACTCGTTTTATAATGTCAATATTTCAATTTATACATATCCATTTATAAATCTCTTAATATAAATAAATTTATATTATTCTTTAAAACGTCTTTAATCTCCTTTATAATTTCATCATTTTGATTTATAAAATAATCAAATTTTATATATCCTATATTTAAACTTTTCACAAATATTTCAGAAATCCCAATTTAACTATTTTATAAAGTCATTAATTCCTTATTTTCAAAAAATTAGCTTTTAACTATATTTCTTAAAAATCATAATTTTATAACTTTAAAAATTATAACGTTTATTTATTTATAATGGATCGATTCTAGAATATAGTATATTCTCAAAAATCACTTTAAAAATCATTTTAAAATTCCAAAATTTGGTCCAATGATGCTACACACCAAATTGTCAATCACGACAACGACGATATCATATATCGTATATGAAAATCCATCAAATATCAAAATATCTGAAATCAAATAAAAACTGTTGAGGAATCCAGTTGGATCCCTCCAACCTGTTTTCCTGCATCCACAAACATTAGCACAATACCAATTTCGCTCCAGTACGAAATTATCGCGGTATATGTTTTTAATAAATATTATCCGCTTAATAACGGCGCAATAGGGTCTCATCCGCTAAAAAAATACGGGAAATCAACAACTGCAATATATACATATGCCAATATATATATATTGATATTATATATAATACCAATTTCACTGTTTATGAAATATTCGCGGTATATGTTTTTAATAAATAACATCCGCTTACTAACGGCATATAATGTCTATTTTAACAATCAATAGATATCAATCAACATTCAAACATGCATTCAAATATTTTAAATCTAACTATTTAAAATAAAATCGAAACTGATTCGATTGAGTGAGAAGTCCTCACCTTGATTTTATTTCCGTTTTAGCGATTTATTTCGAATAAAATTAAACGGACGTTCAATTTTACCCAAAATTCTCAATAACTCCTAACGAATCCAAACCAACTCCATCGCGTAGTGCTCGTCCATACGATTCCAACGCAATTGGTTTCGTGCATTTTCGACCTCGTATGAAAAAGTTATGCATTTTTGAAGTTACACGAGTTTTATATAAACTAATTACAACTTAAATTAACTAATTTTATACCAAACTAAACCATAGCCACAGGATCCATCCCTTTCTCATCTGGGCCGCTCCTTTCCTTCTTCTTCATTCACGCATCATCAGGTAAGGGACCGAACCCAATTTACATCAACTAGGGTTAAATTTTACATCCAACACGACGACCTATGCAACGATCAGGGACTTGCAAATCGAAGGCCTTCACCTACTCAAACTTCGGCCCAAACTATAGAGAGCTCGGCCCCCAGGTTGCCTCGTATGGCGTGCGTGACTGTAGGACGTTGGCCCCCTGTAGCTCCCTCCACACGACACCAAACACGATCTCCACCATTCACATCGAAGCTCTCGTTGTGATCTTCATCTTTGTAGTTGAATGTTTTTGACGAATGTTGACGGATTGGAAGGAATCAAAGGATGAACGTAGAGCATTTCTGGCCATTGGTCATGTGGGTGGCGGCTAGGGTTAGAAATTAGGGTTTTTTTTTTTTTTCTAAATTATGAAGAGGGTGGGTGTATTTATAGGAAAAATTCAAACACTATTCATCCAGAAATTCCAAACTCCGATTAACGCACCGTAACCAGCGTTTCTAGGGTTTACCCCGCGTTCCGGACACAATGGAACAGGTTTCGGAAGCTAATTCGGACATCTGTGCAAGTTATGGCAATAAACGCTCAATTTGAATTAAACCGATTTAAATCGATTTCTAGGCGTTTTAATTTGTAACGGACAAACGGTAAATCCAATTGACACGAAATTTGAAACCTTACAATAATATCACATTACGGATCCGATGAAACTAGTTTCGTCGAAATCCGAGACTTTTTGAAAAATGGCTATTTTCACTCGCCAAATTAAAATTAAAAATAATTCGATGCGTTTCGAGCTGCCACGATCAAACGATAACTCCGATTGACACGAAAATTGAAATCCGGTAATAACTAACTATTAGGGATCCAATGGAACTGGTTTCGTTCAATTCTGAGACTGTTCAAAAATTGACTATTTTCACTAGTCGATTAAATATTAAAATATTCAATTTTCACAAATTAACTTTTAATTCGATTTTAAAAGTTCTAACATATCGTTCTAACTTCAATATGATAAAATAAAATTTTACAAATCATTTCCAATCATATTTAACCCTATTTTCAATTATTTCTATAATTTAACATATTAAATTATCGATTTAATTATTCAATTAAATCCAATAATTCAAATAAAAATTTATTTGACTTAAAAATTCACTTATTAATATTTAAAATTAATTAAATATCCAAATTTAAATTACTAAAAATCCTGGGTCGTTACAATCTTCCCCCCTTAAAAGAATTTCGTCCTCGAAATTAACAAGTAAGAAAAGTTACAGAATTTATTAATTTTCCCAAAATTCATAGTTAAATTTCTTACAATCTTTACTAAGTTTTCAAATCATACTTAGTTATCTTTTCAAAAACAACTACTATTGTTTAACTTTCAATTCCAAAATCAAAGTTTAAGTTTTCAAAACTTTTCTAATTTTTCTCAAAAATTTTCTAACGCCTTAAATTTCCGGAAAAATTCGCCATAGTCTCCTTTGCGCGGCTCGATCCGAAAAAAAAATGACAGTATATATATCACAAATATACATCTCATCAAGTAATGAGGCATCCCGCAGGGAAAAAAGTGTAAAAGTACGATATGTAATCCGAGATATGTACCTTATATTTTATTAGCGAGCATATACGGCTAATATAGCGCGAAAGCGAGCTCCAAATGCGAAGCAAACGCGATCCGCACCTACTAATCACTCAACAAACAACATGAGAATCATGCATATAGACAATAGTATCAATATACATCATATAGCAACATAATAACTATACATGTCAACATAGCAATGCAACTAAAGCAACAAATGCAATATCAACCAACTATCATCCAACAAATTCATATTCTCTTTAATATTTCATGAATTGGTTTTCAATTTAATCACATTTGATTCATTACCAGTGGATGTTCTTACTAACATTCATTTTCAATTAGTTTATATTCACTAATTCATATTCAAGTTGGTTCACTTCCAATTCAAATTCAATTCTATTCAAATCTATTTACTTCAAATTTGAATTCAATTTCATAGCTTCCAATTTCACTAACACTTAATGAATTATATACAATCAATTAACAATCATATATCAACCAATGTATATTAATTAAAACCAAATTCCTTTGCTCATATTCATCTTGGTTTAATTAAATTGATTTTGCATTCAATCTTTCTACTTCCAATAACATTTGATTTTAATGAATTAACACTTATATTCATTATTCCATATCAACTTAATTTACATTCAATTGATTATCATTCAATCCATTCATTCAATTCAATTACAAAAGTTGAATTTCATTCACATAACTTAAGTTCGCATTTATTTAATCCACTTGATTATTTACTTCGATACCAAAATCAATTCCATTCAACAACACTTAAGTTGTATTCCATTTAACATTATTTGGTTTTACATAACTTAAATTCCTACTTGTAAATAAATTCAGATTTCAATTCTAAAGTAAATTTCCATTTAACTTTAAATTCATTTTTATTTACAACTCATATTCATAAATATATATTCATATAGTTTCACTTCTTATATATATAAGTTTATTTCACAATTGTAAATCACTTTAATTATAATTCATACTCTTATAATTCTTTTGCTTATACAATTATTCTTTTATTTAGATTATTCAAACAACTAAACAATCAACTTATATACACTTTAATAATTCTGAAAAAAATTATTCCTTTATATATAAAATATACTCAAGGTAAAATTATTTCATTTACCCAATTTTAAACAATATCGTGTCGAATTGTTCTATTCAAGTGTTTAGAAACCCCTTCGGCATAGTCTTGCGGACCACGCTGACGAAAGTTCATATGCCACTCAATAAACCAATCATCACAATATAAAACAATTTTATATATTTACTATCAAATACGCTCTCATAGCTATTATTACACTCAAACTCATTCTAGAGTACTGCTGACTCTATCTCTAATGAGTAATACCCAACAGAACCATGGTTGTCGCTTAACCATAAGCTCTGATACCAAATTGTCAGGACACGATTCTTCGTCTTTTGAAAATTCAACATCGATACTCACTTTATCGACTGCCGAGGAATCGAACGACGGAAAACCGAACACTGAGGGTTTTTTTAAAAAGAATTTAAGGAAAGAGAAAGAGAGAAAAAGGTAGAAGATAGAGGGAAAAGAAAATAGAACATAAAGAAAATAGAACAACATCAGAATCTCACAATTCGCAGCGGAACAACATATAATAATAAACGAATAATCTTTAAACAAAGAACCATATCAGTTATTACATTTCATCATATTACATTACATCATATCATCAGAGTGTACAACATCATACAACAATAACAGTGCAGCGGAAAAGGAATACTATATAAGTAATACGCCACGCCATCCAGCTTGCCTCCAGCAACTCCAGAATATCCAGAATATCCTGATAAACCTAACTTTTGACTGCCCGTGTGAAAATTGGTGGGCACCCAGAGTTTAGGAAGGAAAACAATAAACTCCGAGTCAGTCATGTGACTGGTGTGAGAACTCAAAACAGTTTATTTATCTTTAAAATCAAAATAGAGGAATATTTTTAAATTCAATTCGCAATGCTTTTAAAAATGAGACTACCATAAGGCCTACCGCACGCACACACAATGCAAACGCAGAATCGGAGGAGATTTCTCCTTATGATAGTCAAACATGCTTGATACGCATTAAAAAGAAGCATTTGATATTATTACTAGTGCATAGTGTAGAGAAAAATTCATTTCGAAAGTAGAATATAAATCCTAGCCAGCATAGACATTTCGAACTATGCCTACTATAGCTAACTATGTTCAATAGCAGGTTACCGCCACATTCCATAGTAGGTTATACAACTAAAACCGTACAAGTCACGTATTGTTTCTTTGGATTTCCAACAAATGGTCAGGCCAAGGAACTTCCCATTGCCACATGAGAATGCCTCTGGAAAGACATCCCCGAGAACCAAACCGGAACTCTGCCAACACAAGGCCGGGTTACCCCTAACTGGGTAACTACTGACACGAGCACGCCATTCCCCGATCGTAAACCACCTTTCTCACGGGATCCCGATAACCAACAACCACAAAGTAATAAATTCGTAGTAACCACATAGGTTAAATATCTGGGTTCCATACCATGATACCACCTCTATCCAGAAGGAAATGTACATACCCTAAAGGGTGCTACCCCTCATAACCTTGCCGCATCTTTCCTGTTTTGACCATTTCCGGGGTGTGAGGCTCGACGAATTCACGTCCACAAAAACATACTTTATACAAAAGCCATGCTTTGGGTCAACAAATGATCAACACAATGATCACCAAGATAGACGATCAAATAAACGATCCTATCACAATAATCAACACAATGATCATTTACAGCAACACTCAGCATGTCACATTACCAAATTGGGAATATATCGCTGATAACTTCAACTATATAACCTCTGAGCTCGTACGTCTCAGAGAAGGGTGTTAAGCTAAAAGAATAAATTCTCCGCCACCAACAGAAATATATTTGAATGAAATCGGCTTTATATCTCAACTTGTAATCTCAGATACAATCCATACAAGTCTGTTCCGGGCTCGAACAAAACCGAAAGCACTTACAAAGAAGTCCTTGAAATCCGGATATTCACAATCCTGATCGGATTCACCATCACATATGGAGAACTCTATACCGTAGCTACTCGGTGCAGAGTAAATCGACAGGTCATCCTATCGCTCTTGCAAATACCGGGTCTTCAACACCGATCTTCAATGCAATTCATAACGACGTATCACATATTCGGAATGGGTTATACGACCCCATGGTCCTTTCCCAGTTAACCCGAATAGTGAGCGCTTATTCAAAAATAAGTGTGACATTCAAATTCAAACAAATCACATCAAATACCCATTCAAAGGGAAATATTGATAGTCGGTTATTGAACTATCACTGGATATGCACACATCACCAAATTCCAAATAATTTTCCAAATTATTTATTTTCCAAAATATCTTTACTAGATATAAAATTTCACACTTCAAAAATAAATCAATATTTATTCTTAAACAAATTCCACTTTCTTTTATAAATTCAATAGTGAATTTACATTCCAAAATATTCATGCATATATGTTTCAATTATCCATTTCAATTTATCTTCAAAAAGATAAATTCTCAAAATATTCACCTTATATTGGAAAACATTTCCGTACTTATTTATTCATATGTAATTCACAAATTTTATTTATTTTCAGCACTTAGAAAATATTCAATATACTTAAATCGGAATTAAGTATATATTTCATTTTTTTAAGGAAATCATTCTCTTAAACATATTTATTTGGGCCAAAACGAATATTACGTAAAACATCGTTACGACAACCCAAATTCACTAGTATAGGGATTCGAAATTAAATAGATATATAAATCCCAATACTATACAAAACATTTCCTTTCGGAAATCATTTACTATAACAACAGTGTTATAGTCCATTATTTCCTTCTATTTCTCGAAAACGTCTACTTCAACAATCAATGTTGAAATCTATGGTTTCGAATCTCAACACATTTTTAAAACATCGTTAGATCGTTTTAATTCTATTTAAAATATCATATTCTAAACATTTTCATTAACATATTATTCACTATTCAAAAACGTGAATATACTACGTTAACACATTTCATCATTTCTATACATTTTATTTCAAAGGATTATTCACAGTCAAAACGTGAATATAACTCCATCAATAGGTTTCAACAATTTACTTATCAAAATAAGTCATTTGCGAATTTATAAAACAACGTTTATAAATTCCATTTCTATTTGTTTATAAAAACTTCCTTTTTATAAATTCTTTTATTAACCTATTCCAGTTTATAACTCAATTATAAACAAAAGTTCATATCATAAGTGAAATACTTATAATTTATTCGTTTGCAAAATCGTTCCTTTGAACTTCATAATTATAAATCTTATAACTTATAAGATTCAATTATTCATCCAAATATATTCTTTAATAATTTCACAAAATTTATAAATCTTACTATTTATAAATTTCATTTATAACTTCACCATTTATAATTTTATGAATTCCATTCATTTACAAAATTTATTTTCACTTCATTCAAACACTTATAAAAACTCGTTTTATAATGTCAATATTTCAATTTATACATATCCATTTATAAATCTCTTAATATAAATAAATTTATATTATTCTTTAAAACGTCTTTAATCTCCTTTATAATTTCATCATTTTGATTTATAAAATAATCAAATTTTATATATCCTATATTTAAACTTTTCACAATTATTTCAGAAATCCCAATTTAACTATTTTATAAAGTCATTAATTCCTTATTTTCAAAAAACCAGCTTTTAACTATATTTCTTAAAAATCATAATTTTTATAACTTTAAAAATTATAACGTTTATTTATTTATAATGGATCGATTCTAAAATATAGTATATTCTCAAAAATCACTTTAAAAATCATTTAAAATTCCAAAATTTGGTCCAATGATGCTACACACCAAATAGTCAATCACGACAACGACGATATCATATATCGTATATGAAAATCCATCAAATATCAAAATATCTGAAATCAAATAAAAACTATTGAGGAATCCAGTTGGATCCCTCCAACCTGTTTTCCTGCATCCACAAACATTAGCACAATACCAATTTCGCTCCGGTACGAAATTATCGCAGTATATGTTTTTAATAAATATTATCCGCTTAATAACGGCGCAATAGGGTCTCATCCGCTAAAAAAATACGGGAAATCAACAACTGCAATATATACACATGCCAATATATATATATATTGATATTATATATAATACCAATTTCACTGTTTATGAAATATTCGCGGTATATGTTTTTAATAAATAACATCCGCTTACTAACGGCGTATAATGTCTATTTTAACAATCAATAGATATCAATCAACATTCAAACATGCATTCAAATATTTTAAATCTAACTATTTAAAATAAAATCGAAACTGATTCGATTGAGTGAGAAGTTCTCACCTTGATTTTATTTCCGTTTTAGCGATTTATTTCGAATAAAATTAAACGGACGTTTAATTTTACCCAAAATTCTCACTAACTCCAAACGACTCTAAACAAACTCCATCGCGTAGTGCTCGTCCATACGATTCCAACGCAACTGGTTTCGCGCGTTTTCGACCTCGTATGAAAAAGTTATGCGTTTTTGAAGTTACACGAGTTTTATATAAACTAATTACAACTTAAATTAACTAATTTTATACCAAACTAAACCATAGCGACAGGATCCATCCCCTTCTCATCTGGGCCGCTCCTTTCCTTCTTCTTCATTCACGCATCATCAGGTAAGGGACCGAACCCAATTTACATCAACTAGGGTTAAATTTTACATCCAACACGACGACCTATGCAACGATCAGGGACATGCAAATCGAAGGCCTTCACCTACTCAAACTTCGGCCCAAACCATAGAGAGCTCGGCCCCCAGGTTGCCTCGTATGGCGTGCGTGACTGTAGGACGTTGGCCCCCTGTAGCTCCCTCCACACGACACCAAACACGATCTCCATCGTTCACAACGAAGCTCTCGTTGTGATCTTCATCTTTGTAGTTGAATGTTTTTGACGAATGTTGACGGATTGGAAGGAATCAAAGGATGAACGTAGAGCATTTCTGGCCATTGGTCATGTGGGTGGCGGCTAGGGTTAGAAATTAGGGTTTTTATTTTTTTTTTCTAAATTATGAAGAGGGTGGGTGTATTTATAGGAAAAATTCGAACACTATTCATCCAGAAATTCCGAACTCCGATTAACGCGCCGTAACCAGCGTTTCTAGGGTTTACCCCGCGTTCCGGACACAATGGAATAGGTTTCGGAAGCTAATTCGGACATCTGTGCAAGTTATGGCAATAAACGCTCAATTTGAATTAAACCGATTTAAATCGATTTCTAGGCTTTTTAATTTGTAACGGACAAACGGTAAATCCAATTGACACGAAATTTGAAACCTTACAATAATATCACATTACGGATCCGATGAAACTTGTTTCGTCGAAATCCGAGACTTTTTGAAAAATGGCTATTTTCACTCGCCAAATTAAAATTAAAAATAATTCGATGCGTTTCGAGCTGCCACGATCAAACGATTACTCCGATTGACACGAAAATTGAAATCCGGTAATAACTAACTATTGTGGATCCAATGGAACTGGTTTCGTTCAATTCTGAGACTGTTCAAAAATTGACTATTTTCACTAGTCGATTAAATATTAAAATATTCAATTTTCACAAATTAACTTTTAATTCGATTTTAAAAGTTCTAAAATATCGTTCTAACTTCAATATGATAAAATAAAATTTTACAAATCATTTTCAATCATATTTAACCCTATTTTCAATTATTTCTATAATTTAACATATTAAATTATCGATTTAATTATTCAATTAAATCCAATAATTCAAATAAAAATTTATTTGACTTAAAAATTCACTTATTAATATTTAAAATTAATTAAATATCCAAATTTAAATTACTAAAAATCCTGGGTCGTTACAGCACGCAAGCGTGAACTGCAGCCACACGGTATGGCTTTTATTGATATTCTATTTTTTTTTTGATTTATTGATCTTTTGCGTATTCCATATACTGTAGCGACGAGGCAGTGCGCGCGTGCATGTACTGCAGCCCTACTCGAATTGTCATTTTAATTGATATTTCAATATTTTGTGTCGTATTCCGATTGTTGTTTTCTAAATTATCTTCATTGATAATCTTTTTAATTTATCTTCGTTGATAATTTGGATTTGCTGAGTTGTTGTTTAACACTGTTACGTGTTATATTTATCGTTATCCGATTTCTTTATTTAAGGATCAGATAGACGAGATTTTTGTGACTGTCGTCTACTTGTTACTTAATTATTATTTCTTCTGTGCACTAATAACTGAGTTTGAATTAGACTGACCCGTGTATTATTTTCTTTTGAATTTAATACTCGAGTCAGACCGAGTTGTTACAGGTTGTAGATATCCTCCTTTGGGTTGTTGCTAGAGCTATGAAGTCCTTTCATACTTTTTGGAGTAGTCGTTGTCTTAGTATAGGATGTTGTATATTCATGTATATTATTTGCGATAATGTACTTGTATATGTAACTTCCATTGTCGACAGTTGTAGTTGTATCATATGTATTGTATCACATGTATTGTAACTGATATCAGTTATTGTATATATGAGACATTCCATTTTATTTGTGTTCCGCATTTATATTATCTGTGTTATTTTTATATTTACTGTCCTAAACTATTACGAACCATCATAGTTCGTTTTATACTGGAATTGGGGTATGTCGATGGGAGTAGATAAATCAGAGATTAAAAATGAAAGAATATATACACCACTCCTATCGAGATAACCAATACTAGTGTAAGGCCTAACTACGGATGGCCGCTCCTCAACAGCCTTATTCTCCGCGCTAGTTGACAACATTACACCGTAGTGTTCTTGGCTAGCGTGGGTATAGAGGTGGGGCGTCACAGCTTGGTATCAGAGCCTGGGGTTTATGGACATAATATAAAACATAACTTAGACGGAACATGTGTTGCAACTATTTGTCGATGTTTTATCTCTCATCTTTGCCTATGATTATCTTTGATTGTTAGGTATTAATTCCTAACGCTTATTCATATGCATTTGATTTTGATTTCGTGAAAGTATTTTGGCTTCGGTCTCCGTTTGCTTTGCGAACTCAAGTTGGGTTTTTGATGATGAGGATTTTGTTCTTGTGTTTTCGGCTTTGAATTGATTTAGCCGATGTTGATTTTGTTCGAATTTGGCCAATTAAAGTTATTTTGACCTCTGGACTTTGTTCCACTTTTGTGCTATGCTATGGGTGTCATTGTGTACCTGTTACACTGTGATGAAAAATACTCGACCGATTGCAAATTGAGTAATTTTGATTTTTCACTCATATCTAGTTCGAATCTCAGCGATTTTGAACTTGATATTTTGTGTTTTCCTCGGCTTGATTTCCACTCGACTTCGGTCACTTTGTTTTGGTGAAATTGCTAATTTATTGGTTTCCAAGACTCTGACTTAGTTTGCCGTTGAGTTCTTTGATGATGATGTTGATTCGTTTTGTACTCAACTGAGGCCATTAATTGTTGACTTCGGCATTGACTTGATTTTTATTTTTGTTGAAGTCATCTATGAATTTATGCTTGTTTTGCTTTGTTTTTCCAATTGTTAATCGATTCATCTTTTCCGATTAGTTGTTATCACCTTTGTCGACTTTGATAACTTCTATTTCTGGAATTTTTGGGTATTCCTACTTTGATGGATTTGGAATCGAATTCTTTGGATTTTATTCACGTCTTCGAATGTGAATTTAGTGAACTGAATTGGTTTTCAAATTTAATCGATTCTTGATTATTTCCCCGATTTGTTGCTATCATTTATTAGCAACTTTGATGACATTTTCTTCGGGACTTTTGTGAACATACTTTTTGAAGGATTCGGTATCGATTTCTTTGGATTCTATTCACATCTTTGTATGTGAATTCTTGTGATTTATTGTTTCTACAATCATTTTTGTGATTTGTCACTTTAAAAATATAAAGGTTTCAATACTAGTAGTAAATATCAAAACTCTTTTATCAAAATGATTTCACTCTATTTTACTACAAAGCTCTTTTCCTAAACCATTTTCCAATCTATTAGTATATACAAACCTTTGCCTCACTCGTATGAGAAATTGAATTAAACGGCTAAGTAAAATAAGTGGTATGAAACGCTTGCGTTTGCTTCGTCGGTTAATTCTTGGACTTGTTCGATTGAATCTTTTGTGACAATTTTCTAGTGAAGATTTACAGTTTGTTCGTAAATAATTAAGACAAGCAAGTGGTTATGGGACATGAAGCTAAACTTTTATATTTACTAACTTAGTGTAATTGACACTTCTTGATGATCATGACGATCATTTTTGTGATTTAGACTAGCAACTGTGTGATGTCTCTTTGTCTGCAAGGGAGACTAGACCCCGCTCTTGTGATGTTTCGCCATCGCATTTGTGTGATGTTCCGCCATCACATATGTGGGGTAGCACCCCATGGTCTTCGGACCATTCGTGTGTCAAAATTTATTGGTTGGCCACCATGAGATAGCGTCTCATTTTGTGATACCGGTTGGTGAGTTTTCATGCTCCCATTTTGTGATAGGCCTTCCCCTTTTTATGTTTTAGACTAGCGATTGTGCGATGTCTCTTTGTTTGGAAGGTTAGGCTAGACACCATTTGTGTGATTCCACTCACACATACCTTTTTGCTTTTTGGTTAGCCTAGACACCGTTTGTGTGATTCCACTCACACATACCTTTTTGTTTGCGAGGTTAGACTAGACACCATTTGTGTGATTCCACTCACACATACCTTTTTTATTTTTGGTTAGTCTAGACCTCATCTGTGTGATTCCACTCGCACATACTTTTTTTTGTTTGCGAGGTTAGACTAGACACCACTTGTGTGATTCCACTTACACATACCTTTTTGATTTTTGGTCAGTCTGGACCTCATCTGGGTGATTCCGACTCACCCATATGGGGTAGCTCCCTATGGTCTTCGGACCGTCATGTGATAGGCCTCTTTCCTTTTTTCTGTGATTTTTGGATTTCTTGTGTAGATTTCTAGAATTTGTGTTTTCTGGATTTCTTGTGTAGATTTCTAGAATTTGTGTTTTCTGGATTTCTTGTGATGATTTCTAGAAATTTGTGCTTCACCAATTTTCGTGATTTCTATTGATAAGTTTTATCAATTTTTGTGCATTAGTGAATTCGTATGTTATTGATTTGTTATGGATACAAGTTTTGGGTATGATACCCCTTTCTATCTTTGAGAAAATTCTTGTGACATTTTTGATGAATGAAAATTCATTGGTATTGTATTTTAATGCCAATTATTTTGATGAGATTTTGACGTATAAAAAAATTACTGTCGCTTTGACTTTAGTAACCGACAATTTTAAAATGGATTTTCAAGCGGTTATCCCGCGATGCTTATTTTGTTGTCCGGTTTTACGGTATTTTGAGAAGTGCAATTTACTTGTCGAAGTTGCTACTGATGTTGCTGTCTTAATCACGTGTTTTAAAAATTGTTTAAAAATAAAAATCGTTTCCAAAATTTTTACGGTTTACATTTTCAAAATAATGAGGAAGTGATTTAAACATATCAGCAAAATCGAGGACTATGACCCCTTTCTTTTGCTGATTCGCTTAATTCCTGACTTGTTCGTTTGAGAATGTAAATTATTATTTTTATAAAATAAATGAAAATTGTTTTCAAAAGTTTTGCACTTTGCGCTTTCAAAAGAATGAAGAAGCGATTTAAACGTTTCAGAAAAATCGAGGACTATGACCCCTTTCTTTTACTGATTCGCTTAATCACGGATTTGTCCATTTGAGAATGTGAAATGTTATTTTTAGAATACATAATTTTGCACTTTCAAGGAAACTATGAAGTGAATTAAACGATTTAGTAAAACTCGTGGTTATGGGACATGTGCGTTTGCTATTTCGGTTAATTACGGACTCGTTAATTGAAATATTTATGGTTTCTGATTATCGTTTTGGATAATCGGATATTTGTGATTTCTGATTATCGTTGATAATCAGATATTTGTGATTTCTGATTTTCGTTTTTGATAATCGGATGTTTGTGGTTTCTGATTTATCGTTTTTGATAATCAGATATTGTTGTTTCTGATTATCGCTTGTGATAATTAGATATTTGAGATTCAATTATCGTTTTTGATAATTAAATATTTGTGATTTAAGATCTGATTATCGTTTTTGATAATTAAATATTTGTTGCTTCCGATTATCGTATTTGATAATTGGATATTTGTTGATTTGAGATTTCTAATTATCGTTTTTGGTAATTAGATATTTGCAATATTGTGACTTGTGATTTTTGTTTTCTAATTATCTTTTTTGATAATTAGATTTTGTTGTTTTCTGATTTTCATATCGATAATTAGGTATCGCTGTTTTGTGAATTTCTTTTACTGAGTTTAAAATATTTCTTTGGTGTTTATATTGTACTATGCCGGTGTACCGGCTCAATTTTCTGCTATTCATGACGTTTTCCACGCCATCCAATTACGGAAATGCCTTAGGGATTTCCGATTTTTATTCTTGAGCCCGGTGTTATTAAAGAAATGGAAGTTTTGCCTATTTGACTTCTGAGCAACCTTCTATTCACATCATTGCTTCGGGGGTGTAGCACCTTCGAAATAAGGATGTTTTTCTTGCGGAAGTTCAATGGTTCTCAAATCCTAAGGATTGCACTTAGGGATCCTGAGAATTCATCGAGCAAACACGTTCAGGCTTACTCTTTCAAGCTCTTTATGGTAAACTACCTACTTCAAATTTCTTCATATTGTGATGATGTTCTTTATGTTTGTTACCATTTGTTCATTTATTCCTTATGATTGCGAGGACGCAATTTCTTTAAGGAGGGGAGTCTGTAACAACCCAGGAATTTCTCACCAATTTGTAATCATCGTCATTTCGATTAATGGTGATAGTTATTGCTGTTGGAATTTTAATAACTCATTGAAATTCTTTATAAAAGTTATTAAAGGGTTTATCGGGCTTTAATATAAACTTGGCCCAAATTTCTTTTGTTTGGTGCTGTGATCATTAGTAAAGGCCGAAAACCATATTTCCTCATTCATTCATTCAAAACCCTAAAGCTAAAATAAACGAACGAAAATGGCGGCTCGACTTTCATCTGTTCCTCTTTATCAAAAAATTAGGGTTTCGAGTGATTTGTTGAGGCCGATTTCAATGGCTCGTGTCGAAGCCGATTTCTGCTCGAATGGTCGCTCGTCTCTGAGACGCTCGGCTGCTTCTACTCGTCGAAAAGGTGAGTAATTTTATTACTCACATCTAATTCAAATTCATGTGATCTTTTGTTTTTGATTTCCATGGTTTTGATTTTTTGTTGGAAATTGCTGTTTTGAATTCTCTGGACTTCGAGTTGATTTTTATTTGGCCTTCGGTCATTTTCGTGAAACTCACTGATTGTTTACTTTGAAACTTCTAATGTTTAAAAATGTTGACCTTGCATCTGGCCTGGTTTGTATTTAAATTTGTTGATGCTGAGCATTGATTCTCGTGTATTGGCTTCGGCCATTACGTCGCTGACTTGGGTTTTACTTTCTGGTCGTCTTCGGCGTTGAGTTCGAAGTCGTGATTTCTTGAGTACCATGAATTTGTATTTTTAGTACTAACTTGTTTAATGTAGGACCTTGATGTGTTATATCCTATAGTTGATGATGTTGGTCTTAATCCTATTTACTGCCCTTATGCATGACTGCATTTGCACATGCGCTTATCCATGTGCCTTGAACTGATCTTGTTCACTGCAGCAATTTCTTGCATATACATCACTGTGCTCTCGGTCATGTTTGAATTCTTATGTCTCTGACCTTGATGGCATTTGGTTTGCATACCTATTTCATGTAGTATTTGGTTTCAATAACCACTTATGTACACGCTTACTTATCGTCTGGTCTTTCATTTATGAGAAGCACTGTTGCATTTCTTTATGCTCGAACCTTATCTGTTGGCACTGTTGAACTTTGAGGCATATCATATTTTGGGCTGTGCCTCTATTGTGTAAAGTGCATTGGTTTTTGAGTATTATTGAGTTTGTTTCTTTTTGCTGTTGCCTTTGTTTTGGGTATGACTGCCCTTGTGCATTTTGATACATAAGCTTGTTCATATGATTTCATGGTATTCGCATGGTTTAACACTGTCACTATACTAATCATATACAGTGACTCCTACATTATGATTCAGTGTTGTATTTGCCTTGACTCTGGTCGGTTGGTTTTGTTGCCTTCATACAATTGTAGTTTTCACTGCAACCTGTATTTGCATAATTAATATGCAGATACACTTGAACTATTGGTAGTTTTCACTGCAATCCTTTGTTTGAGTAATAAATTAGCAGATACACATTTCTGTGCCGCTACTGCGTTGTCTAATTTTTTGAGCATTTGTGAGCTCTTTGTCATTGTTGCTTCGGGTTCGAGTTTTGCTGGTCTGGGAGCTTCAGCCTGTAGCATTTTGTTAATTTTGTTTTGATGAGAAAAATTATTAGATGTGCTCCTTTTTAACTTGTACCTATGTTGACTTTGGCCTGCTGTTCATTGGCCATGGCATTCATATTTGATTCTTCATTGATTTTGGTTCATCGAGTTTTTGGGTACATCATCACTGTAGTGGCAAGACAGTGCACGTAAGCGTGAACTTCAGCCACACGGTATTGAGTTTTTGGGTACATCATCACTGTAGTGGCAAGGCAGTGCACGCAAGCTTGAACTGCGGCCACACGGTATGGCTTTTATTGATATTCTATTTTGTTTTGATTTATTGATCTTTTCTGTATTCCATATACTGTAGCGGCGAGGAAGTGCACGCGTGCATGTACTGCAGCCCTACTCGAATTGTCATTTTAATTGATATTTGAATATTTTGTGTCATATTCCGATTGTTGTTTTCTAAATTATCTTCATTGATAATCTTTTTAATTTATCTTTGTTGATAATTTGGATTTGCTGAGTTGTCGTTTAACATTGTTACGTGTTATATTTATCGTTATCCGATTTCTTTATTTAAGGATCAGATAGTCGAGACTTTTGTGACTGTCGTCTTATTGTTACTTAATTATTATTGCTTCTGTGCACTAATAACTGAGTTTGAATTAGACTGACCCGTGTATTATTTTCTTTTGAATTTAATACTCGGGTCAGACCGAGTTGTTACAGGTTGTAGATATCCTCCTTTGGGTTGCTGCTAGAGCTATGAAGTCTTTTCATACTTTTTGGAGTAGTCGTTGTCTTAGTATAGGATGTTGTATATTCATGTATATTATTTGCGATAATGTACTTGTATATGTAACTTCCAGTGTCGAAAGTTGTAGTTGTATCATATGTATTGTATCACATGTATTATAACTGATATCAGTTATTGTATATATGAGACTTTCCGTTTTATCTATGTTCCGCATTTATATTATCTGTGTTATTATTATATTTACTGTCCTAAACTATTATGAACCATCGTAGTTCGTTTTATACTGGAATTGGGGTATGTCGATGGGCGTAGATAAATTAGAGATTAAAAATGAAAGAATATATAGACCAGTCCTATCGAGATTACCAATACTAATGTAAGGCCTAACTACGGATGGCCACCCCTCAACAGCCTTATTCTCCGTGCTAGTTGACAACATTACACCGTAGTGTTCTTGGCTAGCGTGGGTATAGAGGTGGGGCGTCACACATTTGATATCTTCGTACCCGAGAATCAACAAATTCCACCCCGCATTCTTCACAAAATTCCAGGTACTCTTTCTCCGCTCTGTTCACTCGATAATTTCCATAAGCACAAATCCACTTTTTATGGGTCCAGAGATTCTTTCACAAAACAATGTGTCTTTGTCAAGTTTATTGGTTTTATAATGAAAAGTATATGGCTTTGTCACCTCTCCAACTATCTCCCCATTTCGTAGGATTTTATTGGTCCAAGCCCGTATTTGTTGAGGAGACACTAATCCAATTCGAAGTTGTTGATGTTTTTACTGGTCGATCATAGAATAGAAATTTTGATTCATTCGGATCAAACTTCCTTTCGATTAATCTAAAAATTCTTTTCAGATACAAGGGAATGATTCAGTTCCAGAGCCAAAGATCGTAGTTCTCGAATGAGTAATCAAAAAGATTCTAGGGCATCCTCATGATTATATACTGTTCCTCCAATGATCGTAGCACTAAATAATTCTTGACGGGCTCTAATATGATTAGATTTATAAGTAAGCATCTCTTGTAAAATATGAGCAACGCCAAATCCTTCTAGAGCCCAAACTTCTCGGGCTCAAATACCCATGGGTTTTTTTGCCTACTGGCTTCATATAATTCGGAAAACACTAGTTTTCTCAAAGCCTCTTGATCATATTCTCATCAAAAGGTGCTATTATGTAATGTCTCCTTAGTATATCCCTTGCTAACCTGAGCGAACATTCAAATATCTGTCCTACATTCATTCGTGAGGGTACTACTAACGGATTGAAGACCATACAACAGATGTTCCATCTTGCAAGTAGGGCATATCTAGTCTAGACAAAATTTTAGAAATTATGCCTTTATTCCCAAGTCTTCCAGCTACTTTATCACCCACTTTGATTTCACGTTTCTATAAAATATATACACGAATCTTTTCTTGATTATAGCTGGAACCCATCTTTTTTAGAATCTATCTCACATCAATAACTCGACCTCTTCTGCCTATAGGTAGTTTTAGAGAAGTTTCTGTTGAAGTGGATACCTGAATGCCAAGTATGTCTTGTAATAATCTATCCTCAGGGGTATACGAGGATTCGTTGTTGTTTGACATATTAATTTACGTATTAAAATATCGCTGATTTCTATCCAAGATCCCAAAATTACAATTCCATTTCTGTCTAAATTTTTGAGTAAATGAGCCTCTTAATGGCACACTTGCTTAGTAATTCTTTCGAGATCTTGACTTGTCACATGAGTCTGAATTTCATATTTCTGTATGTGTAAAGAAGTATGAATATCTTCACACACTAGTCATTCACTATTTAGTACTGCGTCTTCAAAATTGTAACCTTCCCATGGCATATAAGTGACTAATATGTTTTTTCCTAAAGCGAGTTTCCCACCAACTAATAGCCGCCTCGTGTGATAAAATTTCCCCTTTTTTTACATTTACCCAACTGAAACAGAGGTTTTTGATGTATACAAGTACTTTTGTTGGAACGTTGATACATAATTAATGGAATGCTTATAGTGTCCCCATTACTTGATAAAATGATCTTGTGAGTATCAGTACAAATGATCTTTCCTCCGCGTTCAGCTATAACAGATACCCCCGAATCTAGAGCCCTATGACATTCCAGCCCAGATCCAACAATACATTTCTTGGATCGAGAAAGAGGAACTACTTGGCGCTGCATACTAGAACTCATTAAAGCCCGATTCACATCGTTATGCTCAATAAACAGAATGAGGGAAGCTCCAATAGAAAAATATTGGAAAGGAAAAATACTTCTAAAACGAATCTGTTCCCATGCAACAGTAAAAAATTCTTGATGGTATCGAGCCGAAACAACTTGTTTCTCTTGAACACCCTGATTCAGGGCCAAAGATTTTCTTGCAGCTACCATATAATATTCATCTCTATTTGGTATAAATAAATTATCTGTGCCTCTATTGATCTCTTAGACATTTCACAAACCGGACTCTTTATAGATCCCCAAGGACCAATCCTCATATTAATAGCTAAAGATCCAACAAGTCCAACATTGATTTCTTCAGATGATTCAATTGGGAAAATACACCCATAGTAGCTCAGGTTGATATCTCATATCTGAAAGCTAGCGGTTCGTCCTGTCAATCCTCCAAGACCCAAATAAATCAATTTTCTCTCATGAACAATTTGTGTCAATGGATTAGTTCGATCCAAAACTTGAGATAAAGGGTGTAGGCCAAAAAAGGATTCATAAGTGGTTGGTTGTTAGTGAAGTTGAAGTTACCAAATTTTGAGGAGTCGGTATCAATTTATGTCGGATTGCTCCACATATAGTTCCTCGGATCGAATTTTCTAAACGAACAAGAGCCAATTTGCGTTGATCTTGTAACAGATTTTGTAACAGCCTGCGAATCCGCACCCATTGAGTCAATACTATTCTACAATAATCAACTCAATTTGCACAGAAATACGAACCATTTGGTTAAAGAAGAAGAGGTAGAAGTTGAAAATAGAAATCAACATCAGAATCTAACCATCGCAGCGGAATAAAATATAATAGATAATAAATGATCTTTACTCAAAATCAAATATATCTGTTTATATATTACATCATCAGAGTACATCAATCACAGCTCAATATCAATATCATACAAATGGATACGCAACAACCCAACACAGCGGAATATATATAAACAAATACGGGAGTACGTATCGTCATCCTGCTCGTCTCCTGAGCTCCACAACATCATATCCTGTACCCTACAATACTCGGTCTGACTTGAGCATTACAGTTAAATAACACCCGAGTCAGTCTGGAATACCAGCGTGAGAAAATCACACTCAATTGATTATTAAATTTTCAAAAATCCTTTGAAAACAAAAGCATCTCGTAAGACCACGCCACAAATAAACATGTCGGGTTTTTACCTTATGATAGCTAAAACATTTTTGTAGAAATCCTTTGATATTATAATAGGGCCTATATACAAATACTTATAAAATAGTCGAAATTGTTACATTATTAAATTCCAGCTACTAGCCACAAAGTGGGTAATAGAAACAAAACTCGTACAAGGCTCATAGGGAGAATGGATTTCCAACTAATGACTCGGCACTGGGGCACCACCTATCACAGTACGTGGCCTAGATCACAGTACCGAGGAGTATGCCCTCTCCCCTGCAACACAAGACCGGGACTACCCCTTACTGGATAATCCCGAGTGAGATCCCCCCGGTTGGGATCAGCAACCGCCCACTAAGCCGAAATAAAAAGGGACATCTAGACAGGAATGACCTCACCCTGTTTGGGTGCTACCCACCCAGCCTTGCTGCACAACCCCTGATTTTCAGTCATTCCCATTTGATGAGGCTTGAGGCTAAGCGTTACATTTTTAGAACATATCCCTTAGAATGCCCATCGTCCACCTGACGATGTTTCACAAGCATTCATCCATACAAGTCCGTCCCGGGTTCGAACGGAACCGAAGGCACTATTCCTACTACATCCATTTTGGAAATATCCTTAGGATTAGTAGCGACTAGCCCTTCACTTCATTTCTCCATCTTCAAATCCAAACTCATTTCCACGAAACGTACAAACCAGATCGAAGTGGTTTTCGAGAAATTAATCTCGATCTCGGTCTCTTCGAAACGATCAACGCATTTGGCCAATATTGATAGTCGGTTATTTAACTATCGATCAATATTCACAAACAACCATCAAAAATGAATAATTTTCCAAATTATTTATTAACCTCAAAAATATCTTCACAAGATATATTTTCACTTTTCAAGCCCTTTTGAAAACAGTTTTCAAAACTATCTTCCTTTCTCAGAATAAATTCCAAGTATTTCTATTTCCACTAGAATCACCAAGCATAAAACATTAGATTTTTAAAATAATTTAAAACGCTTTACTTTGAAATATACTTTAAAACATTTACGTTAAAAACTATTTCAATAATTTGCTAAAAATACATACTATATGAATATTTGAAAATAAGGTTACTTTATAAAATATAAAACTAAGTTTTCACTTTTTAAAACAAAACACTAACTCATCTTTAAATAATTATTACAATAATAGATTTGAAAAATATTTACATTAGAATTTTAAACGTTCAGAAATAATAAATTTTCTAAAACAGGCGTTTTAAAACTACATTAAAACTTTTATTTTATATTTTAAAAGTTCCTTTGAAAACGTACTTGGCTATCCAGGGAAATATACTTCTCTTCACAACCTTTAAAAATAAAGCAATATTTATTTTTAAACAATTTTTCTCATTCCTTTAATAATTTCCCACCTCGAAATTTATTCTTCCAAATATCAAATTTCAAACACTTAAATCAATTTTCAAATTGATTTCCAGTTTACCTCGTTTATTCCAGAATCCTTTAATTTCAGATTTCATTCCTTACTTATGATTTAAAATACTATTAACTGAAAATTCCAATTTTAGGTTCCTCAAATTACTTCTTAATCCTTTTAAATAAATTTAACTTTGAAATTTAAAATAATTCTTTATTCTTTTAATTGATATCACTTAAGTTTACCATTTATTAATTTCTACTTATTCAAATCCTTTATCCTCCATACTCGACATTATTTATTAGTATTTTAATTTTATTTCCATTCCTTTTCAATTCACTCTTAATTTATTTAAATTCACAATAATTATTTTACTTAAAATTTACTCTTTTATTTTCTTTTCAAAAACCCAATTCTATATATTTGATAACTCAGTGCACCAAAATATATTCAAGCAAATCATAACAATCAATATTACCAATTAACAATAATATTCATCACAGAATATCAAATATCCATAAATCAGAAAGTCAAACAATTCTAAATAATTTTGAGGAATCCTGTTGGATCCCTCCAACCTGTTTTCCCTCCATCCACAGAGGTTAGCACAATATATAATACCAATTTCAAAATATACTATACTATACAACACATCAATCAATTCAACCATTCAAACATTTATTTAAATTTAATCATTTAAATTTAAATTTAACTAAGTGAGATTAACTCACCTTTGATATTGATTTGCAATCCATTCCATCTCGACTTGTTTTTCCATGATTTTCAGACCTTGTACAAACATTCGTATGGTTTATTAATATTTTGAAAATATTGGACAATCTATTAACATTTATTTAAAAAATTTATTTAAACCAATTTTGTTCGAATTGAAATCCACTTTAAAATTGTATAGTGTCAATAAAATTTTCCAGATGTACTTAACTGAAATTTACGAATTCCGTGTTCTACCTTTATATTGAACATGCATGTGAGTATACTTGTATTTAATTTTTCTGAACATATCTGTATGTTTTATTTTTAAAACTTCGGAATTAAAAATTCAAATCTAACATCAAATTTTAAATTAAACTATAAACATACCTGACAGTAAAAGTATGTTATCGGATTTAAATTGAAATTAATTCTTACCTATCTCTGCTCTACACGAGAACCCCTTTCGTTCCACATACCCATCACAATCGCCACTGCACGAACCCTACCTCGCGCATCAACCCGATCGCATACGCGAGGCCGACCTCCCTAGTCGCACCCATGCGCTTGCACGAATTCCCAATACCCTAGCCCATCGCGAATTCAATCGCGAACTACTGCCGTGCTTTCCCACGCCACCTCTGCCTCCATGCACGAGTGCGAGCGCTTCCCATTCCCAGTCGAACGTTGCGACCATCGACCCTCAGCGCCAACGCCAGCTTCCCACGAACTCACGCCGGATCAACACGCGTGTGTGGGATGCGATTTGCCCCACACTGGTCTCGAATCGAAGGGGGACAACAGACCCTCTTTGATTTCTCTTGTTTATTTTTTTTATTTGATTTGATTCGGTTGTTTTCAAATGGCGAGATTAAGATGAAGGGGAATGGTAGATCTGGATGATGCGTTTGGACTTGAGAAGGAGGGAGACACGCTTTTAACATAAAGGCTTCGGCCATTCCTGAACTTTGATTTTTAATTGAAGAGAAAGGGAAAAGATTTTTTTCTCCGAACGACGTGATATTGATAAGAAGGCGAGGGAAGAAAAGGGGTACGAAGGAGAAAAATGTGAGGCGGGATGTACGTATTATCGGTTTAAAAGAAAGTGAAAATATTTTATTTCAATTCAATTGGTCTCAGTAAATTTCTATGCATTTATATAACGTGCGGTCACCCAACAACTTCAATCACTATGAAATTTGGAATTCGACAATAAAACAATATTACGGACCCAATGGAACTGGTTTCGTCAAATTCTGAGACTGCGCCTCGGAAGGCTATTTTCAAATTCAATTTAAACTATAAAATTTTGAAACTGAACAAACCACTATTAATTTCAATTTTTACAACTTCTATGATCTTCGGTATTATCAATATAAATTTTACAAGCCTCCAAATTACTTTTTAACAGGCCTACAACTTCATATTCAACGTTTATCCAATTTCAAATTATTAAATTCAAAAATTTAATTAACAATTAATTAGTGATATTTGAATACAAGTTTAAAAAAATTACTTTTAAATATTTCAAGTCAATTAAATATTCCAATTTAAATTGCTTAAAAATTCCGGGTCGTCACAATTTGCTACAAAACAGTACGTTTATTTTTTAAGCGATTCATATCGTCAAGTGTACCTTTTCCAAATTTAATTCCGATCAAATGATCCGTAGCCGCCAATAGATCTCGTGGTAAAAAAATGTATTGTTTTGAGGTGTATTAAGATTCAATCTTCGGTTCATATTTCGTTGACCAATCCTTCCTAATTCACATTTTTTTTGAAAAAAATTCTCTTGTAATTCGTTACATAAGGACTCAAAAAATACCAGATCCCCACCGACACAAGCATATTGTTGAGTGTAACGACCCGATATTTTCAACCATTCGCATCCGCACATGTCGGACTTGAATTGTTCAAAATACCGCGTTGTAATTAAAATTTGGCAAATCTCAAAATATACAGTAAATAATTAATCACAAAATCACAGACACAGAATCAGAATTCTCGCAGCGGAATTTAAAAATACTTAGTGGTTCATGAAGCCACTATAAATAGTCTCAACAAATACAAATTACAAAGTCTTCCATCCCAAATATAGTTTAAATCATCAAATAGAAAATCCAAAAATCCCAAAGTCTTGATTTCATAAATAAGATAACGGACAGAAAGAAGCCAGCAACTTGAAAGGATCTACAGAAGTCCTAGCTCCGGGATGATGACTGAACTGCAACTCAGGCTGACCCGAGCTTAAAATAAAACATAAACACTCGAGTCAGGACATACATACTTATATAGTGTAAGCTAATTCAAGTGTACTGTAATATAAGGCAAGTAACTTAAAGGATGCTTGGGACTGCCCATCCTCTAAGGATCCGTTAAACTATTTACTATGTAGTAATACATCGCTATTACAATAGTGTCTATTTGTAAAATAAACATACTTTTAAATAGCGTTAAGGGGTTACCCATATAGCCCTTAACACATAATATATTTCCATAGTATATACAGTACCATAATCTCCCCCGTACTGGGCGTCGTAAGAGGGCACTCCATAGGTATGGTACAAGACCAAAATCGTATAAGGCTCGCTATGTTAGGTGACACGGCACAACTAGGCAATGCTGTTAACTCCACTTTTTCAGCAAGGCCGTGATATCAAAAATTGACCGAGAAACCAATGATAGTTCGTCTCGAAGAATAGTCAACTCAGCATCCCAACAAAGCAAGTTCTGTTGAATGGCTTTTCAGATAAGATCCCCTACGGAGGGGGGTCCGGGGGGGTGCCAACCCCCCAAGGTGGGGGTGCGGGGGCAACGCCACCGCTACGGTGATCGACCTGACCGGTCAGGTCGCAGTGGTCCAGGGGGCAGCGCCCCCGGCGGGGTGCGGGGCAGCGCCCCGACCAAAACGGTATACGACTTACCGACTTAACAAGGTTGCCGACTTAACAAGGTTGCCGACTTAATATGGTTAACGACTCAATTAGCTTAACGACTCAAGGATTGGACGACCTAAGAAGTGCCACGACTTAACGAGTTAAGGTTCAAGGCGACTTAGAGGAATGGAACGACTCAAGAGGGTTAACGGTTCATGAGACAGGCCGACTCAGTGGATCAACGACTCAAGAACTGTGCGACTCAAGGTCTTCACGACCTAACCATTCAAGGGCTGAACGACCTACGAGTTAAGGATCTACGAGTTAAAGAATCTACGAGTTAAAAGATCTACGAGTTAAGGCCACTACGAGTTAAAGACTCTACGAGTTAAAAGGTCTATGAGATAAGGATCTACGGCTTAAGGCCTCCACGAGTTAAAGAGTCTACGAGATAACAATCTTACGAGTTAGAAGATGGCGCGATAGGAAGTCTACGGCTCAAAAGATAAGTTGTTCACGACTTAAGACTTGGAGACAAGTTCAACACCACGCTATAGTAAGAAGAATCGCTGACGACTTACGACCTATGATGAGTCGTGTACGACTCATGCTAGCATAAAGGAAACTGCATTTGGTTAACTCGTGAACGACTTAGAACTTGTATCATTCATTCAGATGGGTGCATAACTCTGGGCCAAGCCATGAACCCAGTAAATCAGCCGCGACCTACCATGAGTCGTATACGAGTTACGACTCATCATGAGGCGTACACGAGTTACGACTCATCGTGAGTCGTATACGAGTTACGACCTAACTCCGAAGATGCCTATAAATACGCCCATAACTCCAACAGAAAGGGGACTTTTGGCTCATTCTCTTCAAGCGCCGATACTCTGCTGCATTCCAAACCAATCCAACACTCGAAGCTCTCAAGACACGAAGAACGCTACAAACAACTTCAAGAAGAGATCACATACATCCAACATGGATTTGAAGACTCTCATCTCCATTGAAGTTTGAGCTACTCGTTCAAAGTGTCTTGTAATTCAAAGTGTATTGTACTTGAGAAGAATTGTATCAGCTTGTAACGAAATCGTCAATAAAAATATTCAAAGTGGACGTAGGCTCTCTCTTAAGCCGAACCACTATAAAATTGCTGTTTTTTACTGCTTTTCCGCTATTATCTACTTATAATCTGTTCCCGAGCTATCGGGTGGTGCTTTCACAATTACACTTCATACACCGGGGTGTTAGCGTTCAAATTTTAGCGTTAACAAATGCCAGGGTAGATATACCAATTATGCTTCCGGACCGATGGAAACGCGTAGCGCGCAGCTACCGCCCACCTCGAACAACACTCCCAAATCAAAGGTGCGCACCAAAACAATCACAAAAGTAATAGAATGGCATACGAAGAAGTGCGTCCGATCAGAGGTGCTACCTCATTAATCCGTCGATCGCTCCTGTTTTAGCCACCTTATGCCAACTCACGGGAGTCGGGTTCACGTATTTACCTCAAAGGAAACGTCACGACCATCCTACTTCATTCTGGAATCTCCACCGCGTACACGGTTGTCAAAGTGGTTTTCGGTATCGACAGAGAGTATGCCAGATATCCGATCCCGGTCTCTTTAACAACCAAACGTTATTATAACCCGTGGTTACAACTTTTAAAAATGGTATTTATACTTTAAAAATCAACATAAGTTTCAAATACATTTCAATACCATAATATCATTTCAACCATCATTTATTTAAACATCAGTCATTTTATTTAATATAAAATACCATTTAAATCTATTCAATTTATTTAGGAATTAATTTGCCTTTCAACTCACATTTAAAAGTTAAATTCTTCCATTTAAAATCATTTAAAGTCAATTCCTTATTTTTTTATTAATTACATATTGAATTCCAAAATTTAAGCCTTTTTCCCTAAAGATTATTTCCATTTATTTTAAACAATCCGAAAATTCAGTTTCCGTAGCATTTATGAAATGCCACCTAAAGTCTTTACGTCAAAACAGTTCATTTATAAAAGACAGCATTTAAGTGCTGTAATAAATTATTAACTTAACAATTAAGTTTAAATTCCCAAATATAACTTATTATCAAAATTTTACTTAACTGAAATCTTACTTTTAACGAAAATTCAGAATTTCACAAAATAAGTTATATTCCAAAATTTTATTTAAACATTTATTTATTTAACATTTTTGACTTATTCAAAAATTATTACCAACTTTATAAAATCTTTAAATACATTTAAAATAGAATATTATAAACTTCCATTTAAAATAATTTTAAAATATTTCAGAAAAATATTATATAAGCCACGGGTCTGTATATAGTTTTCTAGCCTAGGTCAAGTGATACGGCTTTATAACATTTCAATCCGCAATTTACAAAACCTCGGGTTCTATCATTTCAAACCCGCAATCCCAAGTTAACAAATACAATTTAAACAATTAAATAAATAGATGGATAAAAATTGTCGTTTAGGCCTATCTTTTCAGCCTATAACAATCTCCATTTACAGGGAACTTGCAGTGATGATTTAATCAATAAATAATCATTAAATAATATAACTGCAATAATATCACAATAGATAAACAATTGATGAAGTGTCAATTTTAAAATGGGGTTTAACATCATACGTTATATTTCAGATAGATAAAATTTAATAAATACTTTACAAATACACTTGCTATAATTCACAGATATATAGGTATGTTTGTCTGGTGAGAAATACTCACCTGAATGCTACAGAAAAATTTGATTCAAAATGAAAATCCCCCCGAAAAAGAATCGCACAGCGGGTAACGACCAAATTTCCCCGGATGTCACGCCTAGATTGAAGATCCAAATACCGAATACGTGACTTTAAAATTACGGTCAAAGCAAAAATTTTGAGACAATTGGAACGAATAGAGTAAAAGAAATTTTGGTTCAACTTTTGCTAGACTTCCTCACCCCACATCCCGACCCCAACTTCATAGGCTTGGCAATGCTATTTATTATTATTATTATTATATATATATATATATATATATATATATAAATTTTTCCAACAGCATGTCCTACTTATCTAGTTTGAAAATATGAATTTTATGCAAAACTTGCGTCTCTGCCTAGATAAACACGTCTCTGCCAAACTCCAAATCAAAACATGCACACATCATAACATCTCCATATTTTTAAAGTCCTTTCCCCTATAGTCACGCCTCCCCTTCAGTTTTCAGATAACACGTCCAATATCTCCATGCATAGATGCAAACTATCCCATGCAACTATATGCTTCAAAGCATTGCGGGCCTTCAACTGAAACTCTTTATATTTTATGAACCATGCCATGCAAAACACGTCCCATTTTGACATTCTATGTCTTCTTTCAAATTTGGAAAGCCTTCTATCAGTTCTACTCAATGATATTACAGGGTTATGCTCGGCAATGGTCTTTCTTTCTTTTTTCTTTTTTTTTTTCTTTTTTTTTCTTTTTTTTTCATTATGGTTATAACAACCTATATCAACTACAGGCACACACGTATGAAATCTCTATAGAATGCAACTAAGCTTGACTTCCTACATGATATGCACGGCAAAACATGGCAACACTGTCGGGGGAAAAGAAAGGCATGTACTTAGTAAAAGACGGCAGAAATATGGAGTGAGAAGTAGCCAAGCAAGGTGAAAAAGAAAAGGAAAAAAAAATTGAAGAAGGAAAACAAAAATATAAGGGAGGGAGAAAGAAAACAGAGAGAATACAAAAGAAGAAGAGGAATAGAAATATTACCTGATTGTATGCAAGCTCACGAGAAGAAACAGAGAGAAGATAGTGGAATTTTGTAACTGAGTATGGTGTTTATATACAGATAAACAACTTGCGAAATTTAAGGAAGTGGCAAGCGGAAGAAAAAAATACGTGTGATTTCTTTCCAGTTTTCTTTAGTTTGATTTCTAGAAAAATATGCGCGATTTATATTGCCAGATTTGAATGGATAAGGCTTGCATTGTTTGATTAGCAAGGTTTAAATGCAGAGAAGAAACAGCAAGCATTGAATTTACTTTTGTTGACCAGAAAAAACGTAAGAAATAAATGGTAAAGGGAAACGAATATAAGGAGGCAAGCGAAATAATGTTTACATAATTATGCGTGATTTATTGCCAGATACACGAAAAATTTGATTGCAACGTTATATCTCTTTTTTTCCCAATTAATAGTTGCGTTCCATTTTTATAGTCTGAGAGATTTATATACAAAGAATCAGCAAGTATTAATTTGCTTTGGATGCTACTTCAAGGACAGATTTGAATGCATGCGTTGATTTATGTCACGGAGAGAAAATGGTAAGAAATTTAATTTTCTGATTGATTGAATTTTAAAAGGCAAGCAATTATATTTGATTGAGAGGAATGAATGGCAAGTGGAATAAAATTTATTTGTGAAAGTTTTTAAATCAAATCTCTATAAAGAGGCAAATGACAAAGATGTTAAAGGAAATAAATTTCACTGATATGTCACGCGCAAGGAAAGCAAGTTTGATTTCTTTACAGATGATATTTGCGTGAAAGGGAAGCATGATTTTGAAAACAATATTGGTAGTGGGAATCTCCTTAATCAGTGCATGATTTTAGAGAAACGGATAGGCACGAAATCAATACATTTTAGTTGGAAATCTCCTAACTGATTTTATTAATCCATATAGATATTGAAATTTATCTTTTTTAAAATACGCCAAACTGACGCATTACCATACGCCCAAAAATTTATGCAAAAGTAACATTTTTAATTTATACGTTTATACGTTACTTATACCATTACAATGCGTGCGCTTTTTAAATTCGAAATTATCAGTTTATTAATATGCTATAAATTATTAACATTTATTACTAAATTAAAAAGATAAAACTTTGGTTACATCTCTCTCGGATTCTTATTACCATAAAAAGTCGATTTATTATCCAAATGGACCAAATATTACAAATTTTTAAAGCAAGTATATAATCCATTTTTTTTATTAAAATTCCCATTTAGAGTTATCCTTAAACAAAGTGAAACTTTCATTTATTATTTAGCATTTTGGAAATGGCTTGATCAAATTAAAATATATATAAATTGGGAAGTAAATTTTACTGGAAAGAGAAAAATAACGTAAGAGATATGAGTAAAGAGAAAAAAGCATATGAAATAGGCAAGCAGATAGGAGAATGGATACTGCGCATGACTGAGAAAATTGTGTTTTGAAAAATGCAAGAAATAAATTTTGTTGAATGGAAAAAAAAATCTACGGAAATCAAATTTTTAAAGTAATGCATTGAATTTAGAGGCAACATATTTGATTTGAACGCTAGAATATTCCTTCCCTCTAAAAACACATGCCACTGATAAATTTACTCATTTACACTAAGGTCATATTTTTAAGAATGTGTACCGTAGCCATAATATTTTATGCCCAAAATATACCGAAATAACGGATTAAAATTCTATACGTTTTCTTATATATATATATATATATATATATATATATATATATATATATATACGATATTTATTCCCTAAATTTACGCGCTATTTTTAACGCGTAATTACCCAGTTCATTTATACATTAAAAAAATTCGAAATTCTGATTGTGCTGAGACTCAAACTCGTGACCTGTCGTGAATAGCCCAGATGTCTTAACCACCTAAGATATTAATGTTTTCTTAATTAAAACTTGATTTTGCTAGAAATTAAGTTATTTACCATCTTCGACAAAAACCCAAATTTCCAAGTTAAAGTTAATTCTTAACCATGTCAAAATTTCAGAGATCTTATTATTTAATTAAAAATTTGGTCAATTGATTTTATTTTTATTTTTAATCACTTTAAAATTTAGATTTTTATATAATAAACCCCAAAGTTTTTAAAACACAAGTGAAAAATAATTGTTAAAAATTTGGGCTGTTACACTCTCCCCCACTCAAACTTTTCGTCCTCGAAAAGGAAGAAGGTAGGGGAATAGAAACAACCTGAAAGAAAACTAATTGAAACTTAAATTAGAATCATTAATCTAAACAATAAAAATTCAATTTTAAATTAATCATTGATTTCATCTATTTATACTTAAAATTTTAACATTTATTTATTTACATATTTACTTGTATAATATCCCTACACTAAAAAAATCAATCATTTTTTTTATCCAAATTTTACACAAGGTATTATAACATTCTAATTTAAAATGTTTAATTTTAATCCAAATTTGAAATGGTAATTTAACTTAATTGTTAAACTAAATTTACCATTTCCCAAAATAAACTAAATTCCCCATTTAGTTTCTTCTTTATTCCAAACTATAATTAAATTTATTTCTCTCAATATATTTTTCTCATCTATGTCAAATATGTTTACACTTATTACAACTGTTTAAATTTATTCTTAGTTCCTTAACATCATTTTATATTAAAAATTATTCCATTACCCTTTAATTTTATTTTCCTCTGTTAATCTTTTTATAACTAGAGTTTAAGTGTATAACATTTATTATAACCACTCAAATTTTATTTATAAATCTTTTTATATTGTATATTATCCAATTACATTGTTAACTTCTGAAAATCAAGGTAGGTTATATTGAAATGAAAGTGAGTATTATACAAATAAAACTTTCAAATTCAATTATCTCAAGTTGGAATTATTTATTCAAAATTTTGATTTTTTTTATTGAAATTATTCCTCAAGATAAAATTTAATAATTAAAACCCAAATAAATATATGTACATAATATGTCAAATCAAATTTAAATCATATATATCTATATATAAATCAAGTCATATTTAGAGATTCAAATCAATTAAATTCTCAAGGTAACACTGTAGCAAGACTACAAAATGGTCTTTTCACTTCGAAACTCGAAAATGAATGTCGATGATGTTGCTGTCATTACCGAAATTATTTCCTAGTGAAAAAGAGAAGAGCACTGATTTTTGAACCTTTAAAATTCTTTGAAAACAAATTTATATTCGAAAATAATTTAAATAATAATATATCCTTTTAAGACTTTAAACACAAGGTTTGAAACTATCAGAAATTAAATTCTTAAATTCTTGTTTTAAATCCATTTCTGTTTCCAAATAAATTTATAACCATGTTTTATAGTTCAATTATTTATATAAGACAAAACCAATGGTTTACAAAAACATAAATAAAATCAAACACTATTATCTCTTGACAACTAGTTAAATTAATTATAAAATTCTGAGAATTATACTTATATATAATATTAGATTTTTCCCAAATATAGGAATAAATTTTTCAAAACAAGGATAGAGATTCAAATTTGATGGATTTAAATCAAAGAGAATTTTGATTTAAAGATAAATTGGAATCAGAAGATCCGATGATTACATAACAGAACAAGAAACTAGATAAGTTCATATAAATCGCGGGCAACCTTAACCTGGTCAACCGTGACTTAAAGAGTCAGATCGAATGTAGATTTACCATTCGATCCGAAGAGATAGAGTTCGGAATAACCAAAGATACTAGCATCTAAACCGAGGTTAAATATAAATCTTTGGTGAATCAATGCTAATTGTAAAGGAGTTTCACCCCTTTATTAGAATATTGGCGAGACCGCCAATTCACGAAGTGGAGTTATGGGATACTCCAGAATCGAAAGAAAATGAATAGTGAGAGACACGAATGAACTTTGGAACAACGGGGAACGTTCCAAAATTCAAAGGAAATCGAATCAAAAGGAAGAGATTCAAGCTCGAATGAAAGTGATTCTGTAAATCAAATTTACCATACATTCTAGGTTTTGCCTAGAGCCAAAGCTCTGATACCAAATGTAACGACCCGATATTTTCAACCATTCGCATCCGCACATGTCGGACTTGAATTGTTCAAAATACCGCGTTGTAATTAAAATTTGACAAATCTCAAAATATACAATAAATAATTAATCACAAAATCACAGACACAGAATCAGAATACTCGCAGCGGAATTTAAAAATACTTAGTGGTTCATGAAGCCACTATAAATAGTCTCAACAAATACAAATTACAACGTCTTCCATCCCAAATATAGTTTAAATCATCAAATAGAAAATCCAAAAATCCCAAAGTCTTGATTTCATAAATAAGATAACGGACAGAAAGAAGCCAGCAACTTGAAAGGATCTACAGAAGTCCTAGCTCCGGGATGATGTCTGAACTGCAACTCAGGCTGACCCGAGCGTAAAATAAAACATAAACACTCGAGTCAGGACATACATACTTATATAGTGTAAGCTAATTCAAGTGTACTGTAATATAAGGCAAGTAACTTAAAGGATGCTTGGGACCGCCCATCCTCTAAGGATCCGTTAAACTATTTACTATGTAGTAATACATCGCTATTATAATAGTGTCTATTTGTAAAATAAACTTACTTTTAAATAGCGTTAAGGGGTTACCCATATAGCCCTTAACACATAATATATTCCCATAGTCTATACTGTACCGTAATCTCCCCCGTACTGGGCGCCGTCAGAGGGCACTCCATAAGTATGGTACAAAACCAAAATCGTATAAGGCTCGCTATGGTAGGTGACACGGCACAACTAGGCAATGCCAGGGTAGATATACCAATTACGCTTCCGGACCGATGGAAATGCGTAGCGCGTAGCTACCGCCCACCTCGAACAACACTCCCAAATCAAAGGTGCGCACCAAAACAATCACAAAAGTAATAGAATGGCATACGAAGAAGTGCGTCCGATCAGAGGTGCTACCTCATTAATCCGTCGATCGCTCCTGTTTTAGCCACCTTATGCCAACTCACGGGAGTTGGGTCCACGTATTTACCTCAAAGGAAACGTCACCACCATCCTACTTCATTCTGGAATCTCCACCGCGTACACGGTTGTCAAAGTGGTTTTCGGTATCGACAGAGAGTATGCCAGATATCCGATTCCGGTCTCTTTAACAACCAAACGTTATTATAACCCGTGGTTACAACTTTTAAAAATGGTATTTATACTTTAAAAATCAACATAAGTTTCAAATACATTTCAATACCATAATATCATTTCAACAATCATTTATTTAAACATCAGTCATTTATTTAATATAAAATACCATTTAAATCTATTCAATTTATTTAGGAATTAATTTGCCTTTCAACTCACATTTAAAAGTTAAATTCTTCCATTTAAAATCATTTAAAGTCAATTCCTTTTTTTTTTATTAATTACATATTAAATTCCAAAATTTAAGCCTTTTTCCCTAAAGATTATTTCCATTTATTTTAAACAATCTGACAATTCAGTTTCCGTAGCATTATGAAATGCCACCTAAAGTCTATAAGTCAAAACAGTTCATTTATAAAAGACAGCATTTAAGTGCTGTAATAAATTATTAACTTAACAATTAAGTTTAAATCCCAAATATAACTTATTATCAAAATTTTACTTAACTGAAATCTTACTTTTAACGAAAATTCAGAATTTCCCAAAATAAGTTATATTGCAAAATTTTATTTAAACATTTATTTATTTAACATTTTTGACTTATTCAAAAATTATTACCAACTTTATAAAATCTTTAAATACATTTAAAACAGAATATTATAAACTTCCATTTAAAATAATTTTAAAATATTTCAGAAAAATATTATATAAGCCACGGGTCTGTATATAGTTTTCTTGCCAAGGTCAAGTGATACGGATTTATATCATTTCAATCCGCAATTTACAAAACCCCTGGTTCTATCATTTCAAACCAGCAATCCCAAGTTAACAAATAAAATTTAAACAATTAAATAAATAGATGGATAAAAATTGTCGTTTAGGCCTATCTTTTCAGCCTATAACAATCTCCATTTACAGGGAACTTGCAGTGATGATTTAATCAGTAAATAAGCATTAAATAATATAACTGCAATAATATCACAATAGATAAACAACTGATGAAGTGTCAATTTTAAAATGGGGTATAACCTCATACGTTATATTTCAGACAGATAAAATTTAATAAATACTTTACAAATACAATTGCGATAATTCACAGATATATAGGTATGTTTGTCTTGTGAGAAATACTCACCTGAATGCTACAGAAAAATTTGATTCAAAATGAAAATCCCTTGGAAAAAGAATCGCACAGCGGGTAACGATCAAATTTCCCCGGATGTCACGCCTAGATTCAAGATCCAAATACCGAATACGTGACTTTAAAACTACGGTCAAAGCAAAAATTTTGAGACAATTGGAATGAATAGAGTAAAAGAAATTTTGGTTCAACTTTTGCTCGACTGCCTCACCCCACATCCCGACCCCAACTTCATGGGCTTGGCAATGCTATTTATTATTATTATTATTATTATATATATATAAATTTTTCCAACGGCATGTCCTACTTATCTAGTTTGAAAATATGAATTTTATGCAAAACTTGCGTCTCTGCCTAGATAAACACGTCTCTGCCAAACTCCAAATCAAAACATGCACACATCATAACATCTCCATATTTTTAAAATCCTTTCCCCTATAGTCACGCCTCCCCTTCAGTTTTCAGATAACACGTCCAATATCTCCATGCATAGATGCAAACTATCCCACGCAACTATATGCTTCAAAGCATTGCAGGCCTTCAACTGAAACTCTTTATATTTTATGAACCATGCCTTGCAAAACACGTCCCATTTTGACATTCTATGTCTTCTTTCAAATTTGGAAAGCCTTCTATCAGTTCTACTCAATGATATTACAGGGTTATGCTTGGCAATGGTCTTTCTTTTTCTTTTCTTTTTTCTTATTTTTTTTTTGTTTTTTTTTCATTATGGCTATAACAACCTATATCAACTACAGGCACACACGCATGAAATCTCTACAGAATGCAACTAAGCTTGACTTCCTATATGATATGCACGGCAAAAGATGGCAACACTATCAGGGGGAAAAGAAAGGCATGTACTTAGTCAAAGACGACAGAAATATGGAGTGAGAAGTAGCCGAGCAAGGTGAAAAAGAAAAGGAAAAAAAAACCGAAGAAGGAAAACAAAAATATAAGGGAGGGAGAAAGAAAACAGAGAGAATACAAAAGAAGAAGAGGAATAGAAATATTACCTGATTGTATGCAAGCTCACGAGAAGAAACAGAGAGAAGATAGTGGAATTTTGTAACTGAGTATGGTGTATATATATAGATAAACAACTTGCGAAATTTAAGGAAGAGGCAAGCGGGAAAAAAAAAATACGTGTGATTTCTTTCCAGTTTTCTTTAGTTTGATTTCTAGAAAAATATGAGCGATTTATATTGCCACATTTGAATGGATAAGGCTTGCATTGTTTGATTAGCAAGGTTTAAACGCAGAGAAGATACAACAAGCATTGAATTTATTTTTGTTGAATAGAAAAAACGTAAGAGATAAATGGTAAAGGGAAACGAATATAAGGAGGCAAGCGAAATAATGTTTACATAATTATGCATGATTTATTGCCAGATATACGAAAAATTTGATTGCAACGTTATATCTCTTTTTTTTCCCAATTAATAGTTGCGTGCTATTTTTATAGTTTGAGAGATTTATATACAAAGGATCAGCAAGTATTAATTTGCTTTGGACGCTACTACTTCAAGGACAGATTTGAATGCATGCATTGATTTATGTCACGGAGAGAAAATGGTAAGAAATTTAATTTTCTGATTGATTGAATTTTAGAAGGCAAGCAATTATATTTGATTGAGCGGAATGAATGACAAGTGGAATAAAATTTATTTGTGAAAGTTTTTAAATCAAATCTCTATAAAGAGGCAAATGACAAAGATGCTAAAGGAAATAAATTTCACTGATATGTCACGCGCAAGGAAAGCAAGTTTGATTTCTTTCCAGATGATATTTGCGTGAAAGGGAAGCACGATTTTGAAAACAATATTGGTAGTGGGAATCTCCTTAATCAGTGCATGATTTTAGAGACACGGATAGGCACGAAATCAATACGTTTTGGTTGGAAATCTCCTAACTGATTTTATTAATCCATATAGATATTGAAATATTTTTTTTTTAAAATATGCCAAACTGACGCATTACCATACGCCCAAAAATTTATGCAAAAGTAACATTTTTAATTTATACATTTATACGTTGCTTATACCATTACAATGCGTGTGCTTTTTAAATTCGAAATTATCAGTTTATTAATATGCTATAAATTCTTAACATTTATTACTAAATTAAAAAGATAAAACTTTGGTTACATCTCTCTCTGATTCTTATTACCATAAAAAGTCGATTTATTATCCAAATGGACCAAATATTACAAATTTTTAAAGCAAGTATATAATCCAATTTTTTTTTTATTAAAATTCCCATTTAGAGTTATCCTTAAACAAAGTGAAACTTTCATTTATTATTTAGCATTTTGGAAATGATTTGATCAAATTAAAATATATATAAATTGGGAAGTAAATTTTACTGGAAGGAGAAAAATAATGTAAGAGATATGAGTAAAGAGACTCGAACTCATGACCTGTCGTGAATAGCCCAGATGTCTTAACCACCTAAGCTATTAATGTTTTCTTAATTAAAACTTGATTTTGCTAGAAATTAAGTTATTTACCATCTTCGACAAAAACCCAAATTTCCAAGTTAAAGTTAATTCTTAACCATGTTAAAATTTTAGAGATCTTATTATTTAATTAAAAATTTGGTCAATTGTTTTTATTTTTATTTTTAATCACTTTAAAATTTAGAACTTTATATAATAAACCCCAAAGTTTTTAAAATACAAGTGAAAAATACTTGTTAAAAATTTGGGCTGTTACATTGAGAAAACTCCAAAATATAATTTTCTTTAGATCCAATCTTTTTTTCTCCTTATCATTCGAGAAAGACAAGAAAATTTCAGGGTAACAAACATTATCTAGAATTTCTCGTAGATTTGAACCCATAGCTGATGATAAAACTAAAATAGATATTTTTTGTTTCCTACTTACATGTGCCCATATCCTTCTTCTCCTATCAATTTCTAATTCCGATCTTCCTTCCCAATCTGATATTATAGTGCTGGTATAAACAGCATTTCTGTTATGATCCAATTCTGAAACGATAGTAAATACTGGGACTTTCCAATATTTGATTGATCATAATTCTGTATATTCCATTTACAATAGAGTTTCGCAGGGAATTCATTAGAGGAATGTTTCTAATAAAATAGTTTGTCGTTGCATATCCCTACCGGTTTTCCAAATTACTCCCGTAAGGATATATAATTTAGAAGAATACGTGAGTGATTCATACATAGCATCTATTTCCTTTATCAGAGGCTCCACCAATTGATACCTTTCCACAAATAATTGAAATTTCATTTCTTGATTCTATCTTCAATTTTTGGAAACTTATGAAATTCTTCCTTTAAACCTTGATGAATGAACCTACAAAATCCCTCAAATTATATCTAACTAAATCTAAGTATTGTGGATATTCCCTCATTTCCATTCCAAACATCTTAATCTTAAGTTTCCTATTTATTTTTATTGGAAAAATTCAATTATTGATTCACTATTCATCGATCCATATAGATCGACATAGCAACAATAGAATGTATATTCTGTTTACAGAATCACATAAATTTTTATTTAATTCCATATATCTATTTCAAACGTATGAACGGAGATGGAACGGTGGAACAAAGAACATTTTGGGCTTAGGTTCAAATTTTCGACGGGTCAAACTGAAAAAATATTTTTGGAAAAAAATTATGTTACTTATACTTATGGAGCCTTGTTAAAAATTGATCTAACTTCTACCTAACATATTAGTACGATATTACGATCCAATGGGATACCACAAAAAGGAATGATTGAGATTGAATCTCCTCTTTATATCTATGTAAATGAAATAAAGAAAGATTAATAGGAAATAATATAGAGTTTTCACCTTTTTAACATAAAAAATAGAATTTCATGTTCCAAAAAGAATTGGCGGATTTTTTTGGTAGGGAGGGAAATTTATAGAATACGCTTGAACTGTGTAATTTAATATAAATACGCTAAAAAAATATTGTATTTATTAAGTACATGTTGATACAGCTATCTATCCATATATCACATCCTTTCTTGCAATTTCTAGAGCAAACTTAACATGGATCACACTCCACCAAAATTCGTATTTTATATTCAATATTTCAATCTATTTATTTAATAAAAAATTGAAACATGAGAGTACTCTCTAGAGATATGTACATAAGAGAAAGACCCGTCTCGGTATCTGGGTAACAATTTGTGTTTTAGGGTTTACGTATACACATATATGTTGTTATAATCGAAAGAGAAAAGTATTTTATATTAAAAAAATAAGATTAGTTATAAATCAGTCATAAATCAATTTTCTTTTTCCATTCAAGGAAATAAAATTTTATCTCCGATAAAAATTGAGGAACCATTCACTAATTTCAATTTAAAGACTAATTAAAAGTAAATTGTTAATGGGTTCAATTTGCCCTAAATTTTGCAGTCTGTCGCCAAAATTTCACTCTTAATAGAAAAGAAATGAGAAGGGAAATTATTAACTGATGTATATTTTGAGATACAATAAATGGAAGAAAATAATAGAAACAAGCAAAAAAGGAGAATGTGTTTTTAAGAATTAAGTACAATGGGATTCAAGATAAAAAAAGAGTTAGTGGTAGAAATAGAATATTGCTAATATTTTTATCCATTTTATTTTGGATCGAATTTGGCGGCAAGGCCAAGTGGTAAAGCGGGGGATTGCAAACCCTTTATCCTCGGTTAAAATCCGGGTTTTGCATGATCAACCAAAGATTTTTTATTTCTTATTATGCCAATCCAATTCGATGAATTATTGCTCCACAAGAAGTGGAGGCATGGACGTGTCAGTACTTGATTTTTATAAACTATAACATAGGTATTAGGAAAGATTGCAACTTTTTTCTTAAAATCTTAGCCTAGCCCAAATCAAACCAGTAATAATAGGGATGAAGCAAAAACCTCAATTATTAATTTAATCATTGGTAATGATTGATTCTCACCATTTATTTCAACTTTTTTTAAATAAATGGTGAGAATCAATCCCAACATGGAATTAAGAACTAAGATCTGAAATATCGATATACAAAGATTTCTAAGAGGCACCCTATTTTTTCTACTAGAATGAAAGATTATATAAAAGACTAGCATATCAAAATCTCTTAAACAATTTTTAATTTTAAGTAGCGTTTCATTATTATGTTGGGTATTAAATTAGATTGGATACAATGATGGGAAATAAATTTAGGGTTTGTAGAAAGGCACGAAGATACTTTGTATTTAAACTCACGGAAGGCTATGAGTGCTCAGACATAGAATGAATAGTTGGTCGACTTTTGTAGTATAGAGTAAAGGTAAAAATTGAAAAAAAGAATATATTTATGTAATAATAGTGGAAGTGGGTTCTACCAATTCTTTCATAGAAAGACAGTAGGCTTAAATCGAATAAATAATAGAGGTATTTGATATATAGTTGTGTATAGAAAAGGCACATGTATCATCTTGTACTTAATACTTCCTGATTCTACCAGAAATCTTAAAATATTGAAACTTGTCGTAAATGTGTTCATTGAATTGATTTGGTTCATCAATAGTCTTAAGTTAGAATCCTATTTTGACTTTGTGCCATTGATTCCACTATGATTATTAAATAATAATCGAATAATTCTTTCATAGAAATAAGAGACATAATTTACATGGATATAGTAAGTCTTACTTGGGCTGCTTTAATGGTCGTCTTTACATTTTCTCTTTCACTTGTAGTATGGGAAAAGGAGTGGACTCTAGTGCTGTGGACACTACAAATACTAAATTGAGTAACTGATTGCTAATCCAATTGTATCAATACTTTATTAATCGTTTTGCGAAGCCTTGCCTTAAAAAAGTATTCAAAATTATACTGGAATAGTGTAATAAATCATTATCATAATCCTATTTTGCAACTCAAATCTATGCATAATAGAAGATTCTTTCCAACCGAATTTGGACTAATTTGACTGAATAGTCTATATATTTTTTCTTTTAGAAAAAAAAATTAATTCTGTTATTATGACATTATATATTTTCTTTCCACTGTAAGCGAAACGATTAGTGATTGTCCAAAGAGGTCCTACATATAATAAAATTAGATCTTTCTTCCTTAGGCTATTTACATATCACACTTTTCACATTTGTTTTAAACTTCTAGAAATTATACTTTTTTAACCCATCTCAGGTTTTTTTTGAACATGCAAAATGGCCAGGTTTACTCTAACCACTTTTCCAAATCCGAAGAAGCTATCGTATAACTACGCGGACCATCCATTAATTGTTCAATCAATGACTTCTTAAGATGAAAAAAAGAAATAGAATTAAAGTTTTATCTTGTCTATATGTACATCTAGTATATACATATTGTAATTTTATATATATGAAGTCTATATTAATATTAATATATAATACTAGCTAGTGTGATAGAAAGAACTATAATATATGGTTCTTTCTATGACACCAGCTTAGATACCTAATAAGCTACTTCTATTCTGATTCCAGCTCAGCGCAATCATTTCATTTAAGACTTAGAGTTTGATTCCTTTTCTTTCTTTTCTTGAATCGTTGAATTGAATTGAATTGAACTAATAAGAACTGATAATTAAAGTTTCATTCCAACTAACAATTTGCTAAACTGTTTTTACGTAGATAATGAGTATGTTAACGTAAAAAGTCAGACGCTAACACCCCGATGCAAATAGAGATTGAGTGAAAGCACCACCCGTTAGCACGGGAAACAGAAAAGGCGGTAATTCATCGAAAAAGCAGTAAGAGACACAGAGTTTATAGTGGTTCGGCTTATGATCAAGCCTACGTCCACTTTAATCCTTCTTTATTGCTTATATGATTACAATCCTTTACAGTTTCCTTCAATTACAATTCACTTCAAAAAACAAGTAGCTAGAAAAACTTCGATGCAAGAGAATTCTCCGAACTCATTGTTGAATATGATGAATCCCTGCTTGAAGTTGACTGAAGCTTCTTGTGAGTTTTGAATGTTGGAGTAAGGCTAGGCTTGAAGATGGTAGAGTCTCGATGCTTTGAAGAAAATGATCCAAAAGTCCCTTTGATGTTGGAGCTTAGGGTGTATTTATAGGAGATTTCCGGGGTGAAGTATAGGTCGCACGCAACCTAAGATAGGTCATAGGTCGCTGTCGAGTTAGAGGGAAGCGAGCTACAACTTAACTGATCCTTCCTTGGTCACCTGAACTAGCTAACAGGCCGTCGCGACTTAGGAGGAAGCAGCATCACTTATTCACCAAGTGCTAGATCGTGAACGACCTAATGCAAGTCGTAGGTCGGCGGCGATCTAAGGGAGTAGCTAGTAACTTCACAATGCCGAGACAACCAATCCATCGACTTAAGCTAAGTTGTTAAACCGTAATGCGACTTAACTCGTTAGGTCGTGGATAGCCCCATTCCTTAGGTCTCTAAGCCGCGGACCCCTTGGGTCGCTGAACTCACTAGGTCGCAAACCCCCCTTTTAAGTAATTAGGTCGTTGAGCAATTAGGTCGCTTTGTTTTATAAGTCGTTGGGTTGGTAAGAGGTTAGATCGCTCCACCCACTAGGTCGTGCTATAATTAGGTCGTGCCGTTTCTTCTTTAGGTCGCATATATGGTTGAGTCGCTCCACCTTTATCCCGTTAAGTCGCGTACACCCTCGGGCTATTTTCTTGCTGAAACCTTGGGTCGCTCGGCCGTAGAACTCCTTAGTTTGCTAGGTCGTGAGCCTATCGGAGTTAGCATTTGCCCCTCGGAGTACACGCCTATTCCTTAGGTCGTGTGCTCCGATCCAGCTTTTGGGTCGTTGCCGACTTATTGGTCTTGCTTGTTCGCATGCCATTATGCATTTCTTTCACCCCGTATAAATTGCTTAGCTCGACACTTCCTCATTTCATCTATTCCAACTCTCTAAACCGCCATTAAGGATCCTCCGAGGTTGAAAATTTAGCTTGAGACTTTCTCCTCCTTCAACCGTTAAGTCCATAAACGAATTTTTAGGTAAACTCGAGCATTTACTTACTACACTCATCGCCAATTCCACCATAACCGTTTCCACATGATTTTGTTGTTATGTTGCAATTCGATATTCGAATTGGCCCCTTAATTCTTGTCGAATTGCTAGCGATTAGCTTCGAAGCTAGTAAGAGCTTTGAATCCGAGAAGTTTGGTAATGGTTCTTGAAGATTCGAAGGGGAAGATGATGCTTTTAGAGGTTTGAGCAGTGGATAGGATTCGTGGCTAATCGGGTTAATGGGTTTTAGGTTTAGAAAGAATGCTTCAAACAACACAATGGTTGATAAACACGTGGCAAAGTGTAATTGGTGAGTAGTAGGGACTATCGGTTCCAACGGGAAATAGCCTTGGGTCGCTGCATCATTCCAGAAACGACTTAAAGGATCTGGGCGACCTAAAAGTCCCCGCGACCTAACTGATTTGGCCGACCTGACAACTTTCGCGACTCAAACTTTTGACCGATTTAACTAGATGCGACATAAGCCTTGAGTCGTGGCCGAGCTAGGACTTAGAGAAATTCACGTTACTTTTAACTGAAGCCTTTTATTCTTACCATGCCTCACGATTTAAAGGACCAACGACTCAACTTAACTCGCAAGAAACCTTTTGGGCCGTGGATGATTTAGGCTTTAGGTCGTGCAAGCGACTTATCCTTTAGGTCGCACAAGCGGCTTAGCACTTGGACAATTTTCCACTGCCGAATTGCTTCTTGTGACTTATACCCATCTCATCCTACTCGTTAGGTCGCAAGCGACCTTGGACTTGAGCGAATTTTCACCGCCTTGACTTAAAGCTTTGTGATTTAACCTTTAGATTGTGAATGACTTAGGACTTTGATGCGCATTGCCATGCCTTGTACTTTTAACTCAAACCATACGGCCTAGGACTTGAACAAGTTGGGAACCTAACAATTTTGATAGGACTTGATTGCACCTCCAACTCGAACTTTGAACTGCGGAAATAATTTGCATGACTTTGCTATGCTTTCTTAATAGATTATACCAAATTTGATGCTAATAACCCGTTAAATACAACATTTGCAAAAAACTAGGGCGAATATACTGCCACTGATTGCCCACATCAAATGACAGATTAGTCGATAAAGGATAATTAACTTAAAGAAATTGTATGAAATGCTGTGAATCAAAAAACTCAAGTGAAGCATTAAAACAATGTTAACCAACTAAAGTCGATTTGTTTGCGCTAATATTGCACTTATATTTGGACTTAAAGCGACAAGTCTTGAAATATTGCAATTGGCACAAGTTTAATTTCAATTATATTTGCTTGTTGCTTTGTTAGCTTTACACAGCACTTCACACATTTAGGAAACGTGCACCTTCATGTTTGAATAGCCAGTTGTCTATGTAGAATAGCTTCACATCAAGAAGAAGTGGTAGCTCAAGCTGGAGAGATCTTTCAGACAGCTATTCCCATAGTGAATCCTCCAGAAAGAACTCCGACTACCTTAACCCAGAGAGCATTTAACCAGTTACGCATTCAATTTGGTCTTGCTGAGAGTGATGCTCTACTTCCCGGGCCGAATGATACTGCCGATAATCCACCTCGCGGTTTTGTCGCAGTCAATCGCCAGATGTGCCTAAGTGGAGCAATTCCTCCTTTTAACGATTTTCTTCGAACGCTTCTCCTTCGGTTGACAATCTCTCAGTTTCAACTACATCCCAATGGCTATGCTATCCTGATGAGGTTATGTGTTTTATTTAGGAGAACTCTTGATCGTCTGTCGAGTTTCGAAGAAATTTGCTACTTATGCTCATTTGCTAAGAATAAAGACCACCCTTCCCTAATTCATGTGAGAAGCGCTAGGAATTGCAAGCTTATTACTGATCTTTCTGAAAGTGGTCATGGCTTTTTGAACCAGTTTTTCTTCGTTCGCTGCCCCCTAGGGTTTTATGCCATCTGGAGAGTAGGAAGTAAGATTACCTGTTTCTATTTTTTCCATTTCCGAGCTTTTTCGAGATCCGAATTTTCAGTTGCAATTTTATTCTTTCCTTTTTCAGCACTTCCTCTTCCCTCTAGAGATTCAAGCCACAAACAGATTTTAGAGAGACTAAATGTCATGGCTGCTGAGGAGAGGAGTATAAAATTTCTGTTGAAGGATGAGTTTCTACATCAGTTTGGACTTCTACATTCTTCCCGCTCTACACAACCTCACGAAGTCCCTGATTCCCCAGCTAAGGCATTAGATGCCCCAGTTTCTACTGACGAACCCGTACCGAAGGAACTTACAACCGAGGCTTCGTTGGTAAAATGTTTTGCTCCAACTGACATCGCAGGGCCATCTTGTAAACTTGCTTTTTCCCCGGTTATCGAAGAAGAAGAAGATCTTCAACAAACCGGGAAGACTACTGATGAAGGAGTTGAGGTGAAGAGCCCTGTTGAACACAGTGGTAATGACACTTTCGAAGGGTTGAGCGACTTTATAGTTACGTCTCAAGAACTCTTTAAAGATGATCTTTCCGTTGCTAAAATTGTATCTCCAGCGGTTGAAGCGACATCTGCTCTTCAACAAACTCCTCCAGCTCAAGATTCGACATTGGCTGTAAAATCTATTACCACCCCCCAACTGAGGAGCGGTTCGTAGTTCGGCGCGTGTAGTTTGCACACATCACACACACTTAGGATTTATTGGCACTAATATGCACTTAACTCCTTGCAATTTGAAGATTCTCAAGTTATGCTTCTTTTTAAATTTCAGGTTCTTCAATGGGGCAAAGTGGCTCGTATTATGATGACTTTAAGTAGTATGGAAGGCACAGTCAATATGATTACAGGCGCTATCTTCCCGCTCATAGGGAAACTGCTGAGGAGAGGGCTGCTCGAAAAGCTCAGGAGAGAAGACCATACGAAGAACGGTACGGGAGAGGGGATGAACGTCGTGACTCTTTCCACAGAGAGGATGATTCCCTTAAATGAAAAGCCCATGATGACAAAGGAAAGAGCCATGCCGTCGAAGATTCGAGCAAACGGGCCAAGCATGGTGAAAAGTCATCATATGACATTCCTAAAGAGCCCATTGCTTCGGTGCCTTCTTGATCTCCCACTCTCGCTCGTACCGACATTCAGACGATCATTGGCAGGCCCTCATATCAGGTTGGACCAGGCCCAGCCACTCTTCAAAGCCGATTTCCAAACTGGTGCTTGAAGGGAGTTCGTTTTGATCTTGATCTGGTTCCAATCGACAAACCAGCCATATTGCGAAATCTTGATGCTATCAAGCTTGATATTGAGAGAATGTCGAATTGGCAGAAACTTGTTGACGAACTCCAGAGAGTGAATCGCGCGAACCTTGAGGCTATGTTGACCATGGAGAACGATAAATCCGAATGGCATAAGACTCTTGATCAACATGATGCAGAGATGAGGAGCATCGTCGCTTATAATGAAAAGCTTGAAGCGGAAGTTGGTAAACTTAAAGAGGAGCTTGCTACTTCCTCCACTTCCTACTCTCAAAGGGAAAGTGTGCTTCAGCAACAAGTGCAGGATGCTCATGCTAGCCGACAAGAGGCCGAAGATAAACTCAAGTGGCAGGAAAAGGCTGTAGAAGATTATCGCGCTGAAGTTGCACAGTTGCGACAACAGACCAGCTCCCAGAACCTCGAAATTGAGACATTAAAAACTCGACTTGCTACAGTTGAGAAAGAGCGCGATGAGGTTGTTGCCGGTAAAATTGCAGCTGAAGAAGCTCATCAAGCCACTAAAGCCGATGTCAGTTCGACATTATTTGACTTCTACTTGCAAAGTGTCCTAGGGCGTGGCAGTCTCGCATTTTTGGGCCCCAAATATGAAATTGCTTTGGCTGAAGTATGGGAAGCCGCGCTTGATATGCTTAAAGATGCTGGGTATGCCGAAGAAGAACTCGAGGCACATTATCTGGATGACGGAGCTCGTGCAGCCCTTGCCAGAGGAAAAGAGCATCTCGCTAGAGAGCGTGCTGGGACGATGAGAGAGGAGCATCGAGAGAAAGAAACATCATCAATTGCCCCTGTCCCTCCTTCAATTTCGGCCGACGTTGATATCACAGGCTCCGGTTCCCATTCTCCGTCCCCTGCTAAAGTCATAACTGAGATTACAAGTGCACAGGGTGGAGATGAAGGCGAAGAGAGCACCGAAGCACAAGCTTATGAAGTTGACATTAGGAAGCCCACTTCTCCAGGTAATATTAACGTCGAACCAGGTCAAGCGGATTACTCATTTGCTTCGGCCGAGCTTGATGAACTTGTTGCTTATTACTTAAGACTAGATGAGCCGTTATCTCCTCTCTTCGCGGGAAATACTAATATTTTTTGCTTTTCTTCTGTAGCGAAAACGCCCAGTGTCATAGAAACTTCTCCTCCTCCAGCTGTTCCCCCTCCATCCTTTCAAATCACTACTACTTCCCAGCCGGGATCGCAAGAAGAATTAATAGGAGCCCTTCAAGACATGGATGATCCAGCCGCTTCGCAGGAGGAGAAGGCCGAAGGACTTGAAGGAGGCGAAGTACCTCCGGAGCGAACCCTTTCTGATGACATAAAATTGTCTGCTCTTGTCACTCCGGGGAGTGAGTCCTCTTCAAAGAGGAGGAGGAAACGTACAACTTCAAAGAAGAAAGGGAGAAGCATTTCTGTTACTGAAAAGGAAACGAAAGTCGATCCAGCACTAGCTCTCTCTCCTTCTCCCCCAACTCTCCCACGCTGGCCTGAAAAATTGCCTATTAAGCCAGGTGAAGGCTCTAAAGGTGGTGGGAGAAATAAGTGATGAGTTCCGCTTTCCCTTCTTTGCTTTACTTTTTGCTTTTTTGCATGTATACAAGTTTGTGTTGACTGGAGATTGTGCGGGTACCAGTCCCCACTTTCTTTTACTTTGAAACCTGCATATGTATAAAATTCTCATAGTATGGAATAAAATGGTTCTTTTACTTATACAAATTTCTGTCTGTATTTGAGAACGCTTTTACTTTCTGTTTTTAAGCAAGTTTCTTTATCCTCTTTATGTGAGGTTGTAGTAAACCTATGGTATGTTTATTGAGCATTGTCTTCATTTTTGTGATGACTATACTGTATTGCCCCCATACCATAGGTTTATCGTAATCTTTTTTCATATTGGAAAAGTTTCGGAGAACAACTCTTCTATTTCAAGAAGACTTGTACTCTTTCTTTAGAGAACAACTCGTCCATTTGAAGGAAGTTTTCATTTGTACTTTGTAGGATAATATTTCCGTTTCAAGGAAATATTTTCCTAGCTTAGTAGAATGCATTTCATATTGGAGGAGTCTTCTCCTTCTCTCTTTTTTTTGGTTGCAAAGTTTTTACACTCCACTTTTTTAAAAAAAGTCACTTTTACTTTGGCAAGTGAATTTCACTTTATAGTGCAGTGGGCCTTTCAAAAAAGGGGTTTCAACCTGCTTGAGCCTCTAAAGAGAGTTTTTGATTGCGCCTCTGGGAAGAGGTCTTTTTGTTTAGTTGAGCCTCTGGGAAGAGGTCTTTTTGTTTGGTTGCGCCTCTGGGAAGAGGTCTTTATGTTTCTGCCTCTTGGGAGAGGCTTTTATCTTTTTCCGTGTTCGCTGGGAAGCGGGCCTCCGAAGAGGGCTTTTCACTTTTCGACTCGTGTGAAGTTTTATTTCAGATCACAGTGAAAAGTGTGCCTCTGAGTAGGGCTTTTGCCTAGAAGTTTGGAGCTTCGTTCTCTTAGTTGGTTGGATTCACGGGGCGGACACAAGTTTTTTGTGCCACTGATCAGTCCGAAACTTTATGTCGAGAAAGAACTCTCTTTTTCTGGCGAGGCCCGCTCGAGGTCTTTTAGCATTTCAGCTATGGTGAAATGGGCCTCCGAAGAGGGCTTTTCACATTCCAGTACTTGTGAAGTTCTATTTCAGATCTTTGTGGAATGCGTGCCTCCGAGTCTACCAGGAAGTTTCTTCCTCATGGTTGGCTGGATTCACGGGGCGGACACAAGTTACTTGGATGCTTATTTGCGCAGATTGTCTCAACTAGTGAACAAGCGCCTTGCCTTCCACTTGGGAAGGTGCCTCCGATCATCGTATGGATTCACAGGGCGGACGCAAGTTACTTGGACGCTTGTTTGCTTAAACTGTCTCAGCTAGTAAACAAGCGCCTTGCCTTCCAGTTGGGAAGGTGCTCCCGGTCATTCCATATAGATCTTTTTTGTTGAGAAAGTCTTCTGGCATGCCCCGTTTGAGGTCTTTATCCTCCGAAGAGTTGTGCCTCCGAAGAGGGCTTGTGCCTCCGAAGAGGTCTTTTGCTGTTTGATGCTTGCTCGCCCATGCCTTTTTGCCATTTATTCATATCGGCGATCCCCGTTATCTTTTCCAAATACACTTCCCTTTTAGTTGCCAACAATTTTCCTTATCCAAAGAAATATACTTCATAGTTAAGCGAGTTGGTGGTGGCAGACACAGGCTATTTAACTGGATGCTATTTTGCACAAACATTCGCAGTTAGTTAGCAATGGTCCACTCCCAGCCAAATCGCTAACTTTAGTTCGAAGTACTTCTTTCATAGGATTTGAGTATGGAAATTTTGAATGGTTTAGCATCTGCTTGTGGGGTGATGTCGGAGATTGCTTGGTCTTGCGATGGGTAAGCTTTGTTTTTATGGCCTGCATTATTAAATCGACATTTTAGTAACACAATTAACGTATTTTATATGTCGAAATAAAACAAAGCAGTTTATAATAGTAAAGAACACAAGATTTATAGTGGTTCGGTCAAGAATTGGGCCTACATCCACTTTATAGCTCTTATTATTCACTTGCACTGGCTTTACAACGACTTTCAATACAGGAATTATACATTCATCATTCTTTTACAATATTTCATTAAAGCCTTTAAGTAAAATATGGGCGCAAATGATTGCTGTTCCAAGCTCTTGGAATTGGGTCTCCTTCAACAGTTAGAAGTTTGAATGTGCCATCAAGAAGTTTTTGGCCTATAACATACGACCCTTCACAGTTTGGTCCAAGCACGCCTGTAGGTGTCATAATTGTTTTTAAGATTAGATTCCCAACTTCAAAGCTGCGTCGGCGAACTTTGGAATTGAAGTGCCTGGCTATTCGTTGCTGATGAGCAGCAATTCTGAGCTCAGCTTCTTCCCTTTTTTCATCAAGGAAGTCAAGGGCTTCAAGTTGCAGCTTTTCATTTTCGGCCTGACTGAAATGGATTCTTCTATGTGAAGGGACCTCTGTTTCTACCGGAATCATGGCCTCTGATCCATATGCCAGTGAAAATGGAGTGTGCCCCATCGCATTTTTATGTGTAATTCTATATGCCCATAGTGCTAGCGGAAGTTTATCGACCCAACCACCTTTTGCTCTTTCCAGCTGTTTTTTGATGGTTGATTTGATAATTTTGTTTACTGCTTCCACTTGCCCGTTTGCCTGCGGATGAGCCACTGCTGAGAAACTTTTCTGGATCTTGAATTTTTTGCAAAAATCTTGGAACTCTTCACTTTCAAATTGGGTTCCATTGTCTATGATTATCTTTTGAGGCACTCTATACCTGCAAATGATATTCTTAGTTACAAAGTTTATCATTTTCTTAGAGGTAATAGTAGCTAAGGGTTCAGATTCAGCTCATTTAGTAAATAATCCACAGCAACAATAGCATATCTGATTCCGGATTTTGCAGTTGGCAAAGGCCCGATGAGATCCATTCCCCAAATAGCAAATGGCCATGGACTGACCATCTGTGTTATCTCAGTGGAAGGTGCTCTTGGGATTTTTGCAAATCTCTGGCATCGGTCACATTTTCAGGCATAACTTGCGGCATCGCGATTGATATCCACGAAAAATATCCAAAACGGAGAATTTTCTTTGCTAGAGTTCGACCACCTGAATGATCTCCACACTCTCCTCCGTGTACTTCAGCTAGAATTGTCTTAGCTTCTTCCTTGGTCACACATCGGAGTAATGGCATTGAGAATCCCCGCCTGTACAATCGGCCATCTTGAATTATATATCTAGAGGCTTTTCTTAGCAACTTCCGTCGTTCTTTTGAATTTTTTGGTAGAGAACCGTTGAGCAGATACTCCATTATCAGATTCATCCATGATTCTTTCTCTTGAGAAACAGTCATGACCAATCAATTTCCATTGCATCAATACTTGAGGCTGACAAGACTTCTACAGGAACCAATCCCAGTAATTGAGCTTCACCAGTGCTTGCGTACTTTGTGAGAGAATCTGCCTTCATGTTCTCTTCTCGGGGTATATGACTTATCGTATAATGGTCAAGATCATCGAGAAGTTCCCAGGCTCTTGACAAGTAAGTAGGCAGATTTCCTCCTTTAGTTTGAAACTCTTTCTTGATTTGACATACAATAAGCTGTGAATCGCTGAAGATCTGCAACACTTTGACATTCAATTCTTTAGCAATTTTCAAGCCGTCAATTAGAGCTTCATATTCTGCTTCATTAATTGTCGAAGGGAATTCCAATCTCAATGCATAGCACAATGGCCGCCCTTCAGGGGTTTCAATCACAACCCCAGCTCCAGAACAGTAATCGTTTCTTGCACCATCAACATATAATTTCCATCGAATTGGGGTATTATTAGTCACCCCTTCCTCACTATCACCTTTATCAGCTCCCAGGCCTTGGACAAATATGTGGGTAGGCTCCCCTCTTTGGCTTGAAACTCTTTCTTGACTTGACACACGATAAGCTGCGAATCACTGAAGATCTGTAATGCCCTGATGTTCAGTTCTTTAGCAATTCTTAAACCGGCAATAAGAGCTTCATACTCTGCTTCATTGTTCGTCGAAGGGAATTCCAATCTTAAAGCATAACACAGTGACTGTCCTTCAGGGGTTTCAAGCACAACCCCGGCCCCAGAACAATAATCGTTTCTTGCGCCATCAACATGCAATTTCCACTAGATTGAAGGATTATCGGTCACTACTTCCTCACTATCACCTTTGTCTGTACATTCTGTGATGAAGTCTGCCAAAGCTTGTCCATTGATTGCTCTCTGGGGATGATAAGTGATATCATATTGACTGAGCTCAATATTCCATTTCAAAAGGCGACCCGAAGTCTCAGGACGGAACAGGACTTGCTTCAAGGGCTGATCGGTGAGGACTTTGATGGGATGAGCTTGGAAATATGGCCTCAGTTTTCTTGATGCAATCAATAGACAATAGGCGAGCTTTTCCAACTTTGAATAGTTCAATTCTGCCCCAGTGAATCTCTTGCTGATGTAGTAGACCGGGCGTTGAATTCTCGCATCCTCCGCTACCAAAGCTGCGCCGAGGGCATGAGACGAGATTGCCAAATACACAAAAAGATCTTCACCACTGTCAGGCTTAGAAAGTATAGGAGGCGTTTCCATATGACGAATCAGCTCATCGAAAGCTTTCTAGCATTCAAGAGTCCAGTCAAAGTTTTTTCTTCCTTTCTTTAGAGCATCGAAAAATGGAATGCATTTATCAGTAGCCTTGGAAATGAACCGACTCAAGGCAGCAACTTTTCCATTAAGACTTTGCAATTCCTTCTTCGTTCTAGGAGCTTTGACTTCTCTTAAGGTAGTTATCTGAGCAGGATTAGCTTCAATGCCCCTTGCACTCACAATGAAACCTAGAAATTTTCCAGATTCTACCCCAAATGAACACTTCAAAGGATTCAGCTTCATACCGTATTTTCGGAGGATTGAGAACATTTCTGCCAAGTGATCCATGTGGTCCGCTGCTTTCTTTGACTTTACCAGCATATCATCGACATAAACTTCCATAGTCTTGCCAATCTGTGGCTTGAATATTGCATTAACAAGTCTCTGGTAAGTTGCCCCTACATTCTTCAGTCCGAAGGGCATGACTTTGTAACAGTACAGACCAACATCGGTTATGAAACTCGTGTCCTCCTGATCTGGCTCATGCATCATGATCTGGTTATATCCGAAGTAAGCATCCATAAAAGATAACAATTCATGCCCCGCAGTTCCATCAACTAACTGGTCAATCCTGGGAAGCGAAAAGAAGTCTTTGAGGGCAAGCCTTGTTTAAATCTGAAAAGTCGATGCAAACTCTCCATTTTCCGTTAGCTTTCTTAACCAGTACTGGATTCGAAACCCAATTCGGATAAGTAGATTCTCTGATAAAGTCATCCTCCATGAGCCGATCCACATCTTCCTTTAATGCTGCTGACCTTTCGGGACCCTGGGTTCTTCTTTTCTGCTTCACAGGTGTAAACTTTGGATCAATATTCAAGGTATGTACTGCAATTTCTGGAGATATTCAACACATATCGGCATGAGTCCAAGCGAATACATCCAGATTTGCTTTCAAAAATGAAATCAAAACATTTTGAACCGTCGCATTAAGCTGCGAACCCACATTCAACACTTTGTTCGGGTCTTTCGGGTCAACAGGTACTGGCACTGGCACTTCAACTGATACCACTCTATTCTCCCCTGCACTGGCTTTCCTTGGATCCATCTCTCTTCGTGCACCGCTATGTTCGCCTGTGCAGGGTCCACCCTGTAATAGCTACAAGGTTGATTCTTTGATGCGGACTGGGGCTGCCGCATCTTTTCCCATTTCTCTCTTCCTCATTTCACGCAACTCCGTAAGATAACATTCTCGTCCAGCATTCTGATCCCCTTTCACCACTTCGACTCCATTATCTGTTGGGAATTTTGTGGTCAGACACCATGGGGCAAGAATAGCTTTAAATGCCGCCAGACTTGGTCGGCCTAGGAAGGCATTGTAGGCAGAAAATTCTTCAACAATAACAAAGGTCTGTTTTCGAGCGACTTTTCTCTGCCCCTCTCCAAGCTCTACGAACAAATCAATAGTCCCAATTGGCTGTTTCGGCTCCCCAGTAAAACCAGCAATCTTTAGTGATGAAGCTTGAACGTCAGCCATTGGAATCTTCATCTGATCAAAAGTCTTCTTGAAGAGAATGTTGCACGAAGCCCCATAGTCAACCAGAACTCTTTTCACAGTAGCTGGCCCAATGCCAGCGGAGATGACCAAAGGATCAATGGTAGGTGCTTCAACACCCATTGAATCCCTAGTACTGAATATAATGTCATCATTAAAAGTCTTTTGCTGCTTCAGGGGTGCAGCATCTTCTAACACAAAGACACTTTCATCTGCCGGTGCATACTTCAAAGCACGGGCATATCTTTCCATCTCACCCCAACTCCTGCCAGCTGGGTGAGGGCCCCCTGTAACCACATTTATAACAGGCCTCTCTGATTCATGAGCTGCCGCCTTTTCACTTGAGCTAGGACGATGAACAGGAACATGTTGTCCTTGAGTTGACGAGGTTGGACCATTCTTGTTTCTTTTTACATATTGCTGGAGCTTATTTTCCTTCAATAGTTCCTCAATTACCTCCTTCAAGTAACGGCACTCGTTAGTATCATGCCCGGGTTGGTTATGGAACCGGCAAAACCTTCCATTCTTCTCATCTTTCCCATTAACTCTTTGCTTAGCTGGTGCGGGGAATTCGACCGTGTCTTTGTTTGCAAAGTAGATGTTTTTCGGGGTATCAGTCAGAGGGGTAAAGTTTAAGGGACGTCCTTTCTTTACATCTCCTTGCTTCTTCTGGGCATCGTTCCCCCTCTTCTGATTGCCAGATTCCTTCTTATTCGGAACAGCATTACTATTTCCAGCCCCTGTCGATACCACCTTAGCCGGTGCTTAGAGGCTTTCCAAGCGCATGAATTCATCGGCTTTCTTATAAAACTTGTCAAGTGAATTTGGTTCCTTCATTTTCAACCACCTCCCGAACTCACTTGTCTTATCAATAGCTTTCATCAGGTACGTCAAAATCATTCTTGGCTCCGCATTGTCCACTTCAGCCAGAGCTATATTGAAGCGTTTCAAGAAAGCTCTAATGGATTCTCCATGATTCTGCTCCAAGCTGGATAACGACATGATATCCTTTTCCTTTGACGCATACAATCGAAATTGTTCCTTGAATTTCCGAGTCAAATCAGAAAATTGGTCTATCGACCGGACCGGCAGTTTTGTGAACCAAAGTAAGCAACTCCTTCCAGGTATACCGGAAAATACCGACATTTGATTTCATCAGAGGCCCTAGCACCCGTCATGTGCCAATCGTACTTATACAGAAACTCATTAGGATCGCTCGTTCGCTTGTAAGTTGGAATAGTTGGAGGGACAAACTTCCTTGGGAATTCTTCCATCAAGATCTTTTCAGTGAATGGAGTTTTACTCGGAGGGAAACCCCATTCTTTCTCATCTTCATTTCTCTGCATACTTTCCTTCATAATCTGACGAACCATGCCTGAGAAGTACTCTTTATCATTCTGATGCTCAGCAGGACAAACATCAGCCATTCTCTCCAAATTTTGTCTTGACAACCGTTCACGGAGGGTTGGTTGCGGGCCCGATCCTCCGGCTTGGGGAGGTGTCCTTTCCACTAGGTCAGCTGGCCTTTGAGGGATATTCCTTCCTTGCGCATTCGGCACTTCATCGGCAAGGTTTCCTTCTTTAGCTGCCGGCTGGCGGTTTGCCGCAAATAAAGCATTCAACCTTTCCATCATTAGGTTATTCTGAGCTTCCATTTGTCGATGTAGCCCAGATACCACGGCATCCAGCTCTGCCCGTGTAACTCCGACGGTTGGAGTTGTTTGACTTAAAGGAGGAGAAGTGGCAGTAGTTTCGCGAACATCGTCGGATCTAACAGACTTGCGTTTTCTTCCGGGGGCCATTATTTCTAATAAACTCCTGGTTTTTAGAGAGATCCTTTCTACAAATTTCTGTGAAGCTATGATGATAATATCCTGAGTTCAATTCTCAGTGAAAGCACCAAAAATGTTTACGTAAAAAGTCAGATGCTAACACCCCGATGCAAATAGAGATTGTATGGAAGCACCACCCGTTAGCACGGGAAACAGAAAAAGTGGTAATTCACCGAAAAAGCAGTAAGAGACACAGAGTTTATAGTGGTTCGGCTTATGATCAAGCCTACATCCACTTTAATCCTTCTTTATTGCTTATATGATTACACTCGTTTAAAATTTCCTTCAATTACAATTCACTTCAAAAAACAAGTAGCTAGAAAAACTTCGATGCAAGAGAATTCTCCGAACTTATGGTTGAATATGATGAATCCCTGCTTGAAGTTAACTGAAGCTTCTTGTGAGTTTCGAATGTTGGAGTAAGGCTAGGCTTGAAGATGGTAGAGTCTCCATGCTTTGAAGAAAATGATCCAAAAGTCCCTTTCATGTTGGAGCTTAGGGTGTATATATAGGAGATTTCAGGGGTGAAGTATAGGTCACGCGCGACCTAAGATAGGTCATAGGTCGCTGGCGAGTTAGAGGGAAGCGAGCTACGACTTAGCTGATCCTTCCGTGGTCACCTGAGCTAGCTAACAAGCCGTCGCGACTTAGGAGGAAGCATCATCACTTATTCACCAAGTGCTAGATCGTGAACGACCTAATGCAAGTCGTAGGTCGGCGAGATCTAAGGGAGTAGCTAGTAACTTTACAATGCCGAGACAACCAATCCAGCAACTTAAGCTAAGTTGTTAAACCGCAATGCGACTTAACTCGTTAGGTCGTGGATAGCCCCATTCCTTAGGTCGCTAAGTCGCGGACCCCTTGGGTCGCTGAACTCACTAGGTCGCAAACCCCCCTTTTAAGTAATTAGGTCGTTGAGCAGTTAGGTCGCTTTGTTCTATAAGTCGTTTGGTTGGTAAGAGGTTAGATCGCTCCATCCCCTAGGTCGTGCTATAATTAGGTCGTGCCGTTTCTTCTTTAGGTCGCATATATGGTTGAGTCGCTCCACCTTTATCCCGTTAAGTCGCGTACACCCTCGGGCTGTTTTCTTGCTGAAACCTTGGGTCGCTCGGCCGTAGAACTCCTTAGGTCGCTAGGTCGCGAGCCTATCGGAGTTAACAGAGTAAAAAAGCAGTAGGAATTAAAAAGAACAGTGTAGTAGCAATAAGAGCGAGAATATTGACGTCCATAATCTAATTTTTTTTTGCAATAACTTAACTCGGGACCATTCTCATAGAGATGATAAATTTGATTCCTTTAATTTCAATGGGATGAATTGTACCTTGATGATAGTGAATCAGATCAATATTTTGAATAAAAAATTTTGATCCATCAAATCAATTTCTAGCTGGGAATTTAATAGTACAAATAGGGAGATCTTTTATCCATACAAAATACCATTTTTGATTAGATATAAATACCTATCATTAGGTTTTCATCCTTTTTCCACTTGTTCTTTTCTATAACCTAGCATCTTACCTTCCTTAAATAATTCTTCTACTTATACATAGGATTTTGTATATAGAATTATAAGGTATTATATAATCAGTATTCTCTAGAACATACAGAGAGACTGACAGTATAGGTATAAGTGAGATGTAAAAAAGGTAAGGTTAAGTCTAAAAAATCGACTATATAAGTTTTACTTTACCAAGAATAATAAAAGAAAGGGGCCCTACTTGGTCTTGTTGGTCCTTTTTTATGTTATTTTAATAGTATACTCTTTGTTTTGTTGGATTGGAGTTGGAACGTATACATCAAAAATTCAATACAAAATTGGAATGAGAATGAAACAAATTGTTTCGAATCAGTAGTCATAATTGAGGTTAAAAAATTTAGATTTAGGAAAGATGTGCTCTAACCTAAAAAGTACTTTGCCAGAGAATTAAATTCTATGAAGATTAATTTCATTATATATATTTAATAAACAAAGCTATTTTGTGTCTGTACCCCACCTCCCTAAAAAATCAGAGCACTCTATTCCATTTCATTGATCAAGAGCAGAATGAGTGAAAAAAAAGTGGTATCTCTTAAACTTTAAATACTGAATGTAGCACTAATTGTACTAAATCTACATATATTTTTCTTATCAATTAGTACTTGGAAAGAAATGGAACTTCCTATATTTATCTGATGTGACATGTGAAACAAAAGAAATAATCTCCATGGTGCGAATTTGTTTGATTCCATTTTGCTCTTCGTCCTCCCTTTCGCAAAAATAGAGAAATGAATTTCTCAATTCATGAGATCCTAGTTCAGAACTGAGGGGGCTGGAACTCCCAGATTTCGCCGTGACAGGGCGGTGCTCTGACCAATTAAACTACAATCCCGGTGAGTTGTATATCATACATATACTTAGGATTCTATAAGAATATTCTACTCGTCATGTTGGAACGTAACAGATATGCGAATGCTATATTGATATTATATCCACATAAATATGGGCTTTAGTGAGAATGAGACGGATTATTAGTAACTGGTGATTTTTGATTTTATTGTTAAATAAAAATAATCAATCTTTCAATGAGATGAAAAAAATAGAGAGAAATTTTTTCTTTATTTATCCAAGAAGCAGGCATTACCCTTTCTTTTCTACAGGATAAATTAATTATATCTTACTCATGGGGCGGTGAATTCTTGGGACGAGCTAGATTTGAACCAGCGTAGACAGTTGTTAATGAATTTACAGTATGTCCCCATTAACCGCTCGGGTATCGACCTAGGAAGAATTCTTTATATGCTTATTGAGAATCCATGATCAACTTCCTTTCATAGTACCCTACCTTAGGGGAAGCCGAATCCCCGCTGCCTCCATGATAGAGAGATGTCCTGAAGCGCTACACGTTGGGGGTATGTTCGCCCGACCTCATCATACTATAATGATATTATGAATAGTTTTTGGAATTGTCAATAAATCTAATGGTATGGCTAGATTCGAATGGTCATTTTATATTCTGATTCTATAGGATTTGAATGTCATTGCTTCGTTTCTTGTTTAGATAAAATATGCCTTGCACTATCTCACATTAGTCAGAAAATTCAAAAACGATAAATTGTTTACCACTTTTCCAGGTAAATAGAATTTAATTTTCCATTTCCCTTATGAGTCTACTGCGTGTATACATATGCAGTAGACTCATAATGAAAATGGCTAAGTCATGAATTGAGCATGCCCTTTTAACACGGTGGTAGAGTAAGGTCATGGTAAGGCGTAAGTCATCAGTTCAAATCCGATAAAGGGCTTTTTTCGTGAAACTCAAGTCTTTGTCTTCGTTTTTCATCGAAGAATACAGATATTTTTTATAATTAAGAAAAAGACAAACACTATTGTATTATTTATAATAGATGAGTTCTTATTATTTTATTTTGAGTTCTAATTAATAATTAAAAAGTTGAACATTTAATTATTATTATATTGACTAATTGAACTTAGTGGGTGTGGGCTTCTACCCTGTAGTGACATAGTAGTGACATAATAGTACTCTTTATGTCTTATTATTATTTATTAAAATATTCCAAGAAAAATAACATAAATATTCTAGATATCCAACCTCTATTTATTAATCACAAACCAAAATATTCCTACTTCCCTATTGTTCCCACCGAACCTACCATAAAAATGGTAACTAAAAAAGAGAGTAAGTGGACCTGACCCATTGAATCATGACTATATTGGCTATTCTGATATTCAAATTCGATATATATTAAATTGTAGAAAGCATGTTTTTTATTTCCTTTTTTAGTTTCTTAGATCACAAAAGACAAGAATTAGTCGATATTTATGGTTTGAATTTTTGTTAATGATGCTCTATAAGAGTAAATCGCTATTCTTTTCTGATACATATAATATATTCTTTTCCGATACATATAATATATATATATATATATAATATATATTGAAAAATCAATTTTTCAATGTCTTTCCTTAATTTAAAAATCTAATTCCCATATTGTATTGTTGTTTTGTTTCAACAATGCAAATAGAGAATGAACGCAAGAAAGGGGCCTTCAGTTCCAGTTTATCTTATTTCATTTAATATTTCATTTAGGGGCAAGGAAAAAAGAAATTTTCCTTTTTGTTGTTAGACTGTTCAAAGATATACTCTAGAATCTGAGTTATAGGACAGTTTATGGTTCAAATGGATATATGGTAAAGGCTAGCCGAATTGCACTCATGGATTTACCAAGGTCGGTTTATCAATTAATAGAAAACAAAAAATAATTCTTTTTTTTCGAAACCCATTGTATTCTAAATGGCATGGAACAACAAATCGTCCATACATAATTGAACTACCGCATGCCCTGAAAATGAGATGGCATGTTCGGAAACAGTTGAAGTAGTTGAATTGGAGGATCACTATGATTTACTTGATATTACAGATGCGGAGGGACAATTTTGTTTTCGTAGGACGGTCTGTCCTATTGCTCTTTCCTTGTGCTTATTTCGCTTTAGGCGGTTGGTTCATAGGTACAACTTTTGTAACTTCATAGTATACTCATGGATTGGCCAGTTCCTATTTGGATGGTTATAATTTCTAAACTGATGCAGTTTATACCCCTGCAATTAGTTTAGCATATTCTTTATTACTACTATGGGGACCTGAAGCACAAGGGGATTTTACTCGTAGTGTCAATTAGGAGGACTGTGGACTTTTGTTGTCCTCTATGGTGCTTTTCGACTAATAGGTTTTTTATGTTACACCAACTTAAACTTGCTCGATCTTTTCAACTACGACCATATAATGCAATCGCATTATCCATTGGGTCAATCTGGTTGGTTCTTTGCACCCAGTTTTGGTGTAGCAGCTATATTTCGAATCATTCTCTTCTTCCAAGGGTTTCATAATTGGACATTAATCCCATTTCATACGATGGGAGCTGTCGGAGTATTAGGCTCTTTGCTATGTGTTATTCATGATGTTACCGTATAAAATACTTTGTTCAAAGATGGTGATGGTGCAAATAAATTCCGTGCTTTCAACCCAACTCAAGCTAAAGAGACTCATTCAATGGTCACTGCTAACCGCTTTTGGTCCCAAATGTTTTGGGTTACTTTTTTCAATAAATGTTGGTTACATTTCTTTATGTTACCAGTAACTAGTTTATGCATGAGTGTTCTTGGGGTAGTTGGTCTGGCTTTGAACCTACGTGCCTATGACTTTGTTTCCCAAGAAATCCATGCAGAGGAGGATCCTGAATTTGAGACTTTCTACACCAAAATTATTTTATTAAACGAGGCTATTCGTGCTTGAATGGTAGCTCAGGATCAGCCCCATGAAAACCATATATTCCCTGAGGAGGTTCTACCTGTGGAAACACTCTTTAATGGAACTTTAGTTTTAGCTGGTCGTGAACAAGAAACCACCAGCTTCACTTGGTGGGCCGAGAATGCCAGACTTATCAATTAATCTGGTAAATTACTTCATGTAGCCCATGCCGGATTAGTCGTATTCTGTGCCGGAGAAATGAACCTATTTGAAGTGGGTCATTTCGTACCAGAGAAACCCATGTTTGAACAAGGATTGATTTTACTTCTGCACATAGCTCCTCTAGGTTGGGGGATAGGTCCGGGGGGATAAGTTATAGGAACCTTTATATACTTTGTATCTGGAGTACTTCACTTAATTTCCTCTGCAGTCTTGTGCTTAGGGTTATTTATCACGCGCTTCTTGGACATGAGACTCTTGAGGAATCCTTTCCATTCTTTGGCTATGTATGGAAAGATTGAAATAAAATGACAACTATTTTAGGTATTCACTTAATTTTATTAGGTATAGGTGCTATTCTTTTATTATTCAAGACTCTATATTTTGAAGGTGTATATGATACCTGGGCACCGGGAGGAGATGTAAGAAAAATTACCAATTTCATACTTAGCCCAAGTGTTATATTTGATTATTTACTAAAATCCCGTTTTGAAGGAGTAGGATGGATTGTTATGGTGGACGATTTAGAAAATATAATTTGAGGACATGTATGGTTAGGTTCCATTTGTATATTTGGTGGAATTTGGCATATCTTAACCAAAACCCTTTGCGTGGGCTCGCTGCGCACTTGTATGGTCTGGAGAGGCTTACTTGTCTTATAATTTAGCTGCTTTATCTTTATTTGGTTTCATCGCTTGTTGTTTCATTTGGTTCAATAATACCGCTTATTCTTGTGAGTTTTATGGGCCCATCGGGCCAAAAACTTCTCAAGCTCAAGCATTCACTTTTCTAGTTAGAGACCAACGGCATGGGGCCAACGTTGGATCTGCCCAAGGACCCACCGGTTTGGGTAAATATCTAACGAATTCCCCTACGGGAAAGGTTATTTTTGGAGGAGAAACTTTGCGTTTTTTGGATCTTCATGCTCCCTGGTTAGAAACTCTACGGGGTCCTAATGGTTTGGACTTGAGTAGGCTGAAAAAAGATATACAACCTTGGCAAGAACGATATTCGACAGAATATATGACCCATGCTCCTTTAGTTTCTTTAAATTCTATAGGTGGCGTAGCTACCGAGATAACGCAGTTAATTATGTCTCCCCTAGAAGTTGGTCAGCTACCTCACAATTTGTTCTAGGATTTTTTTCTATTAGGGGGTCATTTATGGCATGCAAGAAGGGGCCGTGCAGCTGCATCAGGATTTGAAAAAGGAAAGGAATCGATCGCGATTTGGAACTTGTTCTTTTTGTGACCCTACTTAGTCTGTTGTTTTTTCTGTTCTGGCTCGGCTATCCCACATAGCCGAGCCATTCTTCTTTATTTTATGAAAGATAACAAGTTAATCCAAACGAATAAATAAAAAATTTAATTCCACAATAAAGAAAAAGGAGATAGAGGGATTCGAACCCTCGGTAGTATCAAAACTGTATTGAATTTCAAGACCAGAGCTATCAACCACTTAGCCACCTCTCCCAGAGGTGATCTTCATTTTATTTCTACGAATAGAACATGACCATATGAGATGATACACTAACTACCTATATGTAGAAACCTCCCGGATTGAACCTATGTTTCGATATATCAACATAATATATTGTGTGTGTGTGTGTATAATATATATGCATGATATAGCATATTATATCTATTTGTGAAGTAATTATGAAACTCCCATCGACTCCATGTCCGAATAAAATAAAGTGGTAATAAGTTCTAAAAAATCAATTGATTAATTCATGGTAAATCCATCCGCGATGCATTTTATTCCAATTTTAATGAAGCGGGAGATCAAATGGTATAGTTCATTTGTTGGTAACTTGGAGGATTAAAAATAAGGCTATTGCTTTCCAGTTACCTTTTTTTGCATTAATTGTGACTTCATCAATCTTACATATTAGTGTACCCGTTATATTTTCTTCTTCTGATGGTTGGTCAAGTAACAAAAATGTTTTATTTTCCAATACATCATTATGGATTGGATTCGTCTTTCTAGTAGCTATCCTTAATTCTCTCATCTCTTGAACTTCTTTGGCATTTTCTCGACCCCAAAATGTCATTCTTTCTCCAAATTCCAGAATGTGAGACACATGTAAATTCAATCTGAGTAAAAAAAATTCTATGAAATTTGTTATTAATTATTAGATAGCTATTTGGAGACAATAAGAATCTTATCTTAATTGGAATCTTACTTTACTAGTATTTATCTATGGCCCTGCGCAAATATGATCCAGATGCATATATGATATAGTGAAAATAAGGGACACATCCCTAGAATCAAACTTCATACACAAAACATCCTTCCCAAAAAAAGATATAAATTACATCCTTTTTTCCAAATACTCCGAATTTCTTTCCTAAAATACCCCTTTATTCCATTGCATTCTTCATACGTGCATGTTATTCTCACATGCATAATTAAATTTTGCAACTCATTTAATTATCAATCTTTAAAACGCAATAACTTTTTGCAGAAATGACGGATTAACAAACCGTTTTCACCATTAAATCACAAATTTTATTATCTTTCTATTGATTGGCATTGTGCATATGTAAAAACAACATATGATATAATTACAGACAATTCAGCAATTATATGCTATAATTGCAGACAATTCTGCAATAATTACATAAAAGTTTGCAATTATATGCAATAATTGCAGAAATGTTGTAGTTATATGGTATAGTTGCAGACATTCGGTAATGATATGTAATAATTGTAGATATGTTTGCAATTATATGCAAGAATTGCAGAAATGGCTGCAATTATATGGTATAGTTGCAGACATCCAGCGATTATATGCAAAATTGTAGAAATGTTTGCAATTTATGCAATAATTGCATAAATCTCCGTAATAATTGCAGAAATGTCTGTAGTTATATGCAATAATTGCAGAAATGTCTGCAATTATTGTAGAAATTTCTGATTACAGAAATGTTCGCAATTTTACGGTATGATTGTAGACAATTCTGTGATTACTTGGAATAATTGCAGAGTTTTCTTTAATTATTCGACATAATTACATAAAAGTATGTACTTATATGAAATAATTGCATATAAATTTGCAATTATTCCATATAATTGCATAAAAGTATGCAATTATATATGCAATTATATGGAATAATTGCTGACATTTGAAAAAAAATCGATGATGTTCATAGATTGCAGAATTCTATGTAAATATGTGGAATAATTGCAGCCTTACTGCAAATATGGTTTTTTGGTATCAACAATGGATCTCATTTTAAAGATCATAAATTTTTTGATTTTTAGCGAAAATGGTATGTTGATCCTATTTTTCTACAGAAAGCTATACATGTTTGAAATAGTAGAAACGTAAAGGGTATTTGGGTCTTTTTGCACACGCGGATTTGAAAACAGGGACTGGAAATGTAAATTTAGTTAGGGAGGATTTTTTTCTACTTTGAAACTTAGCAGGTGTTAACGCTTAAATTTGAACGCTAACACCCCGGTGTGTGAAGTGTAGTTGTGAAAGCACCACCCGATAGATCGGGAAAGAATTACAAGCAAGTAATAACGAAAAAGCAGTAAACAACAGCAATTTTATAGTGGTTCGGCTTATGGGTACAGCCTACGTCCACTTTAAGTACTTTTATTGATGATCTCGTTAATAGTTGATACAATTCTTCCCAAGTACAATTCACTTTGAACTACAAGAAACTTAGAACAAGTATTTTAAACTTCGATGGAGATGAGAGTCTTCGAATCCATGTTGGATGTACGTGATCTCTTGTTGAAGTTGTTTGTAGCGTTCTTAGTGTCCCGAGAGCTTCAAGTGTTGAATTGGTTTGGAATGCAGCAGAGTATCAGCGCTTGAAGAGAATGAGCCAAAGGTCCCCCCAGAGTTGGAGGTGGATGTCTATTTATAGAGAGTTCTGGGTGAAAAAAGTTGCCAAGTCCTAACTCGTTGCCGACTTAAGGTAAGTCGTTGCTGACTTAGGATGAGTCGTGACCGACTCATTGAGCTGAGTCTCTGGTTTGTAGAGAGCTTCCTGCCTTTTTCGAACCCACGCTTCAAGTACTAGGTCGTTTACGAGTTATCTGGTTGTAGTTTCTGGCTTGTTTGTATAAGTCGTATACGACTCATCATAAGTCGTAGGTCGTGGTTGACTTAACCAGCTGCCTTCGGCTTAAAGCTGAGTTCAGGCTTTGTGAAGGCGAGTCCTAACTCGTAGACGAGTTAAGAGACAGTGTCTTTAGGTCGTACACCTTTTTTAAGTCGTAACACTTGTTAACTCGGTCAAGCTTTAATCTGTTATGTCGTAGCTCCCTTAAGTCGTATAGACTCCTTAGGTCATCAGGGTCTTAAGTCGTTATCTCTTCTTAACTCGTGAGCCGCTTATCTCGTAAGCAGCCTAACTCGGGTACTCCTTAACTCATAGAGGCTTTAACTCGTAGGAGGTTTCTAATTCGTGTATCCTTTAACTCGTAGATGCCTTGAGTCGTAGGAAGCTTAACTCGTAAGGCTTCCTATCCCGTAGAGGCCTTAAGTCGTACAAATCCTTAGGTCGTGTGTTTCTTTAAGTCGTAACATGTTCAAAGCCGCATAATCCTTTTAAGCCGTAGACCATTCATTTCCTTAAGTCGTGAAGCCTTTTGAGTCGTGAGCTGCTTAACTCATGGACCTGTTAACTCGTGAACGAGATAGGGTTAACAGCAGGGATGTGAGCCAAACTATCCTTGTGATATATCATATATGTCATTTATGTGTGGACATATGCCAAGGTGAAGATGCATGTTCGATTCCCGCTATCCGCCCTCGATAAAGTAATGTACTATAATTAGAATAATAAAAAAAACAAAAAATTTAGTAAAAATTCAGTATAGTCTTTTATGATACTATTATGATACTTACTATAATGATATTATAGTAGTCACTATAACACTTCTATTTATATTATTTTTTTCTAGTAGTTTTCTCTTTGCTTTTATTCTTGTTTCCCTATCATCTAGAAACAAAAATAGTAATTAATTACTAGTTAACAGAATACACAAGACCAAAATATAAAACTTTTTATTTTTTATGATAAAAAATGTTGCAGAGATAGGAATTGAACCCGTGACCTCAAGGTTATGAGCCTTGCAAGCTACCAAACTGCTCTACTCCGCGCTAAAGAACTAGGAACTAACGGGTCAAGAAAGATTGGATATGCTCTCTACCATATCTATACAAATAGAATGATCTATTTATAAAAAATGGTAAAGAGCGCCCCTCTATGATCTATTATCATAGAGATCCGTACAAACTAGAAACGAGATTTTTATCCTTACTAGCTGGATCTTGTTGCACGGTTAACAAACATGCATGAACTATTTCTCGAAGTATTTGTCCGGATAGTCCAAAGTCTAGATAGTTGCTCTAGGTCTTTTAGTCAAAAAACAACGTCAATGAAGACGTATAGATGCATAATTATGTGGTAAGATTGCAATTTTCAATGAATTTCCCATTTTTCACTCAACGACGAAACCTTGCTTATTTCTTTTTTTAAGGACCGACAAATCAAATGATATTTCTGTTCCAATTTCTATCGTTTCATCTCCATTTGAATCAACCATTTTCTTGCCATAATTTTCAGTTCCTATTATTATCAATAATACAGTTCGGATCCTAGATGTAAAAATAAAAGAAAGGGGACCCCCTCTTCATCGAAAGAAATAAGATTGTTGTTGACACAGTAAAAAAAGAACTAAATTAACCAAATTTTCCTAATGTAGAGGCAATCAAGAAAGATGCATAAGCAAATATAACATACGGAAAAATGTGCTAATCCAACCAATCTTGCTTGCACGATGGAAAGAGCCACTGGCTTATCTCTCCATCGAATCAAATTGGCCAAAAGTGTGGGTTCATGAGCCCATGCTAAAGTTTTAATTAATTCCAGCCAATATCCCCCCCAGGAAATTAAGAACATAAATCCAGTAGCCCAAATGTCCAAATAAAAAAATCCACGCCCATACCGGTAAACTATTCGTACCAAAAGAGTTATATCCATTGATAAGTTGTGAAGAGTTTGACCATAGGTAATCGCTTAACCACACCATCAAATAAACATTACTCTGCCTTAATGTAATATGTTTCCAGTGCGAATAAAAAGTGACCCACCCAATTGTAAGGACCCACAAATCCGTACACCTTGAATAGACACTAATCTCCATTGATTAACTCAAGATGAACTGAAATACGAGTTCTTAGGGTTAAAAAAAAATAAAAAGATAGAAGAAGAGAGAAAATATAGAACAGACCAGAAAGAAAACAGCAGAACAATATCAGAATCTCACAATCGCAGCGGAACAACATATAATAGATAAATGAATAATCTTTAAGCAAAGAACTATATCAGTTATTACATTACATCACATTACATTATATTATCAGAGTTTACAACAACAAACAAGAACAAACAGCGGAAAATAAATACTATATACTAGTGAATACGCCATGCCATCCAACTTGCCTCCAGCAACTCCTGAATTCCAGAATATCCTGATAAACCTGACTTTTGACTGCCCGTGTGGAAATTTGTGGGCACCCAGAGTTTAGGAAGGAAAACAATAAACTCCGAGTCAGTCATGTGACTGGTGTGAGAACTAAAACAGTTTATTTTTAAAACAAAGTACAGGATAATTTTAAAACAGATTCGCAATGCTTTATAGAAAATGAGACTACCATAAGGCCTCACGCAGACACACACAATGCAAACGCAGAATCGGAGGAGATTTCTCCTTATGATAGTCAAAGATGCTTGATACACATTAAAAAGAAACATTTGATATTATTACTAGTGCATAGTGTAGAATAAAATCATTTCGAAAGTAAAGATACAAATCTTAGCCAGCATAGGCATTCCGCACGTATGTCTACTATAGCTACCATCCAAACAGTGGTAACCACCATAAGTGAATGATAGGTTCTACAACTAAAACCGTACAAGATCGTATTGTTTTTTTGGATTTCCAACAAATGGTCAGGCCAATGAACTTCCCATTCCCACATGGAAACGCCTTTGGAATGACGTCCCGAGAACCTAACCGGATCTCTTCCAGCACAAGGCCGGGTTACCCCTAACTGGGTAACTACTGACACGAATATGCCATCCCCTAATCGTAGCCGATCTATATCCGAGGATCCTCGATTTCCAACAACCACAAAGCAATAAATTTGCAGTAGCAACAACATAGGTTAAGTATCTGGGATCCATACCATGATACCACCTCTATCCAGAAGGAATCACATACACTAAAGGGGCTCTACCCCCTAATAACCTTGCCGCATCCTTCCTGTTTTGACCATTTCCGGGGTGTGAGGTCCGACGCTGTCTCGTCCACAAAGCTACGCTTTATACAAAAGATGTGCTTTGATTCAACAAATGCTCAACAGCACTTAGCATATCACACTACCAAATTGGGAGTATATTACTAATAACCTTAACCTACATAACCTCTGAGCTCGTACGCCTCAGAGAAGGGTGTTAATGCTAAGAGAATAAATTCTCCGCCACCAACAGATATGTATTTGAAAGAAATCAGCTTTATATCTCAATTTGTAATGTCAGACATACCATCCATACAAGTCTGTTCCGGGATCGAATAGAACCGAAGGCACTTACAAAGATGTCCTTGCAATCCGGATATTCACTAATCACGTCTGGACTTCCCATCACATATGGAGTCTCTATACCGGGGCCATTCGGTGCAAAAACATTCGACGGTAATCCTTCCGTTTTCAAAATTATCCGGTCTTCAACACCGGGCTTCAAATGCAATTCATAACGATGTATCACATATTCAGAATGGGTTATACGACCCCAAGGTCCTTTCCCGGCTAACCCGAATAGTGAGCGCTTATTCAAAAATAAGTGTGGCATTCAAATTCAAGCAAATCACACCAAATACCCATTCAAAGGTAAATATTGATAGTCAGTTATTGAACTATCAATGGATATGCACAACATCACCAGATTCCAAATAATTTTCCAAATTATTTATTTTCCAAAAATATCTTTACAAGATATATATTTTCCACACTTCAACCATTTGAAAACAATTTTCAAATCACTTTTCATCTTTACCACTTTTGAAAACAAATTTCAAACATTTTCCTTACGCGGAAATTCTTTCATTTCAACATGGTTCATTTAAACCAATTAAATAAATCCTTGACGATTTACTTTATATTTACGTTCCAAATCCGAAAATTAATTTCCACACTTCAAAAATAAATCAACGTTTATTTTTAAATAAATTCCCCTTTTCATTTATAAATTGCATAGTGAATTTACATTCCAAAATATTTATGAATATACGATTTCAATTATTCATTTTCAATTTATCTTCAAAAAGATAAATTCTCAAGACTTTTGATTTCACATTGGAAAAACATTTCCATACTTATTTATTAATAAGTAATTCACAAATCTATTTATTTTCAACATTTGGAAAATATTTAATATACTTAAATCGAAATTAAGTATATATTTCATTCTTTAAGGAAATCATTCTCTTAAACATATTTATTTGGGCCAAAACGAATGTTGCGTAAAACATCGTTACGACAGCCCAAAATCACTAGTATAGGGGTTCGAAATTAAAATAGATATATAAATCCAAATACTATACAAAACATTTCCTTTTGGAAATCATTTACTATAACAACAGTGTTATTGTCCACCCTTTCCTTCTATTTCTTGAAAACATCTATTTCAACAATGAATGTTGAAATTTATGGTTTCGAATCTTAACACATTTTAAAAACATCGTTAGATCGTTTTAATTCTATTTGAAACATCACATCCAAAACATTTTCTTTAACATATTATTCACTATCCAAAAACGTGAATATACTTCGTTAACCAATTTCATCATTTCTATACATTTTATTTTAAAGGATTATTCACTGTCTAAAACGTGAATATAACTCATTAATAAGCTATAACAATTTACTTATCAAAATAAGTCGTTTGCGGATTTATAAAACAATGTTTATAAATTCCATTTCTATTTATTTTATAACAACTTCCTTTTATAAATCTCCTTTATTAACCTATTTCAATTTATAACTCAATTATATACCAAAAGTTCATATTATAAGTTCAACACTTATAATTTATTTGTTTACGAAATCGTTCTTTTAAACTTCCAAAATTATAAATCTTATAACTTATAAGATTCATTTATTTACCCAAAACTATTCTTTTAATAACTTTACAAATTTTATAAATCTACTGCTTATAAAATTCCGTTTATAACTTCACCGTTTATAATTCTATAAATTTCGTTCATTTATGAAATTCATTTACACTTCATCCTAACATTCATAAAAACTCGTTTTATAATTCAAATATTTTAATTTATAAATATCAATTTATAAATCCTTTATATAAATCAATTTATATTATTGTTTAAAAGCGCCTTTAAACTCCTTTATAATTTCATCATTTTCTTTGATTTATAAAATAATCAAATTTTACAAATCCTATATTTAAACTTTTTACAATAAATTCAAAAATCCCAATTTAAACTATTTTATAAAATCATTAACCCCATATTTTCAAAAATCGACTTTTAACTATATTTTTCAAAAATCATAATTTTTATAACATTAAAATTATAACGCTTATTTATTTAAAATGAATCAATTCCAAAAAAATATTTTATAACGTATACTTTCAAAAATCACTTTAAAAAAATCCTTTTAAAATTCCAAAATTGGCCCAATGATGCTGCACACCAAATAGTCAATCACGACAACAACGACATCATATATATGTATATGAAAATCAACAAATATCAAAATATCTGAAATCAAATAAATACTGTTGAGGAATCCAGTTGGATCCCTCCAACCTGTCTCCCTGCATCCAAAGATGTTAGCACAATACCAATTCCATTCCAGTACGGAATTATCGCGGTATATGGGATTAATAAAATATTATCCGCTTAATAGGCGGCGCAATAGTGTCTCATCCGCCATATAATGCGGGAAATCAACTCCAAGTACATAAATAATACCAATTTCACTGTTCTATGAAATATTCGCCGTATATGTTTTTAATAAATAACCTCCGCTTACTAACGGCGTATAATGTCTATTCTAACAATCAATAGATAACAATCATCATTCAAACATACAATCAAGAATTTTAAATATAACTATTTAAAATTAAAATCGAAACCGATTCGATTGAGTTAGAAGTTCTCACCTTGATTTTAATTTCGTTTTCAGCTTTTATTTCGAATAAAATTAAACGGACGTTTAATTTTACCTGAAATTCTCACAACTCCAAATGACTCCAATCCAGTTCCATAGCGTAGTATTCGTCCATACGAACCCAACGCAACTTGTTTCGTGCGTTTTCGACCTCGTATGAAAAAGATATGAATTTTTAAAGTTACAAGAATTTAAAACATTTAAATTTACATATTTCTTTTATATTTCTAAACCTAATTTGCATCATAGCCATTGATCCCATCACCTGCAGATCACAGTCGCTCCCTTTCTTCTCCTCCCCCACGTTACTGCATGCGACCGAATCCCAAAATTGCCGTATCTTGGGTTCGATGTCGCGACCCACACGAGCTTCGAGAAGTTGATCAGCTGATGCCATTCCAAAGTTCGTCACACAAGCTACCTTCGGCCAAAACCGTGTAGAGCTCGGCCCCCCTATGGCCTAGAAAACCGCGCTCGAACTTATGGCGTTCACGAGCAAATTGCCATCGATCCACTTCGAGTTAAACGATTTCCACCGTTGGATTTGACGAGCTCGTCGTCATCTACGACTTTGTAGTTAAACATTTTTTATGAAACTGAATAGATTTGGAGAAATCAGAGGGAAAAGGAAAGTATTTTTTGGCCATTGATAGCCTACAAGCGGCGGCCTGAAAGAAGAAGGCTAGGGTTTTAGTTGTGCTGCAAATTAGAAAATCTAGGTCCTTTTATAAAAAAAACGACGAACATTATTCATCCCGGAATTTCCGAACTCCAAACGAAGCGTGCCGGTTGGCGTTCCTAAGGTTTATCCCGCGTTCCGAACATAATGGAACATGTTTCGGAGGCCAATTCGATCATCTGTGCGAGTTATGGCAATAAATGATCGATTTAAAATTAAATTGGTTAATTAAATTTCTTGACGTTTTAGTTTGCCCCGGACAAACGGTAAATCCGATTGACACGAAATTTGAAACCATACAATAATATCACATTACGGATCTGATGAAACTAGTTTCGTCGAAATCCAAAACTGTTTGAAAAATGGCTATTTTAACTCATCAATTAAATATTAAAATATTCAATTTTCACAAATTAACTTTTAATTCGATTTTAAAAGTTCTAAAACATCATTCTAACTCCAATATGATTAAATAAAATTTTAAAAATAAATTTCAATCATATTTAACCCAATTTTCAATTATTTCTGTAATTTCCAATATTAATGTATCGATTTAATTATCCAATTAAATCCAATTATTCGAAATAAAATTTATTCGACTATTTATTTTCACTTATTAATATTTAAAATCAATTAAATATTAAAAATTTAATTAAATAGAAATTCTTGGTCGTTACAAACTTCCCCCCTTAAAAGAATATCGTCCTCGAAGTTACTAGGTAAGAAAAGTTACAGAAACTATTAATTTTTCCAAAATCCATAGTTGAACTTCTTATAATAACTTTACTAATTTTCAAATCCAACATAGTTATCTTTTCAAAAACAACTACTATTGTTTAACTTTCAACTCAAAATCAAAGTTATAGTTCTCACAAACTTTCCCAAAAATTCCCAAATTTTTTCTAACGCCTTAAATTTTCGAAAAAATTAGCCATATTCTCCATTGTGCGGCTCGATCCGAAAAAAATGACACTATATATATCACAAACATGCATCTCATCAAGTGAGGAGGCATCCCGCAGGTTAAAAAGTGTAAAAGTACGATATTTAATCCGAGATATGTACCTTATATATTATTAGCGAGCATATACGGCTAATATAGCGCGAAAGCGAGCTCCAAATGCGAAGCAAATGCGATCCGCGCCTACTAAACACTCAACAAACATATGAGAAACATGTATATAGACAATAATATCGATATACAACATATAGCAACATAATAACTATATATGCCAACATAGCAAATGCAGTAAAAGCAATGTATTCAACCATCAACCAACTATCAGCAACTAGCATTCAACTAACATCCATAACCAATAAATATTCATTGATATTCTCATTAATATTCATTGAAATGGGTTTTCTATTTAATCACATTTGATTCATTAACAGTGGATGTTTTTACCAACATTCATTTTCAATTAGTTTATATTCACTAATTCATATTCAAGTTGGTTTACTTCCAAATCAAATTCAATTCTATTTAAGATCCACTTAACTTCCAATTGGATTTCAATTACTTTAGCTTTCAATTTTATTAACTCAATTTCATTAACACTTAAGGAATTATATAAAATCAACTAACTATCATATAACAACCAATGTATATTAATTACAACCAAATTCCTTTGCTTTTCATTACATTCATTTTGGTTCATCACTTTTAATTAGCTTTAATGAATTACACTTACATTCATTATTTCATATCAATTATTTACATTTAATTGATTAACATTCAATCCATTCATTAATTCAATTGCTACTAAATTAAACATTTCAAGTTGAATTCCATTTACATAACTTAAGTTCACATTTATCACTTATTAATTTACTTTGACACCAAAATCGACTTTATTCAACTTCACTTAAATTATATTCCATTTCAATTTATTTTACTTAACTTAAATTCCCACTTATAAATCCAATTCAGATTCCAATTCTAATGTAAATTTTATTTAACTTTTACCAAAGTCAAATTTCATTACTTATTCAAACTCATTTTTATTTACAACTCATATTCATATAGTTTCACTTCTTATATATATAAGATTATTTCACAATTGTAAATCACATTAATTATAATTTCATTTCTTATAATTCATTTTACTTATATAATTATTCTTTTATTTAGATTATTCAAACAACTTTTAATTAACTTATATATATTCTTACATTTTCAACAACCAAACAATCAACTTATATACACTTTAATAATTCTAAAAAATTATTCCTTTATATATAAAATAAACTCAAGGTAAAATTATTTCACTTACCCAATTTAAAACGATACTATGTCGATTTATCTTGTTTAAGAGTTTAGAAATCCCTATCTACCATAGTTAGCTAGACTACATCGACCGAAATCTATAAACAATCAACCGGTAAGTCAACACAATACAAAACAATTTCATATTCACTAACAAATACGTGCTCATATCTACAATTACACTCAAACTCATTCTAGAGTACTACTGACTCTATCTCTAATGAGTAATACTCAACAGAGCCATGACTGTAACTTAACCATATGCTCTAATACCAGATGTAAAGACCCGCAACCGTACTCCTTGAATAGACACTAATCCCCATTGATTAACTCAAGATGAACGGAAATACGAATTCTTAGGGTTAAAAAAAGAAAAAGATAGAAGAAGAGAGAAAAGATAGAACAGAACAGAACAGAAAGAAAACAGCAAAACAACATCAGAATCTCACAATCGCAGCGGAACAACGTATAATAGATAAATGAATAATCTTTAAACAAAGAACTATAGTTATTACATTACATCACATTACATTATATTATCAGAGTTTACAACAACAAACAAGAATAAACAGCGGAAAAGAAATACTATACACTAGTGAATACGCCATGCCATCCAACTTGCCACCAGCAACTCCTGAATTCCAGAATATCCTGGTAAACCTGACTCTTGACTGCCCATGTGGAAATTTGTGGGCACCCAGAGTTTAGGAAGGAAAACAATAAACTCCGAGTCATTCATGTGAATGGTGTGAGAACTAAAACAGTTTATTTTTAAAACAAAGTACAGGATAATTTTAAAATAGATTCGCAATGCTTTTTAGAAAATGAGACTACAATAAGGCCTCCCGCACACACACAATGCAAGCGCAGAATCAGAGGAGATTTCTCCTTATGATAGTCAAAGATGCTTGATACGCATTAAAAAGAAACATTTGATATTATTACTAGTGCATAGTGTAGAATAAAATCATTTCGAAAGTAAAGATATAAATCTTAGCCAGCATAGGCATTCCGCACTTATGCCTACTATAGCTACCATCCAAACAGTGGTGATTTCATTAACTCAATTGCAAATGGGTTTTTATACAGTCAACTATAAATTTCCACACGGGCAGTCAAGAGTCAGGTTTATCAGGATATTCTGGACTTCAAGAGTTGCTGGAGGCAAGTTGGATGGCATGGCGTATTCACTAGTATATAGTATTTATTTTCCGCTGTTTGTTCTTGTTTGTTGTTGTAAACTCTGATAATATAATGTAATGTGATGTAACGTAATAACTGATATAGTTCTTTGTTTAAAGATTATTCATTTATCTATTATATTTTGTTCCGCTGCGATTGTGAGATTCTGATATTGTTCTGCTGTTTTCTTTCTGTTCTGTTCTATCTTTTCTCTCTTCTTCTATCTTTTTCTTTTTTTTAACCCTAAGAATTCGTATTTCCGTTCATCTTGAGTTAATCAATGGAGATTAGTGTCTATTCAAGGAGTACGGATTTGCGGGTCCTTACACCAATAGTATCTAACATCCAGAAATTGCCAAATAAAACACATCCCAAGCAGAAATATCACAAGTACCCCCACATCCCTGGCCGTCGCAAGGAAAATTATAACCGAATCCTTTTTATCTGGCATTAATTTAGAACCATGTGCTTCTAAAGCACCTTTTACTAAAGTCAGTATAGTTGTATTAAAACCTATAGCAATTACATGATGAACCAAGAAATCTCCCGGACCAATTGCTAAGAAAAGTGAATTATTGTTTTCATTAATAGCATTTAACCAACCAAGTAACCATATGCTTCGACCTACATTGAATGTTGGTCTAGTTGTTGAAGATAAGAGTACATCAAACCCATAGGTAGTCTTATCATGGCAGATTGTACCCATTAGGCAAATATAGGTTCGATCAAGATTAGTTTTTCTAGAGTAACAAAAGCAAGCATGATGTCATTATGAACATAAAGACCTAAGTTATGGAACCCAAGAAGGAGGCTGGCCCAACTTAAATGAGATATGATAGCTTCCTTATGGTCTAACATTCTTGCCAATACATTTTCCTCATTCTGCTCCGGATTATAATTTCTAATGAAAAATATAGCTCCATGAGCAGAGGCTCCTGTCATTATTAACCCTAGATGTATTAGTGATGAGTGTATAATGCCACTTGAGTAGTAAAGTCTTGTGCTATGAATGCATAAGTAGGTAAATAGTACATGTTTTGAGCTACTAAAAAAGTAATAAGCCCCAAAGAAGCTAGAGCGAGGCCTAATTGAAAATGAATCGAATTGTTTATTGTATCATAGAGACCCTTACGTCCACGTCCTAATCGACCCTCCAGAGGAGTATGTGCTTCTAACATATCTTTGATACTATGTCCAATTCCAAAGTTCGTTCTATACATATGGCCGGCAACAAGAAAATTAAATGCAATTGCTAAATGGTGATAAGCCATATCAGTCAACCATAAACGTTGCGTTTGTGGGTGGAATACACTAAGAAGGGTTAGAATGGCAGTTTGCGCTCCTTGGGAGGTACTAAATAAATGACTACTGGAATCAGCGCTTTGGGCATAAAGATTCCACAGACCCGTAAGAAGTGGTACCAACCCTTGGGGTTAGGGTAATACCAATAAGAAATTATTCCATCTTATGTACTCTGCCCTAGATCCAGGAATAGTGACATGAACTAACTGCCCTGTCCAAGCCAAGGAGATTACTCCAAAAAGTCCAAATGAATGATGATTGAGACGAGATTCGACATTTTTGAACCAGGAAACACTCGGTTTCCATTTAGGTTGTAGGTGTAACCAACTCACTACTAAGGATATAGCAGAAAGAAATAGTAAAAAAAGAGCTCCGGTATAAAGATCTTCGTTGGTGTGTAATCCAATTGTATACCACCGCTGATAAACACCGGAATAACTGATATTTACTGGTCCAGTCGCACATCCTATAGTGAAGGCTTCTACGAACGGTTGACTAAAATGAGGATCCAAAATTGCATGAGCAATAGGTCTCACATGTAAAGGGTCCTGTATCCATGACTCAAAATTTCCTTGTCAAGCTACATGAAACTGATTTCCAGGCGTCCATAGAAAAATTATTGCTAACCGTCCAAAGTGAGAAGCAAAAATATTCTGATAAAGACGTTCCTCGGTAATATCATCATGACTCTCAAAGTCATGTGCGGTAGCAATACCTAACCAAATACGATGAGTAGTGGGATCCTGAGCTAAACCTTGGAAATTTTAATGCAAATAATGCCTTAAAAATCCTCCTAGCCATTATCCTAGTGCAATAATTCTTGCTAAGAAGAATGGCCATGTTGTGGCAATTCCACCTAAAAGGCAATGCGTTACTCCTACAACACGTCCTTGTATAATGCTCAAGGCTCTAGGCTGAGTAGCAAAAGCAACTTTTAATTTGTTATGAGCCCAAACAATGGATTCAATGAGTTCTTTCCAATGACCACGGCCGCTGAATAGAAACATTAAACTAAAAGCCCAAACAAAATGAGCACCTAATAAAAAACGACCATATGCAGATAATGAAGAACCATAAGACTGAATTACCTCAGATGCATGTGCCGAAAAAATCCCGTAGCGAACAATTAATAGTAATGGAACTCTATGCAAAGTTTCCTCCTTTTATATGAGTTACCACCCCCTGATCACTTATAGTACCCCTAACATCCGACTGCATTTTCCAACTAAAATGGAAAATGACTACTGAAATTGCATTGTACATCCAGAATAAACCTAAAAAGACATGATCCTAGGCGGATACTTGACATGTCCGCCCTCTTCCAGGCCCGTCGCAAGGGAAACGAAAACTAATATTTGCTTTATCGGGTATCAAAGAGGAACTACGAGCAAATAGATCACCTTTCAGTAGTATCAATACAGTTACATGAATCGTAAATGCATGAATTTTATGGACCAAAAATCCGCAGATCCTAACGAAATTGGTAACAAAGCTACTTTGCCACCTACTGCACTAACTTACCACCCCTCCATGTTAAGCTAGTACTTGTTGTTGCACCTGGAGCTGTTACGCCAGGTGCTAAAGCATGGGTGTTTTGAATCCATTGAGCAAAGATATGCTGTAATTGTATAGCGGTATTTGAAAACATATCTTGGGGACGTCCTAAAGCGCTCATGGTATCATTACGAATATACAAACCAAAACTGTGAAAATCTTGAAATATGCATGCCCAGTTTAGGTGTGATATAATCACATTTCGGTGCCTAAGGACATGATCTAATAGATCATTATATCGAGTAGTTGGATCGTAGTCTCTTATCATAGAAATGGCTACATGTGCAGTAGCACCAACAATAAGAAAACCACCGATCCACATGTGATGTGCAAACAACCAAAGTTGTGTACCATAGTTAGTAGCTATATATGGATAGAGGGCATGGAATAGATATGGTGAGCTACAACAATAGTTAAAGAACCCAACATAGCTAGAGTAAGAGATAATTGAGCATGCCATGACCTTGTTATGATTTTTTAAAGGCCTTTATGGCCCTGGCCTGTAATTGGACCTTTATGAGCCTCTAAAGTATCTTTAAGGCCATGACCAGTGACCAGTTGTGCGACAGCCCGCAAATCCGTACCCCTTGAATCAACACTATTCTATCCAAATTGACTCAAGTGGAACAGAAATACGGACCGTTAAGGTTAAAGAAGAAGAGATAGAAGAAGAAGAAACTAAACAATATCAGAATCTCACAGTCGCAGCGGAATAAAATATAATAGTAAATATTGATCTTTACACAAAATGACCTCTATAACTGTTTATACATCATATCATCAGAGTGACTCGTACATCAACAATCATCAATCAGTCATACCATACAATCATAGCAGCGGATATATATATACAAATACGAATGATACATCTCGGACTCCAGCTTCTCTCCTGCTCCATAGCATCCTGACCTGAACATATAATACTCGGTCTGACCCGAGCATTATAATGAAATAACACCCGAGTCAGTCTGGAATACCAGCTGATACTAAATATGCATCCAACTTGATTATTAAAGTTTCAAAAATCCTTTGAAAAACAAAAGCATCTCGTAAGACCACGCCACAAATAATCATGTCGGGTTTTTACCTTACGATAGCTAAAACACTTTTTATAGAAATCCTCTGATATTATAATAGGGTCTATTTACAAATACTTATAAAATAGCCGAAATTGTTACATTCATTAAATTCCAGCTACTAGCCACCGAAGTGGGTAATATAAACAAAACTCGTACAAGGCTCATAGGAAAAATGGATTTCCAACAATGACTAGGCACTGGGGTACCACCTGTCACAGTACAGGGCCTAGATCACCGTACCGAGGACTACTCCCTTCATCCCCTGCAACACAAGGCCGGAACCATTCCTTACTGAACAGTCCCGAACAAGATAAACCCCGTGGTTGGCGCGACCAACCACCCACTAAGCCGAAAATATATAAGGGACATCTAGACAGGGGAAATATCTTGTCCTTCTTGGGCATGACCCACCTAACCTTGCTGCATATCCCCTGATTTTCAATCATTCCCGGTTGATGAGGCTTGAGGCTAAGCGTTACCTTTAGAACGTTTTCACTTAGAATGCCCATAGTCTACCTGACGATGTTTCGCAAGCATTCATCCATACAAGTCCGTCCCGGGTTCGAACGGAACCGAAGGCACTACTCCTACTACATCCATTTTGGAAATATCCTCAGGATTAGTAGCGACTAGCCCTTGCACTTCATTGCTCCATCTTCGACTCCGAACACGTTTTATCGCACGAAAACGTACAAACCAGATCGAAGTGGTTTTCGAGAATTAAATCTCGATCCCGGTCTCTTCGAAACGATCACGCATTGTCCAATATTGATAGTCGGTGATTTAACTATCAATTTATATTCATAAACATCCATAGCATCCATCACAAAATAAATAATTCCCAAATTACTTATTTGCTTTGAATATCTTTAAAGGATATATTTTCAAATTTTCTAACTCATTTGAAAACAATTTTCCAAAGCTCTTTCCTTTACAAGGTAAATCCTTTACCAAATATTCCCATTGGAAATAACCAAGTTCAAAACATTTAGATTTAAAATAATCAAAAATACTTTATTCTAAAATATATTTTAAAATATAGAAATTTTCTTATTAGTTATTTCTCAAAAATATGATTTCAAAATATCTAAAATAAAACTATTTATTAGGATATAAATCTTAGTTTCAAATAAGGGTTTTAGTTCAAACTAACTTATAAGTAAAGTTTTAAAAAGGTAAATACTAATTTCAATAACTTAAGTCAAAACTAGCTTTTTAAACAAATCTATTTGTAAAAATAATTATTAAGGTATTTATTAAATTTTCTATTTCTGATTTATAAATTATTACTTTAAAATAATAATTTCCAAAACACTCTTTTTAAACAAGTTTAAATTTTCAAAACTTCCTTTTTATAAAATCATTTTAAACTCGAACTTGGTTCTTCCGAGGGAATCTCATTTCCACATAAACATCACAGAAATCCTTCTCACGATTTCTGTCAATTTATTTCAATTTAGTTTTATGGTTTGAATAACATAAATTTACTTTCATATTTATCCACTGATGATATTTCTCTTTGTTTATCATCTCAGATTTTACAAATTTTCAATTTTCATTCTAAATAGATTTCAAATTTTAATTCTTTTAAGTTCAATATTTAACAATATCTTTTATTTCTCTAATATTCAATTTATCCATTTATAATTAATTATGGATTTATAATTTACTCATCAATATTCCAATACAATTTTATTTCAGTTTTCCCTCCAAACAGATTCTAATTTATATATTCCTTTAAATTCCTTATTTATAAATTTCTTAATTTCTTTTTGGAAACCCAATTTAATTTCTTTATAATTAAAACTCTAATTTTCTTTATAATTAACATTCTAGGTTTAAAGTTTATACCACAATATCACAACGCAATTCAATTCCAAATTTATCAATCACAATATAAAAACAGGCATCATCATCAATTATAAAAATATTACTACACTGTGAGGAATCCAGTTGGATCCCTCCAACCTGTTTTCCCTGCATCCACAAATATTAGCACATCTATATATATATCGATTCCATTCGATAATAATCAACATATTCAGCTAAACATCCAAACAAACAGTCAATATTAGCTGTCTAACTTTACTAGTATCCAGATGTGAGTGAGAATAACTCACCTTGAGTTTCGGCGAGCGTTCGAAATTTAAATTAAGCCGAACGATGTCCGATTTAACTCAAATTTCTACTTGCCCAGAATGGATCCGGATCTGCACCACCGCGAAGTACTCTTTCCTGCGATTCCGATGCTACCGAATTCGTTGAATTCTGATAACGTATGCAAGAGTTATTAATTTAAAAGTTTAATTACCAATTTAAAGCAATTTCCTTTATATTTAATTTTATTATTTACCACAAATAATCGAGGCCGTTCAAAAATTGATACCCAGATCTAGGCCGCACCTATGATTCCCTCTCTTCTTCGTTGCTAAAAAGGATGAACGAACGAACAAACCCCAAAACCGTCACCCCAATCGAAAATCGCGACCCGGAAGAAGCACCGATACAATAATCCATCACCACCCCTACGTGCGTCGGCCCCACCTCCTCCATCGGCCGTGAAACGGCAAAGCTCGGTCAAACTTAGACCGTGAAAAACGAGCGCAAAGCTCACACGAACGCAGCGAGAAATCCGGTGATCTATCACGTTACACACGACTTCGACCGTTGGATGCGCTCGCCTCGAAGAGCCCTACGACTTTTGTTTAGAATGTTTTTTGAAATTAATTTGTGGATTGATCAGAAATTGAAGAGAAAGGTTGGTGATTTCCGGCCATTGAGTAAGATACTGTTGGCCGAACTAGGTCTAGGGTTTTAGAGATTATAATGAATATATAATAGTTTTAATATTATTTAATTAATAAAATTCTCAATTTAACAAGTTTATGCATACGACCTCCAAACTTTACGATCCGATAGGCGATTCTAGGGTTTTTCCGCGTTCCGGACACAATGGAACAAGTTTCGTAAGCTAATACGGTCGTATGTGCAAGTTACGGAATTAAACGATCTATTTAAAATTAAACCGATTAAAACGATTTCGATGCGTTTCGAGCTGCCACGGTCAAACGACAACTCCGATTGCTACGAAAATTGAAATCCGATAATAACTAACTATTACGGATCCAATGGAACTGGTTTCGTCGAATTCCGAGACTGTGCCCCTGAAGGCTATTTTAAATCGTCTATTAAGTCGAGCGATTTTCGAAATTGACGAAAACGCTTAAAATTTCACTTTTAAAATTTTATTAACTTAATAATAAATCATATAAAATTTATAAACACAATAAAAATCATTCTGGCTCATTCCGGACTAAAATCGGATTAATTCAATATTTTAAAATATTAAATTCTCTTATTAAATTAATATAAAATCCCAAATAATAACTTATTAACATTAAAATTTATCTAAAAATCCAACCGCACTTTTAATGACCAAATAGACTGAAAAATAAATTTGAGAACCATCACTATCACTATTTACATCTAGACTCCCCAAATTATTCTCAGTCCAATATTAATTATTATTATTCAATTTCAAATTGAATGTCCACATTAGAAATTCTAACTTGTTATCTTAATTTAAACCAATTCTTTTTAGTTCAAAATAAATCTTAAACTCATAGTAAACATTTAAAATGAATTAAATGTTCACAAGTCCCGTGTTAAAAATTCCGGGATGTTACATTCCTCCCCCCTTATAAAAATTTCGTCCCCGAAATTTGCTAAGGTAGAAAGAATGTTCATATACTCATAACTTAACCCAAACTTCTCTAGTTACAACTTATATACACTTTTCAAAACCTTTAGCTCAATTTTAAACCTATTTGCTTTATCAACTCTAAAGCTTTAATTTTAACTTATAACTTCCCAAGTTACTTAACTTTTCCCAAAAACCCAAAAAATTTCTAACTCCCAAAATTTTCGGAAAATTTTGGCAGAGTCTCCCCTGCACGGAGGAGCTTTCGCGATATCGCGATACAAAGAAATATATATACATCGTCCCACACGGACGGAAACCAAAATATATCACAATATATATATCATTTCCCAATTATATTTGCGTAGGCGTACCGTTTTAGCAAATTTTAATAGCAAGCAGCTAATATAATGCATATACTCACTCCAACTCTCTCAAACGCCTCCCGCACCTGTGCTATAATCAACAAACACATTAGTTTCTAAAGATATGAGCATTTTTAACAACATTACCAATAAAATATAAGCCAACATATCCATTTTCATTCCAAACTACACTTTGTATAATTTCATAAGTAAATCCATATTTTTATAACATGCACAAAGTTTCTTTTCTGATTCCAAGCTCCATTTTACTTCACACAAAGGGTTTACATACAAGTTCGGCCATTCCAATCCATAATTACTACAAATTCTGCTATTTCAACTCATATTCATTCCCAAATGAGTAAGGTATGCAATACTTCCGTCGATTTGCTTAATTTAAATTTCTAGTTGATTCACGATCAAATTTTCTTATCAGTTTGATATATCTCCATTTCCTTTGTGAATCAATCCATTTATATGCAACACTATTTAATTTGATTTACAATTAAATTTTTTTATTTTTTATTTCCAATTTGAAGCACTCACATTTCTTTTATGCCTATGTCCATTCATATGCAAAATCACTTAATTAGATTGCATTTATATACAACTCTTAAATTAGATTCCAATCCATATCGATTTATTCAAAACCAATTACTTGCTCACTTTGAATTATTTACCTTCATTTACCACAAATCGACAAATTTACAAGTTATTCATGTAATAACTCATCACTTAAGCTTATAGTCGTTTTAGAATTAACTTCCACTTAGATTCATATTAATTTATCAAATTCTGCATGGTTCACAATCCAAGCATTCTTATTCCATTTCAATTATTCACAACCCAATATTCTTATTTCCTTGCAATTTTTAAATCAAATCCTTATTCTCACCTTTCAAATTTATTACGTATCTTAAGTTTGTTTTTATCATTTATTATTATTCTTCTTATCATTATTTTTATTTTTATTTTTATTTTAAAACCAAGTCTTGAATTTCATATGTCAAATCCATTATTCAACTTAAGTTTCCTTTTATCGTTCCATTCTGGATTTATTTACAACCCATACATCTTTAATTTATCTCAGAAATTAATTAATATCATTTCACTTGCAAATCAAATTTATTACCCAAACAAAATTTATCCCAAACAAAATTAGAAAGCTTAATCACAATTAACATTTAGCATGCTCAAGTTATTTCACAATATTTTCATTATCTTCTTATTAAGCAAATTATATTGTCATTCGATTCTCATCCAAATCAATTCTAATCCATTTACAAATTTTAATGCACTTTGCTTATTTATTCAATCCATTTTAGATTTATTTTGTTCACAAAGAGACCACGTCCAGTTATTTTACTCATTTGAATTTTATTTACAATCCAACTATCGCAATAATCTAATTCCATTTTCATCCACACATTAATATTTGTTACCACAAATTTAAATCCCATGCCACAATTGGATTTTTATTTACCTTCAAATTTTGACTGACTATCAAATTCTATCCATTACAATACAAATTCCATTAATTTGTGATTTAATTCAGTCAATAACCTAATCCATATTAGCTTTTTAATTCACCTTCCCAATTCACTCTGAATCCATTTATAATATCATCATTTTCCCATTATTTCATTTAACAATTTAAATCTTGCCTTTCCTTATACCTCTTTAAATAGAATCTAAATTCCTTTCAATATTATTTGTTACTCAACTGAAATTTAAATTTCAATTCCAGTACCAAAACAAATTCCAGTTCCCCATTCATAAGTCCAAGACTTATTTGCTAACTTAAGAACATCCACATTTATGTGCTCACTTTGCTTCATTAGACTTTGCATTTCATTTATGGTCAAATTTTAAATTTGCCACACCCTTCAACCCTTTCATTTAATAAATTTTCATTTTCACTTTTATTCAAGAGTTTAGATTTCTTATTTAAGTTCACTTCCATTTTATATTCACAAATTTAAATTATAACACTTAATAACTTAAGTGTTAATTTCTTTATGCAATTATAAACAATTTATATTTCACCTTTATATCCATTTACTTTAATGCTAATTCTTTTAGATTTAATTATAATTCAAATTCACAATTTTAATTCTCCAAATACAAGTTCAAAACTTGTTTACTAACTGAAGTTCATTCACTTCTTTATATCCCACTTTACCTTATCTCAATTCATATTTCATTTGAGATTAAGTTTGGACTCACCATACCATTCCACTATTTCCCATTGCGATTATAATTTCCACTTCTTATTTATAAGTTCACCAGCTTATTTACTTAAAAGCTTATATAGCTCCCTTTTAATCCATTCACATCATATAATCACAATTTCAAAATTTAAGCACAACACTTAGTAATAGGTCATGGGTACCATCCATTTCACAATGAACCACAATTTCAAAGTCAGCTTACCTTTTAATTTAATCCAAATCAACTTTATTTAAGTTCAATTTATTTATCTTATCCAAGTTAAATTCAAATTTCTATTTACTTCAATATATTTTATTTACTTCCATTTACTTAAGTTGAGTTTTAATTTCAAGATTAAAATTTTCATTTCTTTCTTATTAACATCAGCTTCACCAAAATAAGTTCATTAGTTGATGCAATTTGACTTTACTCTTCATTTAAATAGAATTTTCCAGAATTCATTTTACCCGGATTTATTTCAAAACCATTTGGAAATAATAATCAAATATATACCTATTTGGTATATTAATCAAATCTCCAGACTTCCCAAAACAATTTGTTTATACTTCAAAACAAATTTTTCCCCCTTTGAAATTGCCAAACAACTAATATACCCAACAAATCCAAACAATAACTTAACCAAGTATTAGGGAAGCAATCCATCACTTTAGAAACTCGAAAATGAATTCTAATGATGTGTCCAACATCATCAGGATTATTTTCCAACGACTGAAATGAGTTCAATGCTTCTTACTTTTCAAAACAGCTTCCATGTAAAAATATTTCCCAAAACAATATTCCAACATTGCCTTCAAACACCTTCAAATCTCAACAAACATTTCAAACTTCCCCAGGATTTTAAATTTCCAAACTTTTATTTTTATTTTATTTAAAATCCTTCCCAAAACTTCCGGGAGTTAAATTCTGGTTTAATTCAAATTTAGTTATTCCTCCTTTTATATAATTTAAATTTGTAGAATTTTATTTTCATTATAACTATTTCAAGTTCCAGATTAAATTTTTAGATTCTTATTTGATTTAGATATCCACACCCAAACAATCAAACATATAATAATTTCAGAAAATTATTTCTCTTATATCAAAATATAATTTTGGGTAAAATTATTTCATTTACCCTCCTTAAAAACAATACTATGTCCGTTTATCTTGTTTAAGAGTTTAGAAACCACTATCGATACGGTTGTACTTCCTGTACCGACCAGAATTCATAAACACTCAACCGATAAGTCAACACAGTATAAAGCCAATTTCGTATTCACTAACAAGTACGCTCTCATATCTATTATTACTCTCAACTCATTATAGAGTACTACTGACTCTGTTTAATGAGTAATTACCCCACCAAAGCCTAGGTTGTCGCCAACCTAAGCTCGGATACCAAGTGTGACAGCCTGCAAATCCGTACCCCTTGAATCAACACTATTCTATCCAAATTGACTCAAGTGGAATAGAAATACGGACCGTTAAGGTTAAAGAAGAAGAGATAGAAGAAGAAGAAACTAAACAATATCAGAATCTCACAGTCGCAGCGGAATAAAATATAATAGTAAATATAGATCTTTACACAAAATGACCTCTATAACTATTTATACATCATATCATCAGAGTGACTCATACATCAACAATCATCAATCAGTCATACCATACAATCATAGCAGCGGATATATATATACAAATACGAATGATACATCTCGGACTCCAGCTTCTCTCCTGCTCCATAGCATCCTGACCTGAACATATAATACTCGGTCTGACCCGAGCATTATAATGAAATAACACCCGAGTCAGTCTGGAATACCAGCTGATACTAAATATGCATCCAACTTGATTATTAAAGTTTCAAAAATCCTTTGAAAAACAAAAGCATCTCGTAAGACCACGCCACAAATAAACATGGCGGGTTTTTACCTTACGATAGCTAAAACACTTTTTATAGAAATCCTCTGATATTATAATAGGGTCTATTTACAAATACTTATAAAATAGCCGAAATTGTTACATTCATTAAATTCCAGCTAATAGCCACCGAAGTGGGTAATACAAACAAAACTCGTACAAGGCTCGTAGGGAAAATGGATTTCCAACAATGACTAGGCACTGGGGTACCACCTGTCACAGTACGGGGCCTAGATCACCGTACCGAGGACTACTCCCTTCATCCCCTGCAACACAAGGCCGGAACCATTCCTTACCGAACAGTTCCGAACAAGATAAACCCTGTGGTTGGCGCGACCAACCACCCACTAAGCCGAAAATGTATAAGGGACATCTAGACAGGGGAAATATCTTGTCCTTCTTGGGCATGACCCACCTAACCTTGCTGCATATCCCCTAATTTTCAGTCATTCCCGGTTGATGAGGCTTGAGGCTAAGCGTTACCTTTAGAACGTTTTCACTTAGAATGCCCATCGTCCACCTGACGATGTTTCGCAAGCATTCATCCATACAAGTCCGTCCCGGGTTCGAACGGAAGCGAAGGCACTACTCCTACTACATCCATTTTGGAAATATCCTCAGGATTAGTAGCGACTAGCCCTTGCACTTCATTGCTCCATCTTCGACTCCGAACACGTTTCATCGCACGAAAACGTACAAACCAGATCGAAGTGGTTTTCGAGAATTAAATCTCGATCCCGGTCTCTTCGAAACGATCACGCATTGTCCAATATTGATAGTCGGTGATTTAACTATCAATTTATATTCATAAACATCCATAGCATCCATCACAAAATAAATAATTCCCAAATTATTTATTTGCTTCGAATATCTTTAAAGGATATATTTTCAAATTTTCTAACTCATTTGAAAACAATTTTCCAAAGCACTTTCCTTTACAAGGTAAATCCTTTACCAAATATTCCCATTGGAAATAACCAAGTTCAAAACATTTAGATTTAAAATAATCAAAAATACTTTATTCTAAAATATATTTTAAAATATAGAAATTTTCTTATTAGTTATTTCTCAAAAATATGATTTCAAAATATCTAAAATAAAACTATTTATTAGGATATAAATCTTAGTTTCGAATAAGGGTTTTAGTTCAAACTAACTTATAAGTAAAGTTTTAAAAAGGTAAATACTAATTTCAATAACTTAAGTCAAAACTAGCTTTTTAAACAAATCTATTTGTAAAAATAATTATTAAGGTATTTATAAAATTTTCTATTTCTGATTTATAAATAATTACTTTAAAATAATAATTTCCAAAACACTCTTTTTAAACAAGTTTAAATTTTCAAAACTTCCTTTTTATAAAATCGGTTTAAACTCGAACTCGGTTCTTCCCAGGAAATCTCATTTCCACATAAACATCACAGAAATCCTTCTCACGATTTCTGTCGATTTATTTCAATTTAGTTTTATGGTTTGAATAACATAAATTTACTTTCATATTTATCCGCTGATGATATTTCTCTTTGTTTATCATCTCAGATTTTACAAATTTTCAATTTTCATTCTAAATAGATTTCAAATTTTAATTCTTTTAAATTCAATATTTAACAATATCTTTTATTTCTCTAATATTCAATTTATCCATTTATAATTAATTATGGATTTATAATTTACTCAGCAATATTCCAATACAATTTTATTTCAGTTTTCCGTCCAAACAGATTCTAATTTATATATTCCTTTAAATTCCTTATTTATAAATTTCTTAATTTCTTTTTGGAAACCCAATTTAATTTCTTTATAATTAAAACTCCAATTTTCTTTATAATTAACATTCTAGGTTTAAAGTTTATACCACAATATCACAATGCAATTCAATTCCAAATTTATCAATCACAATATAAAAACAGGCATCATCATCAATTATAAAAATATTACTACACTGTGAGGAATCCAGTTGGATCCCTCCAACCTGTTTTCCCTGCATCCACAAATATTAGCACATCTATATATATATATATCGATTCCATTCGATAATAATCAACATATTCAGCTAAACATCCAAACAAACAGTCAATATTAGCTGTCTAACTTTACTAGTATCCAGATGTGAGTGAGAATAACTCACCTTGAGTTTCGGCGAGCGTTCGAAATTTAAATTGAACCGAACGATGTCCGATTTAACTCAAATTTCTACTTGCCCGGAATGGATCCGGATCTGCACCACTGCGAAGTACTCTTTCCTGCGATTCCGACGCTACCGAATTCGTTGAATTCGGATAACGTATGCAAGAGTTATTAATTTAAAAGTTTAATTACCAATTTAAAGCAATTTCCTTTATATTTAATTTTATTATTTACCACAAATAATCGAGGCCATTCAAAAAGTGATACCCAGATCTACGCCGCACCTATGATTCTCTCTTCTTCGTTGCTAAAAAGGATGAACGAACGAACGAACCCCAAAACCGTCACCCCAATCGAAAATCGCGACCCGGAAGAAGCACCGATACAATAATCCATCACCACCCCTACATGCGTCGGCCCCACCTCCTCCATCGGCCGTGAAACGACAAAGCTCGGTCGAACTTAGACCGTGAAAAACGAGCGCAAAGTTCACACGAACGTTAGCGAGAAATCCGGTGATCTATCACGTTACACACGACTTCGACCGTTGGATGCGCTCGCCTCGAAGAGCCCTACGACTTTTGTTTAGAATGTTTTTGAAATTAATTTGTGGATTGATCAGAAATTGAAGAGAAAGGTTGGTGATTTCCGGCCATTGAGTAAGATAGTGTCGGCCGAACTAGGTCTAGGGTTTTAGAGATTATAATGAATATATAATAGTTTTAATATTATTTAATTAATAAAATTCTCAATTTAACAAGTTTATGCATACGACCTCCAAACTTCGCGATCCGATAGGCGATTCTAGGGTTTTTTCGTGTTCCGGACACAATGGAACAAGTTTCGTAAGCTAATACGGTCGTATGTGCAAGTTACGGAATTAAACGATCTATTTAAAATTAAACCGATTAAAACGATTTCGATGCGTTTCGAGCTGCCACGGTCAAACGACAACTCCGATTGCTACGAAAATTGAAATCCGATAATAACTAACTATTACGGATCCAACGGAGCTGGTTTCGTCGAATTCCAAGACTGTGCCCCGGAAGGCTATTTTAACTCGTCTATTAAGTCGAGCGATTTTCGAAATTGACGAAAACGCTTAAAATTTCACTTTTAAAATTTTATTAATTTAATAATAAATCATATAAAATTTATAAACACAATAAAAATCATTCTGGCTCATTCCGGACTAAAATCGGATTAATTCAATATTTTAAAATATTAAATTCTCTTATTAAATTAATATAAAATCCCAAATAATAACTTATTAAAATTAAAATTTATCTAAAAATCCAACCGCACTTTTAATGACCAAATAGACTGAAAAATAAATTTGAGAACCATCACTATCACTATTTACATCTAGACTCCCCAAATTATTCTCAGTCCAATATTAATTATTATTATTCAATTTCAAATTGAATGTCCACATTAGAAATTCTAACTTGTTATCTTAATTTAAACCAATTCTTTTTAGTTCAAAATAAATCTTAAACTAATAGTAAACATTTAAAATGAATTAAATGTTCACAAATCCCGTGTTAAAAATTCCGGGATGTTACAAGTTGGTCCTATACATATGGTCCGTGATCAAGAAAAGAATTGCAATAGTTAAATGATGATGTGCAATACCGCTCAACCATAGACCTCCTGTTATTGGATCTAATCCTCCACGAAAACTTAAAAAATCCGCGTATTTTGACCAATTCAAGGTGAAAACAGAGGTTGCTCCCTCGGCAAAACTGGGAAAAAGTTGAGACAACAGATCCCGATTCAAGATAAATTCAGGAGGAAGTGGGATCTCTTTAGGAACAACTCTAGCGTCGAGAAATTGGTTAATTGTAAAGATACATGGAATTGGTGTCCTGCCCAAGAAAGAGACCCAAGTCCTAGTAACCCTGCTAAGTGGTGATTCAACATCGATTCTACGTCTTGGAAACAAGCTAATTTTTGGGCGGCTTTGTGATAATGGAACTAACCAGCAAAAAGCTTTAACCATTCAAAGACCAATGCACCAATTGCCGTACAATAGAGTTGTAATTCACTAGTTATTCCAGATGATCGTCATATCTGAGAAAACCAGGAGGTTATTTGTATTCCTCGAAAGTCATCTCCTACATCGCCATTTAATATTTCTTAACCCATTATTGGCCAAACAACTTGAGCACTGGGTCAAATGTGAGTACGATCACTTAGCCATTCTTAATAATTGGAAAAAAGGGCGTTATGGAAGTACATACCACTCAGCCAAAGAAAGATAATGAGAGTTGAATGAAATGAGCACTAAATACTTTTCGAGAGATCTCTTCAAATCGCTGGTATGACTATCGAAATCATGAGCATCACCATGTAGGTTCGAGATCCAAGTAGTAGTATCGGGGCCTTTAGCATTGTTCTTGAGAAATGACCAGGTTTAGGCCATTCCTCAAAAGACGTTTTTATAGGAACCTTATCTACAGCAATTTTCACTTCGGGTTCCCATGAACGAATAATCATTAAGTCCTCCTCTTTCCGAAGAACACATACAAAAGGGACCTTCCAGTAATCAAGTTTTTAGTGAACCTATAAAAGATAGATATTTTTTTATGTTTATAATAGTAATTAGTTTCTGTCTTTCCTTATCTCCCATTTAGCTATTTATTTTAGTTATTCACTAGAGCAATTACGATATTGAAGTTGATACAGGGCAAGTGTTCGGATGTGTTATGACGTAATGATTAGGTGTCTAACAGACTTTTTTGGTGGAAAATCTTTTCTCGGCATAACGAAAAAACAATTTTTTGCAATCTAGTCTAATTTATTTCTATCTAAATATTGAAGTGCCCATATAAATCGAACTTGATAGAGCATAATTGTGACGACCCGGAATTTCTGACAATTTAAATTCGAATATTTAATTGATTTTAAGTACTTAAAAGTTAGTTTATAACTTGAGTTTCAAATATCGTTGTTTACTGAATAATTTAAAATTTTAATTTAAAAATTGGAATTGGGTAAAATGTTGAATCTAGAGTTTTAAGCCTGTTAAACATAATTTGAAGGCTTATAAAATTTATAATGATGATACTGAAGATAATAGAATGGTTGAAATTTAATTTAAAGGTGATTTGTTCAGTTTTAATAATATACCGTTTAAATCGATATTTAAAAATAGCCTTCCGAGGCACACTCTCGGAATTCAACAAAACCAGTTCCATTGGATCCGTAATAGTTAGTTACTATCGAATTTCAATTTTTGTAGCAATCGGAGTTGTCGTTTGACACTGGCAGCTCAAAACGCATAGAAACTATTTTAATCAATTTAATTTAAAATTGATCGTTTTCTTTTGTAACTCGTGCATATGATTGTATTAGCTTCCGAAACACATTCCATTGTGTTCGGAATACAGGTAAAACCTTATGAACGCTTGTGGGCGTGTCTGATTCAGGGTTCGAGATTTCGCGTTATGCGTAACGAGGTATTTTGGAAATTTAAAAAAAAAATTAAAAATTATAAAAGTCAATCAGCCACCCTATATCGTACTCAGCCACCCTACCTCCTGAAACGCACAGACCTACTTTCCTTCTTTCTCGTTTAAATCACTGCAACCTTCCTCTTCACGCCATTATCAATGCGTCTCCTTTATATTAACAGCCGAGATAATATAAAAAGGAAGAAAATCAAAATCAAATCAAGTTCGAATTTGTTAATGGTCGAACTTCCTCCCTTCTCCTATACCTTAATGTTTCGAATCCATCTTCAGATAAAGCCCAAATCTAATTCGGAAAAAAAAATGGCCTTTCTCTCTCTCTCGTTCGACTCGAATCAAGGAAATGCGCTCGAATTTGTTCGTTCCTCTCACGGCAAATCTTCGAAAAGGGTATAAGATGAAGTGACACGAGGTGGTATCGCGAAGGGTTTGGGAGGCAGATTTTGCGTTTGGTGACTCGATCGACCGAATGTCGATCGGGTAGGGGAAGGCGAAGGCGCTCGTGCAGGCACGTGGGGGTGGAAGGTGCGCGGTGGCATCAGCTTCAAGTTTCAAATAATCGTTTCATCGGTTAGTTTGACGCGAAATCTTCATTTCGTTGTCATTCGTTAATATCCGCTGCGTCAGTTTGGTATTAGAGCTAGACTTAGCCAATCATAGCTAAGCCGGAAGATTTGAAGTGTTGGATTTTGAGCCGAGTTGAAGTTTTGGATCAAGGCCGAGAGATACAAGCCGAGCCGAGCTAAGTGCGGGCCGAGTGAAGTCAAGTTCAGATTTGAGTTAAAGTTGTGCTAGTTGAAGTGTGTTTGGATTTGCTGAAGATTCGACAATGCCTCCGAGACGTGCTAATCGATTTCAAAATGTTGAAGATGTATATCGAAGACAAGAAGCTGAACAAATGGAACAACGTATTAATGAAAAGTTTGATGAAGGTATTGGAAAGTTAGATAAATTGATGAATGATTTGAATAAAAGTCAATGGAGAAGATCACCAGTCTCGAACCATGAAGGAAACAGTGTTTCGCCATCGGTTGCGGAAGCGAGGAGGGTGTCCCACAATCTTGTCAAGATAGAAGAGAATTATCAGTTTCAATGAGAAGAGAAACCATCAGTACAGAAATGAAGAGAGAAGAACTCCACGTGAGTTTGGAGACGAGCCATATCGTGATGCTGAAAGACATAGTAGAAGAGATATGCGTGATCGTGGAGATGTTGATGGTCGAGATCGATATCGAAGTGCATTTGATTATGATGAAGATGGTGATAGAGGTAATGTTCATTATCGAGATCGAGGCCAAGTGCGAAATCAATATCGTGATTAGAAGATGATCGTAAATAGGAGTCGGGGATGAAGACAGAAATTTCAGAATTCAAAGGAGGAATGATAGAGGAAGAGTTTCTGGATTGGTTATCAAATGTTGAAGAAATTTTTGACTTCAAGGAAGTACCCGACCATCGTAGAGTTAAGTTGGTTGCTACACGATTGAGGGGAAGAGCTATGGCATGGTGGAAACAAACTAAACTTACACGGGAAAGGATGGGAAAGTCGAAGATTGTTTCATGGGAGAAGATGAAGAAGTTGACGAAGGCTACTTTTTTCCCTTATAATTATCAGTCTCTTATGTATCAGCGCTTACAGAATTTGAGACAGGGAACAAAGTCAGTAAATGACTATGCAGATGAGTTTTACCAACTGATTGCCAGAAATGGTATCATGGAAACAGAGGAACAGTTGACAGCTAGATTTGTTGGAGGGTTGAGAATGCAAATTCAGGATATGGTGAATGTGTTTGATCCAAGATCCGTTGTTGAAGCACACCAGAAGGCTCTAGCTTGGGAGAGGCAAGGTAGAAGAGGAGGTAGTGTGTTTACAAATTCTAACAATCAAGTGAAAGGGGCTATTAGCAATACGAATGTTTCCAAGGCTATTAATAAACCGGTTGTCAATGAAGTTGCTAAGACCAAGGTCAACAATAATTTCGAGTGTTATAATTGTCAGGAGTTTGGTCACAAGCGCAATGAATGTCCAAAGCCTAATAAACGAGTGATGTTTGCTAAGGTTGAGGATGAGGATGCAGAAGTAGAATGTTCAAATTCACCACAGTTGAGGAGGAAGAAGAATTGTCAGGAGATGAGGGTTGTAATTTGATGATGAGGAGGTATTGTTTGATGCCAAAGCAGGCAGAGGAGACTAGTTGGTTGAAGAGTAATATCTTTCAGTCAACGTGCACTATTTTGGGAAGGGTTTGCAAGTTTTTCATTGCTGCAGGAAGCTGTGATAACATCATTTCTTCAGAAGCTGTAAAGAAGTTGGCGTTAAAGATAGAAAAGCATCCCAAACCTTACAAGTTGGCTTGGTTGAGGAAAGGTGGAGAAGTGAAGGTTGGTCGAAGAGCTCGTGTAACTTTTTCCATTGGAAAGAAGTATAAGGATGAAATCTGGTGTGATGTGGTTGATATGGATGTCTGTCATTTGTTGTTGGGGAGACCGTGGCAATACGATAGAGGTGTGCAACACGATGGGAGGACTAACTGTTATAGTTTCATGTTCGAGGGCACTAAAGTCACCATAGTTCCTAAAAAGCGACAGCAAGATGAAGGCAAGTAGGAGGAGATTGAAGAACTAAAGACTCTGTTATCTTTAAAGGAATTTGTCAAGGAAGTAGAGGATGAGCCTGAAGTATTTCTGTTAATTGGACGTGAAACTAGTGAAGCGGTTGAAATTCCTGAAAAAGTTAAGACGGTGTTGAAGGAGTTTGAAGATGTATTTCTTGAAGAATTGCCAACAGAGTTACCATCGTTGAGAGACATACAACACCAGATTGATCTTGTTCCGGGAGCTGTGTTACCACAAAGACCACACTATAGAATGAGGCCAAAGGAGCACGAAGAGTTGAGAAGGTAGGCGGAGGAGTTACTTGAACAAGGGCACGTACAAGAAAGTTTAAGTCCTTGTGCAGTACCATCATTGTTAGTGCTGAAGAAGTATGGAACTTGGAGAATGTGTACAGATAGTCGAGCACTAAACAAGATTACAGTGAGGTATAGATTTCCGATGCCTAGATTGGATGATTTGTTAGATCAGTTGAATGGAGCCGCTATCTTTTCAAAGATTGATCTGAATAGTGGATATCATCATATTCGAATTCGACTAGGGGATGAATGGAAGACCACATTCAAGACACGGAAAGGGTTGTATGAGTGGCTGGTCATGCCGTTTGGTCTTTCGAATGCACCTAGTACGTTTATGCGAGTGATGAACCAGATCTTTCGACCGTTTATTGGAAAGTTTGTAGTAGTATACTTTGATGATATATTGATATACAGTGGGAGCACCGAAGAACATCTACTACATTTGCAGGAAGTGTTGATGATACTTCGTCAGGAGCAATTTTATGCGGCAACAAAGAAATGCGTGTTCATGATGCATAGTGTTTTGTTTTTGGGGTATGTATTGTCCAAGGAAGGTATCCAGGTGGATCAAAGTAAAGTTGAAGCAATCAGAAATTGGCCACAGCCCAGGACTATAACTGAAGTAAGCAGTTTTCATGGTTTAGCATCATTCTACCAAAGGTTTGTTCCACATTTCAGTAGCGTGATGGCGCCTGTTGCTGATTGTATGAAGGGCAAGCAGTTTTCATGGACAGAGGAAGCAGGATTTGCTTTTGAGTGAATCAAGGAACTTTTGACGACAGCACCAATTCTAGTTTTCTCGGATTTTCAGTTGCTATTTGAATTACTTACTGATGCATCTAAAGTTGGAATTGGAGAAGTGTTAAGTCAGAGGGGCCGTCCAATTGCTTATTTCAGTGAGAAGCTTTCAGGAGCAAAGATGAGATATAATACTTATGGCATGGAATTCTATGCTATTGTTCAAGCCATAAAGCATTGGACACACTATTTGTTCCATAAAAAATTTGTTCTGTATACTGATCATGAAGCCTTGAAACATTTGCAAGGAAGGATAAGGTTGTAGCCAGACATGCTTCATGGATCGCATACTTTCAGCGGTTTACATTTGTTGTGAAGCATAAGTCAGGAGTTACAAACCGTGTGGCAGATGCATTGAGCAGAAGGAATCATTTGTTGACTACGATGAGAGTTGAAGTGACGGGGTTTGATGTTTTTCCAAAATTGTTTGTTGAAGATCCTTACTTTGCTAAGATTGTAGATGAAGTCGAGAAGCGGAAGACGGGTGAGTATCTGTTGGTGGATGGTTTTCTCTTCAAAGGAAATCGGTTGTGTATACGAGAGTGCAGTTTGCGAATGGAGATTGTGAAAGAATTGCATAAAGAAGGACATGTAGGAAGATATCGTACCTTGCAGTTGATTTCTCAATCATATTTTTGGCCTTCCATAAGGAAAGAAGTTGAAAGATTTGTGGAGAGATGTCACGTATGTCAAATTTCCAAAGGGACAGCTACAAATGCAGGATTGTATATGCCATTGTCCGTGCCTACTAGACCATGGGTTGATATTAGCATGGACTTTGTTTTGGGTTTGCCAAGAACTCAACGAGGAAACGATTCTATATATGTTGTGGTGGATAGATTCTCGAAGATGGCACATTTCATAGCTTGTAAGAAGACAGCTGATGTAGTCCGTGTTGCTCAATTATTCTTTAAAGAGGTTTATCGACTACATGGACTATCGGAGACCATTGTTTCTGACAGGGATACTCGATTTCTAAGTCATTTTTGGTTGAGTTTGTGGAAGACGGTTGGAACTAAGCTGAATTTTAGTAGCGCCTATCATCCGCTAACAGATGGGCAGACGAAAGTGGTGAACAGATCTTTGGGAAATTTGTTGAGATGTCTTGTGAAAGATAATTTAAAGAGCTGGGATGTGAAATTGCGTCAGGCGGAATTTGCAGATAATCATGCAATGAATCGAAGTACTGGATTCAGTCCATTTCAAGTAGTATGTTCAGCAATTCCGAAGGGACCGTTGGATTTATCTACAGTGCCACTTCAGAAAGGGGTTGTTAAACGAGCTTGTGATTTCGTTAATGAGTTGCAAGAATGTCACAGAATTCTTCATGAACGATTGCTTCAGTCAAATGAGAAATATAAGCAACTTGTAGATAAGAAGCGAAGGAGTGTGGACATCAAAGAAGGTGATTTTGTTTATGCATTGTTGACCAAGGATCGTTTTCCAGTTGGAACTTACAACAAATTGAGAGCTCGAAAGATTGGTCCAGTAAAAATTTTGAAGAAAATTGATAATAATGCATATCGGTTAAGATTGTCGGATCATGTCCATACTGCCGACGTTTTCAACGTCAAACACTGATTCCATATCATGGGGATAAGTGTGTCGAAGAAGAGGAAAGTGTGAATTTGGGGTTGAACTCCTATCAACCAGGGGAGGATGATGCAGCGCACAATGCTAACTCATTTGCTTTAAGTCGCACGATAGCCTTAAGTCGTTTGCAACCAAATGAGATAGATGATGCAATAGGGGAGAATGCAGCGCAATTCGCGTGTGTTTTATGTCGCCGACGACCTAGTGAGCTGATAAGTCGCCCAAGCGACCTAGCAAGTCAAATGGACCGACCTAGCGAGCTACGTGATCCAGCGCAACATGCTTTAGGTCGGTTGCGACCTAGTGGGATACGGCCTAGCGAGATAAGAGGGAAGGAAGAAGCAGTGCACGAGTTATGCGAGCTATCTACTTAGGTCGTTCGTGAGTTATTCTTAAGTCACTCGAGATTGTTCAGAAGCTATTTCTTAAGTCGCGAAGGCCAAGGTCGCGTGAAGATATTTCTGAAGCTTAAGCCGCTGATTTTTAGTGCGCTCAGATCTTAGACCGTCCAGTTCTTTAAATCACTCATGTGATAGGTCGCGGCCATGTTTGTTTAGGTTGCATGGGTTGATAAAGTCGATTGTATTGTAATGTGTTGTAACTGTTAGGTCGTAGATCGTTTGTATGTTTGTTAACTTATTTGTTTTTAGGTCGCATGTGTTAGCACGTGGGTCTATTAGGTCGTGCCTGTTAGGTCGCCGACCTGTGTTGTAAAATTCTATCAATAGAGGTATTGTGTCACTTGTAAAGTAAGTTGATTTTGAATAAAACTTTGTTTGAGTGCTTTGTGCCTGGTTGAAATTGGAAGTTGAGCGTTGTCTCCTTTCTCCATTTTCGGATATTCGAGTGCGCTTGAATCAACGGATTTGAAGCCGATTCACGGAATCTCGTGCGCGAGATCAACGTAGAAGAATCGTATATCTTTTAACACGGTATCATGCGCGATCAACATGTTGGAGATAGCTAGAATTCAGAATCTCTCGAGATCACCGAATTTGGGCATTCGGTATTTTCAATCCATCGATTTATCTTGTTTCAACTAATCGTTTAATCGGTTAGTTTGACGCGAAATCTTCATTTCGTTGTCATTCGTTAATATCCACTGCGTCATATATGGGCGACGATTGGGACTTGATGGTGAAGCAGCATGAGCGTACAACAGTTAAAGACAACGACGCGAGAGGTGACGAGTTGTTTCTAGAAGGTCATGTTGTCGATCGAGATGCTGATTGAGGCTTTGCGAGGAGATGAGTCGTGAGCAGTAGCGAGTGTTGACAAGCTTGCGGGAAGGGTGGTTTCTTCTCTGTTAGGAGGCTGTGAAGGTATTTTTTGTTTGTTTTATTTAAATTATATATATATATATATAAACATAATAAAGGAAAATAAATTATTAGCTTAAAATTAAAACATCAGTTAAAATAATAAATGGTAATTAAGTTGTTGTAATTAACTTTTTTAATTTTTGAGTTGCTAAAAATAGTTTGTTAACTATTATTTTAAAAAATTTAAATCAAATAAGGAGTTAAGTTGAATAGGTGAATGGTGATCAATTGTTTGATTTATTCAAATAATAATAAATCATAAATTGTTTAATAAAGGTCTGAAATCGTGAAGAAATCAAGCTGGATTTGAAATAGATTGCATACAGAATCAAAGGTGAGTAATCTCACGCTTCTGGATTTTTATTTAAATTTAAATGGTTAAATTTAAATGATTGATTGAATGGTTGGAATTGAATTGATGTGCTATATATATAGTATATGCTGAAATGATTGATATTCTGTGGTGAATATTTTTGGTAATTGGAATACTGAATGTTGTGGTTTGCTTGAATATTTAGATACCCTTAGTTATCGAAATATATATAAATTGGATTTTTGAAAGAAATATAAGGGTGAATTTTGAAAGTGAAATAATTATAGAATAAAATTAAGAATGTATTGGGAAGAAATGAAAGTGATATTCAAAAACTGAAGTTGAATTGTAAAGTAGAGATATAAAACAAGTTTTAAACCAAAGATAAATCTGGAATTCAAGTTAGTGAATCACAGCTTTAAAACAAATAATTTTTTAAATTTAATTATTTTAACAACTTGAATGTTTGAGTGCAATTTTAAATTGATTTTAACTTAAAAACGAATTTGGTTTTAAATAGCTTTAAACTACTATTTCAAATGAGTAATTAATTTATTTAATGAAGTAAATAAAAGGTAGTTAATTGCAGCTTGAGATTAATCGAGAATGATTAATATTAAGGTTTAATTAAAGTAATTAATTTAGATTAGGATAAATTAAAATAAAATTGGAAATCATTAATTTATATAATTAATGGTGTAAGTAAAGAATGATTAATTAAGATTAATTAATCGATATTAAGTGATTTAGATTAATTAATTAGTTAGTAATCAAGGACTAGTGTAATTAGTATAGTCAATTAATTTATGAAGTAATTAAGATTACTTATTGATTTTGGTTAAGAAGAATTAATATCGTGAAATTAATTAAAGTTAATTACTCGAATGTAATTGAAGGATAATTAATCCAGGGTGATTAATTAAGATGAATAATGAAGGGATAATTGATTACTTGATTTGAAATTAGTTAATGTTAAATAAAGAAATTTAAGTCGTTGAGGTTAGTAATTTAATCAGGATTAATTAAATTAAATTTTTATGTGATTAAGCTTTGCTTATGGATGATTGAATGATATTAGATGTTTTGAATGAGTTGATATCTCTGATATTGAAATGTTGTGTATTTCATTTGGATAACTTGGGTTAGGAAGATATAAGACTCGAAGAGACCTGGTTCGGGTATTAGGAAATGCCCAAAACCACTTCGAGTTTTTATAGATTGATATGTAAAATCTATATGCTGGAGTGAAGTGATCTGGAGGAATTGGACTATTTTAAATCTAAATCTTGGGAATTTGGAAAACTTATTTGTGAAATAAGTGAGGACTATAATAAATTGTGGCTTTGTGAATTACTTCGAGTTACCCCGAGTTTATATAAGTAGAATGCTTTGTATTCCATGTTAGATGGGTTTACTCACGCTGGTTTCCAGCCTAACCCGGGTGTTACTTTGATTAATGCTCGGGTCAGTCCGAGTATTACAGATTTTCAGGTAAGGACGTTCTGGACCTCAGGAGGCGAGCTGGATGGCAAGAACGTATGGAGTGTTTCCGTTGTATTTTATTTCTGTATATCTGTGGCATGATAATTGTGCATATTTCGGTGACTATATATATGTGTGTAACTCAGATGTATTTAAATGTAATCGACAGATATAGTATTCTTTTGTAAACTTTTATTATTATATTTTATCTGTTGCGAATGTGAGATGTTGATGTTTCTGTTTTTCTTCTTCTATCTGTTTCTTCTTTTTTATAACTATATGGAATTTTCGGGTTCGAAAATTCTGGGTCGTTACAGTTGGTATAGAGCTGAAAGGTTAAGCAAGAACCTTGGCTCTGGTGGGGATGACTCATTGAATAAAGTCTGTAGTACTCTAGGATGAGTTGTATATATATAAATATGAGCGCGTACTAGTTATTTTCTTATATAATTTTTTTATGATTTTTTATAAAAAATATATATTTTGATATATAAAGCACTATCTCCTTCTAATAAATATTAAGGTGATGGGTTGTTAAATCATTGAAATGAAATTAAGCAGTAATATAATACAACCAAATTGAAATCTTGAACTAGAATTAAATTAAGTGGCACAGAAATAAAACCAAACTTAAATTAAGCAAATTGAAAAGAAATTATAGAATTTGAACTCAAAAATTAAATTATTTAAAACTTTAAATAAGTTTAATTTGGTTTAAAAGGTTAAACCAATCTTTGAGAATTTAACTCGAATTTATATAATTCGAGATGGTTTAAATTTAAGATTGAAATTGAATTTGTAACAGCCCGTAAATCCGTACCGCTTGAGTCAACACTATTCTACAACAATCCACTCAAGTTGCACAGAAATACGAACCATTTGGTTTAAAGAAGAAGAGGTAGAAGAAGAGAATAGAAATCAACATCAGAATCTAAACATCGCAGCGGAATAAAATATAATAGATAATAAATAAAACTTTACTCAAAAGCAAATATATCTGTTTACATATTACATCATCAGAGTACATCAATCACAGCTCAACAATATCATACACTGGATACACAACTACTCAACACAGTGGAAAATATACATAAACAAATACGGGAGTACGTATCGTCATCCTGCTCGTCTCCTGAGCTCCACAACATCATATCCTGTATCCTATAATACTCGGTCTGATCCGAGCATTACAGTTAAATAATACCCGAGTCAGTCTGGAATACCAGCGTGAGAAAATCACACCCAATTGATTATTAAAGTTTCAAAAATCCTTTGAAAACAAAAGCATCTCGTAAGACCACGCCACAAATAAACATGTCGGGTTTTTACCTTACGATAGTAAAACAATTTTAATAGAAATCCTTTGATATTATAATAGGGTCTATATACAAATACTTATAAAATAGCCGAAATTGTTACATTCATTAAATTCCAGCTACTAGCCGCAGAGTGGATAATACAAACAAAACTCCTACAAGGCTCATAGGGAGAATGGATTTCCAACTAATGACTGGGCACTGGGGTACCACCTGTCACAGTACGGGGCCCAGATCGCCGTACCGAGGAGTACGCCCGCCCCCCTACAACACAAGACCGGGACTACCCCTTACTGGATAATCCCGGGTGAGATCACCCCACAGTTGGGATCAGCAACCGCCCACTAAGCCGAAATAAAACGGGAAATCTAGACAGGGATGACCTCACCCTACTTGGGTGCTGCCCACCTAGCCTTGCTGCATAACCCTTGATTTTCAGTCATTCCCATTTGATGAGGCTTGACGCTAAGCGTTATCTTTTTAAAACATATCCCTTAGAATGCCCATCGTCCACCTGACGATGTTTCGCAAGGATTCATCCATACAAGTCCGTCCCGTGTTCGAATGGAACCGAAAGCACTATTCCTACTACATCCATTTTGGAAATATCCCCAAGATTAGTAGCGACTAGCCCTTGCACTTCACTGCTTCATCTTCGAATCCAAAATCGTTTCAACGAAAACGTACATACCGGATCGAAGTGGTATTCGAGAAATAAATCTCGATCCCGGTCTCTTCGAAACGATCAACGCGTTTGTCCAATATTGATAGTCGGTGATTTAACTATCAATTAATATTCTCAAACAACCATCAATCAATAAATAATTTCCCAAATTATTCATTTATCTCAAAATATCTTTACAAGATATAATTTCACTTTCAAATCCTTTTGAAAACAGTTTTCAAACTATCTTCCTTTTTCTCAGAATAAATTCCGAGTATTTCCATTTCCACTGGAATCACCAAGCACAAAACTTTAGATTTTTAAAATAATTTAAAAACACGTTATTGTAAAATATATTTAACATTTAATTTGGAAAAATTTACTTTAATACTTAATTTATGATAATACTTTAAACAAAATACCAAATCATTCTTTAAATAATTATTACGATAATAGATTAAACAAAAATACTTACTTTGGAATTTACTTTTAAACACTTAAGTTAAAACTACTTTAATAATTTACTAAAAAATACATACTATATAAACATTGAAAATAATGTTACTCAATGAAATACAAAACTAGGTTTCTATTATAAAAAAACAAAATACTAAGTTACTTCTTAATAATTACTGCTATATAGATTAAATGGAAAATACTTATTTCAGACCTTAAACATTAGAGATAATAAATTTACAAAACTTGCTTTCTTTAAAACAACTCTAAAACATTTAATTTATATTTAAAAATCTACTTTTAAAAACATGTACTTGGCTATCCAAAGAAAATTCCAACTTCAATCACTTAAATCAATTTTTCCTAAATTGTTTTCCAATTTATTTTATTTAAAATAAGTTTCTTTAATTACTCAATTCATTTCAAAATTCATTAATTATGGGCTTAATTATTGTTGTTATTATTATTTTTCATTTGATTTTAAACCCTTTAACTGAAATATACGTATTTCAGGTTATTCCCAATTCCTTCTTTGTTCCTTCCAAAATTTAAAACCTTAAATTTAAAATAAATGTTTTGTTCTTTTAAATAATAGCATTGGAGTTTAGAATTCATTAACTTTCTGTTTATTCAAAAATTTCCTTCCATATACGGAATTTATTTTTAAGAATTTAAAATTGTTACTATTCTTATTTAAATTCATTCCTAATTTATTTAAATTCTCTATAATTATTTCACTTACAAATTCTCTTCATTTTATTCCCAAAATCCAATTCTATATATCTTGATAAATTAGTGCACTTCAGGTAAACCATAACATCCAATATTCCAATTGTCAATAATATTCATCACAGAATATAAAATAATCACAACAGAGGGTATTAAATAATTTAAATAAATGATGATGGATCCAGTTGGATCCCTCCAACCTGATTTCCCTGCATCACAGATGTTAGCATCACATAATATGCCGATTCTAAATTATACCATACTATATCACATGAATAAATTCAAGCATTCAAAAAATTATTTAAATTTAATCATTTAAATTTAATTTCACTATGTGAGATTAACTCACCTTGCATTTGTTTTGCAATTCTTCCCAATCTCGATTCGTTTCCATACTTTTGACCTTGAATAAATAATTTATACGGTTTATCAATATTCAAAATAAATCGAACAATTTTACTTCCAATTTAAAATTTTGATTAACAATTGATTTGGTTTAAAATTGATTTCCCCTAATGAACTTCCATCAGTAACTCAAATAATTGATTATCCAATTAAACAAATTACTTCTTCGTATATTTAAATAAAACAGTAGTTCTAGTATGTATTTTTTTATTACTATTTTAATTCTCGCTGAAAATAATTTCATTTTTTTCAAACTAATAATTTGATTTTAAACTAAGTTTACTTTTAATACATATTCTTTAGTAACTAAAAAGGATAATTAAGTTTATAAAATAAATTAACCACCGTGAATACACATTTTTCCAACTGAATAGTCTTAAATTAACCATCTAACTTGATTACTAAAACGAACAGAAATAGAAATAAACGAAAAAACTATACCTTACTGCTGTTGAAAACGCGCGGCCCAAACTCCACGCACGCATCCGACCATCAAGCCTAGCATGCCCATCACGGTCGCCGCCCTGACATCCCCTTCGTACGCGGTCGCCTCGCAGCGGCAGATCGCGACTGCGTCGCTCGATCGCCGTTGCCAAATCGTGCCCATGATGCTCAGTTTCCCCATCGCGAACAGTCGCGTATACTGTTCCACCACCTCGAAGACAAGTCAAGACCCTTCGACCACTGATTTGAGGAAGCACGAGCAACACTCGAAATCGACTCGGCATTTTATTTCGAAACAACTGATTGATTTCATTTTTTTATATAAAACGCGAGTTCGATTGAAAAGCTCGGCTATTTTTCAACAGAGGGTTTTGATTTTTTTTAGATGATTGACTTGATTTTGATTTGGGTTTTGAACTCGAAGGAGGAAGAGGGGCTTCGGCATTCTTTTGAGAAGAGAACGAATTGGAATTTGCTTCGTGAATTTGAATTGAAACTGAGGGAGATAAATTTGGTTTTCGATTTTGAACTGAAAGGATAATGGTCTCGTGTTCGAAAAGAAACAGGATAAGGGATGGTGTGTTCGAGAAGGCAAAGGAAGCGTGTTGAAGATGCCTTGCTACAGTGTTCACATATTTTTAATTCAAATTAGAATCGATTATTATCAATTAAATTTTCAGCGCGTTTATATATCGTACACACACACTAACTCCGATCAATATGAAATTTGAATTCCAATAATAATTCAATATTACGGACTCAATGGAACTGGTTACGTCGAATTATGAGGCTATGCCTCGGAAGGCTATTTTTAAATTCATTGTAAAACGATAAAATTTCAAAACCAAACTAATCATTATTAAATTCAATTTTAACACTTCTATTATCTTCAATGTTATCAATGTAAATTTTATGAGCCTTCCAATTATTTTTAACCGGCTTACAATTCCAGATTCAACATCTTACCCAATTTCCAATAATTAAACTCAATAATTAAATTTCCAATGATGGTGATATTTGAGATTTAAGTTACAAATTAACTTCTAAATATTTAACATTAATTAAACGTTTCACTTTTAAATGCTCAAAAATTCTGGATCGTCACATTCCTCCCCCTTTAAAAGAATTTCGTCCCCGCAATTACTAGTTAGGAAGAATGGTCCAATACCCGTTTACTATTTTCCCTAAAACCAAACAGTTCAACATCTAACCAACAATCTTTTTATAATAGACCTATTATCATTCTTATTAACTTCACAACTCTCCCATAGTTTCGAACTATACTATTTGTTTAGTTCAAGTTCCAATTTAAAAACAAATCTTGAATTATCAAAATTTTCTCAAAGTTTTTCTAACTTCCTAAATTTTCGAATTTTTTTGCCTGTGTCTCCTTTGCGCGGCTAGCTCGGTACAACTACAAAATGGCTCTACGGCCTCCCAAATCCAAAAGAAAACAAAAAGCCAAGTGGCTCGATCCAAATCCCAATCAAATTTCATACCAGATTTAAATACATACCTATTTGTCGAGCATTTCAAATTTATCTTCTGAAATCAAAATCAGTTCTCTTTTCCCTTTATATTACCTGCATATCCTACTTAGTACTAATATCCAATCACAATATTCCCAAATCATCATAACAACTTTCTTACAAAGTGTCAGTATTTATTCATTCAAATATTAACTTATATTATATTTGTAGTATCAATTCCCAATCAAGAATTAACCATTCCCTTCTTAAGTTAGTATAAGCATTTTATGTGTTCCTTATATTTATTTTCATCTCCCACTTTAGTTTATATCTATTCCTATTCACATTGATTCTTTCATTTCCATATGAATTCAATTTATCTTTAACTTTGAGTATATAAATTTTATTTGTCATTTATTACTAATTCATATCATTATTTTAATTAGTTTCATTTACTAACTTATTTCAATTTCCAATTTGAAATCGTTTTGTCGTTAACAAAATTTTCCAATTTCAAAAAAATTCTAACATCCCAAAATTTTCGAAATATTTTGGCAGAGTCCCCTTTGTACGGAGGGGCTGTTGCAATTTGACAAAAGAGATAAATATATATACATCGACCCACACGGTCGGAAAAACGAAAAACAGTTCATATTTCCTATTTGTATTGCGTAGGCATACCTTATTTAGCATTTTAAGCAAAGCGGCTTATTATTTTTAGCAAATAGCACCACCAAATCCAGCCACACGGCTTCCAGGTACCTGTACTTACTCAATTTAAACATGTAAGTGCCATATATATGAAATTTATTAACATTTCACTCTTTTTAAACAATTACAACATATGAATATTAAAAGCAATGTAACTAAACAACGTTTATAAGCAACTTGTATGTTTTTTAACACTCACGCAATTGTTTCGACCAATCCATAGCCATTTCAATTAATTTTAATGGTTTACAATACCATTTCTTACCTTCAACTTATTTTAACCCCAAACAAACTCATATTCAATTCAATTGATTTCAAAATCAATTCTATTTCACTTTTATCAATTCATAGCATCTTAATTACTTTCATTTACATCAAATGACAATTTATTGTATGCAATGTGACAAGATCTATGTGAGTAAATAAGTACTTATGTTTTATAACCAATTTAAATTGATTTCAACTAAATTTATACTTAATTCTATTCCATTTTTAAATTTATTCACAATCCATATATTCTCATTTTCATTGCATTTCAGATTTGAATCCATTCACTTGCATTTCATTTTATTAACCAAACCAGTTCATTCAAAACCATTAACAACTTAGGTTCATCTTTATTACCAATTAAAATTTCCTTTTATTTTAATTCATTCACACCCATTTATTTAGCTCGACACATTCCATTTAAATTTTATTCTCAAACCAATCATTAGCGTTTCATTTAAAATTATTCTATTAAACTTGAAAACATTCAATTGTTAATATTGTCTTCAAGTTATTTCAATTCCTTAACATTTTAAATGGTTTACAATTATTTATTTAAGAATTTTCATTCCATTAAATATTATCGGCAACTGACCGAATTTTATTTCAATTAAAAATTCATTTTTACTTGATTTAAATCCAATCCACTATTATTAAACTTAATTTTAAGTTGAATTTAGTTCAACTCCTTTCCATCTTTTAGCTTAAGTTTATTCATTCCAATTTTATACTTAAGCCCATTTCATTTTCGAGTAAATTTTTTTTTTATTCAACTTAATGCTCTCTCAATTAAATCTCATTTTAAATCTACAATTTCATTTAATTGGTTATTATAAAATTTAACTTTTCAGATTCAACTCATTCAATTGATTACATGACCATTTCCAATTTATTTCCACTTATCTGGATTTTATTTGCAATTCATACCATCACCCTTTTAATCCAATTTATTTTATTTGATACATTTTCGATTATATTTAATTTGTTAACACTTCAAGTTAAATTTTAATTTATAACTCAAGTTATGAATCCACTATCCATTTTCAATTTACCACCCAATTTTATGAACTCACGGTTCAATTTCATTTTCTTCACCAACAATTTTAAGTCGAATCCAATTTATAACTTGAGTTTTATTTCCAAACTTCATCATAAACTCACAATTCAACTTCTATTTAATTACATTGGGTTCTCTTTAAATATTTCATTAACTAATTTATTAACAAATTAGTTCTCCCCTAATTATAATCCAATGCTTAATTTTTACTCCCAAAACAAACATCATTTCATTTAATTTTCTTAGTTCAAATTTATTTTATAATTCAAGTTTGGATTTTTATTTTATTTTCCAATTCATCAAAAATATTTATTTTGGATTTTCTATTTCACTTTCAAATTTTATAAGTCACACTTACTATTTACACAATTTCATTTATTTTAGGCTTGAATATATTCATCTTTTATTTTTATCTCAAGCCTTATGCTTATTTATATCCCAAGCATATTTTATTCCGTGCTTTATAATTCTTTTACAAGTCATTCTAATTTATTTATTTCAATCCAATACTTATCCAACTTATTTTCCAATTATTTAGATAAGAATATAATTCCATTCATAATTCAATTGAATTCTTATTCCAGTCCAATTTTATTTTAACTCAGTTTTATTTAACTCAATTCGATTCCAAGTTGATTCGAATACAACTGGATATTATTTTCAGCCTATCTAATTAATGTCAATCCAGTCAAATTTTTATTTCCCGTCCAAGTTAATTTCATTTTTAACCTTTCTGAACAAACCAATTTTTGGCAATCCGTCACTTAGAAATTCGAAAATGAATACTGATGATGCGGCCGTCATCATCGGAATTATTTTCCAGTAATCCAAGTGGTTTTAATGCTATATCACTTCCCAACATTTATTTGAAATAAATTTCCTTTCAGAAATACCTTCAAAAGAATAATGCTATTATTTATCCCCAAAACACTTCCAAATCTCCGGGATTTAAATTTTCAAATTCTACTTAAATCAATTTTAACTATAATTCATTTGCATAGTTTATGCTCATACAAATTCTCATTTAATTATATTTCAATTAATAAATTTATAATTCATATTTATAAATTCCATTTTATAAAGAATTTATTCCCTTAAATTTTAGTTATATTTCAATTTCTAGTTAAATTTTCGCTTAACAATGATAATACTTTAATATTATCATTTCTAACATCCAAGCAACCATATATTAGCTAAATAGTTTACAAGACTTTTCTTTATATCAAAATATATTTTGGGTAAAATTATTTCATTTACCCACATTTTAAAACAATACCGTGTCGATTGTTCTATTCAAGTGTTTAGAAACCCCTTCGATACAGTTGTCGAGACTGTGCCGACGAAGGTTCATATGCCACTCAATAAACCAATCAACACAATATTAAAACAATTTATATTCGCTAACACATACGCGCTCATATCTATTAATACGCTCAAACTCATTCTAGAGTACTATGGACTCTAATTTAAATGAGTAATTCCCAGTAGAACCAAGGTTATCACTAACCTACGCTCGGATACCAAGTGTAACAGCCCGCAAATCCGTACCCCTTGAGTCAACACTATTCTACAACAATCCTGATGCATCGCGATCTACAGACTCAAGGAAGTTGAATGGTTCAAGACTTTAGGTCGTTTGGAGGCCGCGGTATTAGGTCGCTCGAAATTTTTAGGTCGCTCGCGATCTAGTGTGGGGGTAGTGGAGATAGGTCGATAGCGACCTAGTAAGAAGACAGGTCGTTCAAGCGACCTAATAAGTGTAAAGGTCCAACCCAGCGAGCTAAGTGAACCGGAGCAACATGTTTTAGGTCGTTCGCGACCTACTGGAGACACGCGACATAATGAAGGTCGCTCGTGAGTTAACGAGCTAAGCATGAAGACACTCGAGCGAGGTAACGAGTCAAACACTCCAGCACACAATCCCTTAGGTCGTTCGACCTTATGCCGCATGCTATCAACTTAAGTCGTCGTTCTTATGCCGCATTTCTTAGGTCGCGGAGGAGTTATGTCGCGAGAAGATGAGGCTAATGCTGTGCTGAGTTAGGTCTCAAGTTTCTTATGTCGTTATGCGTTAACTCCCTGTTGTAAATATATGATAAGTCGCATTGTACATAGGTCGTGAGTCGTATGTACCCATGTTGTATTCTGTATAGGTCGCTTGATTGGTTTGTAATACGGTGTATGTGCTTGAGTCGTGTAAGGGTTGTAATGTGTTGAGTCGTGCAGTACTAAGTCACTAACGACCTTGTTTAGGTCGTAGGTCGCCTAGCGACTTAAGTTGGGTCGGGAAATTGTGTTGTGCGTTGAGTTGTAGCCTATAAATAAGTGAGTCTGGTCATTTGTAAAACTTGGTTCCTTTTGAATAAAATTCTTCTTTTGTTAGTTGTATGCTTTCATCTAAATTGGTAGTTGAGTGTAATCTCCTATCTCCACTTACGGTATTCGAGTGCGCTCGAATCAACGTTCGTTGAAGCCAATTCGCGGAATCAAGTGCGCTTGATCAACGCTCGAAGAATTGTAGATCTCTCTTCACGGTATCGTGCGTGATCAACGTGTCAGAGATAGCTAGAATTCGGTATCTTTGGATCAACGAATTTGGGCATTTCAGTATCTTTCAACCCACCGATTGCTACTTTCACCATTCCATCAAATTTTTCGTATTTCCGCTGCGTTAGTTTGGTATCAGAGCTAGACTTAGCCAATCATAGCTAAGCCGAGACTTGGAGCCGATTTTTTTTGAAGTTGTTGAAGATTGTGTTCATCGTGTTCATCGCGAAGTTGCAACAAGTTTGGAACCTTTGATCCATTTCGTTTGGGATCAAAGTGTGGAAAGTGTTTGGATTTGTGATTGAAGGGTTGAGCCGAGCTAAGTATAGGCCGTGCGCCACTTTGTGTAGAAGTGTTGAAGTTTGAATTTGATTTGTTGAAAATTTGTGAATTTTTGAAGTGTTTGTGTTGATTCAATCATGCCACCAAGGAGAGCTAATCGTCATCAAAATGTTGAAGCGTTGTATAGAAGAGAAGAAGCCGAGCAAATGGAACAACGCATTAATGAGAAATTTGATGAAGGTATTGGAAAGCTAGAGAAGTTGATGAATGATATGAATCAAACTCAAAGGAGGAGATCGCCAATCTCGAACCATGGAGGAAACAGAGTTTCGCCATCGGTTACGGAAGCGAGGAGGGTGTCGCCACAATCTTTTAGAGAAAGAAGAGAAACGTCAATTTCATCAAGAAGAGATCACCATGAATATAGACATGAAGAGAGAAGAACTCCACGTGAGTTTGAAGATGAGCCATATCGTGATGAAGAGAGACGTAGTAGAAGAGACATGCGTGATCGAAGGGATGTTGAAGGTCGAGGTCGACATAGACATACATTTGATTATGATGAAGATGGTGATAGAGCTAGTATTCATTATCGAGATCGAGACCAAGTATGAAATGTATATCGGAATGTTGAGGATGATCGACGATGGGAATCGGGAATGAAGATGGAAATTCCAGAGTTCAAGTTTGGAATGGTAGCTGAAGAATTTCTTGATTGGTTGTCTAATGTTGAAGAGATCTTTGATTTCAAGGAGGTTCCTGAGCATAGAAGAGTGAAGTTTGTTGCTACTAGGTTGAGGGGAAGAGCTTTGGCATGGTGGAAACAAACTAAACTTACAAGGGAGAGAATGGGAAAATCAAAGGTTGAGTCTTGGGATAAGATGAAGAAGCTGATGAAGGGCACATTCTTACCTTACAATTATCAATCGCTCATGTATCAGAGATTGCAGAATCTGAGGCAAGGGACGAAGACTGTTAATGATTATGCCGACGAATTTTATCAACTGATTTCTCGAAGTGACATTATGGAGAGGGAGGAACAATTGACATCTAGATTTGTTGGAGGGTTGAGGATCCAGATCTAGGATATGGTGAATATGTTTGATCGTAGATCTGTAGCAGAAGCACATCAGAAAGCGTTGGCCTGGGAGAAGCAGGGAAGACGAGGAGGTGGTGTGTTTACCAGTTCCAATATTCAAAGCAAAGGTGTTAGTGGGAGTTCCAATGTGTCTAAAGTCGTCAGTAAACCAGTTGTGAAGGAGGTTGAGAAGGCCAAGGTCAACAACAGTTTCAAATGTTATAATTGCCAAGAAGTGGGTCACAAGAGTAACGAATGTCCAAAACCAAAGAAGAGAACGATGATTGTTGAAGTTGAAGACGAGGATGTTGGTGAAGGTGATTCTAGTCCAGTGGAGGAGGACGAACAGGATGTTGCGTCAGGAGATGAAGGATGTAATCTAATGATGAGGAGGTCTTGTTTAATACCGAAGCAGGAAGAAGAATCAGTGCTGAACATTCCTCCTATAATAGTACAAGCTCCCATAGCAATGACATATTTTGGTTCAGGCATTTGTTCAAATAATCATACTAAAGATGGAGCCATTTTAGTTGTTACTGCACCGGCTGTTAAAATAATGTCCGGATGCCTAGGGCTCGATCTTGGTAATAATCCATAACGATCAAAGTCGAATCGCGAGCCTATTAATGAAGCAAATTCAATCAAACAACAATTGGTACCATAGAGAAGAGGCCATAAACTGGAGAGTCTTGCCCAATTCGAAAGATCGTTTAATGTACTTGAAATAACGGAATTCGAGGTTGTTTGGTCAAGTAATGGAAAATCAATCAAATTCATAACTATCTCAATATAACCTTTTCCTTCCTTTTTTTGTTGTCTGAATATTCAATTAAGACCATTCTAATGCTTCTTTTGGCCATGCATATACTGAACCAACAATTGGGATAAACACGAAAATGAAAGCTTCTAAAAATACAGATACACCCAATACATCAAAACTCATCGCTCATGGATAAAGAAAGACCGTTTTAACGTAAAAAACAACAAAAACTGGAGCAAACATGTAATAGCGGATTCGAAATTGTAAACAAGCGTCTCTCATGGGTTCTATACCTGATTCATAACTAGAGAGCTTGTCTACTCCACTAATTGGACCTAAAACTTTGAAAATTACAAATGCCAAAATAGGAATAGCACCCGATATTATTGGAAATGCCTAGAATATATCATATTTGTGAAGCAGAAATATAAATGGACTCCTATTAATGTGTAATAGGTTGAATTATTCGATTTGAATTTCAATTATAAATTCATCCAGAACCTCTTAAAGGGAATGGGAATTTTTTTAAACCAAATAAAACTACATAGTTTAGAGTTTATTTTCCATGGCGCATGCCTTATTTAAAGATTCATACAATGGAACCCAACTTACCAATTTTTTTTATTCCATTTAGATATGGTAGCGATATAGGGTGTTCCCACCCAAAGAAAACTCCCTTATTTTATCTGGTTTCTCTTTTTAAAAAGTAATTAAATTAATACAGAAAAATAGTATAACTAGAAATCTAATAAATAAGACTAATTATAGCGTAAGAAATCGCATTAATGTAACTATATTTTTGTACTTCATTTTATATTATAAAAATACAGATAAAAAATACATTAATTTAATTCTTAATCCATTTCCAATTTTTTTTCATTTTGAATTAAAAAAGTGGAATGTGTTAGGGCTATATGGGCTCGAACCGTAGACCTTCTTGGTAAAACAGATCAAACTAATTATTCTTGAAATGATGTGAACTGGTTCACAGACCCAACGTGCATTTTCTTGCATTGGGCTCATTCATCAACTAGTTAATATAACGATCAGTTAGTCCACAATATTTTTTCTTTTTTACAAGAAGATACTTATATGTTTCCATGTGTTATGTGACTCATGGTTTGTATTCTGATCTAGGAACAATACAAAAGTGATTCAAAGAGGGGTTACCTTGACTTAGATCTGCCTCTGGCCTAAATTAACCTAAGTTAAATGGAATCTCTATCGCTCCGCTACAAGAGTCAAATATGAGACTTCATACACCTTAAAGTTCATAGGATAAAAAGAGGTTCTTTTGAGTCCCTTACACTCATTATTCCTAGCATTGAATGGGCTGGTATTTACCTTATCAATTAGCAAATCAATGACGGGTTCTATTTCATTTGGCACCTGAATTTGCACTCGAATCGGACCAAATCAAATATTTGTCAGGCTATTTTTCTCTTGTTCCTTCGAATCTATGGAGTAAGACATCAATTTCTCAACAAGATCAATTATGTTCATTGCATAATAGGCCCCTTTGAAAAGCATTGGCGCACTTGAAAATGAGGTGCTCTACCTAACTGAGTTATAGCCCTTGTCACAGACATCTTAACATATAGAGAATTTCTTGTCAAGATCCGATCCCACATGAGAGTTCTTTAATCCATTTACTATTAATGGATTGGTATTGCATAGAAAAAAAATATTCCACCTATAATCCATGAGACGATGGGTCCTTTGTGATGATGAATAACCTGCTTAACTCAGTGGTTAGAGTATTACTTTCATACGGCGGAAGTCATTGGTTCAAATCCAATAGTAGGTAGAACTTCTTAGATACCATCAACTCAGGTATCTAATAAGTTTTTTTAGCCATCTTCTTTTTTTGTTGTATCATCTAGAATTCATTGTATTCAATTGGCAAAATCAAAATATGGTATATAATAAAGAACCTCTAAAGAACTTCTTTTTCTTATTTATATGTGCGTTTTTTTACTAGTAGGAAATAACCTTAACAGCCTCTACTCGTGTCCGAGCTCGTTTGAGAGCTGGACTCGCCTCAATTGCTTGTCTCTTTCCCTGAGCTCCACTCAAGTTAGCTTCAGCTATTTCAAGAGCTTGTTGAGCCTCTTGTGGATCAATGTCGGTACTCATCTCCGCATCATTTCCTAAAATGGTGATCTCATTATTATTTATTCTAGTGAAACCACCCATCAAGGCTACCGTTAAATATTGGTCGTTGAGACGTATTCTCAAAAGACCTATATCTACCGTTGTGGCAATAGGGGGGTGGTTTGTAATACGCCAATTTGTCCACTATTAGTAGATAAAATGATTTCTTTCACCTCTGAATCCAAAATAATTCGATTAGGGGTCAATACACAAAGATTTAAAGTCATTTCTTCAATTTTCTCTCCCCTTCTAAGTTCATAGCTTTGTCGATGTTACCTACCAAATAAAAGGCCTGCTCAGGAAGACTGTCTAAATCCCCATAAAGGATCAATCGAAACCCCCTAATTGTTTTGGCAAGACCAACATATTTCCCTGGAGAACCAATAAAAACTTCTACCACGAAGAAGGGTTGTGACAGGAAGCCTTCAATTTATCGTGCTCTTGCTATAGTTAAACGATCTTCTTCGGGTCATTCGTCTAACCCCAGAATAACTGTAGTGTACTGAATTCTTTGTAACGTTGTAAAGTTTCCTTAACTCTTTGAGCAGTTTCATAATGTTTCTCACCAATGTTCCGAGGTTGTAACATAGTTGACGTTGAATCTAAAGGATCGAATGCTGGATAAATACCTTTGGCGCCTAATCCTCTTGATAGTACGGTAGTAGCATCTAAATGTGCAAATGTCGTGGCAGGATCAGGGTCGGTCAAATCGTCTACAGGTACATAAACTGCTTGGATCGAAGTTATAGACCCTTCTTTGATAGAAGTAATTCTTTCTTGTAAAGAACCCATTTCGGTACTAAGGGTAGGTTGATAACCCACTACAGAAGGCATTCTCCCTAATAATGTGGATACTTCTGATCCCGCTTGAACGAAAAGAAATATATTGTCGATGAATAAAAGTACATCTTGTTCATTAATATCCCAGAAATATTCTACCATGGTCAGTGCAGTCAAACCTACTCTCATACGAGCTCCTGGTGGTTCATTCATTTGACCATAAACTAGAGCTACTTTTGATTCTGCAATATTTTTTCATTAGTTACCCCAGATTCTTTCATTTCCATGTGGAGATCATTTTCTTCACGAGGACGTTCAGCTACTCTACCAAATATGATTACGCCTCCATGAGCTTTTGCAATGTTGTTGATCAATTCCATGAAAAAACTGTTTTACCCACGTAGGCTCCACCCAAAGAGTCCAATTTTTACTCCACGGCAATACGGAGCTAAACAATCCACCACTTTAATCCCTATTTCAAAGATTGATAATTTCGTATCTAATTGTATAAAAGCAGGCGCAGATCTATGAATAGGCGATGTTGTACGATTATCTACGGTACCTAAATTATCAAAGGCTACCCAAGAACATTGAAAATTTATCCGAGATTAGCTCCGCCGACCGGAACACTTAGAGCAACTTCTGTATCAATCACTTCCATTCTGCTCGTCAAACCATCTATAGCACTCATAGCTACAGCTCTAACTCGATTATATCCTAATAATTATTTTACCTCACAAGTCACATTAATTTGCTGACCGGCAGTATCTTGACCTTTAACTACCAAAGCATTATAAATATTAGGCATCTTGCCCCGGTGGAAAACAACATCCAGTAATAGGCCAATAATTTGAGCGATACATCATAGGTTTTTTCTTCAAGTGTGGAAACCGTAGAACTAGAAGGATTCGGATTGATTTTTATAGTATAATAAAGTAAATATGTCAAAATTCTTTTGATTGAGAGACAATGGTACGTAATACCAAATCAATTTCTGGTAGCAGCTTAATTAATTAATTCAATACGAATTAAATGCGAATTAGTACTCGATTTAGTTGGTACCACCCAACCGAATAAAATTCAATCGTTTACTCATTAAATTTAAATGAGTAAATTTTCGAGTTCAATCTATTCTTTTTTGAAAAGATCAAGTAGATTAATAAGAATTGTGAGTAAGTGAAGTGTGTTTCATTTCTCTGTCATTATATTATACAAAATACCATCTATACTTATACTCGATTAGATGAAAACTATGAAATTCTAACTCGTGATTCATTATTACGATCTCATTGACTGTTTTCTTATCTATCTATCTGACTATATATCTACATATAATTAGTTTAGTTAGTGTACATTTTTGTTTTATTCCCCTTCTCTTTCATGGATGAATTATCCTTATTTTCACATCTAGGATTTACATATACAACGCATATCATTGTCAATGGGGAATTTTTCTTGATATTTTTTTAGTTTGAAAATGGATAGTGCCCAAACTCAATTATAAACTTGAAAAATAAAGACTAGGCTGTGCCATATATATCAAAGAGTATATAAAAATGATGCATTTGGTGAATCAAATGCATGGTCTAATAAGAAACTTAATTCATTGATAATATTAGTTGAATATTTTTTGAAAGATTTTCGTCGTAGTTTTCATTCATGTCAAATCTATATCGAGTAGACCTTGTTATTGTAAAAATTCTTAATTCATGAGTTGTAGGGAGGGACTTATGTCACCACAAACAGAAACTAAAGCAATTGTTGGATTTAAAGCCGTTGTTAAAGATTATAGATTGACTTATTATACTCCTGATTACAAAACCAAAGATACTGATATCTTAGCAGCATTCCGAGTAACTCCTCAACCCAGAGTTCCTGCTGAAGAAGCAGGGTGCGATAGCCGTCGAATCTTCTACCGGTATCTGGACAGCTGTGTGGACCGATGGATTTACCTGTCTTGATCGTTACAAAGGACGATGCTACCACATTGAGGCCATTGTTGGGGAAGAAAATTAATATATTACTTATATAGCTTATCCTTTAGACCTTTTTATAGAAGGTTCTAGTACTAACATGTTTACTTCCATTGTGGGTAACGTATTTAGTTTCAAAGCCCAGTGAGCTCTATGTTTAGAGGATCTGCAAATTCCCCCTACTTATTGCAAAACTTTCTAAGGCTCGCCTCACGGTATCCAAGTTGAAAGAGATAAATTGAACAAGTATGGACGTCCCCTATTGGGATGTACTATTAAACCAAAATTAGGATTATCCGCCAAAAACTACGGTAGAGCAGTTTACGAATGTCTACATGGTGGGATTTATTTTACCAAGGATGATGAAAATGTGAACTCCCAGCCTTTTAGTCATTGGAGAGACCGTTTCTTATTTTGTGCTGATGCTATTTATAAAGCGCAAGCTGAAATAGGTCAAATCAAAGGGCATTATTTGAATGTAATTGCAAGTACATGTGAAGAAATGATCAAAAGGGCTGTATTTGCCAACGAATTGGGAGTTTCTATCATAATGCATGACTACATAACCGGGGGATTCACTGCAAATACTTTTTTGGCTCATTATTGCCGAGACAATGGTCTACTTCTTCACATCCACCATGCAATGCATGCAGTTATTAGTAGACAGAAAAATCAAGGTATGCATTTTCGTGTACTAGCTAAAGCATTATGTATGTGCTGTGGAGATCATATTCATGCTGGTACAATAGTAGGTAAACTGGAACGGGAATATGAGATGACTTCAAGTTTTATTGATTTATTACGTGATGATTTTATGGAAAAAGACCGAATTCGTGGTATTTTTTCCCTAAGATTGGGTTCCTATGACAGGTGTTATTCCCATGGCTTTCGGGGGTATTCATGTTTGGCATATGCTTGCCCTAATTGAAATCTTTGGAGATGATTCCGTCCTACAGTTCGGTGGAGGAACTTTAGGGCACCCTTGGGGAAATGCACCCGGTGCGGTAGCTAATCGAGTAGCTTTAGAAGCGTGTGTACAAGCTCGTAATGATGGACGTGATCTTGCTCATGACGGTAATGAGATTATCCATGAAGCTTGCAAATGGAGTCCAGAACTTGCGGCAGATTGTGACGTATGGAAAGAGATCAAATTCGAGTTCGAACCAGTTGATAAGACAGATAAACAGAAGTAGATAAACAGACAAATATAAAAACTAAGCGGACATAATTCAGCAGTTGCTGTTTGTTCTCTTAATTGACTGCAATTAAACTTAGCTCAATCCTTTTTTTGGAAAAAGGATTGGGCCGAATAAAGAATAAGTATCGTATACTATATATTTGTATAGATCTTTGATATATACAGATCTTACCTATATAAACAAGATCTAAATACAAGATTAGCTATGAAATTGAAGAATAAAAAATGCAAGAGTTCTTTTCTTTATTATTGGATCCTTAATTATGGACCTTGAGGTTGGTGTAGATCATTTTTTATCCCGCAGTTATGGGCCGTAGATCAAGCCAAGGGGGACTCCTCCTGTAACGTCCCGCCTTTTCGCATGATTTAAACAGACATACATGCCAATTCAAACCGTACGTAAGGGCGGATTGTTATGGGATAAATAAAAAACAGAGAAGAAAGAAAACTAAATAGAATCTCACAGCGGAAGGATAAAATATAATAATCAAAATATACAGTTCATGAAGCTGTTTTACAAAACCTTTGATTTTATCTATACAATACATATCAGAGTGCACATACCATATAACAATGCAGCGGCACAATATGAGTGTAGTGGAATATAATTAATAATAATAATAGAAATCTCCGTCTTCGTCCTCCAGAGCTAAAGTCTTCGATCCTGAAACGCTCGGACTGACCCGAGCGAATTTGAAAAGACAAAAACACTCGAGACAGAACTAAAAGATCTCATGTGAGTTAAATTAACAGAAAAAGATATGAGTGCAGTAACTCAAGAGATGCTCGGGATTTACATCACCTAAGGATCTGTTAAACTATTTACTATATAGTATATTTCGCTATTATAATAGTGTCTAATTGTAAAATAAACTTAGTTTTTAATAGCGTTAAGGGGTTACCCATATAGCCCTTAACACAAATAATGCCAATAGTCTATACAGTGCCTGCATATCTCCTGATCGGGAGACTACGAGAAAACACTCCATAGGTACGACACAAATAGAAACTTGTACAAGGCGTGATAGGATAGGTGACACGACACAACTAGGCAATGCTAGGGTAGATATACCAATTACGCTTCCGGGTCGGTGGTAACGCGTAGAGCGCAGCTACCGCCCACCTCGAGCCACACCCCAAATAAAATCAAAAGTGGTCACTGAATCAATCCAAGAGTCAAAGTATAATATCGAAAGGATGTGTCCGATCAAAGGTGCTACCTTATTAACCCATCAATCGCTCCTGTTTTAGCCACCTTATGCCAACTCACGGGAGTTGGATCCACGTATTTACCTTACAGGAAACGCCGCCACCAACCTACTTCATTCTGGAATCTCCACCGCGTACATGGTTGTTAAAGTGGTTTTCGGAGTTGGCAGAGAGTATAACAACTTCTGATACCGGTCTCTTCAATAACCATACGTTATTATAACACCGCGGTCATTTAAAAATTAATTATACTTTCAAAAACCAGAATATAATTATCCATTTCAAAACCCATAAATACGATATCATTTCCTTTCTCAAAACAAACTCATTTGATATTATTTTTATAAAACCCAAATTAATATAATATCATTTTATTTCAAATATATATTTCTTTTCAAAAATCATATTGTTTTCAAACTTATAATAATCGAAAACCAAACATTGAATTATAACTTTCAAACTACAATACTTCGAAAATTCATAGCTTTAAACCATAATTTCTAAAACTTAAATGGTTTGGATATTCAAACAGTATATAGCATCAATAGTTTGGATTCAAAATTTCTTTATAAAATAAAATAATTTCCGCGACTTACAATTTATTTCATTTAAGATTAAGTCAAAATCCATAAATTTAAAATCGCTTTCAGTTTAAATAAACCACTTCAGTTTCAATATATTTCAAAATTTGAATATTAAACAATTGGAACTAAGGTTGGAAATTTCTATTTCACCAATTTAAAGTCCTATTTTTTTAGTTTGAAATAATAATTGCATAATAAACCCGTAACCAATTAAGTAAAACTCAAATTACTTATAAAAGAAAATTTCCTTCAATTTTTATACTAGAAATATTCATTTAATTCACCTTGAATAGAATTCAATTATAAATATCATACATTTTTAAAATTTCAAGTTAATAAATTTTACATCAACTGATGTAGTTAATTTCTTAATTAAGCTCCATTCCAAATAAATTTTCCAATTTAACTCCCAAGCTTAATTAATTTAAATCCTTTAAAATTATATGTAATTTCAATATCTTAACATGTACTTAACCATATAATATAAAATAATCAAACTCCGTCATTCAACTTATTTATTTTATTTAACACATCCGTACATAGCTTATCTTCAATACTTTAACTATAGATGTATATATAAAATAAGATTTTATAAAATATCAAAATCTATATTTATTAACCGTATCCTATCCAAACCATAGAAAAATCATTTCAAAATAATATATATATATATATATATATATATATATATATATATATATATATATATATATATATATATATACCGCGGTGCCTGTATAAAATTTTCTATCCTATGGTCAAGTGGTACGGATATTTATCATATCAATCCGCAATTTAAAAAATAAAAAAATGTAGTTGTACATCATTTCAAACCGCAATCCCGAATGAATGAAATGCATGATAACTTGCAGATTTTAAAATATAGTACGCATCATCCATTCACCAAACATCAATCATAAATCATTAATTATAATCATCATCAATTTATTTCAATCATCATCAATTTAAATAAACATCAATATACGGCATATACAATATAACTGGAAATAAATGACAGTTATTAACTAATAGTTTATATTCAAAATAAATTTATTTACTCTTTAACTATCAGTTTATATGAAAATAAATAAATTTAACTATCAATTTATATGCAATAATAAAATTAAACTGTTATATTAAATAAATGCGATTCAACAGAGATGATGAATAAAACATGCCAAACAGTCATAAATAAATTTCTACTCATATCTAAAATCAATTTAAAATACATAGGAAATTTTAGAAATTGTGAGTGGGTTACAACACTCACCTTTTGGATCTAAATCGAATTTAAATCCGATTTAAACCCAAAAATTCGACGGTCTCAGAATTCGTTCAAACCAGCGTCTAAATGTCTGGAATTCCAATACGAACCTAGCGGAGAAAACCGCGTGTGAAAACTGAGTTCGTAGAGAAAGTGTGACGCCCCACCTCTATACCCACGCTAGCCAAGAACACTACGGAGTAATGCTGTCGACTAGCACGGAGAATAAGGCTGTTGAGGAGCGACCATCCGTGTATTTGCTTTGCGCGAGCATCGATATGTCAGATAGTATAACATGCATTTTATTTCAAGAGGAAATCCAGCATACCGATACAAACAAAAAGCTACTACACAGTGGCTATAATAATCTTCGGAAACAAATATAGAAATAAGCATAACACAAATCAGTCACAGATAATTCATATCACAAAGGCAGAAGAAGGTATGAATATATAACTAACACATGAAAGTGTATATCATAGTAATGGTCAAAAAGATCCACAATAATACAAAAGAGTAGCAACGCGTGCCATACAAAAATATACAACTATGAGTCCATATTCAAGTGTATACAACAAAGTAAACTACTAATCTAAGTAGTTAGCCAAAAGTCAGAGTAATGATCCTGGACGAGAAGTCAAGCAGAAGCACCTATAACATCTCGGTCTGACCCGAGTATTATTTAATAAGAAAACAATAAACGATAAGTCTAGCTATAAATATCAGATGAAATGATATAGAATAAGAAATATGACTAAACGTATAATAATCACAATGCCAAGCTGTGATAAATAAATAATTAAAAAATCAATAAGAGATCAATCAATATCGCACGGATCTTCTCAAAGATAAAAAGGAATGTCATTCTCCTAATTTCATTCACCAGGCCACATTAAATGACATACATATCAATGCCAATCGTAAAATTTGGTGAAACATAAATTCCAGAATTCAACACACGAAATCCAGAAATCGCAATCAAAGGGAACAACGACGTCGTACAGCGTGACATCCGATGAACCAAATCAAAATCAAAGGGAACAACGACGTCGTACAGGGTGACATCTGATGAACCAAATCAAAATCAAAGGGAACAACGGCGTCGTACAGCGTGACATCCGATGAACCAAATCACAATCAAAGGGAACAACGCCGTCGTACAACGTGACATCCGATGAACCAAATCACAATCAAAGGGGACAACGACGTCGTACAGCGTGACATCCAATGAACCAAATCACAATAAAAGGGCACAACGACGTCGTACAGCGTGACATCCGATGAACCAAATCACAATCAAAGGGAACAATGGCGTCGTATAGCGTGACATCCGATGAACCAAATCACAATCAAAGGGAACAACGACGTCGTACAACGTGACATCCGATGAACCAAATCACAATCAAAGGGGACAACGACGTCGTACAGCGTGACATCCGATGAACCAAATCACAATAAAAGGGCACAACGACGTCGTACAGCATGACATCCGATGAACCAAATCACAATCAAAGGGAACAACGACGTCGTACAGCGTGACATCCGATGAACCAAATCACAATCAAAGGGAACAACGACGTCGTACAGCGTGACATCCGATGAACCAAATCGAAAAGACATCGCACAATGCTAGTCTAAAACATAAAATGATTGTCATGATCAAAGAGAAGTGTCAATTACAGTAAGCTAGTAAATATATGAGCTTAGATCATGTCCCATAACCACGAGCTTAACTTAAATATTTATGAACAAATTGTAGATCTCCACTAGAAAATTGTCACAAGAGATTCAATCGAACAAGTCCAAGAATTAACCAACGAAGTAAACGCAAGCATTTCATACCACTTGTTTTACTAAGTCGTTTAATTAGATTTCTCATACGAGTGAGGTAAAGGTTTGTATATACTAAAAGATTTGGTTTTATAAACGAGTTTGGTATTGAAAATAGAGTTGAAATCGTTTTGAGGAAAGAGTTTTGATATTTACTACTAGTATAGAAAACCTTTATATTTTTAAAGTGACAAATCACAAAGAAGATTGTAGGAACAATCAATCATAAAAATTCACATTCGAAGACGTGAATAAAATCCAAAGAAATCGATACCGAATCCATCAAAGTGTATATATCCAAAATCCCAAAGAAAAGAAGTCATCAAGTCGATAATAAATGATAACAAAGAATAGAAAAATAACACGAATCGATTAAAGTTGGAAATTCAAACAACTAGGCAAAAAAGGCATAGTTGGCAGATAGGAGCAGGTCGGTCAACCGGACTCCCTGAGTCGGTTGACCGAACCAGAGGTTGGAAGTGCTCGGGCACCAGGTCGGTCGACCGACCCAGGGGCTCGGTCGGCCGAAGCCTGTAACCAGTACTTCCAAAACAGAGGCAGGAAGTGCCTGGGTAGTAGGTCAGTCGACCGGACCCTGAGCTCGGTCGGCCGAACCTGTATGCTTGGACTTCCTACCCTATTTCAAAAGAGGTGCAAACTTCCTCAATTTGCAACCCGTCGAGCAACGGCACTAAGGGTATACGCCAATCGACTACCCTGCCATAGAAGCTCTTTGGTTCATCACCAAAAACATGCTCAAAACATCAAAGTTATGATTTTTAAAGAATTGAACCCAAAACACCAAAAATTGGAATATTCACAAAAGCAATCCAAATCAAAATCAAATGCACATGAATAAGTGTTAGGAATTCATACCTAACAATTGAAGATAATTATATACTAAGATGTGAGATAAAAATCTCACCTTTGAACCCAAACAAATGAAGAAGAAGCTTGAAAGCAAAGGAAGATCAACCACACTTCAATCCTAACTCAAGAAGCTTGATTCCAAGCTTAAAAGAGAAACATTTCCTAAATTAGGTTTAGGAAATTTCTGAAATTGAATGGAGATAGAGTTAGAGAAGAAGAAGAGGATGCTTACTAATGGGTTCTCTTTGAATTTGGAGCTAGATCTTGGAATTGCAATGAAACTAGGGCTTGAAATTTCTATTTTCCACTCTCTTCCACCATTGTTGCTTAAAGCTTAAAATGTTAGGAATATGAAATGAAGTAATGAAGAGGAAAGGGTTGGAACTGAGTTATGTGGGGTTAATGGGCTCAGCCCAAACCAAAGCCCTAAGTGAAAAAGTAGCAAAATTTTACCAACTCCAAACATATCAAAGTTCACACTTAAAAAGATCGCAAACGGCGTTTTGAACTCAATGGGAGGGGTCTCGAGTCCTAATTTGAATGTTTGCAAAAAGTAGCTTTTCGGACCAAAATTCGAGGAACAATAAAATATTTAAATAAAATATTTAAATATACAATCGATAAGTATGCGGGTTGTTACAGACTCCCCTCCTTAAGGAAATTGCGTCCTCACAATACTTAAGAAGAAAATAAGAAGTAACAACCATAGAAGCATATCAACACAAAAGAAAATTTGAAATAGGAAGTTCACCATAAGAAGCATGAAAGAGTAAGGCTGAACGGGATCGCTCGATGAATTCTCTGGATTCCCAAGAGCAATCCATAGGAGTTGAGAACCATTGAACTCTCACAAGAAGAACATCTTTTATTCCAAAGGCGCTCAATGTCCGAAGCAATGATGCGAATGGAATGTTGCTCATAATCAATTCTGGTGAAACTTCAATTTCCACAATATCATCGGGCACAAGAATAAAAACCGGAATCCCTAAGGCATTTCCGTAGATAAAAGACGTGGAGGACGTCGAGAATAGCAAAAAATTGAGCTGGTGTAACGACGTAGTATAGTAACAGTACGCCCGAGAAACTAGAAACTCAAATAATTTGGGACATCAGCGTAGTACAAAAACGGTACGCCCAATAAACCAAAGTCCGAATAATTTCGAAACACCGACGTAGTACAAAAACGGTACGTCCAATGGACCGATAAACCGGAACAACGATGTAGTATAATAATGGTACATCCATTGACCCAGATAAGATGGAACATCGATGTAGTATAATAACAGTACATCCGATGAACCGAACACCATAAAAGAACATCGGACACTAGTCCATAAAAGGAATGAGATAAAGATCGATAAAACGAAGTATATCAAAACGTCCGATGAAATTAATAAAAAGATAATTCCATTCAGACATCATCAAAGAATCAACCACTTGTTGCTTATGACAAAGCGCATTGGCAACACGATTTCCCTTCCGGGAATAAAAAGAATATCAAGATCATAAGATGCAAGGAACTAGAGTCAACATGAAGTTCCTTATGAGAAAATAAATATTACAAAGATTTATGATCGAGGTGGAGAACAAATTTCTCATCCAAATATGATGATGCCAAATTCCAAAAGTAAAAACAATAGCCGTGAGCACTAGATCGTGAGTGGCATATCTAGTCTCGATAAGCTATAATGATTTAGAAGCACAAGTGATAGCACGTTATTCTTTGCAAGAGAACGACATCCAAACCAATACGACTAGTATCGGTACAAATAGCAATGTCTTGGTTCCCCCTCAGGAATCACAAGAATAAGAGTATCGAAAGGAAGAGTTCTTTTCAATAATCCTCTTTCCCGAAAAGTTAAAACTTTCAAAATTACATTTTTATTTTTATGTAATAATCTTTCTACAAAAATTTACATTTTTAAAAGTTAATATATCGTGTCTGACTGTCTCATCATAGCGTTTAGGAAATTCTTATCGATAACGTTGATCAAGCGCATCGACCAGAATTCTTAAAGCACTCAATGGGCAATACAATCACAAAACCATCTTTTACATGATAAACATGTTTCTAAAAACTTTTAAGAATATTCTTTGTTCATTTTAAGAACAAAAAATCAAATTGTACTTATAAATAAATCTTATGAAAAAGATTTTCAAAATTTTAAATTTCTATTTTCATCCAAAATCAATAAATACAAGAATGGACTTATCGAGATATTCATAGAATACTCGATTTATGAAATGGATGAAAAAAGATAGGCAAACTGAATGACATAATAAGTCATTCATAAGAATCATAACGAGTGCGAAGTGCGGTAAGTGGAATGCTAACTTCCACAACTCGTAGCTAATGAAAACCGGTGGCAAGGTCGAGCTGAAAAGATCTTAACACTACTCAAAAGATTGCTTAGGTGACAGTCCTAAGACAAACTCAAAAATACCGAAAAAGTTTCACAAATTATTTAGATAAGAGAAATAACACTTTTCTCATCTTGAGGGCTTAAAGAATAAAATGATGCTTTCAAAAATTTGAAATCGGAATCTCAAGAAAAAAATAGAAATCTGCTTAATAGATTGAAAATGTCAAAGATGAATAGTCCACATGGGACAAAGGATATGGCCTCATAATAATTAAGCCAATCCTTACAAAAGTAAACTCCGAAGCCTAAGTAAAAATCGGCTCGGACAGAAAAATCACATAAAATAATTTCGACATCCATAAAAAGAAAATTGAGTGTTGCGGATCAACCAACCGGATTCGCAATTCTCAAAGAAGTCATCAAGCCCAAAATATTCAAAGAAAAAGAATCGACAAGTTCTTTTGATATAAAAATAATGAGATGGAACCCATATCAAAAAGAACACGAACAAAATAATCACAAAGCAAATGTCATCAAGGATTGAATGAGAAATACCTTGACCACGAGAAGTGTTACCAGGAGCTTGCACAATATTCAGCTCTCCCTCTCTTCTGCTTTGAAGAATGGGACATGTAGATATAAGATGACCCAAACTTTTGCAATAACGACAAAAGAGAGGTTTCGGGCACTCCCTTGCATAGTGGTCCGTGGAACCACAATTGTTGCATCGTCCACGACTAGAGATAGGAGACTTTGCTACCGGAGTTTGTTGCTTCCCTTTCTTGATGGGATTGGGGCCTTCGAATTTAATAGGCCTCTTCATGTTGTTGTTGAAGTTCTGTTTGGCATACACAACTTCAATATCGCTTTCTCTATCGGCCTCTTCAAGACGAAGAGCGATATCAATAAGCTGATCAAATGAAACCTCAAGTTTCAAAAGCAATGGCTTCTTAAGATTCTTATTCAAGCCATAGACAAATCTCTGATTTTTCTTCATCGGGGTATTAATATACTCAACCCCGTATTTAGAAAGAGAATTGAAAGATGCGACATAGTCTGTCACAGAAGATTCACCTTGAACAAGGTCAATAAAATGCCGGGCCAAAGTTACTTTTTCGGCCTCCAGCACAAATTTCAATTCGAACCTTTCCCGGAATTGCTCCCAAGTGAGATCCGCTTCAATGATTTCAGAAATTAAAAGCCCATACCAATCTAATGCTCTTTCTTGGAGCATGCTAGAAGCCACTTGGACTCGATGTAGATCAATAAGGTTCATGCGAGAAAAGATACGATCGCATGATTTGAGCCAAGCTTGAATTTCTATAACACTCTCGGATCCCTTGAATGGCCTTCCACCCAAATCGGTATAGTCCCTGCACAAGCGTGAAAAACCGGATCAAGGATGAGTAGGCTCTGGAATGGGACCGACGGCTTGAGCATTCTTTACTAGATCAAGAAGTTGCTGGGCAGACATAAATACTCCATCTTGGGGAGTAGCACTAGATTGACCGGCGCTGGGATGGCCTGGTCTAACCATTTCTCTTCCTTTGGAAAGAAAGAAAGAAGAAGAAAACTTATTCTTAGAATGAATATCAAACCATCATGATTGATAAAACAAGGAATCATAAAGAAAATAGGATGAATCGGTACGAAGACTCGAATTAAATCCTAAAGCACGACTCCTAATATGGACTTAGGACGATGATCCTTGTTAAATATTCCATATTGTTCCGAAGTTTGGCTCTGATACCAAGCTGTGACGCCCCACCTCTATACCCACGCTAGCCAAGAACACTACGGAGTAATGCTGTCGACTAGCATGGAGAATAAGGATGTTGAGGAGCGACCATCCGTGTAATTGCTTTGCGCGAACACCGATATGTCAGATAGTATAACATGCATTTTATTTCAAGAGGAAATCCGACATACCGATACAAACACAAAGCTACTACACAGTGGCTATAATAATCTTCGGAAACAAATATAGAAATAAGCATAACACAAATCAGTCATAGATAATTCATACCACAAAGGCGGAAGAAGGTATGAATATATAACTAACACATGAAAGTGTATATCAGAGTAGTGGTCAAAAAGATCCACAATAATACAAAAGAGTAGCAACGCGTGCCATACAAAAATATACAACTATGAGTCCATATCTCAAGTGTATACAACAAAATAAACTACTAATCTAAGTAGTTAGCCAAAAGTCAGAGTAATGATTCTGGATGAGAAGTCAAGCAGAAGCACCTGTAACATCTCGGTCTGACCCGAGTATTATTTAATAAGAAAATAATAAACGGATCAGTCTAGCTATAAATATCAGATGAAATGATATAGAATAAGAAATATGACTAAACGTATAATAATCACAATGCCAAGCTGTGATAAATAAATAATTGAAAAATCAATAAGAGATTAATCAATATCGCACGGATCTTCTCAAAGATAAAAAGGAATGTCATACTCCTAATTTCATTCACCAAGCCACAATAAATGACATACATATCAATGCCAATCGTAAAAGTTGGTGAAACATAAATTCCAGAATTCAACACATGAAATCCAGAAATCGCAATCAAAGGGAACAACGACGTCGTACAGCGTGACATCCGATGAACCAAATCAAAATCAAAGGGAACAAGGACGTCGTACGGCGTGACATCCGATGAACCAAGTCACAATCAAAGGGAACAACGACGTCGTACAGCGTGACATCCGATGAACCAAATCACAATCAAAGGGGACAACGACGTCGTACAGCATGACATCCGATGAACCAAATCACAATCAAAGGGAACAACGACGTCGTACAGCGTGACATCCGATGAACCAAATCACAATCAAAGGGAACGACAAATCACAATCAAAGGGAACAACGATGTCGTACAGCGTGACATCCGATGAACCAAATCACAATCAAAGGGAACAACGACGTCGTACAGCTTGACATCCGATGAACCAAATCGAAAAGGCATCGCACAATGCTAGTCTAAAACATAAAATGATCGTCATGATTAAAGAGAAGTGTCAATTACAGTAAGCTAGTAAATATATGAGCTTAGCTTCATGTCCCATAACCACTAGCTTAACTTAAATATTTACGAACAAAATGTAGATCTCTACTAGAAAATTGTCACAAGAGATTCAATCGAACAAGTCCAAGAATTCACCAACGAAGTAAACGCAAGCATTTCATACCACTTGTTTTACTAAGTCGTTTACTTAGATTTCTCATACGAGTGAGGTAAAGGTTTGTATATACTAATAGATTTGGAAAATGGTTTTATAAATGAGTTTGGTATTGAAAATAGAGTTGAAATCGTTTTGAGGAAAGAGTATTGATATTTACTACTAGTATAGAAAACCTTTATATTTTTAAAGTGACAAATCACTGAGAAGATTGTAGGAACAATCAATCATAAAAATTCAAATTCGAAGACGTGAATAAAATCCAAAGAAATCGATACCAAATCCATCAAAGTGGATATATCCAAAATCCCAAAGAAAAGAAGTCATCAAGTCGATAATAAATGATAACAAAGAATAGGGAAATAACACGAATCGATTAAAGTTGGAAATTCAAACAACTAGGCAAAAAAGGCATAGTTAGCAGATAGGAGCAGGTCGGTCAACCGGACTCCCTGAGTCGGTTGACCGAACCTGAGGTTGGAAGTGCTCGGGCACCAGGTCGGTCGACCGGCCCAGGGGCTTGGTCGGCCGAAGCCTGTATCCAGCACTTCCAAAACAGAGGCAGGAAGTGCCTGGGTAGCAGGTCGGTCCACCGGACCCTGAGCTCGGTCGGCCGAACCTGTATGCTTGCACTTCCTACCCTATTTCAAAAGAGGTGCAAACTTCCTCAATTTGCAACCCGTCAAGCAACGGCACTAAGGGTTTACGCTAATCGACTACCCGGCCATAGAAGCTCTTTGGTTCATCACCAAAAACATGATCAAAACATCAAAGTTATGATTTTTAAAGAGTTGAACCCAAAACACCAAAAATTGGAATATTCACAAAAGCAATCCAAATCAAAATCAAATGCACATGAATAAGTGTTAGGAATTCATAACTAACAATCGAAGATAACTATATACTAAGATGTGAGATAAAAATCTCACCTTTGAACCCAAACAAATGAAGAAGAAGCTTGAAAGCAAAGGAAGATCAACCACACTTCAATCCTAACTCAAGAAGCTTGATTCTAAGCTTAAAGGAGAAACATTTCCTAAATTAGGTTTAGGAAATTTCTGAAATTGAATGGAGATAGAGTTAGAGAAGAAGAAGAGGATGCTTACTAATGGGTTCTCTTTGAATTTGGAGCTAGATCTTGGATTTGCAATGAAGCTAAGGCTTGGAATTTCTAATTTCCACTCTCTTCCACCATTGTTGCTTAAAGCTTAAAGTGTTAGGAATATGAAATGAAGAAATGAAGAGGAGAGGGTTGGAACTGAGTTAAGTGGGGTTAATAGGCTCAGCCCAAACCAAAGCCCTAAGTGAAAAAGTAGCAAAATTTTACTAACTCCAAACATATCAAAGTTTACACTTAAAAAGATTGCAAACGGCATTTTGAACTCAATGGGAGGGGTCTCGAGTCCTAATTCGACTGTTTGCAAAAAGTAGCTTTTCGGATCAAAATCCGACGAACGATAAAATATTTAAATAAAATATTTAAATATACAATCGATAAGTATGCGGGTTGTTACAGAAAGTTATACACATTAATGGTGATTGAAATTTCAAAAAAAGAAAAAGAAATTATATATCACATCATATATTTTATTTAACTTGCAATGGAATTTTTAGTATTGTGTTCCTTTTTGCTTAGCCAGATTTGGATCTGCAACTACTTTCTCATTTTGTTTTGTTTCCTTGCTATCTTAATATTTTTTTTTATAGAAAGTTTTGAAGAGAAGATTGTATAAATATGGATTTGAAGAAAAAGACATGGAAAGAAGAGAAGGTTTAAGAGAGAAAAAAAATTTAAAGAAGAAGAAGAACAAAAAAAGGAAACTTTGAAAAAGAAGAAGATTTGAAGAATAAGAAGAAGAAAGAGGAAAAAAAAAGAGAAAGGGGATTTGAAGAAGAAACATGAAAAAAGGAAGGTGGAAGGTGAAGAGTGACAAAAAATGAAGCCATAGAAGATGAAATTTAAAAAAAAAATTGAAATGAAGCTACAAGAATGAGGAATGAAACTAGCGAAAAGCTAATAAAGCTAAATATAAACAAAGTACGAATTGAAATAAAGTAAAAATATGAACAACCCAATAAAATTGGTAGGTATTAAAAGAGGTGAAAGAAAGAATTAAAAATATGAAAAGTATGTAACGTTCATGAAATGAAAAGGCTTTAGACCATGTAAATGGAAATGAGTAATGGAACAAATGAGGAAACAATGAAAAAAAAGTCTGACAATTATTAATTAGAAAGGGAATGAATGGACCAACTCTACTCTATAAAAAAACTTTTAGAATTCAAATTCCAAAACATTTGTTCACCCAATTAATTTTTTTTAACCCCAAACATACCAAATTTGACAATCATTAAAGATTTAATTACCACAACATAACTAAATTTAAAAAGACCATACATAACGGGGACAGCGGATACATAAATAAAATATGAACCATGATTTAAAAATTCAAATTTAAAAATAAATTTTTCTCGACACGTAATTATGAACTCAATTATTTAATTTATTTTAAATTTCAAGGTTAGTAATAAAATCACTTCCGTGCAAACCATGTCTGCTATTTAACTACCATAAAATGTTGTTTTAAAAATTCAATTTTCTCTTTTTACAACGTTATATTTATATTCAGAATGGAAACGTTCACTTTATTTCCTCAACATTCTTTTATTTTCCTTAAAATGCTTATTTGTTACTTGCAATTCATAAATGCAAGCATTCTTATATTCTAAAATGATCAACTTATACAATATTAAATCCATTCTTATATTTCCAAATAATGTACATTCATAATGAAAACATTCTTACATTAATTTTATTAATTGCACTTTGTTTCTTTTCCTTTTAGAATTGAAAGACTTTAATAAATTTATTTCCAATTAATTTTAATCTTCCACTTCAAAATAGACCCTAATTGATGAAATCAATTAAATAAATACGTGAACATTGTAATCCTTAATTATAGTCAAGCAAACATGTTTATAAAATTACAGTCTCCAACAAGCATTAAATTATATACTAAATAAATCTTTTTCTCTATCAATCAATATTCATTTAACTCATCATTAAAACTGACATTTAGTATTCCAATTCCTGTTATTAAATTATGTTCTAATACGCGTTAGAACCTTCCAGTTCATTGCTTCATTGTAGTTTTGTTGTTTTTTAGAATTTTATTTATGGTCCAAACTTATGATCTAATAACATAGTTGACATTTGTTCTACATTTCATTATGTTAATATACCCCAATTTCAATCCTTTATTTGCATTAACTACTATATTTCCATTTTATTGAACTTTGGTCAATTCACACATTAATTATAATTAAAGTCCCAATTAATTAATTTACCTTGGTTTCATTCTCTTATTAAATCAATTATTACCTTATATGCATAGTCAACATTGTTATATCTTCAATTACATCAATATTTTACCATTTTATCTTACCATTCATTTACGTAACCTTTTATTTCATTGATTGTAATAAATTCACTTATTAAAATTTCCAATTCTAATAAATTTGAGTAAATTGATTTCCATCCTTTCATTCAAATCAAAGGTCATACTATGATAAAAATTTACGTTGGTTACACTGTGTATAATCAACCTTTTTACCATTATCAATTAAACATACATTAATTGCACTAATTAAAGGAATTAATTGACATATATATCCAATTAAATTTAATAGACCAAATAAATTGGTAATATATATAATAGTTGCACCATTTAGCCTTTAATTACATTTATAAGTTTATTACTTACAAACAAATGTTACCATTTCTTTCATAACACGAATTTTATTCAATTTCCATTAACAGTGTATCATTTCATTAATGAATTCAATATTTACATTCTTTTTCCTATGTTCACTTTATAACCAAATATAACCTTACTCTATTTCAATTAATTGGAATTCCATCCAAATTGTTAATAATTTGCTTTAATTAATATTGTTGCATTTCATTTTAGTATTATTCCAGTTATAAATCTTAAATTTTAATTTCTTCCACATTAACTACGAAATCTTATTAAATTTACTATTTTTAATTGTTAAAAATTACGGGTCGTTACACTCTCCCCCACTCAAAACTTTTCGTCCCCGAAAAGAGGAAAAGAAGGGCAAAGAAAATTAAGAAATTAAATAGACAATATATCTTATTCAAAATATTAAATTTATAAAACAGTAATTTACAAAATTAATTAATTAAAATAATGTATACCAATTTATAACAATTAAATCTTTTTTTATATACTCAAATTACTAAAGTTTGGAAAACACTTTTCAAAAAATTTCTAAGTCCAAAATTTACGGAAAACTTTGGCAGAGTCTCCTTTGTACGGAGAGGCTCGGGAGAAAATAAAATATCAAAATATAACAATTATATCACATATAATATCCAAAATAGTATATCCCAGCACGGGAAAATATATAAAATAGCGCTATAATCGTAATCCGAAACGTACCTATTTGTCGGGCAATTTACGATTAATTTATGGAATTAAAAGTAGTAGCAATTGCTTCCATAACCTGTATTTCACTTTTAAAATTCAAAAGGTTAACAATTTATATAAAGTGAAATATTTAAGTGGTTTCAATCACTAACAACAAATGAATACAACAACCAACAATTTCAACAAACAGCATATACAACAAATACAAAACAACCATACAATCAAACAAACAAATAGTTTTTCGGGTTCAAAACCTTTATATTGTACGGAATGAAAAGTAAACCATCAAGTGCATCATTTACTCAATAGTCTTAGATTAAACCCAATGGATTATTCATCCATCCCAACAAAGTTAAAGTTTCATTACCCAACAACCACAATCAAACAATAACAATTCCAATCAACAAGTCAAATTAACTTATTATAAATTTTATTTCATACATCAGTTGTTTGATTTCTCTTTTTATTCATACCACATAAATTTTTCTTTTATAATTTACATTTATTTCTAACAAACTTTTAATTTCATTCTAATTATTCATTCATTTATTGCATGCCCTCATTTACTTACATTTGTTTATCAATAGTATTCATGTCCCATTTAATTTATTAGCATTTTCATTTTATTTACTTAAGTTGATATTCATCTATTTGAATTACTTACCCTTAATTATAATCACTTATAGTAAAAATTCAATTGTAACTTAAGTTGATAACATTAAATTCTCATTTGTAATAGCAAATTCATTGAATACTTCACTACCTACTTTTACTTGTACAATTTCATTACATTTCTTATTAAAACATTTCAACTTTTTATATTTGGTAAGTTATATATGTTTTTAAAGAATGTACTTGAAAGTTATACAAGTTTTCTCATTACCTATGATTAATTTAACGTTCAATAATAATATTCTTTATTTCATAGGTTATAATTTCAAATTCCATTTAATACCATTTATAACCTATCATTAAATCTCTTATTTCCTTTAGAGGTTTTAATTTATTAATTACCTATGTTTCAATTCACTACAATAATTGAAACAATTAATTAATGGAAATTTTAGAATTTAATACCGGGTTAAATTTTCAATTTATTTTAAAACAATAGATAAATATATTATTACAACTTATATATCTCTAATTATATTTAAAATAATTCAAAATTTATACATTTTCAAAAATAAATCTACAGTAGAAGTACTACAGTGGCATTTCCCCTTCGAAACTCGAAAATGAAAGTCGATGATGCGGCCGCCATCACCGAAATTATTTTCCAGCAACCGAGAGGAATGTACAAAACTTATTTTCTCCAAAATCATCTTTATTAGAAAATACTTCTAAACAATATTATTATATTCCCAAATTTATTCGGAAGAAATTTCAAAACCCCAGAACTTAAGTTCCAAATTTCCGAATTTCATTTATTTTATTTTTCAATCTTATTTCTATTATTATTTATACACTTTATTGCCTAGCAACCAATCTATAGCATCCAAATATAGACATCATTTGGAAAAAAAATTATATATAGAAAAATAATAGGCAAAATTATTTCATTCACCTATATTAAAACAAATATTATGTCGGTCTGTCCTATTAAGTGTTTAGAAATCCCTATTGATGTCATAGCGTCCCATGCATCAACCAGAATTTATAAATACAAAACGAAACAGATTAACACAATATTAAAACCTTTTTATAACACTAACAAATACGCTCTTATATATATACACTCAGCGACTCCCATAGGGAATTACTACCCTATTAGTAAAGAGTCAAACCCCACAAAGCTAAAGTTTATCGCTAAACCAAAGCTCTGATACCAGATGTAACGTCCCGCCTTTTCGCATGATTTAAACAGACACACATGCCAATTCAAACCATACGTAAGGGTGGATTGTTATGGGATAAATAAGAAAACAGAGAAGAAAGAAAACTAAACAGAATCTCACAGCGGAAGGATAAAATATAATAATCAAAATATACAGTTCATGAAGCTGTTTTACAAAACCTTTGATTTTATCTGTACAATACATATAAGAGTACGCATACCGTATAACAATGCAGCGGAACTATATGAGTTAGTGGAATATAATTAATAATAATAATAGAAATCTCCGTCTTCGTCCTCCAGAGCTAAAGTCTTCGATCCTGAAACGCTCGGACTGACCCGAGCGAATTTGAAAAGACAAAAACACTCGAGTCAGAACTAAAAGATCTTATGTGAGTTAAATTAACAGAAATAGATATGAGTGCAGTAATTCACCTTGAATAGAATTCAGTTATAAATATCATACCTTTTTAAAATTTCAAGTTAATAAATTTTACATCAACTTATGAAGTTAACTTCTTAATTAAGCTCAATTCCAAATAAATTTTCCAATTTAACTCCCAATCTTAATTAATTTAAATCCTTTAAAATTATATGTAATTTCAATATCTTAACATGTACTTAACCATATAATATAAAATAATCAAACTCCGTCATTCAACTTATTTATTTTATTTAACACGTCCATACATAGCTTATCTTCAATACTTTAACTATAGATTTATATAAAAGATAAGATTTTATAAAATATCATATATTTATTAATCGTATCCTATCCAAACCATAGAAAAATCATTTCAAAAATAATTTATATATATATATATATATATATATATATATATATATATATATCGCGGTGCTAGTATAAAATTTTCTATCCTATGGTCAAGTGGTACGGATATTTATCATTTCAATCCGCAATTTAAAAAATAAAAAAAAATGTGGTTGTATATCATTTCAAACCGTAATCCCGAATGAATGAAATTGTGACGACCCGGAATTTTTAAGCAAATTAGATTGGAATACTTAATTGCTTTGAAATAATTAAAAGTAAACTTTTAACTTGAATTCAAATATCACTAATATTTGATAATTAAATTATTGAATTAAATAATTTAAAATCGGGTGAAATATGAAATCTGGGATTTTAACCCTGTTAGAAATAATTTGAAGGCTTGTAAAATTTATATTAATAATACTAAAAGCTAATAGAAGTTGTAAAATTGAAATTAACAGGGGTTTATTCAGTTTTAAAATTTTATTGTTTAAATTGAATTTAAAAATAGCCTTCCGAGGCGCAGTCTCGGAATTCGACGAAACCAGTTCCATTGGATCCGTAATAGTGTATTATAATCGGATTTCAATTTTCGTAGCATTTGAAGTTGTTGTGTGAGCGTACGATAGATAAACGCATTGAGATTTGTATGTGGGAAATTTAAATATAACAACTTATTTACGGTTAAACCCAAATTGTGACAGGTTGATATAAATCATATCTGAAGTCAACCCTCATTAGTGAAACGTGCTCAAGACGATTGCCTGGGATTAAATCACAATTTATTTCCTCCTTCCTTTTAGAAAAAAATATAGACAGTGAAATACGCGTTAGAACCTTCTAGTTCATTGCTTCATTGTAGTTTTGTTGTTTTTTAAAATTTTATTTATGGTCCAAACTTATGATCTAATAACATAGTTGACATTTGTTCTACATTTCATTACATTAGTATACCCCAATTTCCATCCTTTATTTGCATTAACTACTATATTTCCATTTTATTGAACTTTGGTCAATTTCACACATTAATTATAATTAAAGTCTCAATTAATTAATTTACCTTGGTTTCATTCTCTTATTAAATCAGATATTACCTTATATGCATAGTCAACATTGTTATATCTTCCATTACATCAATATTTTACCATTTCATCTTACCATTCATTTACGTAACCTTTTATTTCATTGATTGTAATAAATTTACTTATTAAAATTTCCAATTCCAATAAATTTGAGTAAACTGATTTCCATCCTTTTATTCAAATCAAAGGTCATACTATGATAAAAATTTACGTTGGTTACACTGTATATAATCAACCTTTTTACCATTATCAATTAAGCATACATTAATTGCACTAATTAAAGGAATTAATTGACATTTATATCCAATTAAATTTAATAGACCAAATAAATAGGTAATATATATAATAGTTGCACCATTTAGCCTTTAATTACATTTATAAGTTTATTACTTACAAACAAATGTTACCATTTCTTTCATAACACGAATTTTATTCAATTTCCATTAACAGTGTATCATTTCATTAATGAATTCAATATTTACATTCTTTTTCCTATGTTCACTTTATAACCAAATATAAACTTACTCTATTTCAATTAATTGGAATTCCATCCAAATTGTTAATAATTTGCTTTAATTAATATTGTTGCATTTCATTTTAGTATTATTCCAGTTATAAATCTTAAATTTTAATTTCTTCCACATTTAACTACGAAATCATATTAAATTTACTACTTTTAATTGCCAAAAATTACGGGTCGTTACACCTCCTATTCACACCCTTTATATTGTCTATTTCATTTCATATTGCAGTAGAAATTTCTTATTTGATTATACGGTATTAGATTCTACAAGAATAAATTCTTCATTTATTTATTATTTCATAGTATTTATTATTTCATAGTATAGGAAGAAATGGCAATTTATCTTTTTGATGATAATTTTTTTGTACATGAAATGTGAAAAACTTGTCTCCTTCTATTTTAAATAGACGAAACGATTCTATCTTTATATATATTTACATAAGTGATACCTCGAATTTCCCCAAAAGAGAATTATTTATTTCAATACTCACTAGTTGTTAGTTAACAATTCTATTTGTTAGATTATATGCTTAATTCTATTAGGAAATAAAATAATAAAATGATTATTCATCGAATGACTATTCATATATTCTATTTTCTAACTCTATGAAAAAATGTGGTTAAATTCGATGTTGTTTAAGGGGAAGTTAAAACTAAGTGTGAGCTAACAAAATCAATGATATATCCGTTTCTTCAAATGGGTATTATGCCTGTTGCTTAGCATCTCAGTGAAAGTGAAGAAAAAGATACGAAAAAACATTTCTAGATGGAGTGATAGTAATAGGTGTAGTTTCAATGAGATATAAGGAATATTTGGAGTTTGATCTTTGATAACACTTTTTTGGTTATGGACAGCAATGGTGATAGTTATTTTGTATATTTTGACATTGAAAATCATATTTTTGAGATTGAAGTTTTTGCTAAGCGAATTCAATACATTTTTTTCCTGTTATTTGAACAGTAGGTCTAAGAGTAACAATCATGACTATTATCATTACATGTATGACACTAAATCTTGTTGGAGTAATCACATTAATAGTTGTATTGATAGTTATCTTCGTTTTGAAATCAGTATTCAAAGTTATATTTTAGGTGATATCGAAAGTTACAGTAATAGTTACATTTTCAGTTTCATTTGTAGTGAAGGCGTAAGCAATAGTGAAAATGGAAATGCTAGTATACAAACTGATGGTAACAGCCACGATTTCAATATAAGAGGAAGATCTAATCATTTTGATATAAATAAAAATACAAAAATTTATAGGTTTAGTGCGAAATTTTTTATGGATTAAATTATAATAAAAAATTAGTTCCAAAATGAATATTTGTGAGTAGTGTGGATCTCATTTGAAAATGAGCAGTTATGATAGAGTCAAACTTTTGATTGACTCGGGCACTTGGAATCCTATAGGCGATGGTATGGTCTCCATGGACCCCATTGAATTTCATTCAGAGGAGGAAACTTATAAAGATCTATTGATTCTTGTCAACAAAGAACAGGTTTAAATGAAGCTGTTCAAACATGCATCGGTTAATTAAATGGTATTCCCATCGCAATTAGGGTTATGGATTTTCAGTTTTTTGGGTATAGTATGGGATCTGTAGTAGGAGAGAAAATCACTCGTTTGATCGAGTATGCTGCTAATCGATCTTTACCTGTTATTATTGTGTGCGCTTTCGGAGGAGCACATATGCAAGAAGGAAGTTTGAGCTTGATGCAAATGGCTAAAATATCTTCTGCTTCTTATAATTATCCATCAAATAAAAAGTCATTCTATGTATCAATCCTTATATCCCCTACAACTGGGGGAGTAACCGCCGGTTTTGATATGTTAGGAGATGTCATTATTGCTGAACCTAACGCGTACATTGCTTTCGTAAGTAAAAGAGTAATTGAACAAACATTGAATAAAACAGTACCCGACGATTCATAAGCAGCTGAGTATTTATTCCATAAGGGCTTATTCGATCCAATCATCTCGTGTAATCTTTTAAAAGGCGTTCTGGGTGAGTTATTTTAGCTTCATGGTTTTTTCCTTTGAAATATATATATAAATATATATATATATATATATAATATAGAAATAAAACGGAAATATTAAAAACCAGAAAAAAGAAGTGATTTCCAAGAACTTTCATTTTTTATTAGAAATCTAATCTCTTTAAGTTTGGTTGAATTAGTTTAATTAGAGTTGTGAACTTATAATAAACTCTTTATCGTTAACAAAAAAATATTTCATTTTATTAGTTAGATAGAAATAAAGGACGGGAGAATTCATAAAATTTCGTAAACTTAAAGTGGGTTGTCATACATATTCGTGTAGAAAGATGAATAGCTACACTAAATTTTCATTTAGTTCTCATTCCTTGCACATATTAAGTACTTAATAATCTTAATATTATATTTAAAATAATTATAATATAATATAACAGATATACTTATGATATCTTTATATTTATAATAGATACAAATATTAAATTAAGGTACCCGTTTTATGATTTTTTTATTCCTTTAGTAGGCCTAGTATTTCCAGCGATTGCAATGGCTTCTTTATTTCTTCATGTACAAGAATAGAAGATTGTCTAGACCTGATGGGGCCAACCAGGTATTTTTTTGGTACAAAGTTTAGTACAATGCGGTATGATATGTGCATTTTTTTTAATACAATTTAAAGAACTATTATGCATGCAGATACACGATATCCATGTAAATCCATGTATATACGGGTTATAAAAACGATCGACAAATATTTTTATAATAGAAAGTTAATTTATATAACCAATTACTCCTAAGGGTTCATATCAGAATAGTTTTAGTTGATGAAAGTTACTTTGGCATAAAAAAAGTAAAGTCAATTTTTTTTTCCGAATTCCAATCGAATGCAATCGGATCTAGTATAGTATGAACTGGCGATCAGAACATATATGAATAGAACTCATAACAGGGTCTCGAAAAGCAAGTAATTTTTTCTGGGCCTTTATTATTTTTTTAGGTTCGCTAGGATTTTTAGTGGTTGGAATTTCTAGTTATCTTGGTAGGAATCTGACACCTGGATTTCCTTCTCAACAAATTATTTTTTTTCCACAAGGGATCGTGATGTCGTTCTATAGGATCGCAGGTTTATTCATTAGTTCCTATTTATGGTGCACAGTACCGTGAATGCAGTAGTGGTTATGATCGATTCGATAGAAAAAAGGAATAATGTGTATTTTTCGTTGGGGGTTCCCCAAAATAAATCATCGCATTTTCCTTCGCTTCTTTATGAAAGAAATCCAATCAATCAGAATGGAGGTTAAAGTGGGTCTTTTTCCTCGTTTGTATTCTTTATAAGGAAATCAGAGGCCAAGGAACCATCCCCTTGACTCGTACTGATGAGAAGTTGACTCCTCGAGAAATTGAACAAAAAACTGCTGAATTGGCCTACTTCGTACATGTACCAATTGAAGTTTTTTGAATTTTTATCAAAAAGAACAAATTCATTCAGATTTGTCCAATTGAGATATTCAGAAATCCCATTTACTTAGAATTTACTTATTCTATTATAAATATATATATTTCATTCGAAACTAGATCCTTAATTCTATTTCTATATTCTTTTTTCTAGATCTAAGGACTACATTTTTACAAAAAATGGGGATTGATCCATATATTCGATACCTCTTTATAGAACTCGTGCTTTAGAGAAATATAAGATCAGATAAAGTTGACAAATGAAGAAGTTCATTGACAATTCATAGAAAAAAATGAAAAAAAGAAAGCATTGGCTTCCTTCTTCATATCTTGCATCTATAATATTTTTGCCCTGGTGGATCTCTCTCTCTCATTTCAAAAAAGCCTGGGACCTTGGATTATTCATTGGTGGAATACTAGGCATCCGAAGTTTTTTTGAATGATATTCAAGAGAAAAATGTTTTAGAAAAATTCCTAGAATTAGAAGAACTATTCTTGTAGGATGAAATGATAAAAGAACAGCCAGAGACATATATAAAAAGCTTAGTATAGGAATACATAAAGAAACGATACAATTGGTCAAAACATATAATGAATATCATCCCCATATCATTTTGCATATGTCGACAAATATAATTTTTTTTACTATTCTAAGCGGTTATTTTATTCTGGGTGATGAAGAACTTGTTATTATGAATGCTTGGATTCAGGAATTCTTCTATAACTTAAGTGACCCAATAAAAGCTTTGTCTACTCTTTTAGTTACTGATTTATGTATTGGATTCACTGAACCCATAGTTGGGAACTAATGGTTGGTTCGATCTACAATGATTTTGGATCGGCTCATAATGAGCAAATTATATCTGTCTTGTTTCCATATTTCAAGTTATTCTAGATACAATTGTGAAATATTGGATCTTCCATTTTTTAAATCACGTATCTCCTTCGCTTGTAGTCATTTATCATTCAATAAATGAATTATAAACTTATTTGATTTCCTGATATCAATCAAAAAGTTTTTTCACGTAAAAAGGGGCATTTTTTTATTCTTTATACTTTTCAAGATCCATTACGCATCCAAGGCTTTTGTTCTTCTTGGCATCTATTATTTTGACATAAATTTTTTTGGGTTCTTAAAAAGAAACAGTTTGAAAAGGTTCAAGTATATGAAATGAATTTGTAGATCCAAAAATTCCTTACCGTCAAGTGTATAAAAAGCGCCGAATTCTTGTTAATAAAAAAAATGAAATATGTATCTCTGTAAACTTCCTTAAACCAACTTTGCTTTGTTTTTGTTTCTAGTATTTTTACGAGATCTATGCAATTCATTACTTGTATTCCATTTTTAGTACTAGGCACTAGCCAATAGGTGTACAAAAACAAAGGAAGAAGATACAAGACAAGGATTGGATAAATGAAATGAAAGGAACAGTCTAGGAAGGATTATAAGTCTTCCTCATCTTCTATTCGACACAAGAGAAAGGAGATAAACCTTTTCTTATGTCATCATCTATCGAAATAATAATGCTTTTTCTCCTGTTCAACAAAGATTAATATTTCTTCTTTTTCGGATATATTGGAAATCTTTTGTTTAGATTCATACATTCATTATTTTAAGTAAATAAAAACATAAGAAAAAAAAGTAGTAGACAAACAAAAAGTTTTAGAGGGAAGGCATTCATTGAGTAAATGGAACTTCTTCTGCTATTATTAAATTAACTTCCACTTTCAATTTATATTATTTATTTTTCAATATTACTAAAAATTTATTTGTTTGGTTGAAAAGAAGCACGAATTAGAATCTATTTTTACGCATACCTAAATGCTTATTTTTTATTTTAACTTTTTTTTCTATTTTATATATAACAAGTTTTTATTTATTTACTATAAGAAATGTAGAAATGAATTACAGAACATCTCATCCGTTTAAATTATCCATATGACATTGGATTATCCCCAAAATAGATCGACTCCTTCTTTCTTGTTGCTTTGTAAGAAAAGAGTTAATGAGTGCCAGAGTGATGCAGCGTAATCTAATGTTGCCTTAGGTCGCGAGCGACCTAACGAGTTAATAAGTCGCCAGCGACCTAACGGAGTAAAGAATAACGAGATAAGAGGGAAGAAAGATGCAGCGCTGCTTCAAAGTGCCTGTTTTCCCTTAGGTCGTTACGACATAATCGAGCTACGACCTAGCGAGCAGATCCATATGACGCGAAGCCTAGGTCGCTCCAGAATTCTTTAGGTCGCGGGGAGTTAAGTCGTGAACAATCATTTAAGCCGCAGTTCCTTATGTCGCTCAAGTTTATGTCGCGTGAAGATTTCCAGAAGCTTAATTCACTTATGCCGCTATCTTCTTGAGCCGCTGATCTCTTATGTCGTTAAATCGCGTCATGTTGTATATGTTAAGTCGTCGTTGTTGTGTTGTAACTCTGTTATGTCGCTTGCATACGGTAAGTCGTAAGTCATGTGATGTATATCTTGTACATGTTAAGTCGTGTGTCGTGATTGTTAGGTTGTGAACGACTTGTATTGTGTTGTGCTCTGTTTTTTTTAGGTTATTAAGGTTAGGTCGCGGCTGTTAGGTCGCAGGTCGCGAGTACCTGTATGTGTAAGTCGTGAATACTGTGCTGTGTTGTAAATTCTCTATAAATAGCGGGTGGGTTGTATCATTTAGGGGGTTGATTTTGAATAAACTTTTGTTTGAGTGCTTTGTGCCTCTTTAAAATTGGAAGTCGAGTGTTATCTCCTTTCTCCATTTTCAGTTATTCGAGTGCGCTTGAATCAACGATTTTGAAGTCGGTTCACGGAATCTCGTGTGCGAGATCAACGTCGAAGAATCGTAGATCTTCTAACACGGTATCGTGCGCGATCAACGTGTTAAAGATAGCTAGAATCCAGTATCTCGCGAGATCAACGGATTTGGGCATTTATCTTGGGTATTATCAATCCATCGATCCATATTTGATTCATTCCATCATTATTTTGTTGTTGTTGCTTGCATTTGAAGTTATCCGCTGCGTCAAGTTTGGTATCGGAGCTAGACTTAGCTAATCATAGCTAAGCCGAGCCTATTGGGAGCCGAGTTGAAGTGTTGGAGTTTGAGCCGAGTATAGAAGTTGGATCAAGGCCGTGAGTTATAGAAGTTGGAGCCGAGTCAAAGCAGTTACAGCCGAGCCAAGCTAAGTGCAGGCCGAGAGAAGTCAAGTTCAGATTTGAGTTTAAGTTGTGCTAGTTGAAGTGTGTGTTTGGATTTGTTGAAGATTCGACAATGCCTCCGAGACGTGCTAATCGATTTCAAAATGTTGAAGATGTGCATCGAAGACAAGAAGCTGAGCAAGTGGAACAACGTATCAATGAAAAGTTCGACGAAGGTATTGGAAAGTTAGAGAAATTGATGAATGACATGAATCAAAGTCAAAGGATAAGGTCACCAATTTTTAACCATGGAGGAAACAGGGTTTCGCCATCGGTTTCGGAAGCGAGGAGGGTGTCACCACAATCTTGTCGAGAAAGAAGAAACTTATCAGTTTCAATGAGACGAGAATACCATGAGTACAGTAATGAAGAGAGAAGAACTCCACGTGAGTTTGGAGATGAGCCATATCTTGATGCTAAAAGACATAGTAGAAGAGATATGTGTGATCATAGAGATGTTGAAGGTCGAGATCGATATCGAAGTACATTTGATTATGATGAAGACGGTGATAGAGGTAGTATTCATTATCGAGATCGTGACCAAGTACGAAATCAATATCAGGATGTAGAAGATAATCATCGATGGGAGTCGGGGATGAAAATAGATATTCCAGAATTTAAAGGAGGAATGATAGAGGAAGAGTTTCTTGATTGCTTATCAAATGTTGAGGAAATTTTTGACTTCAAGGAAGTACCCGAGCATCGTAGAGTTAAGTTGGTTGCTACACGATTGAGGGGAAGAGCAACGGCATGGTGGCAACAAACTAAACTTACACGGGAGAGAATGGGAAAGTCGAAGATTGTTTCATGGGAGAAGATGAAGAAGTTGACGAAGGCTACTTTCTTGCCTTATAATTATCAGTCTCTTATGTATCAACGCTTACAGAATTTGAGACAAGGGACAAAGTCGGTAAATGATTATGTAGATGAGTTCTATCAGTTGATTGCTAGAAACAATATCATGGAGACGAAGGAACAGTTGACCGCTAGATTTGTTGGAGGATTGAGAATGCAAATTCAGGATATGGTGAATATGTTTGATCCAAGATCCGTTGCTGAAGCACACCAGAAGGCTCTAGCTTGGGAGAAACAAGGTGGAAGAGGAGGTGGTGTGTTTACAAATTCTAACAACCAGAACAAGGGTGCTAGTAGAAATACTAATGTTTCCAAGGCTGTTAATAAACCGGTTGTCAATGAAGTTGCTAAGACCAAGGTCAACAACAATTTCAAGTGTTATAACTGTCAGGAGTTTGGTCATAAGAGCAATGAATCCCCAAAGCCTAAGAAGCGAATGATGGTTGCTAAGGTTGAGTATGAGGATGCAGAAATAGAATGTTCCAATTCACCACAAGTTGAGGAGGAAGAAGAATTATTGGCAGGAGACGAAGGATATTCTTTAATGATGAGGAGATCTTGCTTGACGCCAAAGCAGGAAGAGCAGACTAGCTAGTTGAGGAGTAACATTTTTCAGTCGATGTGCACTATTTTGGGAAGGGTTTGTAAGTTTGTTATCGATGCAGGAAGTTGTGAACATCATCTCTACAGAAGCTGTAAAGAAGTTGGCGTTAAAGACAAAGAAGCATCCCAAACCCTACAAGTTAGCTTGGTTGAGGAAAGGTGGGGAAGTGAAAGTTAGTCGAAGAGCTTGTGTAACTTTTTCCATCGGAAAGAAGTATAAGGATGAAATTTGGTGTGACATGGTAGATATGGATGTATATCATTTGTTGTTGGGGAGACCGTGGCAATTCGATAGAGCTGTGCAACACGATGGAAGGACTAATTGCTATAGTTTCATGTTCGAGGGCACTAGAATCACTTTAGTTCCTAAAAAGCGACAACAAAGTGAAAGCAAGTTGGAGGAAATCGAGGAACTAAAAACTCTGTTATCTTTGAAGGAGTTCGTCAAAGAAGTAGAGGATGAGCCTGAAGTATTTCTGTTGATTGGACGAGAAAGTAGTGAAACGGTTGAAGTTCCTGAGGAAGTTAAGCCAGTGTTGAAGGAATTTGAAGTTGTATTTCTTGATGAATTACCAAAAGAGTTACCACCGTTGATAGACATACAACATCAGATTGATCTTGTTCCGGGAGCTGTGTTACCGCATAGACCACATTATAGAATGAGTCCAAAGGAGCACGAAGAGTTGAGAAGGCCGGTGGAGGAGTTACTTGAACAAGGGCGCGTACAAGAAAGTTTATGTCCTTGTGCAGTACTAGCTTTGTTAGTACCAAAAAAGGATGGAACTTGGAGAATGTGTACAGATAGTCGAGCACTAAACAAGATTACAGTGAGGTACAGATTTCCGATGCTTCGATTGGACGACTGGTTAGATCAGTTGAACAGAGCTGCTATCTTTTCAAAGATTGATCTGAAGAGTGGGTATCATCATATTCGAATTCAACCAAGGGGATGAATGGAAGACAACATTTAAGACACGGGAGGGGTTGTATGAATGGCTGGTCATGCCGTTTGGTCTTTCGAATGCACCTAATACTTTTATGCGAGTGATGAATCAGATTTTTCGACCATTTATTGGAAAGTTCGTAGTGGTACTTTGATGATATATTGATATACAGTGGAAGCGCAGAAGAACATCTACAACACGTGCGGGAAGTGTTGATGATACTTCGTCAGGAGCAATTTTACGCGGCAACAAAGAAGTGCATATTCATGACACATAGTGTTTTGTTTTTGGGGCATGTGTTGTCCAAGGAAGGTATTCATGTGGATCAAGGTAAAGTTGAAGCAATCAAGGATTGGCCACAACCCAGGAACGTAGCTGAAGTGAGAAGTTTCCATGGGTTAGCATCATTCTATCGAAGGTTTATTCCACATTTCAGTAGCGTAATGGCACCAGTGACAAGCAGTTTGTGTGGACTGAAGGGGCTGATTCTGCTTTCCAACAAATTAAGACACTCTCGACTACAACACCGATTCTTAGATACCCGGATTTTCAGTTGCTTTTTGAGCTAGATACTGATGCATCAAAAGTTGGAATTGGAGGAGTGTTAAGTCAAAGGGGACGTCCAATTGCTTATTTTAGCGAGAAACTTTCTGGAGCCAAGACAAGATATAGTACCTATGACTTGGAGTTCTATGCTATTGTTCAAGCCATAAAGCACTGGAGACACTACTTGTTTTATAAGGAGTTTGTGTTGTATACTGATCATGAAGCATTGAAGCATTTGCAGGGACAGGATAAGATTACAGCCAGACATGCTTCATGGATCGCAAACTTGCAACAGTTTACATTTATTGTAAAGCATAAGTCGGGAGTTACAAACCAGGTGGCAGATGCATTGAGTAGGGGAAATCCTGTTGACTACGATGAGAGTTGAAGTGACAGATTTGATGTACTTCCAGAATTGTTTTTTGAAGATCCTTACTTTGCTAAGATTATAGATGAAGTCAAGAAAGGGAAGACGGATGAGTATGTGTTGTTAGATGGTTTTCTATTCAAAGGAAATCAGTTGTGTATACAAGAGTGTAGTTTGCGAATGAAGATTGTGAAAGAATTGAATGAAGAAGGTCATGTGGGAAGAGATCGTACCTTGCAGTTGATTTCTCAATCATATTTTTGGCCTTCCATGAGGAAAGAAGTTGAAAGATTAGTGCAGAGATGTCACATATGTCAAGTTTCCAAAGGGACAGCTACGAATGCAGGATTGTATATGCCATTTTCCATGCCTACTAGACCATGGGTTGATATTAGCATGGATTTAATTTTGGGTTTGCCAAAAACTCAACGAGGGAATGATTCTATATATGTTGTGGTGATAGATTTTCGAAGATGGCACATTTCATAGCTTGTAAAAAGACCGCTGATGCAGTCTGTGTTGCTCAGTTGATCTTTAAAGAGGTTTATCGATTACATGGGCTACTTGAGACCATTGTTTCGGACCGGGATACTCGATTTCCAAGTCATTTTTGGTTGAGTCTGTGGAAGATGGTTGGGAATAGGCTGAATTTTAGTAGCACCTATCATCCAAAAACTGATGGGCAACCGAAAGTGGTGAACAGATCATTGGGAAACTTGTTGAGATGTCTTGTGAGGGATAATTTGAAGAGCTGGGATGTGAAATTGTGTCAGGCAGAATTCACACATAATCATGCTGTTAATCGAAGTACTAGATTCAGTCCATTTCAAGTAGTATGTTCAGCAATTCCGAAAGGACCGTTGGATTTGTCGATAATTCCATGTCAGAAAGGGGTTGTTAAACGAGCTTGTGATTTTGTGAATGAGTTGCAGGAGTGTCACAGGATTGTTCATGAACGATTGCTTAAGTCAAATGAGAAGTATAAGAAACTGGCAGAGAAGAAGCGAAGAAGTGTGGACTTCAAAGAGGGTGATTTTTTTATGCAGTATTAACGAAAGATCGTTTCCCAGTTGGAACTTACAACAAATTGAAAGCTCGAAAGATTGGTCCAGTAGAAATCTTGAAGAAGATCGATGATAATGCTTATCGATTAAGGTTGTCGGATCATGTCCATACGGTAGACGTTTTCAACGTCAAACGCTTGATTCCGTACCATAAGGAGGAGCGTGTTGAAGAATAGGGAAGTGCGAATTCGGGGACAAATTCTTTGCAACCCGGGGAGAATGATGTAGCGCAATCTAATGTTGCCTTAGGTCGCTAGTGACCTAACGAGTTAATAAGTCACCAGCGACCTAATGGAGTAAAGAATAACGAGATAAGAGGGAAGAAAGATGAAGCGATGCTTCAAAGTGCCTGTTTTACCTTAGGCCGTTACGACATAACCGAGCTACGACCTAGCGAGCAGTTCCATATGACGTGAAGCCTAGGTCGCGAGAAGTTAAGTCGCGAACAATCTTTTAAGCCGTAGTTCCTTATGTCGCTCAAGTTTAGGTCGCGTGAAGATTTCCAGAAGCTTAGTTCACTGATGCCGCTATCTTCTTAAGCCGATGATCTCTTATGACGTTAAATCGCGTCATGTTGTATATGTTAAGTCGTTGTTGTTGTGTTGTAACTTTGTTATGTCGCTTGTATACTGTAAGTCGTAAGTCGTGTGATGTATAACTTGTACATGTTAAGTCGTGTATCGTGATTGTTAGGTCATGAACGACCTGTATTGTGCCGTGCTCTGTTTGTTTTGGGTCGTTGAGGTTAGGTCGCGGTTGTTAGGTCGTAGGTCGCGAGTACCTGTATGTGTAGGTCGTGAATACTGTGCTGTGTTGTAAATTCTCTATAAATAGCGGGTGAGTTGCATCATTTGGGGGGTTGATTTTGAATAAACTTTTGTTTTAGTGCTTTGTGCCTCTTTAAAATTGGAAGTTGAGTGTTATCTCCTTTCTCCATTTTCGGTTATTCGAGTGCGCTCGAATCAACGATTTTGAAGCCGGTTCACGGAATCTCATGTGCGAGATCAACGTCGAAGAATCGTAGATCTTCTAACATGGTATCGTGCGCAATCAACGTGTTAAAGATAGCTAGAATCCAGTATCTCGCGAGATCAACAGATTTGGGCATTTATCTTGGGTATTATCAATCCATCGATGCATAATTGATTCATTCCATCGTTGTTTTGTTGTTGTTGCTTGCATTTAAAGTTATCCGCTGCGTCACAGAGCCTCTATTATATATAAATCAATCAATAGAAAAAGCTTCTATTCCACTGTGCAAAAACATCATAAGAAACAAAATAATAGAGTGGTTTGAAAAATCAGAGCAACAGATCTATTTTAGCATTTATACCAATAGAAAATTTTGATTATGTCGATTAGATAATTTTCCAATTTGTATGTTATGGAATAGGCCAAAGTCTCCTACTGTTCTAAGTAAAAACGCAGCGGTACCTTGCCAAAAAGGGGTAAGGTACCGTCGAGTTCATACTTTCTCATGTTTACAACTTGGTTCATTCGATTACTACAGAGATGAACCCAACCCCATATGACCGTAAAAGAAAACACCTACTAAACCAATCACAAGAATACCAACTACAGTACCTATTAGCCAAAAAGGAACCTTCCAATAGTATCGGCCATTTCCTCCACTTACCTCCACATTTCATCTATAGACAAAAAAGTCATGGATAATTATGAAGATGATATCCTTCCGAATGGGATAAGAGAATTCCTACTACTCTCTTTCTTTCTCTCAATTGAAGAAATAATTGGAAATTAAAACAGCAAGTACAAAAATGAGTTATAAACCCCAATATAGAGTGGTATGATTCATTTCAACATTTTGCTCATTTGGGTATGATTGTGTCATAGCTCTATAATTCGAATTTGGTTTATCATTGGATGTACTTCATTGTTGATATTGATCCCACAAAATAAATGATAGGTACAGCCATTCCGTGAATAGCTAACCATCGTACTGTAAAAATTGGATACGTTCGATCTACGGGCATTGGTGGCCTCCAAACTCTTAAAAGGATCAACTGAATTCATCAAGTTGTTCCAAAGAATCAAAATGGCCGGTTATTAATGGAATCCCATGTCGGCTCTCTATGAAATATTCATTTGGTCTAGGACTTCCATATACATCGTAAGCTAAACTTGTTTTGATGAATAACCAACCCGCAATGAATAGGGAAGGTATAGTAATGCTATGAGTGACCCAGTATCGAATAACGGTAATAATATCAACAAAAGAACGCCCTTCCGTGATTCCAGACATGCTGAACTCCAAAATTCTTGTACATTCAAAAAAAAGAAACTATTCATTGAAAGATGGGATCGGTAAATGGAAAATAAACCACTGATATGTCATCTTTTTGTGCGATCAACAATTTTGTACCAAAGGTGTATTTCGAGTATACCGAATCAGTATAGCTATCCTTCCGATGGCGCAGCAACACAGTCTCGATCAATATGGAAATGAAACACTACATAATTTCTTTCTTCTTTTTTGTTCTTTGTTTGTGCATAATTTTATGTTATGGATCAATATAAAATTAGAAGGTTCCTTCTAATTATAATATAAGGTTTTCATTTTTGAATTTATTTATTTTAAGGAATTGATTGGTCATAGAAAAAATATAATATAATAGATAATAGATATAGTAGTATAGTATTGATCTAAAAAGAGAATATAGTTGGAATAATTAATAGTCGCAATGCTATCATTGTTACATTAATATCTAAAATAAAGATTCTTTCTTGACCGCACTACAAAATGGAACTCCTTGATATGGAAAAACAGAATATAGAATAAAACCTGAAATAAAAGGATAAGAGAAGTTGCTCTTCTTCGAATCGAGTTGTCCCCGAAATCAAAAATGAAAATAAAGGTTTTTTTTCTACCTTTCTAATTCGTTTTTTTGCTATTCATAATGACTTATGAATTAGGAACTTTCAATTAGAACTATTTTTTTCAATTGCTTTTTTATTACCGTCATATCTGAAAAAATGGAAACTTAGGTAAGTCTTTTAACAACGTATGTAGCAAAAGAAGATATCTAAATTAGCTCTTTCATGCCTACTATAACTAGTTACTTCGGTTTTTTATCAGCTGCTTCAACTATAATTGCAGCTCTATTGATCGGATTGAACAAGATACGACTTATTTGAAATGAATTGAATGAACAAATTAATGAAAATAAATATTTCTCCTTTAGGTTGTAACATCCCGCCTTTTCGCACGCTTCAAGTCGACACACATGTCGATTCAAACCATACGGAAGGGCGGATTGTTATGGGGTAAATAAGAAAACAGAGAAGAAATAAAACAAAATAGAATCTCACAGCGGAAGGATAAAATATAATAATAAATATACAGTTTATAAAACTGTTTACAAACATTTATATAATACATATCAGAGTTACACATACCAATAACAATGCAGCGGAACAGTGTATAGTGCACTAGTATCAATAATAATGGTAATACAACAAATCTTCGTCTTCGTCCTCCAGAGCTAAACTTCAAATCCTGAACGCTCGGACTGACCCGAGCGAATTTGAAAAGACAAAACACCCGAGTCAGACTAGAATATCTTATGTGAGTTAAATAAACAGAAATAAATATGAGTACAGTAACTCAAGAGATGTTCGGGATTTACATCTCCTAAGGATCCGTTAAACTATTTACTATGTAGTATATTGCGCTATTATAATAGTGTCTATTTATAAAATAAACTTACTTTTAAATAGCGTTAAGGCTTTACATTTTCCACCTTAACACGTAAAATGCCAATAGTCTATACAGTACCGTAATACCTCCTGATCGGGAGGCTACCAGAGGATACTCCATAGGTACGACACAAATAGAAACTCGTAGTAAAGGCTCGATATGGTAGGTGACACGGCACAACTAGGCAATGCCAGGGTAGATATACCAATTGCTATCCAGGCTGGTGGAAACGCGTAGCCGCAGTTACCGCCCACCTCGGACTAACTCCCCAAAATCAAAATATAGAAGTGGCCACTGAATCAAATCCAAGTCAAAGTATAATATCGAAGAGGAGCGTCCGATCAGAGGAATGACCTCATTGGCCTGAGAATCGCTCCTGTTTTAGCCACCTTATGCCAACTCACGGGAGTTGGGTCCACGTATTTACCTTACAGGAAACGTCGCCGCCACCTACTTCATTCTGGAATCTCCACCGCGTACACGGTTAGTCAAAGTGGTTTTCGGTATCGACAGAGAGTATGTCAGATATCCGATCCCGGTCTCTTTGCCAACCCATCGTTATTATAACACCGCGGTCATTTAAAAATAGTTTATACTTTTAAAACCAAAATAAAATCCATTTCAAAACCATAATATTACGATATCATTTCTTCTTTAAAACCCATAAGATTCATTTTGATATTATTTTTATAAAACCCAAATCAATGATATCATTTCCCAAATATAAATCTTTCCCAAAAATTATGCCACTTTTAAAATTTATAATTCCTTGTAACCAAATATTTGAACATTAACTTTCAACATAATACTTCGAAATCCATAGTTTTTAAAACCATTACTTTCAAAACTAAATGGTTTGGATATTCAACAGTATATAAAATAAGTGGTTTAACTTAAATGTTACTTTGAAAAGAAATATTTCTCGTGGCTTTACAATACATTTCTTTATTTAAAGTTAAAACCAAAATTTAATATTGCTTCAAGTTCCAAAACCATTTCAATAAATTCATATATATACGTATATCCATTTTGAGTATAAATATTTCAACTAAAGTTGGATTTTATTCTTTCAAACCAAATGTTCTATTAATTAGCCTTGAATATTCACATAGAATCCATAATTAATAAGACTTCAATTTCTAGTAAAATATATATATATTTCCAAATTCAAATTTTTCTAGAATATTCATTTCAAAATATTTGGGGAAAATCCAGTTATAAATATCATATCTTTAAAATTTCCAACTTAATATTTAAACATAGGATATAAATCATCAAACTCCATTTTCTTAATTTTCTTCCATTTTTAATAAAGAAATTTATTCACCTTTTAATTTCAAAATTTCAACTTCATATGTATATAAATATGGAAGAAAACATTTATTCAGTATAAAATTTAAGATTTTTTTATAAACCGTATTCCATCCAAACCATAGAAATCACATTAAAAATAGTTATATATAGACCGCGGTGCCTGTATATAGTTTTCTATCCTATGGTCAAGTGATACGGATATTTATCATTTCAATCCGCAATTTAAAAATAAAACTGCGGTTGTATATCATTTCAAACCGCAATCCCGAATGAAATGAAAAATGCATACTAACTTGCAGTTTAATTATATCAAATAAAACATCCATTCAATAACACATCCATCATCCAATCACAAACATCAAGCAATATCAATCAATAACAATATATGTTTGGTAATATACAACAGGTAATAATTGGCAGTTTTATTTCAAATTATATTTATCAACTATTAATCTAACAATTTATATTCAGTGATAATTGACATAACTGTTAATTAGCAGTTCATATGCAAACAAAAATTTCTAACAGCCAATTAACACGCAATAAATCAATTAAATTAACAGTTAAATTCAAAAAAATGCAATTCAACAGATATGAATGAAATAACATGCCAAAAGCTCATAAATAAATTTCTATTCATTTCTAAAAATTATTTAACAAACATAAAAGCTTCTAGTAGTTGTGAGTGGGTTAAAACACTCACCTTTTGAATTTAAATCGAATTTAAATTCAATTTAAACTCAAAAATTCGCCCGTCTCAGAATTCGTCCAAACCAGCGTTATCAAGTCCGGAATTAAATTACGATCCTAACAAAAGAAATTTCGTGTGAATCCGACTTCGTATGAGAAAGTTATGGCGAAAAATGATGATTGAATTCAAATAAATAAACGACACATATTCACTCACATATACAGGTCCACGTCATCACACGTTCTCCCCTCTTCCAGAAACGACGCGCCCAGGCCGAACACTCAACAGCCGTCACCCATACTTTATCAACCCTAATCGAAAATTCCCGCCAATCCAACCGTTGAAACTCGAAACAAACCACATAGATGCGATCCCCTCGGTTCCCTCTCCAAAACCCAGAAACCGTTTTCCGATCCGACGAAGTTTTGCGCGACGATGATGAACGGTTTTGGGGCTGTTTGAATTTATTCTGGATGAACGCCAGCTCCAATTGAAAAACGAATTTCACAAGTAGATTACGCGTCTGGAATTTTCTGAAATTTTTGAGTTTTGACTTTTGATTTTGAACTGTGGATAGATCTGGAATTGGATCTGAGATGTATACATTTGGGGAAGAGAAAGGAGTGAAGAAATGAACTTACAGCAAAAGAATAGAGACTAGGGTTTATAGCTGTATATATATAGGTAGGCTAGCGATAGGATAGATAGGCTGTAGAATGAACGTGCGCGACAAACCATGGTCCAAAAAGCCCGCTATGCCTCCAGAGTCGAATTTGTTAAAACTATATATCCAAATAGGTGTTTTAAAATATTCTGAACGCGATGGAAAAAGTTTCGCGACCAAATTCGATCGTATGAAGAAGTTATGCTAAAAAAAACAAAAATTTCAAATTGATTTCAAAATGCGTAAATTTCAAGGCGTTTCGAGTCCGTACGATCAAACGACCAGTCCGATCGCTACGAAACTTGAAACATTATTATAATTCACCGTTACGGATCCGATGAAACTGGTTTCGTCGAAATCCGAGTCCGTGCCCAAAATGGCTATTTTTAATATTAATTAATTAATTGATTAAATCCAAATTTTAAAATTTTAAATTCTAAAATTTACAATTTATCCTCTTATATTACTCAAACGTTTACGATGATTCTAACCAAATTAAATGTCAGTATAGAGAAGACGAATTTATCCAATCAAACGTAAATCTCATTTTTAATAATTAATTTCATTTGAATCCACAAAATTTATAAAAAGATCCTAAAATTCTATTTAGCTAAATAATTTAATTATTATTCCATTAAAATTTCAAACAGAAGGGTTTACCATTTTAATTTAAGATTATGATATAAATATTTCTCGTATCCAACTAAATTTCACTTAACGTAGAATTTATATCAAATTTTAATTAATTGCAGTAAATCCAAGTAAATATATAAAGCTTGATTCCCGTTTAAACATTTTACTCATTTGATTGCAATAAACCCTTTATCATATATTCAATTCCGATATATTAATAAACTTTAATTTCATCTTTATATTCACAAATCATCATATTATGAAGACATTTACGTTCTTCCCCAATGATTACTTAAATTTATTTAACGCAACACTTAATCTACACCTATTGCGATGTTTCAAATTTACTTGAATGAACAATTTCTTTACTCAAAATAGTTGTTGTAAACTCTTAATTCCACATTTATAAGTGTATTATTATTTTCACTCAAATATTATACATATATATAGAGTATTGGGTTTTTATTTAATCATCATTTATCATATATATTAATTAATTAAATTCAATATTTAAGTCTGACTAAATTTATTCCCCAAATACACATTTACCTTTCTCAACCAATAAATATAACCAATCAAATTCTCATTTTATTGAACCTTGGTCAATTCCACACGTTAATTTTACTTAAAGTCTCAATTAATTAATTTACCTCGGTTTCATTACCTTATTACCTTATATGCATAATTGACATTGTTATATCTTCCATTACATCAATAATTTACCATTTCATCTTACCATTTATTTACGTATCCTTTTATTGCACTGATTGAAATAAATTCACTTATTAAATTCCCAATTCCACCCTTCTATTCAAACCAAGTATCATGCTATGATAATATTTTACGTTGGTTACACAAAAAAAAAATCAACTTTTTATCGTTATCAATTAAACATACATTAATTGCACAAATTAAAGGAATTAATTGCCATTTATCCAATTAAATTTTTCATACATCAATCTATTTCATCTAAATCCTTACCTATGAATATTGCAACCTTTAATTCCATTAAATACCAATTAACCCAAATTATTTCATTTATTCTAAGTCATATTACTAAAATAATTCATCATAATAAACTTAAAATCTATACGTTTATTGATTTATTTCTATTTGTCTTATGTTAAATTCTAAATTTAGTAAGACAACCTAAAATACTCCATTCAATCGACGGTCCCTTTCAATTGTTAATACGTACTTAAATTTCTACAGTTGCCTTCCATCTGCACTTCCGTTACTATGATAAAAATTAGTAACGTTTATGCCATCAATCCATCATAATTACTTACCCTTAATTGAGTTTGATTTCCAAATAAATTTTGCTGACCCTTAATTAGACAATTTATAAAAGTTTATCATCATACCTATAGTTCTACGCTTATGCTATGTCTTAAATTTCAATAAATTTATAAATTTTGAGATGTTCATTAGGGTTTACAAATTTATTGACTTGCAATAACAGGGTTTCTTAATCTATTCAATTTATCGTTCACAATCTTTTATTGCATTAAATTGGTTTAATATTCCCATATTAAATTTTATGTCCAGGTAAGAATTTTTCTTTCTTTCTCTACTTAATTCATTTGAATTTTATTGAAATGTCTTTAAATAGGTTTCTAAGTCACTTCTATATAATTTATTCTAGCCTTCATTTTAATATTTATCTACCACCTTTATTCTTTCAACTAAAATAAATTACAAAAATCCTATTAAACAAACAATTTTAAATGGTCGAACTTTACGGGTCGTTACACTCTCCCCCACTCAAAACTTTTCGTCCCCGAAAAGGAAAAGGAAGGGAGAAGGAAGAATAAAACAGTATATCTAATTTCAAATATTAACTTATAACAATAATTTACTAAATTAATTTCCTTTAATGAAATACACTTGTTTTATAATCATTATGTCTTTTAATACTTGAATTATTAAAGTTGGAAAAATATCTTTAACAAAATTCTAAGTCCAAAATTTACGAAAATTTTTGGCAGAGTCTCCTTTGTACGGAGGGACTCTGGAGAAAATATAATATCCAAATATACAAATATATTACATATATATCCAAAATAAAATATCCCACACGGGAAAATATATAAATAGCGCTTTAATCGTAATCCGAAAACGTGCCTATTTGTCGGGCAATTCGCTTATTATTTTGGAACCAAAAACAGTAGCAGTTGCTTCCAACCCCTGTATTCACTTATATAATCTAAAAGTTAAATATCTATATTACAGTGAAATGTTTGGGTAGATTCAATCATTCATATCCAAATCAAATGCAACAACCATACATTTTAACAAACAGCACACACCACAAACAACAATCATTAGTTGTTCGGGTTCAAATTCTGAAATTTTACGGAGTGAGAAATAACTATCAAGTGCATCCGTTACTCAACAGTCTTAGATGGAATAGAGATAGATTATTGTTCCTCCAACAACTCCAAAATTCCTTACCCAACAACCATACATCAACCAAACAATTCAAATCAACACCACAATAGCTTATTATATATTTATTTCATAATTCAGTGGTTTGATTTTCTTTCCTTCATTTATGGAGGAATTTCTTTTTTTTTTCATACAAGTTTTATTTCCCAATTATCACAAAATTCATTATACTTGTATTTCCTTTATTACTTAAGTTTATAGAATAAATTCTCATTAATAACAACAAAGATTTTAAATATCTTCATTTCCTTACTCTTCACTTGTAAGATTTCCCTTAAATTCTTAATCTGCTAACATTCATTCTTATAAGTGGAAGTTTTTATTTATTCATCAACTATTAATTGTAGTCATTTCAATTTTTCCTACATTCCATTATATTGGAATAGGGGAGACTTAAGACATCTTAAACTAATAATCCTACAATCAATACTTATTTAGAATTTCATTTTATTTGCTTTAAGTTCATCTCACCTATTAATAATTCTTAACTTATTTTCAGCAAAATTTCAATTATAACTTAAGTTTATACCATTGAATTCTTATTATAACAGTAATTTATTGAATACTTCATTTTTCCTAAATTCCTACTTGTAAAATATTCAATTCCAGTTTCTCATTTAACACTTCAACTTTATATTTGGGTAAGTTATTTATGTTAAGGAAATTGCAATTGAACTTATACAAGTTTAATCTCCATTCTTTTAATTAAATTTAATGTTTATTCATATTACCCTTTGTCTCATATGTATGCAAATTCCTCTTTATAGCTTTGCAGTTATTCTCTTATTTCAATTAGAGGTTTCAATTCATTTATTACTTAACTTTTATTTCACTAACAAATTTTAAACAATTAATTAACGGAAAAATTTAGAATTAAATACCGGGTTAAATTTCAATTTATTTCAAAATAATAGGTAATTAATTTCTTGCAACTTTTATATCTCTAATTATATTTAGAACAATAAAAGAAAATTTTTAGAAAATTTCAAAATAAATCTGCAGTAGAATTTACTATAGTGGCCTTTCCCCTTCGAAACTCGAAAATGAAAGTCGATGATGCGGCCGTCATCACCGAATTTATTTTCCAGCGACAGAGAGGAAAGTATAGAATTTAATTCTTTTCCAAAATCTTCTTTAAAACAATTCTTCCAATTTATACGAAATATTTATATAAGAAAATACTTATAAACCGAACCATTATTTTTCATAAATTCTTTGAAAACATGTTTGGAAAAATCCCGGACTTAAGTTCTAAAATCTCCAATTTGATTTATCATAATTTCAACTTAGCTTCAGTTATTATAGATATTTTTATTTTCTAACACCCAATCTATAGCAACCAAATATATATATATATATATATATATCTTTATAAAACTATTTTTATATATAGAAAATATAATAGGCAAAATTATTTCATTCACCTATATTAAAAACGGATATTATGTCGGTCTGTCCTACTAAGTGTTTAGAAATCCCTATTGATGGCATAGCGTCCCATGCATCAACCAGAATTTATAAATACAAAGCGGAACAGATTAACACAATATAAAAATCTTTTCATTAATACTAACAAATACGCTCTCCCATATATATACACTCAGCGACTCCCATAGGATATTTCTACCCTATTAACAAAGAGTCAAACCCCACAAAGCCAAGGTTTATCGCTAAACCTGGCTCTGATACCAACTGTAACATCCCGCCTTTTCGCACGCTTCAAGTCGACACACATGTCGATTCAAACCATACGGAAGGGCGGATTGTTATGGGGTAAATAAGAAAACAGAGAAGAAATAAAACAAAATAGAATCTCACACCGGAAGGATAAAATATAATAATAAAATATACAGTTTATAAAACTGTTTACAAACATTTATATAATACATATCAGAGTTACACATACCAATAACAATGCAGCGGAACAGTGTATAGTGCACTAGTATCAATAATAATGGTAATACAACAAATCTTCGTCTTCGTCCTCCAGAGCTAAACTTCAAATCCTGAAACGCTCGGACTGACCCGAGCGAATTTGAAAAGACAAAACACCCGAGTCAGACTAGAATATCTTATGTGAGTTAAATAAACAGAAATAAATATGAGTACAGTAACTCAAGAGATGTTCGGGATTTACATCTCCTAAGGATCCGTTAAACTATTTACTATGTAGTATATTGCGCTATTATAATAGTGTCTATTTATAAAATAAACTTACTTTTAAATAGCGTTAAGGCTTTACATTTTCCACCTTAACACGTAAAATGCCAATAGTCTATACAGTACCGTAATACCTCCTGATCGAGAGGCTACCAGAGGATACTCCATAGGTACGACACAAATAGAAACTCGTAGTAAAGGCTCGATATGGTAGGTGACACGGCACAACTAGGCAATGCCAGGGTAGATATACCAATTGCTATCCAGGCTGGTGGAAACGCGTAGCCGCAGTTACCGCCCACCTCGGACTAACTCCCCAAAATCAAAATATAGAAGTGGCCACTGAATCAAATCCAAGTCAAAGTATAATATCGAAGAGGAGCGTCCGATCAGAGGAATGACCTCATTGGCCTGAGAATCGCTCCTGTTTTAGCCACCTTATGCCAACTCACGGGAGTTGGGTCCACGTATTTACCTTACAGGAAACGTCGCCGCCACCTACTTCATTCTGGAATCTCCACCGCGTACACGGTTAGTCAAAGTGGTTTTCGGTATCGACAGAGAGTATGTCAGATATCCGATCCCGGTCTCTTTGCCAACCCATCGTTATTATAACACCGCGGTCATTTAAAAATAGTTTATACTTTTAAAACCAAATAAAATCCATTTCAAAACCATAATATTACGATATCATTTCTTCTTTAAAACCCATAAGATTCATTTTGATATTATTTTTATAAAACCCAAATCAATGATATCATTTCCCAAATATAAATCTTTCCCAAAAATTATGCCACTTTTAAAATTTATAATTCCTTGTAACCAAATATTTGAACATTAACTTTCAACATAATACTTCGAAATCCATAGTTTTTAAAACCATTACTTTCAAAACTAAATGGTTTGGATATTCAACAGTATATAAAATAAGTGGTTTAACTTAAATGTTACTTTGAAAAGAAATATTTCTCGTGGCTTTACAATACATTTCTTTATTTAAAGTTAAAACCAAAATTTAATATTGCTTCAAGTTCCAAAACCATTTCAATAAATTCATATATATACGTATATCCATTTTGAGTATAAATATTTCAACTAAAGTTGGATTTTATTCTTTCAAACCAAATGTTCTATTAATTAGCCTTGAATATTCACATAGAATCCATAATTAATAAGACTTCAATTTCTAGTAAAATATATATATATTTCCAAATTCAAATTTTTCTAGAATATTCATTTCAAAATATTTTGGGGAAAATCCAGTTATAAATATCATATCTTTAAAATTTCCAACTTAATATTTAAACATAGGATATAAATCATCAAACTCCATTTTCTTAATTTTCTTCCATTTTTAATAAAGAAATTTATTCACCTTTTAATTTCAAAATTTCAACTTCATATGTATATAAATATGGAAGAAAACATTTATTCAGTATAAAATTTAAGATTTTTTTATAAACCGTATTCCATCCAAACCATAGAAATCACATTAAAAATAGTTATATATAGACCGCGGTGCCTGTATATAGTTTTCTATCCTATGGTCAAGTGATACGGATATTTATCATTTCAATCCGCAATTTAAAAATAAAACTGCGGTTGTATATCATTTCAAACCACAATCCCGAATGAAATGAAAAATGCATACTAACTTGCAGTTTAATTATATCAAATAAAACATCCATTCAATAACACATCCATCATCCAATCACAAACATCAAGCAATATCAATCAATAACAATATATGTTTGGTAATATACAACAGGTAATAATTGGCAGTTTTATTTCAAATTATATTTATCAACTATTAATCTAACAATTTATATTCAGTGATAATTGACATAACTGTTAATTAGCAGTTCATATGCAAACAAAAATTTCTAACAGCCAATTAACACGCAATAAATCAATTAAATTAACAGTTAAATTCAAAAAAATGCAATTCAACAGATATGAATGAAATAACATACCAAAAGCTCATAAATAAATTTCTATTCATTTCTAAAAATTATTTAACAAACATAAAAGCTTCTAGTAGTTGTGAGTGGGTTAAAACACTCACCTTTTGAATTTAAATCGAATTTAAATTCAATTTAAACTCAAAAATTCGCCCGTCTCAGAATTCGTCCAAACCAGCGTTATCAAGTCCGGAATTAAATTACGATCCTAACAAAAGAAATTTCGTGTGAATCCGACTTCGTATGAGAAAGTTATGGCGAAAAATGATGATTGAATTCAAATAAATAAACGACACATATTCACTCACATATACAGGTCCACGTCATCACACGTTCTCCCCTCTTCCAGAAACGACGCGCCCAGGCCGAACACTCAACAGCCGTCACCCATACTTTATCAACCCTAATCGAAAATTCCCGCCAATCCAACCGTTGAAACTCGAAACAAACCACATAGATGCGATCCCCTCGGTTCCCTCTCTAAAACCCAGAAACCGTTTTCCGATCCGACGAAGTTTTGCGCGACGATGATGAACGGTTTTGGGGCTGTTTGAATTTATTCTGGATGAACGCCAGCTCCAATTGAAAAACGAATTTCACCAGTAGATTACGCGTCTGGAATTTTCTGAAATTTTTGAGTTTTGACTTTTGATTTTGAACTGTGGATAGATCTGGAATTGGATCTGAGATGTATACATTTGGGGAAGAGAAAGGAGTGAAGAAATGAACTTACAGCAAAAGAATAGAGACTAGGGTTTATAGCTGTATATATATAGGTAGGCTAGCGATAGGATAGATAGGCTGTAGAATGAACGTGCGCGACAAACCATGGTCCAAAAAGCCCGCTATGCCTCCAGAGTCGAATTTGTTAAAACTATATATCCAAATAGGTGTTTTAAAATATTCTGAACGCGATGGAAAAAGTTTCGCGACCAAATTCGATCGTATGAAGAAGTTATGCTAAAAAAAACAAAAATTTCAAATTGATTTCAAAATGCGTAAATTTCAAGGCGTTTCGAGTCCGTACGATCAAACGACCAGTCCGATCGCTACGAAACTTGAAACATTATTATAATTCACCGTTACGGATCCGATGAAACTGGTTTCGTCGAAATCCGAGTCCGTGCCCAAAATGGCTATTTTTAATATTAATTAATTAATTGATTAAATCCAAATTTTAAAATTTTAAATTCTAAAATTTACAATTTATCCTCTTATATTACTCAAACGTTTACGATGATTCTAACCAAATTAAATGTCAGTATAGAGAAGACGAATTTATCCAATCAAACGTAAATCTCATTTTTAATAATTAATTTCATTTGAATCCCCAAAATTTATAAAAAGATCCTAAAATTCTATTTAGCTAAATAATTTAATTATTATTCCATTAAAATTTCAAACAGAAGGGTTTACCATTTTAATTTAAGATTATGATATAAATATTTCTCGTATCCAACTAAATTTCACTTAACGTAGAATTTATATCAAATTTTAATTAATTGCAGTAAATCCAAGTAAATATATAAAGCTTGATTCCCGTTTAAACATTTTACTCATTTGATTGCAATAAACCCTTTATCATATATTCAATTCCGATATATTAATAAACTTTAATTTCATCTTTATATTCACAAATCATCATATTATGAAGACATTTACGTTCTTCCCCAATGATTACTTAAATTTATTTAACGCAACACTTAATCTACACCTATTGCGATGTTTCAAATTTACTTGAATGAACAATTTCTTTACTCAAAATAGTTGTTGTAAACTCTTAATTCCACATTTATAAGTGTATTATTATTTTCACTCAAATATTATACATATATATAGAGTATTGGGTTTTTATTTAATCATCATTTATCATATATATTAATTAATTAAATTCAATATTTAAGTCTGACTAAATTTATTCCCCAAATACACATTTACCTTTCTCAACCAATAAATATAACCAATCAAATTCTCATTTTATTGAACCTTGGTCAATTCCACACGTTAATTTTACTTAAAGTCTCAATTAATTAATTTACCACGGTTTCATTACCTTATTACCTTATATGCATAATTGACATTGTTATATCTTCCATTACATCAATAATTTACCATTTCATCTTACCATTTATTTACGTATCCTTTTATTGCACTGATTGAAATAAATTCACTTATTAAATTCCCAATTCCACCCTTCTATTCAAACCAAGTATCATGCTATGATAATATTTTACGTTGGTTACACAAAAAAAAAAATCAACTTTTTATCGTTATCAATTAAACATACATTAATTGCACAAATTAAAGGAATTAATTGCCATTTATCCAATTAAATTTTTCATACATCAATCTATTTCATCTAAATCCTTACCTATGAATATTGCAACCTTTAATTCCATTAAATACCAATTAACCCAAATTATTTCATTTATTCTAAGTCATATTACTAAAATAATTCATTATAATAAACTTAAAATCTATACGTTTATTGATTTATTTCTATTTGTCTTATGTTAAATTCTAAATTTAGTAAGACAACCTAAAGTACTCCATTCAATCGACGGTCCCTTTCAATTGTTAATACGTACTTAAATTTCTACAGTTGCCTTCCATCTGCACTTCCGTTACTATGATAAAAATTAGTAACGTTTATGCCATCAATCCATCATAATTACTTACCCTTAATTGAGTTTGATTTCCAAATAAATTTGCTGACCCTTAATTAGACAATTTATAAAAGTTTGTCATCATACCTATAGTTCTACGCTTATGCTATGTCTTAAATTTCAATAAATTTATAAATTTTGAGATGTTCATTAGGGTTTACAAATTTATTGACTTGCAATAACAGGGTTTCTTAATCTATTCAATTTATCGTTCACAATCTTTTATTGCATTAAATTGGTTTAATATTCCCATATTAAATTTTATGTCCAGGTAAGAATTTTTCTTTCTTTCTCTACTTAATTCATTTGAATTTTATTCAAATGTCTTTAAATAGGTTTCTAAGTCACTTCTATATAATTTATTCTAGCCTTCATTTTAATATTTATCTACCACCTTTATTCTTTCAACTAAAATAAATTACAAAAATCCTATTAAACAAACAATTTTAAATGGTCGAACTTTACGGGTCGTTACATAGGTATTCTGCAGTTACTTCTTATGTTAATTGTTAATTTTTGGTCTATATCGGTAACTCTTGGTCATTGAGATTTGCAGATTTTCCAAATTAATATTTAGGGATAGATCATACCTTTATTTTATCTCCTCAAAAAAATTTAAATGATTGAAGTTTCTCTATTCGAAATCGTGTTAGGTCTAATTCCTATTACCTTAGCGGGATTATCCATAGCTGCTTATTTACAATACAGACGCGGTGATCAGTTGGACCTTTGATTGAATAGCATATTTTATCGATTGACGTCCTGCAAAGAGGAGTTCAATCGAGAAAAAAATGCTATTCATCTGAGTTTTGTCAAGTTTTTTTTATGATGATTTGAAATAAAATAAATGGAATCACACTCTGTAGGATTTGAACCTACGACATTGGGTTTTGGTGACCCGCATTCTACCGAACTGAACTAAGAGCGCATCTTATGACAAGAACTACAACTGTAAAGAAAAGTATTTTTTACCCCAGTCTTGCATACCAATGAAAATAAAAAATAAAAGACAATGAATGCCTTATTTTATTTTATTTTTATTTAATTGATCTCACTTAATTAATTTTTCTTTTCGTTACTACACCTTAGGAGAAGTAATAGGTAGGGACGACAGGATTTGAACCCATGACAATTTGTACCCAAAATAAACACGCTACCAAGCTGCGCTACATCCCTTTTAGATTTATTGTACAATGCCATTATATAAAATCCATGTCTTATTTTCCATATCGTTATTTTTTTCCGTATCCATATAAAATTTTCTTGTCATTTCTTCTTTCTGGTTTCATATAATAAATAATCAAAAAATATATACATCTGATAAAAAAAGAATGCATATTTATTAGAATGCATAAGAAAAAAGAAAGCGGTACCCCTTTCTTTTTTACGGATAGGGATAGAAAAACCTCATTTATTGCTCATTGTACATATTTATTTTGCTAGGAATTCCATACAAAAAAGAAAAATGATCTTGAACTACAATTTCTGACCATATATGTATTGCAATAGAGAAGGAGGATTTTCGGTGCGGGATATAAAAACATATCTCTCCACAGCACCCATGCTAACTACTCTATGTTTTGGGTCTTTTACAGGTCTATTGATAGAAATTACTCGTTTATTCCCCGATGCTTTATCATTCCCTTTTTTTAATTATAGTTCAAAATCCTATTTTGTTTTGGAGAGCAGAAATGGAAAAGAGGTTCCTGTATAGGGTACAAAAATTCCACGAAATCATAACATAGAAAAAAAAATACTTAAATGAAATACTAAGAAAGAATAATTGATAGTTAGAAAAAATTATATTACTCACATAATATTTTTATATTCTATTAAATTTTATTAGTATTAATTGGAATTAACTAGTTAGTAACTTTTATTTCTATATATATATATATATATATATATTCTTTTTTTTCGTCTTCTTAGATTTAGATTCGGGTCGAAAATAGAAGAATTAAGTCGATCATAAATTTAAAGGAGGTTCGTGGCTAAGGGTAAAGAAGTCCGAGTTAGAGTTATTTTGGAGTGTACCGAATATGCCCAAAATGGTGCCAATAAGAAATTGCCGGGCATTTCTAGATATATTACTTAAAAGAATCGACACAATACACCTAGTCGATTAGACTTGAGAAAGTGTTGTCGTTATCGTCGCGAGCACACGATTCATAGAGAAATAAAGAAATAGATCGAATGGAACATATGTATTATTTTATTTTTCAAAGGAACAGGAAAAAGAAAAACTTAACATATATATGTATATAAATATATAATATACAAATGGAAAAAGAAAACACTCAATGAGAACTGAAATGAATAAAGAAATAGAAATTTAGAGATAAGAAATAAACCATGGATTTATCCAAGCAACCTTTTTGGCAATTTCAAGCGATCTTTTCATAGGTGTTTTCCCCCAATTGAATCGGGGGATCAAATTGATTATAGAAACGTGAGTTTAATTAGTCGATTTATTAGTGAACAAGGAAGAATATTGTCTAGACGGGTGAATAGATTGACCATGAAACAATAACGATTAATTACTATTGCTATAAAACAAGCTCGTATTTTATCTTTGTTACCTTTTCTTAATAATGAAAAACAGTTTGAGAGAGCTGAGTCGATCCCTAGAACGGCTAGTCGTAGAACTCGAAATATATAGATATACTCTTCCTATTGATTCAAAACTCCAAGTGAAACTCAAGCTCGGATTGATGTTTTGCTCGAAAAACCTCGAATCCAGATTTGACTATTGTGTTATAAGAAACAACAAATAGGGAAAGAAGAAATCTTTCTTTTTGAAAGATGTTCGTTCATTCCCACTACTTATCTTAATTTCTTTTTAATTTCTTAAATTCGTTTTTGTTCTATCTTCCCAGAGTCTATTCTTTAGGGAATTCTATTATGTTTTCGCTATTTATACACATACCATATATGGCTTTTTAATCTCTTTTATTTGCTAATCTTATTGGAAATCATGTAAAGACAATTCTTATTTGATATAGCTATTTGCGCAAGTATTTTACGATTAAGAAGCAATTGCTTCTTATACAGATTGTGTATGAATTTACTACAACTTTAAAATACCATTCCAATGAGCTGCTGCATTTATTAGAGTAATCCATAAATGATGAAAGTTTCTGTTTTGTTTGCCCCTATCCCGATGAGAGGAAACCAAAGCTCTCATTTTCTGTTGAGTACCGGTTCGGGTAAGTCTTGAATGGGCCCCTAAAAAGGTTGATGTAAATAAACGAATTTTCGTTCGATGTCTCCAAGCTATATATCTTCATCTAACTCTGGTCTTGATTCAAATTAAACTTTAATGAGTAACTAATTGATTTCTTTTCTTTCAGTCATCCTCTTATCCCCCCTCTCGTTAATTAATACCAAAACGGATTATTCTGATATATAAAATATAAATTCCAATGGCTTTTGCTACTATAGCCTTCCCAACCACAATTTTTTTATTCTTTTCGGGAAAAATACACGGAATGAATAAATTCTAGCTAATAAAATTTGTAGGTTTCATCATTTCTGTGGTTACTTCGTAAACGGTAAGGTCCATCCTATACACATGACATTTTATTTCATTTAATCAAATGCTATTGTGAACTTGTATGGTTCACACTCCTTAGTTTAACTCTACTAATTAGTAATAGTTCTTTTCACAAAAGGGTTATCCATACGATGACGGCATTTAATTATGAAAGTTAGCTAGGTAGCTGACCTTGTTAGTCTGTTCTTTCAAGAATAGGAACATAACCTTTTTGCTTCTGTATATTACTCTTTCCTCCACTTAATAGATAACTATTTGCTACCAATGGGGAAGTACTTCTAATTTCAAACTGAGGTGCTTGAATTTGCACCAATGGAAAACATAAATTTAATACACAAAAATATATGTAGATGATGAATCTTTAGCTTTATAGATAGTAAGTTTTTTCCATCCTATCTATCTTTATTCCTTGGTACTGGTGATTGGTACTTGAAAAATTATTGTATTTATTTTGTTTGAACTCATGGTCTGAACGAGTCGCACATGCACCCGAGTACATGTTCCTCGTCGTTGACGGCACCCCTTAAGTGCGAGGGATTTTGTGATATTTCGTATTGGCTATTTTGTGTTTCTAATAAGTTGTTTAATTATCGGCAAATCATACATATATAATAAAATAGGTTGGCTTAGATCGATCTGAACCTGATTTATTGATGATTATGAATTATTTACATTCAATATCAAATCTCGAAAAAATAGAATTACGGAGGGAATCATATATTTAGGTGAAATCCTAAATAGTTTCATTTTCGACCGCTACAAGATCAACAGTTCCATGAGCTTGGGTTTCTGTTGCTGACATAAAAACATCTCTCTCCATGTCATTGGATATAACCCATAAAGGGTTACCTGTTCTTTGTACATAAACCTTTGTGAGGGTTTCGCGAAGTCTGAGTAGTTCTTCCGCTTCCAAGATAAATTCCCCTGCTTGTGCCTCATAAAAAGAACTAGCAAGTTGGTGAATCATAACCCTGATAATACTGATCTAACATCATGCGTGAACAGTTCTTCTATCTTGAAGAGTTGGACTAAAGTAAGAACTAAAAAACAAGAAAAAAATAGAATTGAACGACGGACCATACAGGCACCTTTTGTTCATTGAATACGGCTTCTGCAAGGGAATTTCCTTTTTCACCATCTCTTTTATCGAAGAGAAAAAAAGGAATCTATCCGATCTAGATTGTTTGAATGATCCATTTACCACCCTTCCTTTCATTCATATTGTAACGTAAAAAAATACTATGATGGTTCTATTGCTTTCTATATTTATCTCGTCCATGATTTTGGAATCCCAAAGTTTCGTTTTGTTTTCATACTCTTTTCTTCGTAAGAGAAATATCAGAAAAAGGCTTCTGGTGTGGAAGAAAACGGTTTGTGACGTTGAAATGCACTCCCGACATAGAAGATCGAGTCGGAAATAACCTTTTTTCATACTACTATCTCGATTGAAAATATCTGTTAGAAAAAACAATAATTGTTTGTTCATATTGAACTTAAAGTGTCATGTTATTATTGCATATTATTCATATTCAATATGGCGAAGGCATAGTCTTCATCTTGTTTTTTTAATAAAAACTCATTGGCGTCGAGCATGGGGGAATGCTAGACGTTTGGTAATTTCCCCTCCGACCAGAATGATGGATACCATTGAACTAATCCCATGCATATTGTATGTACATCGGGCGAAACAAATTGCATAGTATCATAAATAGCGATTTTTGGTATTACCCATCCACCAGGGGAATTTATAAACAAATAAAGATCCTTTGCATCATCATCTATACTGAAATATACCATGAGACCAACAAGCTGATTTTAGATCTCGCTATCAACTTTTTGTCCTAAAAAAGTAATCTATTTCGATAAAGTCGGTTGATTAGGAAAAATTATATCCCTTTTGAACCGTACATTCATCTTTGGATGCATATGGTTCAAAAAAATTGCGAAAATAAAAAATCCAATGTGTTGATTCCAATCCTATCTCTTTTTCTAGGAGATTCTTTTTTTCTAATGAAGGGTTTTTTACTTCCATTATATAAAGAAAGTTACCCCTTCCCTAAAAAAGAATTTACTTAACTTATTTAATTAACCTCTCATTGATGTAATGTTTCATCGATTTTTAAATCATGATGTCATTTTCTTGTTCCTGAATGGGCCCTTTGAAATTTTTAGGTTCATGTTCTACTCTGGGGAAAGATTTATTCGAATTCTAGTTGTACATATAGGACAAATGATCTCAGTACCACTTCCTTTTGCTATGATTTTTTTTTTCAATTCATTTCATGTCTCCAAAAAACTATTCAGTGTATTTATTATAACGATTGACATGGCAGTTTAAGAGTGCTTCTCTAATTAAATAAATAAAATAAAAGTATCTTCTCTGCATAGCTACAAGTAGTAATTCTACATATATTACTATTACCCATTTGATATTTTATAAGCAGAGCCTAGATACTCCATTTTTTAGTCCAAGTTAACCATAAATTCTTCTAACTAAGAATATTGCTCCTCAATCTAAACTAATCTAATTTAACTTCATGCTACGTATGATTGATTCTTCAATCAATACAATATTTCTTGGGTGAAATTGAGGATATCTCGATCGGGGAAGAAAATGGGGAAATTCCATATGACCCAATATGTCTGACAAGTCGCACTATACATCAACCCAAATTGCATCTTCCTCTCTAGGACTCGAAAAAGGAGCTTTTGGAACACCAATGGGCATTATATTAAAGAAAAAATTTAAATACTATACTTCACTTTAATATGGAAATGTAAGAATGAGTTTATTGCCTTCTTCGAAGGTGTTTAGAGAAAGATAGAATTAAGAAATAAATTTTTTATTGAAGAGATAGATCGTTCGAATAATAAAAAAGATCCATACATTCATTCCCTCAAAATAGGACTAATGCTCCCATTGCGTAGTGGTACATATCGGGTATAGAATAGATTTGCTTCTCTTTGTTACTTATGAACAGAATTCAGCCGTTATTTTCAACGGAATAAAATAAAAGGTAACCTTTCCTCATACAGAATTCGCTGAAAAGATTAGGTAATAAAAAGTAACCTTTCCTCATACAGTCTATGTAGTTAATGCCCTGCTATTACCCCGCTATATCTCACAGCAGATTTCTAACGCTACGATTTTTTATATAGCCCCAAAATATAGCCTTTCCGCTTTAATCCCCGCTATTTCCACTATATCCCGTTATTCCCGCTATATTTTGTCTATTTCTGGTATATCTTCGTTAATAAAATGAATTAAAAAATTGCATTTATACATTATAAAAATTATGAAACTAATTTATTTGATTTAATATTTAATACATTTTCACAAATGAAAATACTCTAATATTCTACTAAATTCAATTATTTTATATAACAATTTTACGTTTATTTAAAGTATATTCGCACATATTTTTTATTTAAAATTATTTATGAATTAATTATAATTCAATTGAATGATAATTTTTCATTTAACTACCATTTATATATTTGTAAAAACATTAAGTATGAATTTTATATGCTATTTTAGAGTCATCTGCTATATCCTGCTATATCCTCGCTGTATCCCCGCTATGACTTTTTACACCTCCACCGCTTGGAATCTGCCGAGCGCTTTAACTTCACAGGTTACAGTGTCTATTTTTCATTGAGAAAGGTGTATTTCTATGGGTTTGCCTCAGTATCATGTTCATACTACCGTATTGAATGATCCGGCCAATTGCTTTCTGTCCGTGTACTGCATACGGGTCTAGTTTCCGATTGGGCCGTTTCGATGGCTCTATATGAATTGGCGGTTTTTGATCCCTCTGACCCTGTTATTGGTCCAATGTGGAGACAAGGTATGTTCGTTATACCCTTCATGACTCGTTTAGGAATAACCAATTCATGGGGTGGTTGGAGTATTTCAGAAGGAACTGTAATGAATTTTGGTATTTGGAGCTATGAAGGCGTAGCTGGAGCACATATTGTGTTTTCTGGCTTGTATTTTTTAGCGGCCATTTGGAATTCGGTGTATTGGGACATAGAAATATTCTGTGATGAATGTACAGGAAAACCTTCTTTGGATTTGCCCAAACTCTTTGGAATTCGTTTATTTCTTTCAGGACCGGCTTGCTTTAGCTTTGGCACATTTCATGTAATAGGCTTATATGGTCCTAGAATATGGGTGTCTGATCCTTATGGACTAACTGGAAAAGTACAATCTGTAAGTCCAGTGTGAGGCGCGGAAGGTTTTTATCCTTTTGGTCCTGATAGAATTGTCTCTCATCATATTGCAGCAAGTACACTATGCATATTGGTAAGCCTATTCCATCTTAGTGTCCGTCCGCCTCAACGTCTCTACAAAGGATTACGTATGGGCAATATTGAAACTGTACTTTCTAGCAGTATTGCCGCTATATTTTTTGCAGCTTTTGTTATTGGTGGAACTATATGGTATGGTTCACCAATAACCCAAATTGAGTTATTTGGTCCCACTCATTATCAGTGGGATCATGGATACTTCCAACAAGAGATATATCGAAGAGTTGGTGCCGGACTAGCTGGAAATCTAAGTTTATCAGAAGCTTTGTCTAAAATTCCTGAAAAATTAGCGTTTTATGATTACATTGGTAATAATCCAGCAAAAGGGGGATTATTCAGAGAGGGCTCAATGGATAGTGGGGATGGAATAGCTGTTCGATGGTTTGGACATCCCGTCTTTAGAGATAAAGAAGGGCATGAGCTTTTTGTACATCGTATGCCTGCTTTTTTTGAAACAGTCTTGGTAGTTTTAGAAGATGGAGATGGAATTGTTCGGGCAAATGTTCCTTTTCGAATGGCAGAATCAAATTATAGTGTTGAACAGGTAAGTATAACTGTTGAGTTCTATGGTGGCGAACTCAATGGAGTCAATTATTGCAATCCTGCTACTGTGAAAAAATATGCTAGGCGTGCACAATTAAGCGAAATTCTTGAATTAGACCGGGCTACTTTAAAACCTTATGGTGTTTTTCGTAGCAGTCCAAGGGGTTGGTTCACTTTTGGGCATGCTTCATTTGATTTGCTTTTCTTTTTTGGGCATTTTTGGCATGGCGCTAGAACCTTGTTTGGAGATGTTTTTGGTGGTACTGATTAAGATTTGGATGCTCAAGTGGAATTTGAAGCATTCCAAAAACTTGGAGATCCAACTACAAAGACACAAGTAGTTCGATACAAGACTGGTCCGGTATCTTTATCCTCTATCTCTACTTTTTTGGGGTACCTGAGAAAAAAATAGAGACTTGAATCAACTTCTTTTCATTGATTCTTCACCCTATTTTTTATGGTAAATGATCCCACTCAATCAAATGAATAGATTTGAAAGCTATAATTGTAAACCACGATCGAATCAATGGAAGCATTAGTTTATACATTCCTTTTAGTCTCGACTTCAGGGATAATTTTTTTCGCTATCTTTTTTCGAGAACCACCTAAGGTTCCGACTAAAAAATAATGAAATAATTTTTCATTATAGAAACTGAAGAAATGGGCTCCCGTATTAAGAGGCTCATTACTTCAACAAGTCTAGTCTTCGTGTTCCTCGAATGAATCTCTTAGTTATTGAGAGGTCTGCCCAAAATCGGTATATAAGGCATACCTCATAAAGCTAATAAGTAAACCTAATATGAAGATGGCGACTAAGGTTTTTGTTTTTGTTTTTAGAAAATTTCAAGATCACTGTGGATCTACGATAAGATCGTTTATTTATTTACAAGTACAATGGAATAGTATACAAATTCAACCGATCTCAACCAATGATTAAATAGAATTTATGGCTACACAAACCGTTGACGGTAGTTCTAGATCTAGGCCAAGAAAAACAACTATAGGGAGTTTGTTGAAACCATTGTATTCATAATATGGTAAAATAGCTCCGGGCTGGGAACTACACCACTTATGGGAGTTTTAGTGGCTCTATTTGCAATATTCCTATCTATTATTTTGGAAATTAATAATTCTTCCGTTTACTGGATGGAATTTCAATGAGTTAGGTTTATAAGAACTATGAACCTCTACCTTTTTAATCAAAGTTTTTTATTTAAAACTAGGACTTATAGACCTTTTTAGTAGTTCGACTGTGGTATTTCATTTTTGGTATTTTCAGAATATGGGCGAGTGAGTTGTTATAATTGATCCTATTGATAATACAGAGAACAACTCTGTCATCTCTATTAAGATGATTCCACCCAGTCGGATATTTATTCTAATATTTGGAACACGAAATATTGTAGAAAAAAGTAAAAAAAATATTCTAACTATGACGCATACCTATTATTTATACCTCACAACTGGACTGAAAATTTTCAGATAGGTATTTCCTAAATTAAATAATTTTTCTTTTATTTAGACTTATGAAATGAATTTTATCTGAAGAAAAACTTCTTTCTCTAGATTTTGTTGAGCCATTACATCCACTCATTGAAATTGAATAATTGATGACCAAATGGTTTTTACTCAAAGAACCCTTTTATTGAGCTTAGGATTATATCATCGTAGTTCTTGTATGAATATGAGGGTTTAATATAAAGGGTCTTAACAAGGGAATTCCTATCAACGGTAAAACAAAAGTCGACCCGCATTATGCATAAAATATAACGATTAAATAACAAAAACAAACAAATATAGGAAAGAGAAGATTCAAGAGGCCCGAAATGATCAATATAAAGAAAAAGAAAGGTGTACGAGCTAACTTGATATTTTTGGCATTAGTATCACAAAGAAGAGATTTCAGATTTTTTTACATCCTATCTTTGGCACAAATTGCATCTAGCATCTAATAAGTTTTGAACTTTCTATTTCATATCCAACAAAATTGGTATTCGTGTGTTTCTGTTAGAGCCGTGCGAGATGAAATTCTCATATACGGTTCTCGGGGGAAGGGAGTCCCCTCGGATTCCCTATCTCGATAAAGTATATCACTGGTTCGATGAACGTCTCGAGATTCAAGCGATTGTAGATGATATAACTAGTAAATCATGTGTACAAGTAGCTATGGGTTTTGTTATGACTTTTTACTATCGTCCAATTGTTACAGAGGCCTTTTCCTCTGTTCAATACATATTGACTGAAGTTAACTTTGGATGGTTAATTCGATCAGTTCATCGATGGTCAGCAAGTATGATGGTTCTAATGATGATTCTACATGTATTTCATGTGTATCTTACAGGTGGGTTTAAAAAAACCCTGCGAATTAACTTGGGTTACAAGTGTAGTTATGGCTGTATTGACTGCATCTTTTGGTGTAACTAGTTATTCCTTACCTCAGGACCAAATTGGTTATTAGGCAGTAAAAATTGTGACAGTCGTGCCCGATGCTATTCTTGTAATAGGATCTCCTTTGGTAGAGTTATTACATGAAAGTGCTAGTGTGGATCAATCTACCTTGACTCGTTTTTATAGTTTACACACTTTCGTATTGCCTCTTCTTACTGCCATATTTATGTTAATGCACTTCCCAATGATACGTGAGCAAGTTATTTCAGGTCCTTTATAGTTGTAGCTATATTTTATACAGAAAAAAGATCATAGATATTTGCAATTTTTGACGTATCCTATCGGGAAGGAACATTAGTATTTCATTGCCACAAATATGTATTACTGAAAAAATAAAACATGTTTTTTGATACTTCTCTTCAACTCCGAAGTAGTTTAGTTCTTATTTGATAAGAATAGTTAAGTGAGTATGGATTGATTATGGGAGTGTGTGACTTGAACTATTGATTGGGCCTAGCAGATATATTATTTTATTCGCCACGTTGAAATTCACAACCAAACGTGTCTCCGCATCCAACCACCATAAAAATCCCCCTATGTAGCATAGGATAGGCCGGTTCGCTTGAAGAGAATTTTTTCTTTGATCATGTCCGAATTATTTCATGCATGAACAGGCTCCGTAAGATCCTGTAGAATAAGTGATGTGGCACGATCCAATGCTTTATCTATCCTACTTACTTATTTATAGTATGGAAATGCATTCATTTCTTATGCATCGACCTCGATCTATAATACGATACTATCGGAGTAAAATAAGAGATCTAAGGAAGAACAAAGGCTAGACTCTATTAGTAACAAGTAAAGACTTTGTAACGACCCGAAATTTTCTAACCCGAAAATTCTAGATAGTTATGAAAAAGAAGAAAGAGATAGAAGAAGAAGAAGAAAAGAAACATCAACAACTCATTTATTCGCAGCGGATAAAATATAATAATAAATAATAGTTTACAAAAAAATACTATATTTGTTGATTACATTTAATATACATCAGAGTTTCACATATATATACAGACACTAGACATATAAATCATGTCCCAGATACACAATAATATACTGCAGCGGGAATACTCCGTACGTACTTGCCATCCAGCTCGCCTCCTGAGCTCCAAACGTACCTACTTGAAAATCTGTAATACTCGGTCTGACCCGAGCATTACACCAAAGTAACACCCGGGTCAGGCTGGAAACCAGCGTGGGTAAACTCAACTAACATGGAATACCAAAGCAATCAACTTATATAAACCCGGGTAACTTATATCAATTTAACCAATTCACAATATACTGTAGACAACACTTTTTCCACATATCAATTCCTAAGTTCCAAACTTAGATTAATTAATCCAATTCACATAAACCATTTCAATTCAGCCTATTGTTTTCACAAATCAATTTATAAAAATTCGAAGTGGTTACGGGTATTTCCCAATACCCGACCTCGGTCTCTTTGAATCTCATATCATCATATCTCAAGTTTTCTAAATGAAGTACACAACATTTCATATCGGAGTTATCAACTCCATCAAATCATCCAATACCATCCAATCATCCATAAACAATTTAGGCCACTCCCAAAATAATTCAATCGATTCTAATTGAATTTCTAGCCTCAATTCTTAGATTCCTTCATTTAACATTAATTAATGCCAGATCAATTAATTAGTCAGTCCTTCATTATTCATCTTAATTAATCATTCTGGATTAATTATTTTTCAATTAAATTCAAGTAATTATCTTTAATTAACTCCACAATATTTCTTAGTTCCAACCAAGATCATTAAGTAATCTTTATTTCTTTTATATAATTAATTGATCCTTAATTACTTATACTAATTAACTTCCCTTAAGTCACTTATTACTGACCAATTCATCCTAATTAATCAAATCTTCAATTACATCGTTAATTATATTAATTAATTATTTCCAATTATATTTTAATTTGTTCCAATCTAAATTAATTACTTTAATTCAATCTCAATATTTATCACTTTTGAATTATCTCTACCTGCAATTTATTATCCATTTTTCCAATTCCTCCTTACTTAATTACCTTATTTAATCTCTTGGTTAATTTAACAAAGTAATTATATTTTATTAATTACATTAAGTAATAACCTATCGAACCATCCATTGTTTATTTTACCTTCATTAATCTAAAAAAATGAACTTAAATCTTCCTTAATTGATTAATTAATCCAAACTCTCACCTACTAAATTTATCGGCCCAAACCATTAATGAATTGAATTAATTAATTATCTATTTTAATTACCCCACTAACTTGACGAATCAGAAAGCATTAATCTCAACAACCTTAGAATGAAAACATTTGTCTTATTTATAACTTTAAATCTAAACGAATTAAAACCCAAATACTTCGAGTAAACCCACAATAAACTCGAAAACTAACCCAAACCAAAGTCACATCATCATTAGCACACATCCAATAAATTCAATAAATTTACTCATCCAACCGATCATTTAAATTTAACCATTAAAATTTAAATATAAATTCAACATAGTGAGAATACTCACCTTAAATTCCGCCATTTGAAAAACCTCCCAAACTGGCTTGTCCCCATGATTTTAAACCTTGAGTAAACATTGTACAGTTTATTAATAATTTTAATTAAGTTGTAGTTCTTTAAAAATCTAGTTTCATATAAATATAACATTTAAAAAATTTCTTCTAGCTTCTATATACTTGTACTAAACAATATTAACAGAACTATTTTAAAATTCCTTTACTGTAAAATAAAATTCCTCCTACGTATATATTTAGTCATTAATTAAATTAAATAAAATTAACTGCAGATACCTCGCTGTCCTGGCTACAGCTACTCGAAGACGAGCCCCCACCTCCGATGTCTTCGCATAGCCGTGCTCGAATCCGAGCTTCGAAACCTCCACCATCGATCGTGACTCAATCACGAACCACCCCGACCCCAAAGCCCAACAGCTCCTCGCGAAATCGCCTTGCTCGAGTTCGACCCTCCTTCCATCACGACAAACGGCAACACCCTCAATCTCTCGCACCGCCGCGCTCAAGCATAGCGCTCTCCCATCGCGAAACCCTAGCCGTGGGTCGCGGCTTCATCACCGCATCTTGTTCTAAGAACTGAAGATCGAAATTGAATAGATAGTTGGCTTCGGCCATTGATTTTCACCCCCTTCTTTTTCTTTTTCTTTTTTTTTTTTTTTTTAACGAGCTCGGTATCTGGTGAAAGATGAGGGGAATGGACGAAAAACAATTATCAATTTGATTTGGTGAAAAACAATGCGGCCATTTTTTTTTTTTTTTTTAGAATTGATTCCGGTTGAAGGATAGAGAGGGGACGGGGTAAATTAAAAGATTGGGGAAGCTTCTCGAGTATGAGTAAATGAAAATATCTTTGACCCCTTTGACTTTGAATTTTTATTATATTATAAAACTCTCAAAACGTCTCGTTAATCATAACGTGAAATCCCGAACCCCGAATCAGACATGCCGACAGGCGCTTATAAGGTTTTACCCGCGTTCCGAACACAATGAAACGTGTTTCGGAAGCTGATTCGGTCGTATGCGCGAATTACAGAAGAAAACAATCGATTTTAAATTAAATCGATTAAAATAGTTCTAAGCGTTTTGAGCTGCCAGAGTCAAATGACAACTCCGATTGCTACGAAAATTGAAATTCGATAATAACTAACTATTACGGATCCAATGGAGCTGGTCATCCAAATCCGAGACTGTGCCTCGGAAGGCTATTTTTAAATCCCAATTTAAACGGTATATTATTAAAATTGAACAAATGACCCTTAAATTAAATTTCAATCATCCTATTATCTTCAGTATTATCATTATAGATTTTATAAGCCTTCACATTATTTTTAACAGGCTTAAAACTGAAGATTCAATAATTCACCCGACTTCAATTTTATTAATCTAATAACTCAATTGTTATATAATAATATTTGAATTCAAGTTAAAATTATACTATTAATTATTTTAAAACCAATTAATTATTCCGATTTAAATTGCTGAAAATTCTGGGTCGTCACATTCCTCCCCCCTTAAAAGAATTTCGTCCCCGAAATTACTAGTTAGGAAGAATGGTTCAATACCCGTTTATCTTTCCCAAAATTCCCAATTCAACTTCCTACCACTTATCTTTTATTAAAGGTCCACTAACACCTTATCCAACTTTCCCAAAACCTACTATAGTTTCAATCAATACTCTTCTGCTCAATCAATTAAATTTAAATTTAAAACCAAATTTTGAATTATCAAAATTTCTCAAAAAAAAATTCCGACTCTCTAAATTCCCGAAAATTTTTGCCAGCGTCTCCTTTGCACGGCTAGCTCGGTACTACTACAAAAGGCCTCTACGGGCTCCCAAATTCCAAAAAGAAAATAAAAGCCAAGTGGCTACATCAAAAACCAATCCAATTTCATACAGAATTTTAAATACATACCTTTTTGTCGGGCAATTTACATTTATCTTCTGATATCAAATCCAATTCCCTTTCCTTATAATCCCTGCATCTCTTATTTAACAATAATATCATATCATAGCCCTTTCAAATCTTTACATACTTATCCTTATAGAAGTTTTCATATCCTTTCCTATTCAAACTAGTTTTCCCCACTTTATACGAATTCAATTTACTTTAAATCTTGAATGTTAAATTTTATCTTTCAAGTATACCTGATTCATATTAGTTTCATATACTAATTTACTTTAGTTCCAAATTTGAAATTGTTTTGTCGTTAACAAGAATTTTCCCAAAAATTTCCAAAAATTTTCTATCTTCCAAAATTTTCGGAAAATTTTGGCAGAGTCTCCTTTGTACGGAGGAGCTTTTGCAATTTGACAAGAGATATAAATATGTATACATCGATCCACCCGGTCGGAAAAAGCAAAAACAGTTCATATTTCCAATTTTTATAGCGTAGGCGTACCTTGTTTAGCATTTTAAGCAAGCGGCTTATTTAATTTAGCAAATAATGCAATCCAAATCCAGCCAACCGGCCTTCAGGTACCTGTACTTACTCAATTTAAATATGTAAGTGCCATATAAGAAAATCTATTTGCATCGCACTTATTTTTAATGGCTAAACATAAGCATTTCTCTTACTTTCCAAAACTAAACATATATATTACTAAACACCCAGCACCAAACACTTCCCATAAGCAATGTACATGCGTTAAAGCTAATTCAATTTCTTTCCAACCAATTCATATGTCGACTCATTTAAGTTTTAATGGTTCACAACTCAATTTATGATATTCCATCGATTATAATTCAAACAAGCTCATATTCGTTTTCAAATGATTCAGAATCAATTTTATTTAATCCCTATTAACTCACAAGAATTTAATTACTTTTGTTTATGCAAAACGACAATTATTGTTATGCAATTTCGAAGATATTCGCTTAAATAAGTACCTATTTCAGTTTATAACTATCTTAAATTAATTTTCAAATCATTTCATATTTAATTCTATTTCATTTCTAATTTATTCACCCACCATTCATTAGCTCGACATATTTCACCCTTGTACACTACTAGCTATTCCCAAATTAATTCAATCCAAGCTTTTATTTAATGGGCTTTCACTCTTATTCGAAGCCAAACTTCCATAAGTTTTAAACTTAAGTGAATTTTCTTCAATTTATTCCAACATCAACCTTAAGTTTACTTCTATTTGATTCTCATTTAATCAACTTCCATTAAATGCAGTTAGTCATCAATTTGAAATTTAAATTTTAAATTCACCTTTTAATTTATCAAAATAATATCCAAGCACATACTTATCTTATTTATACTTCAAATTAATATACCACTAAATTTAGGTTCAGTCTGATAATCCAATTCCAATCACAACTTTGATTTAGTTTTTATTCAACCGACTTCATCCATTTTTTATTCTGCTCAATTAACCCACTTAAAAATTTTAATTTACTTACTTAATTCGTTATCGAATTTCTTTTATTGATACAAAGTCATTTTCAATTTATTTCTATTCATTTGGGTTTTGTTTGCAACCCTACCATTTCTATTATTAATCACTTCCATTTCATATGACAACACTTCTCTTATATCCAATTTACTTGCAAATTTCATTAAATATTATTCAAGTCACACTTGGATGGTATTTGCAATTCCAACCATCTCATTTTCAATCCAACTTTATTTTATTTTTATTTTACAACATCACTTCCTATTTAATTTATTATCAAATCCAAGTCGAATTCTATTTATAATTCGAATTCATTTTCCACGCCCCATTATCAATTACAATCCATTTTATTTAACCGAGTTAAATTTTATTAACATTCTCTATTAAATAATTTATTTAGATAACTAGGTTACTTCCACTTTTAATTCAACATTGGAATTTTAATTACAAAGAAGCACTTCATTAAATTTTCCCGAGTTTCAATTTTATTTTACAATTTCAGTTTGAATTTCCCTTGATTTTCCAAAATTCCATCTCTTTTATTTTAAAAATTTAGAAATGCCTATAAAATCTCATAATATTATTAAAATAGCTTTTATAAAATATTTCTTATAACTCGATGTCTCAACCAGTCCATCCTTGTTCTCACAGAAATTCAGTCATACGTTGATCAGGCGTAGAACTGAAAATCTATAAGTACTTGGTAAACTCGTTTTCAACACCCAGTGAAAATACTTGAAAAAATAATTTCATTAAAATATAGAAAACAGTTTTGTTGAAAATAAAAGAAATAACTTTGGTGACAATGCTCTGGAAATCATCACACCCATCCATGGTCACAGTTACGTACCAGGGTTACGTTGCAGTCTCAACAAAAGTCCATGTAACTGCAGGCTCTCCGCGGCCTCTCGATTACGCCATGGATCCCACACAACAGATCACAGTTACATCCAGTGTTACGTTGCCGTCGCAGCAAAAGTCCATGTAACTGCAGGCACTCCGCGGCCTCTGATTTCGCTGTCGAAATGAAACTTCTCCACTCCTACATAGGTCGCAGTCTACCGAGATAAACTCAACCGCAGACTGTTGGCTCTCAGCGGCACACACGACTTTCGTAATGTTACCATAGGTCGCAGTTACATCCTGGGTTACGTTGCAGTCACAACAAAAGTCCATGTAACTGTTGGCTCTCCGCGGCACACACGACTTACGCTATGGTAAACTCAACTCAAAATCCTCAGGAACTAGTTTTGTCCGGACTCCTCACAGGATCAACTTTAGAAACCCCTTCGGGCTCAAGGCAGCACCACCCGGTGGCACTCCTGAGAAGTCCATTTCAAGGGAGCGCCTTTTTCCACAGAGTCATCATCAAAACATTTTATACTATACATATATAGTATCTTCAAATCATACACCTAGCATGATATTATACAAAGTTCCTTTACACAAAATCGATTATCCCAAAATCGATAATTCTCCAAATAGGCTTTCCAAAACTCAATATTGATTTTACCCAAAAATCAAAAGCCTTTCCACATCCAAAGGTTCCCAAAACCTTTTCCAAAATTCTCATAAGATCCTTTATATATATATATATACAGATATATATAATTTTTTAAAAATCTTGGATCACTTTAAACACGTATAAAATTCTTTTTATACTTCAAATACTTCCAAAATCCTTTTTCTTCCAGCAATAGATTCAACAAGGGAAGAATATATAACAAAGATATAACTTTGTTTACCCAAAATCAAATATTCATATTTGATTACTCTTTCCAATATCAATTTCCTTTCTATTCACATTCACTTAAATTTCCATCCACTTATTTACATTTGCCTTAATCCCCATTTGGATTATCACCTAAATTCTTATCCCAGTTGGGTATTTAATCATAAACAGTTTAAACTCCGACCAGTTTATATTTAGAAAATAGCTTAAAATTTTTAAAAATAGATAAATACTTTGAAAATTAACTAATTATAAAATAGTTGAAAAATAGCTAAATAGTTTCAGAAAGTTTTTAGATAATTGCAAAATAATTGTAAAATAGTAATTAATTCATAACTTAGTTGAACATTAGTAATTAGTTTATAAAACAGTTGTAAAATAGTTAAAGAGTTCCAAAAGTAGTGGCAAAAAAAAAAACAGTATAAAATAGTTTGGGTTTAAAAAGAAAGTTGTATAGTAAATAGATAAGAAAATAGATTTAAAACTATTTATATTAAAACAATTTACATTGAAAATGGTCTAGAGTCAAAACTGTTTACTTCCTCAACAATTCAATTTAAATTTCCACTCCATTTAAATTGACTCAATCCCAATTTAATTAACTCCAATTTCCGTTGGACTTGATTTATCCCCAATTCAAATTAAATTGATTCTCAATTTCCTTCCAACTTCAAATCAAATTCCATTTGATCTTTAAACTTACAACCTTAAGTATAATTTCAATTTTGCACCTTCTATTTATAGTCAATTACATTCACATTTTGCTTTTAACTCAGAATTATACATTTTATTTAGCCAATATATTTTTATTATTCCATAAACATTTAATCAAGATTCCAGAGTTTAAACAAATGTCCAAATTACAATATCACCTTAGAATTCAACTATATCCAAAATTCTTTGGCAAATTCAATTATCCCTTTGAATTTCAAAATTAAACCCAATTTACAAACAATCCCAATTTAAAAAAATTTGGTAGCAATTTCTCTTCTAGAAACTCGAAAATGAACATCGATGATGCTGCAGTCATCACCGACTTTATTTTCCAGTGACCAAAAGAGTTCAATGCTTTTATCTCTCTAAAAAAAAACACTTCCAAATATTTTTGATTTCAAATCTCTCAAATTTCAAACACAAAAATATTTTTGAAATAATACTATTCTTTCTTTAAAACCCTTGGAAACCACTTTCAAACCAAAAGGAATTTTAATTTTTCCCAAAATTCCAAACTCTCAATCCATCAAATTCATATTTAAATATTACTCTGGAATTTTCATCTTACACTATTTCAAATATTCTCTGGAATTCTATTTCAAATTATAATCTCATTTATATATGAAGTTTATTTCAATTAATAAATTACATTTACAATCTATATTTCAAATTCCTTTTTGATTTTAAACCAATTCCACTTAAAATTAAAATTCCAAAATTATTCCAATTACTTTGGACTAATATCCATTCAATTGAACCCACTTCAATTTCAATCATTCCAATTCAATCCAATTCAAATCTCCCATTTAAATATTTTTGAACTTATACATCTTCCATCCCAAATCCAATTAATTCAAATCGAATTCAATTTGAATGAGTTCAATTCCAACTTCAAATTTAAACCATCTCGAATTATATAATTCGAGCTATATTTACAAAGATTGGTTTAACCTTTTTAAACCAAATTTAACTTTGTTCATTTAAAGTTTCAAACAATTCTAATTTCTGAGTTCTAATTCTAGAATTTCATTTTTAATTGATTTAATTTTAATTTGGTTGTATTATATTCCTTCTTCACTTAGTCCCAATTCAAGATTTCAATTTGATTGTATTATATTACTTCTTAATTTAATTCCAATAATTTTACAACCAATCTCCTTAATATTTATTAGAAGAAGATATGGCCTTATATATCAAATTACTTTCTTATATAAAATCATTTAAAACCTTTATATAAGAAAGTAACAAGTACGCGCTCATATATATATATACACACACACACACACACACACACACACACACATATATTCACTCAACTCGTTATAGAGTACTACAGACTCTATTAAATGAGTAATCCCCACCAGAGCCAAGGTTCTCGCTTAACCTTTCAGCTCTGATACCAAATGTAACGACCCCTTTGACTTTGAATTTTTATTATATTATAAAACTCTCAAAACGTCTCGTTAATCATAACGTGAAATCCCGAACCCCGAATCAGACATGCCGACAGGCGCTTATAAGGTTTTACCCGCGTTCCGAACACAATGAAACGTGTTTCGGAAGCTGATTCGGTCGTATGCACGAATTACAGAAGAAAACAATCGATTTTAAATTAAATCGATTAAAATAGTTCTAAGCGTTTTGAGCTGCCAGAGTCAAATGACAACTCCGATTGCTACGAAAATTGAAATTCGATAATAACTAACTATTACGGATCCAATGGAGCTGGTTTCATCCAAATCCGAGACTGTGCCTCGGAAGGCTATTTTTAAATCCCAATTTAAACGGTATATTATTAAAATTGAACAAATGACCCTTAAATTAAATTTCAATCATCCTATTATCTTCAGTATTATCATTATAGATTTTATAAGCCTTCACATTATTTTTAATAGGCTTAAAACTGAAGATTCAATAATTCACCCGACTTCAATTTTATTAATCTAATAACTCAATTATTATATAATAATATTTGAATTCAAGTTAAAATTATACTATTAATTATTTTAAAACCAATTAATTATTCCGATTTAAATTGCTGAAAATTCTGGGTCGTCACAGACTTTGTATGGAAGAAAATCGAGATGTTATGGGGGAGAAAAACAATAAAATCAAAAAGATATGAGACAGTCCAAAAAGCCCTTGATTATGATCAAATATTTAAGCTTACTTGGATATTGAGCATTTATCTGTAAGAACTAAATTATTTGCACTGAATATGAATAGGTGCATCTTCAGAAACAGGACCTAGTAAATACTTTATCAATTACATAGGATCATTTTATTTTATATATGTGGATATCTATAAAATTTAGATTTTCTATCAATCTATATCTGTAATTCTTTTCAATCTTACTAGAGCAGGATGATGAAAAATTATCATGCCCGGTTCTTTTGGAGGATGGATCCATAAGAACTCACCTATCCCAATAACAAAGAGACCTGACTAGAACGATCCTGTATTAAGGGCAAAATTGGCCAAAGGGATAAGGCATAATTATTATGGAGAACCCGCATGGCCAAATGATCTTTTATATATTTTTCAGTAGTAATTCTTGGTACTATTGCTTGTAGTGTTAGCTTAGCAGTCCTAGAACCATCACGATTGGCGAACTGCCAGATCCATTTGCAACTTCTTTGGAAATATTACCCGAATTATACTTTTTCCTGTATTCAAATACTCTGCACATTACCCAATAAATTATTGGGTGTTCTTTTAATGATTTCAATAGCAACAGGATTATTAACATTCACCTTTTTGGAGAATGTTAGTAAATTCCAAAATCCATTTCGTCGTCCAGTAGCTATAATAGTCTTTTTGATCGGTACCTTAGTAGCTCTTTGGTTAGGTACTTGTAACGACTCAATTTTTCGACTTTCGAAAGTCGACATTAATACGTCCACTTTATCAACTGCCGAACCACCGAACGTCGGAAAACAGAACCATTATGGTTTAAAAAGAGGAAGATAGAAGAAGAAACGAAAACAATAAAAGAATCTCACATTTCGCAGCGAAACAACATATAATATATCAATGAATAATCTATAAAACAAAGAATCATATCTGTTATTACATTACATCACATTACATTATCAAAGTGTATAACAACAAACAGCGGAAAGAAATATTACATATATAAGTGATACGCTTCGCCATCCAGCCTGCTCCTGATCTCCACAGCAACTCCTGAATTCCATAATGACCTGATTACCTGACTCTAGACTGCCCGTGTGGAAATTAGTGGGCACCCAGCGTTTTGAAAGGGAACAATAAACTCCAGGTCAGTCATGGGATTGGTGTGAGATCTTAAAACCATTTATTTCACAAAGAAAATAAAAAGTAATCCGCTATGCATTTAAAAATTAAAACTGCCATAAGTCCTCCCGCCGCACACACAATGCAAACGCACATTTTGAGGAGATTTCTCCTTATGACGGCCAAAAATGCTTGATACGCAAAATCCTTGGATATTCTTTTTAGTGCATAGTACAGAAAACATTTCGAAAGTAAAATATTAATCTTAGCCAGCATACAACACTTCATCTTATGCCTACTGTAGCTACCATGTTCAGTAGCAGGATATCGCCATATTCCATGGTAGGTTATACAACTAAAACTGTACAGGGCGCGTATTGTTTCTTTGGATTTCCAACAAATGGTCAGGCAAAGGAACTTCCCACACCAAAATGGAACGCCTGTGGAAGGACGCCCCCGAGAACCTAACCGGATCTCTGCTGACACAAGGCCGAGTTACTACACGCTTCTAGGTGCAATGAAGCTGTAACTTGATAATTCCACACAAAAAAAAGTATGCCATCCTCGGTCGTTACCGACCTTTATCCGAGGATCCTCACCACAAAGCAACATCACACAGTAATGAGATTGCAATAACCACATAGGTTAAATATCTGGGCTCCATACCATGATACCACCTCTTATCCAGAAGGAAATGGACATACCCTAGGGGCACGACCCCTAAAAACCTTGCTGCAACATTCCGGTTTCGACCATTTTCGGGTTGTGAGGCTCGACGAAGTCTCGTCCACAAAGCTACGCTTTTCACAAAAGCCATGATTCGATCAACAAATGATCTGCAGCACTTCGTATGCCACATTACCAAATTGGGAATGTATCACTAGTAACCATCAACTACATAACCTCTGAGCTCATACGTCTCTGAGAAGGGTGTTAAGCTAAGAGAATAAATTCTCCGCCACCAACAGAAATGTATTTGATAGAAACCAGCTTTACATCTCAATCTGTAACGTCAGACACACATCCATACAAGTCTGTTCCGGGTTGGAACAGAACCGAAGGCACTTCCGAAGAAGCCCTTACAATCCGGGTATTCACAATCTCGATCGGACTTCCCATCACTTAGGGAATCTTTATACCGTAGCTACTCAGTGCAGAGACAATCGATAGGTCATCCTATCTTTCTCCTAAATACCCGGTCTTCACCACTGGTCTTCAAATTCTATTTCATTTCGTCATATCATTATTCGAAATGGGTTATACGACACAAAGGTCCTCTCCCGGCTAATCCGAATAACGAGCACTTAGTTTTAAAAATAAGTGTTCATTCAGATTTCAAACAAATCACAACAATTTCCACCTTGATCTTGTAAATAAAAGATCTATCACAATCACAAAGGTTCGATGTAGTTTTCTGATATCCACTTGGAATCCGACCCCCGGACGCATCGAAATTCAAACGCCATTTAAAGGCAAATGTTGATATTCGGTTATTCAACTATCAATCAACATTCACAAAAATTTCCAGATTTAAATAATTTTCCCAATTATTTATTTTCAAAATATCTTTGCAAGATATATTTTCACACTTCATCACCTTGAAAATCAAATTTCAAATCGATTTCCCATCCTTTGAAACAAGTTTCATATCTTTTCCACACTTTAAAAATAAACCCATGTTTATTTTAAAACCAATTTCCCTTTCCCTTATAAATTTCCATTGTGAATTCAAATTTCCAAATATCCATTGATATATGATTTTCAAATCGTTTCCCAATTATTCACTTTCAACACCAAATCAAATTTCCATATTGATTTCCCAAATTTGTTCCAATACCCAAATCAATTTCCAAATGGATTTCCCAATGGTTTATTTTCAATCACCAAAATCAATTTCCCAATTGATTTCAAAATTTTGTTTCAAACAATGAATCAAATTTCAATTTGATTCCCAAAGATTTATTTTCAAATACAAAATCAATTTTCAAATAGATTTCCAAATTTATCATCACTTAAAATAAGTCCCTATATTTTTTTTCCAAACTATTTAAAATCCATACTTTAAATAAATTCCTCAACTATCAAACAATATTACTCAAAACCCATTTATAAAAATCTTTCCCCATATTTTGGAATTTATTCAATAGGATTTCACTGTAGATTTTTCTTCTTAAATTCAAAAATCCTATTTTATTTATTTCTGGTATCTTACGACGCCATCTATATGTTCCGCTAAATTTTAGCCTACAATGATTCCAATTACAATATAATCATGCAGAGATTATAAATATTTAACACACAACAAATGAAACAAATTCAATTGTTTGAGGAATCCAGTTGGATCCCTCCAACCTATTTTCCTGCATCCACAAATATTAGCACAACAAATTAAATACCAATTCCACTTCGAGGTGGAATATCGTGGTATACGGGATTTATAAAATATCATCCGCTATTATGCGGCGCAACAGGGTCTCATCCGCTATATAATGCGGGAAATCAACTCCAAATACACATATATAATACTAATTCCACTTCAAGTTGGAATATCGCAGTATATGGGTTTAATATAATAACCTCCGCTATTATGCGGCGCATAGGGTCTATTTCAAAACAAATAATTACAACCATCATCCAAACACACAATCAACAATTTTAAATTTAACTATTCAAATTAAACAAAACCCTTTGTTTAAGTGAGAAGACCTCACGTTAGCTTTACGTACAATCCATTTTCCAATTATCCTGTTTCTTCACGGTTTTTTTCGACCTTGTATGGACATTTATACAAATTATTAATATTTGAACCAATCGAATAATTAAATTTCTTTTAAATAAATTTGATTAACTAATATTTGTTTTATTAATTAAATACCTTTAAATAAATTAATTATTTAACCATCCCATTTTAACTAAATAATTATTTCAACCACAATTCTTCTTATATAAAAAAAACTATAGATTTAAAAAAAACTACCTTTTACCAATTCCTTAAACATTTAAAATCTCTATATATTTTTTTAGTATACGTATTTATTAAATCGAAATGAAAATAAAAAAATATTTTTCTAAAATATATTAAAAAACAGAAATAGTTATAAACTTATTGTGATTATTATATATATATTTATTAAACTAATCAGAAATTTTCTTACTGGTTACATTAAAATATGTGTGGATATTCATAAATATATCTGTAACGACCCGGAATTTTGGGCAATACTAATTTAATAATCTGTAATAATAATTAAATTGGTTTGATGAATTTTCTTTATAATTTTAATTTAAATTGGTGAAATTAATCTTATTAAGAATAACAAATATTTAATCTGGTAATGTGATCAATATCTTTTAACAATTTAAAAATTGGTTAGAATTGCTTTTTTTTTCTTTCAAAAGCTAATAAAATTTTATTCTATTTATAATATATATATGTTTGATATATATTGTGAATGGGAATATCTTCTGTTTTAAATTAAAAATTGAATTTTCAAATTGTAATATATGTAAGCATATGTTATAATTTGATATTGTTTTGAAAATTTAATTTAATTTATTAATAAATTATATATGAATGAATATTGAAATTGAAGCTTTGTTTTAAAACATAATGTTTTTCAAAAGAAAATTTAGTTTAATTCAATGGTTTCAAATATAAGCTTGTTATTTATTTTTAAATAGAATAGTTTAAAAGGGTTTTAAACAAAGTTTTGTTTTGTCTTTCTCTTAAAGTATTTAAAATGTGATAGTTTAAAAATGATTTAAACAAGCTTTGTTTTGTTTTCTTTTATAATGCTTAAATATTAAATGATTTTAAATGTTTAGGTATAATGTTTAGATTTTAAATACATGTATAAGATTATATTTATATTATAATTAGTTTAGGATATTTTCTTTTAAAAGTAAACTTATTTATACACATGTAAGTATTTATCAATAAAGTAAGTAAATATGTAAGTTTATATTTACATTTAAAATTTAATAAAATTCAATTTAAAAATACTTAATGACATGTGTATTCATATTAACATATCTTAATAACACTTGTTTGTCAATTAAGGAGTATAAGTGACAAGTGTCTTTATTTTGAATTTCATTTTCTTTAATTCTAATAAATATTTTGAGAAGAAAATTAGTTTCTTCATAACACTCTCATTACCTTGTTTTTTAACTTAATTCAAAACAAAATTTATTCTCAATTCTGAAATTAAAGTTCTGCAAAGCAAAAGTAAATCAGCAACTTCAAATCTACAAAAGCAAATAATGATCAAAATTTGAATTTAATTTAAACCTGCAAAGTGAAAATCTGCAAACTTCAAACCTGCATTCAAAGGAGAGTTTAATTGCAGTTTCAACTTTTTAAGCATCAAAAATTGAAGCGTGCAAAGGAATTAATTTCATCAGCAAAGCATAGCCAAAGTCTTTTCAAATTAAAGATTCAAGTGCCTGGAATTTTTTTTGAAAACCTGTTCTCTACTCTGAAAATAAAAAGAAAACCTGCTCTGCTTACGAAATGGTGAGTAAACTATTTTAAAGACAGTTTAATTTTAGATTTCATCTTGATTTTAGGATGATATCATGATGCTATCTGGAAACTTTTATTAAATTTGGATTGCATGTGGAACTAAAATATTTAATTGCCTATAGGATATAAAAATGAATACTGTGTTTAATAGGAACAGTCCAATTCATTCAAAATTCTAAATAACTTTGGTTTTATCATGAATTGGACTATGGTATGTTAATGAAAGTTGTTAGTAAACACATAGTATATCATCTAAAAATAATTATAAGATTTTAAATTGAAGGAGTTACTCAGAATTTCAATTTTACAGTAAAATACTGTTACACTTCGAAAATTTATAATCTTGTTTGCTGATTTTGAACACATGAATGCATTAGTGATTAGAAATAATGATTTTTAATACAGATTTCATGATTTTTAGTTTGATAAATTATGAGAATTTTGGGCTTGATCAAAATTGGGTTGGACGTCGAATTCTAGTGATCGGCTAGATGGAATTGGTCGAAATTTGTGATGGAGGTAGTTTGCAGGATGGAGATTTATGGAAAAATGGTTTTGGAATTTTCCAGTTGTTGAATCGAGCGAATTTGAAGGAAGTAGGGTTTAAGTTTGTTTTTGGATGGATTTGACTATCGGAGCTGTCGCGACTTGGATTGATGAACCAGAGGTGATTACGATATGGGGGATGGTAGCGTGGGGACACAGTGATACTCTGGAGAAGGTACCGAAGTTTCCGGTGGCAAATTTGTCAACGGCCATGGGGGTTTTGGGACGAGTCGGTTATGCAGTTTCATGTGAATGGTCGTAATTGGATTAACAAATCAATTGATCGATCTGGGTTTGGAGATGGGTTCGCACGCGATCGAGTGATCGTCGACGTTGGTCGTGACGCCCTACTGTGGCCGGAGGCGCTGGGACATATGCACGCGTGCACGATTGGTGCACTGGGTTGGGAGTTTGGAGAAGAAGGGGTATTCTCGTGTTGGTTTCGTGCAGATTGGAGTTTGTCCCGAAGCAGAGGACGATCGTGTATTGTTCTGTGGGTTTTGCTTCGGGGTAGGTGCGAGAGTTTGAGCGTTCGAACTCGGGTTGAATCGGGGTTTGCTTTGGGGTTTTTGGGTTGATGTTCTGGTGATAGATATATCACCAAGTTGCAATTTATAACCTGAGACGATTAAATTAAAAATTCAAGCATTCTATTTATAAGTTTATAACGGAATCAAAATGCAAAGTTTAAAACGTATTTAAAATTTAATGTTAACCAAACCTTTAAAGTATAAGTTGAAAATTATTTATTTTATTTTACTTCAAATTTATTTAAAGTGATTTCATTTGAAAGTAATCTAATTACATTTTGGAGTTCGATTTAAAGGGATATTTTGAATTTAAATGTTAAATCAAAGTTAAGTTTAAAATGTTAAGTAATGATTCAAACTTAAGATTTCAAAATTTATATTGGAAATAAATAAGATTAATTTAAATTTTTTAAAGTATTGAAAATTTTGAAATTTGTTTCTAAAGTTCCTATTTTCAAATAAGATTATCATTATGATTTTGGAAAACCAAATAGGATAAATTAATTAAGTTGTTAACATTTGATTAATTTCAATTAACTTAATTATAAAGATAAATAATGTTAAATTATTTTGATATGAATTTGAGAGTACTTAATAGTTATGATTTGTTAATTAAGATAAACAAAATTCTTAATTAATTAAGGATTTTGAAATATAAGAAATTAATTAATTAATTATTTAATTAATTTTAAATAATTAGTTAATTATTTTTGTAATTTTAAAAAATCACTTAATTATGAATTAATTAAGTGTAATTACTTAATGAAGTAATCAATAGTTAATCTTAGAACATAATTAAGAACGAAAGTAATTAATTATGGAAGTAATTAGTAGAGGTTACTCATGGAGTAATTAAGGTTGAGTGATTATTGGGTGATCATTTAATGATATTAATTAAGAAATTGATTAGTATAATTGTCTAAAGTTAATTAATTAAAGAGTAATTAATGAGTTAATGAATTAAGATTTATTTAATGATGGAATTAATTATACGTTAAGTAATTAATTTAAGAGAATAATTATGATTTATTAATAGAAGTAATTAGAAGATAATTACTTATGTAAGTAACTAAGAGTTAATTACTAAATTATTTAGTTAATTAATCAATGTGATTAATTAATTAATGAATTTAACTTAAGATTAATTACTAAGTGTATTTAATTAAAATGTTAATTAATTAATAAAGTAATTAATTAAGGATTTATTTATTAATTTAATTGTTTAATAATTACTTAATGAAGTAATTAAGATTTATTAATTTAAGTAATTAATCAAAGGGTTAATATAATTAATTAAGAAGTTAATTAATTAAGATAAGTAATTACAAATTGTTAATTACTGATTATGAATTAATAAGATGATTAATTACAAGTTGATTATTAATTAATAAGGATCATTAATTAATATAATTAATGAACTAATCAAGGTTGATTAATAAAAGTAAATTAATTAAGGATTAACGTAATTAATTATAGTTAATTAATTAATGAAGGATTATTAATTATTGTAATTAATGATAGTAATTAAAGGATAATTACTGAATATGGTTAGGGATAATTACTTGAATGTAATTAAAAGATAATTAATCAAGGAAGATTAATTAGGAAGATCATTAGAAGATGATTAATGAATTTGATTTGTAATAAATCAATGAAGCAGGAGTTAGGATAATCCAAATGATTAAAGGATAGTAACTAATTTAATTAGAGGTTAATTAAATTGATTAAGAGTTAATCAATTATGCTATGAGTGATTGATTAATATTGAATGGTTAATATTGAATGATATTGGATGATTGATATTGGGTGATTGGTTGATACTGGATGATTTGGATGTCTATGAGATATGTGATATGCTGCTTTGTGAGATGAATGTTGATATGAATTATCTATAGTGATAATGTGATTCATCTATCTGTTTATATATCGTCCTGAATATAAGTTAAACTGTTTAAACCCTTAAGTACAACTTGGACATTAAAATGGCATTTGGTTTCGGTGAGGCCGGGATCGGGTTTCCATATTTGGATATCCGAAAACCACATCGATTCCAATTAAACGTTAGGTCGTTAATCCAAGTGGAGCAAGTGAAGACTCGAGGTGTAAGGGCTATACGTCAGTATAACTCTGTGGGTGATTCCGTAATGAGTTTGACGGAATAGAACTTATAGGTTCGAGATGGAGATTTAGAGTGCAAGGGCTATGGTCGTTGACTCTGAGGGCGATTCCAATAATGAGTGCAACAAGATAGTGCCTTCAGTTTCGTTCGAACCCGGAACGAACTTGTATGGATTGAATGCTTTCTACACATCGTCAGGCGGACAATGAGTATTCTAAGAGATGTGTCCTATAAAGGTAATCGCGGCCTCAAGCCTCATCAACCGGGAATGGCTAAAACAGGGGAGGTGCAGCAAGGCTTCGTGGGTAGCCCCCACTTGAGAGCAAGATTTACTCCTGTCTAGAAGACCCTTTTTATTCGGATGTGTGGGGCGGTTGATCCGGACAACTGCCGGGGTTGTCTTGTTCGGGACTGTTCAGTAAGGAATGGTCTCGACCTTGTGTTGCAAGGGAGTGGGAGTACTCCTCGGTACGGTGATCTAGGCCACGTACTGTGACGGGTGGTACCCCAATAGCCCTGCCTTTGATGGAATCCAAAATCCAATAAGTGCCTGTACGGTTTTGATTGTGGCCATCTATGTTGGAACGTGAGATGTAAGCATTCCAGCTATTTCTATATTTTATTTTGAAAACCCTAGACACTATTATAATATCACCGGATTTCCTATCAAATGTTTTGGTTAGCGTAAGGTAAAAACTTTTCCATGTTTACGTGTAGGGAGTCTTACGTGATACCTTTTCTTTTCAAAGGATTTCTAAAGTTAAGCAATTTTTAAACCGTTTACTCACACTAGACCCCTGTCTGACCCGAGTGTTTATTTTCTGTTTTATTGAACTCTTGGGTACTCGTATTATGTATGAGTAGTCAAGTGATTCAGGTTTGCTTTACGAATTCTGGAGGAGTAATGGAGCAGGAGGCTTCCACGTATAGTTATATATATTGATTCCGCTGTGTTTGGTATCTGTTTCTTCTGTTGTACTTGAGTTGTATAATTAGACAGATGTTTATAACTGTCTAATATGTGTTGTTTATTGTGTACTCTGATATAATATGATACAATGTAATATTTTATTTGATATTATATTTCATTCGTTCCACTGTGAGTTCTCTGTTGTTATTGTTTCTTCTTTCTCTTTCTTTCCTTCTTCTATCCCTTTATGCGATTTCCTGGAGTTAGGAAGTCGGGTCGCTACATTTGGTATCAGAGCATTAGGCTGAGCGAATACCTAAGCTCTGAAGTGTGTCTTTCTTTAGGGAGCGTTAGGTTGAGTGAATACCTAGGCTCTGTAGTGGTTTCTTTCTTGAGAGAGCGTACTTGTAATTTTTGTATATAACTATATATATATACACATTTTTATCTACCTAATATGTTGGGTTATCTGTTCGGATTTTCCAACATAAGTTTTAGAGGTAGATGGAGTAGTGGTTTGTGTGTGTAACACGACTACCACTGATGGAAGAGGTCCATATGTTGAGTTTGGAAGTATTTGTCGAGACTGTAGACCTAATACCGTATCGAGTGAGATTTGTTGTTTGGAGTAAGGATTTCTCTGATATCCGAAGGAAATCTTTTTAAAGATTCGGAATTTATCTTTGAAGAATAAGTTTGGATTTTGCTCGGGTGAGCGAATTATTCTTGAGTTTGGATCTGTTGGAAGTGCAGAAGTAAGAGATGGTATTTTGGTAACTGCGTGATGAAATGCAGTATCCTTGGATTTTTCTGAAGATGTTTTCTCTTGAAGCAGTTTTAGAAATAGTTGAGGAGCAGTCTTTACTTGCCAAAGAGAAGATTCATCTGTGTAGAAGCTATCTGATGTTTAGCATGGAAGTTGGTTGTTTTGGAATATGAGACTAAAGTCTATGAGTTGTTTCTCTTCAGGCATGGTCTCATTGTTATTCCTTAAGGTAAGCGAGTTGTGGATGCTTGGTTTGGCGTCCGAGTTCTTGTCTGCCATCTCGGAGGTCCGTTGTGTGGTTTGTTGATGGTTTTGGGTTTTGGAGAAGCATTTGGATTAGAAATCTTTGGTTAGCCGTGGTAGCAGTTTCATTCGAAGTGTTCGATGTGCTGTCAAGGAGATCTTTTACCTTTGCAGTATCATCGAGATAGAGTTGGAAGCTGTAGTGTGGCTTGTTTCTCCATTGGTTCGGGAATCTTAGTGGTTCTCCTATCAGCAGTCTGGGCAGATGGTGGAAGTTATCTTGAAGAGTTAACCTTGTTTGGAAAATCTTAGAGCTGTTCTAATTGGTAAAGAGAGGACAGTTTCTTTGGAATTCGAATTAGGTTGAATCGCAAAAGTGTCTTGCGATTGGTTTGGAATTTTCTTGAGCATTCTTTTGTTTGAGGCTGAGGATTCTCATGAGGAAGTAGGAGCTGCTGGAGTAATCAGAAGGTTGTATGCATCTGGAGTTGAGTTCTATATTGTTTTGGTTCCAGAAGTGATTATGGTAGCTAGCCTGGTTGTAGGATGGTTCTTGGAGAAGTAGAGTTGGTGTAGCAGCTCAAGAATTTATTTTTGGAATTTGGATTTGGTTGGATCTTGTTTTTGAATTGGATTCTGTAGTAAAGTTGTGTGACCAAGTCAGATGAGTCACTCAGATTTTTATGGATTGGATGAACAAAGCTTTCCGGATATTGGATAAATCATACTTGTGTTCATCAATAGTATTCTCCTCTATTTCATAATCAGAGTTGTGCAGCGGAAGCAAGGTAGCAGCTGTGCAAGGAAGGAAGCAAGTTCTGTTTGCCTTCGTTTGAGTAGTAGAGTTTGTGTTCTGGATTTCGATGGATTTTGGAAGACTTTTCCATTGAATAGGATCCAGAAGCTAGTTTGCTTTGGTCTAGTTGTTTCTGGAAGTATCAGCATAGGTTGAGCTGACAAGGAAGAGATTGGCAGCCCAGGATGTCTGTTGAGATATACAGATATGAGATAAGGAGTTTTGGAATTCGAAGTTGGAGACTTCAGTGTTGTTAGATTTCTCTGGTTAAGAGAGCAGAAATTGGGTAAGATTGGTTGGTTAGTGCTATGGTATTTGAGATTTCTTATCTGTGTTCTGATAAGACAAGATCTGTTGACTATAAGATTGAATTGCCAGTTTGGGTAGCTGGGATTCATTATATTTCACGTATCTCTGAGGGAGTACGTGTATGATTCATCATTAGTTGTTGAATCTGCAGTTTAGTTGGATTTGGGAGTTGTGCTAGACTTGAGTATAGTCTGATATTTTGTTCAGATTGATGGATCTAGAGAAGAGTGGAGCTCTGGATTTTGATGGTATAGTTTGTTAGTTTAGCTTCTGTAGAACTAGTCTCCCGGTGATTTTTACTTGGGAAACTCGAAATAGTATTAGAGTTTTATTCTGACGTATGTCAGGATAATTAGTTATATTTGTTTGTGTGATTGATTTCTTTGGTTAACAGTAACTGATTGATAAGTATGCTTTGCTGATTGAATTAAAATCTTTGCTGGGATATTAAATTACCTTTGCTTTTAAATTTCGGGGACGAAATTCTTTTAAGGGGGGAGGATTGTAACGACCCGGAATTTTGGGCAATACTAATTTAATAATCTGTAATAATAGTTAAATTGGTTTGATGAATTTTCTTTATCATTTTAATTTAAATTGGTGAAATTAATCTTATTAAGAATAACAAATATTTAATCTGGTAAGTGTGATCAATATCTTTTAACAATTTAAAAATTGGTTAGAATTGTTTTTTTCTTCTTCAAAAGCTAATAAAATTTTATTCTATTTATAATATATATATGTTTGATATATATTGTGAATGGGAATATCTTTTGTTTTAAATTAAAAATTGAATTTTCAAATTGTAATATATGTAAGCATATGTTATAATTTGATATTGTTTTGAAAATTTAATTTAATCTATTAATAAATTATATATGGATGAATATTGAAATTGAAGCTTCGTTTTAAAACATAATGTTTTTCAAAAGAAAATTTAGTTTAATTCAATGGTTTCAAATATAAGATTGTTATTTATTTTTAAATAGAATAGTTTAAAAAGGTTTTAAACAAAGTTTTGTTTTGTCTTTCTCTTAAAGTATTTAAAATGTGATAGTTTAAAAATGATTTAAACAAGCTTTGTTTTGTTTTCTTTTATAATGCTTAAATTTTAAATGATTTTAAATGTTTAGGTATAATGTTTAGATTTTAAATACATGTATAAGATTATATTTATATTATAATTAGTTTAGGATATTTTCTTTTAAAAGTAAACTTATTTATACACATGTAAGTATTTATCAATAAAGTAAGTAAATATGTAAGTTTATATTTACATTTAAAATTTAATAAAATTCAATTTAAAAATACTTAATGACATGTGTATTCATATTAACATATCTTAATAACACTTGTTTGTCAATTAAGGAGTATAAGTGACAAGTGTCTTTATTTTGAATTTCATTTTCTTTAATTCTAATAAATATTTTGAGAAGAAAATTAGTTTCTTCATAACACTCTCATTACCTTGTTTTTTAACTTAATTCAAAACAGAAATTTATTCTCAAATCTGAAATTAAAGTTCTACAAAGCAAAAGTAAATCAGCAACTTCAAATCTACAAAAGCAAATGATGATCAAAATTTGAATTTAATTTAAACCTGCAAAGTGAAAATCTGCAAACTTCAAACCTGCATTCTAAGCAGAGTTTAATTGCAGTTTCAACTTTTTAAGCATCAAAAATTGAAGCATGCAGAGGAATTAACTTCATCAGCAAAGCATAGCCAAAGTCTTTTCAAATTAAAGATTCAAGTGCCTGGAAATTTTTTTCAAAACCGTTTCTCTGCTCTGAAAATAAAAAGAAAACCTGCTCTGCTTATGAAATGGCGAGTAAACTATTTTAAAGACAGTTTAATTTTAGATTTCATCTTGATTTTATGATGATATCATGATGCTATCTGGAAACTTTTATTAAATTTGGATTGCATGTGGAACTAAAATATTTAATTGCCCGTAGGAGATAAAAATGAATTGTATGTTTATTAGGAACAGTCCAATTCTTTCAAATCTCTAAATAACTTTGGTTTTATCATGAATTGGACTATGGTATGTTAATGAAAGTTGTTAGTAAACACATAGTATATCATTTAAAAATAATTATAAGATTTTAAATTGAAGGAGTTGCTTAGAATTTCAATTTTACAGTAAAATACTGTTACACTTCGAAAATTTATAATCTTGTTTGCTGATTTTGAATACATGAATGCATTAGTGATTAGAAATCATGATTTTTAATACAGATTTCATGATTTTTAGTTTGATAAATTATGAGAATTTTGGTCTTGATCAAAATTGGGTTGGACGTCGAATTCTAGTGATCGGCTAGATGGAATTGGTCGAAATTTGGGATGGAGGTAGTTTGCATGATGGAGATTTATGGAAAAATGGTTTTGGATTTTTCCAGTTGTTGAATCGAGCGAATATGAAGGAAGTGGGGTTTAAGTTTGTTTTTGGATGGATTTGACTATCGGAGCTGTCGTGACTTGGATTGATGAACCAGAGGTGATTACGATATGGGGGATGGTAGCGTGGGGACACGGTGATACTCTAGAGAAGGTACCGGAGTTTCCTGTGGCGAGTTCGTCAATGGCCATAGGGGTTTTGGGACGAGTTGGTTATGTAGTTTCATGTGAATGGTCAAAATTGGATTCGCGAATCAATTGATCGATCTGGGTTTGGAGATGGGTTCGCACGCGATCGAGTGATCGTCGACGTTGGTCGTGACGCCCTACTGTGGCCGGAGGCGCTGGGACATATGCACGCGTGCACGGATTGGTGCACTGGGTTGGGAATTTGGAGAAGAAGGGGGTATTCTCGTGTTGGTTTCGTGCAGATTGGTGTTTGTCCCGAAGTAGAGGACGATCGTGTATTGTTCTATGGGTTTTGCTTCGGGGTAGGAGCGAGAGTTTGAGGGTTCGAACTCGGGTTGAATCGGGGTTTGCTTTTGGATTTTTGGTTGCTGTTCTGGTGATTGATATATCACCAAGTTGCAATTTATAACCCGAGACGATTAAATTAAAAGTTCAAGCATTCTATTTATAAGTTTATAAGGGAATCAAAATGCAAAGTTTAAAACTTATTTAAAATTTAATGTTAACCAAACCTTTAAAGTATAAGTTGAAAATTATTTATTTTATTTTACTTTAAATTTATTTAAAGTGATTTCATTTGAAAGTAATCTAATTACATTTTGGAGTTCGATTTAAAGGGATATTTTGAATTTAAATGTTAAATCAAAGTTAAGTATAAAATGTTAAGTAATGATTCAAACTTATGATTTCAAAATTTATATTGGAAATAAATAAGATTAATTTAAATGTTTTAAAGTATTGAAAATTTTGAAATTTGTTTCTAAAGTTCCTATTTTCAAATAAGATTATCATTATGATTTTGGAAAACCAAATAGGATAAGTTAATTAAGTTGTTAAAATTTGATTAACTTCAAATAACTTAATTATAAAGATAACTAATGTTAAATTATTTTGATATGAATTTAAGAGTACTTAATAGTTATGATTTGTTAATTAAGATAAATGAATTCTTAATTAGTTAAGGATTTTGAAATATAAGAAATTAATTAATTAATTGTTTAATTAATTTTAAATAATTAGTTAATTATTTATTTAATTTTAAATAATCACTTAATTATGAATTAATTAAGTGTAATTACTTAATGAAGTAATCAAGAGTTAATCTATGAACATAATTAAGAACGAAAGTAATTAATTATGGAAGTAATTAGTAGAGGTTACTCATGGAGTAATTAAGGTTGAGTAATTATTGGGTGATCATTTAATGATATTAATTAAGAAATTGATTAATATAATTGTTTAAAGTTAATTAATTATAGAGTAATTAATTAGTTAATGAATTAATATTTATTTAATGATGGAATTAATTATTTGTTAAGTAATTAATTTAAGAGAATATTAAGATTTATTAATAGAAGTAATTAGAAGATAATTACTTATGTAAGTAACTAAGAGTTAATTACTTAATTATTTAGTTAATTAATCAATGTGATTAATTAATTAATGAATTTAACTTAAGATTAATTACTAAGTGTAATTAATTAAAATGTTAATTAATTAATAAAGTAATTAATTAAGGATTTATTTATTAATTTAATTGTTTAATAATTACTTAATGAAGTAATTAAGATTTATTAATTTAAGTAATTAATCAAAGGGTTAATATAATTAATTAAGAAGTTAATTAATTAAGATAAGTAATTACAAATTGTTAATTACTGATTATGAATTAATAAGATGATTAATTACAAGTTGATTATTAATTAATAAGGATCATTAATTAATATAATTAATGAATTAATCAAGGTTGATTAATAAAAGCAATTAATTAAACTATGATTAATTAATTGTAATTAATTAAGGATTAATGTAATTAATTATAGTTAATTAATTAATGAAGGATCATTAATTATTGTAATTAATGATAGTAATTAAAGGATAATTACTGAATATGGTTAGGGATAATTACTTGAATGTAATTAAAAGATAATTAATCAAGGAAGATTAATTAGGAAGATCATTAGAAGATGATTAATGAATTTGATTTGTAATAAATCAATGAAGCAGGAGTTAGGATAATCCAAATGATTAAAGGATAGTAATTAATTTAATTAGAGGTTAATTAAATTGATTAAGAGTTAATCAATTCTGCTATGAGTGATTGATTAATATTGAATGGTTAATATTGAATGATTAATATTTGATATTGAATGATATTGGATGATTGATATTGGGTGATTGGTTGATACTGGATGATTTGGATGTCTATGAGATATGTGATATGCTGCTTTGTGAGATGAATGTTGATATGAATTATCTATAGTGATAATGTGATTCATCTATCTGTTTATATATCATCTTGAATATAAGTTAAACTGTTTAAACCCTTAAGTGCAACTTGGACATTAAAATGGCGTTTGGTTTCGGTGAGACTGGGATCGGGTTTCCATATTTGGATATCCGAAAACCACATCGATTCTAATTAAACGTTAGGTCGTTAATCCAAGTGGAGAAAGTGAAGACTCGAGGTGTAAGGGCTATACGTCAGTATAACTCTGTGGGTGATTCCGTAATGAGTTTGACGGAATAGAACTTATAGGTTCGAGATGGAGATTTAGAGTGCAAGGGCTATGGTCGTTGACTCTGAGGGCGATTCCAATAATGAGTGCAACAAGATAGTGCCTTCAGTTTCGTTCGAACCCGGAACGAACTTGTATGGATTGAATGCTTTCAACACATCGTCAGGCGGACAATGAGTATTCTAAGAGATGTGTCCTATAAAGGTAATCGCGGCCTCAAGCCTCATCAACCGGGAATGGCTAAAACAGGGGAGGTGCAGCAAGGCTTCGTGGGTAGCCCCCACTTGAGAGCAAGATTTACTCCTGTCTAGAAGACCCTTTTTATTCGGATGTGTGGGGCGGTTGATCCGGACAACTGCCGGGGTTGTCTTGTTCGGGACTGTTCAGTAAGGAATGGTCTCGACCTTGTGTTGCAAGGGAGTGGGAGTACTCCTCGGTACGGTGATCTAGGCCACGTACTGTGACGGGTGGTACCCCAATAGCCCTGCCTTTGATGGAATCCAAAATCCAATAAGTGCCTGTACGGTTTTGATTGTGGCCATCTATGTTGGAACGTGAGATGTAAGCATTCCAGCTATTTCTATATTTTATTTTGAAAACCCTAGACACTATTATAATATCACCGGATTTCCTATCAAATGTTTTGGTTAGCGTAAGGTAAAAACTTTTCCATGTTTACGTGTAGGGAGTCTTACGTGATACCTTTTCTTTTCAAAGGATTTCTAAAGTTAAGCAATTTTTAAACCGTTTACTCACACTAGACCCCTGTCTGACCCGAGTGTTTATTTTCTGTTTTATTGAACTCTTGGGTACTCGTATTATGTATGAGTAGTCAAGTGATTCAGGTTTGCTTTACGAATTCTGGAGGAGTAATGGAGCAGGAGGCTTCCACGTATAGTTATATATATTGATTCCGCTGTGTTTGGTATCTGTTTCTTCTGTTGTACTTGAGTTGTATAATTAGACAGATGTTTATAACTATCTAATATGTGTTGTTTATTGTGTACTCTGATATAATATGATACAATGTAATATTTTATTTGATATATTATATTTCATTCGTTCCACTGTGAGTTCTCTGTTGTTATTGTTTCTTCTTTCTCTTTCTTTCCTTCTTTTGTCCCTTTCTTTCTTCAAAATGATGCGATTTCCTGGAGTTAGGAAGTCGGGTCGCTACATTTGGTATCAGAGCATTAGGCTGAGCGAATACCTAAGCTCTGAAGTGTGTCTTTCTTTAGGGAGCGTTAGGTTGAGTGAATACCTAGGCTCTGTAGTGGTGTCTTTCTTGAGAGAGCGTACTTGTAATTTTTGTATATAACTATATATATATACACATTTTTATCTACCTAATATGTTGGGTTATCTGTTCGGATTTTCCAACATAAGTTTTAGAGGTAGATGGAGTAGTGGTTTGTGTGTGTAACACGACTACCACTGATGGAAGAGGTCCATATGTTGAGTTTGGAAGTATTTGTCGAGACTGTAGACCTAATACCGTATCGAGTGAGATTTGTTGCTTGGAGTAAGGATTTCTCTGATATCCGAAGGAAATCTTTTTAAAGATTCGGAATTTATCTTTGAAGAATAAGTTTGGATTTTGCTCGAATGAGCGAATTATTCTTGAGTTTGGATCTGTTGGAAGTGCAGAAGTAAGAGATGGTATTTTGGTAACTGCGTGATGAGATGCAGTATCCTTGGATTTTTCTGAAGATGTTTTCTCTTGAAGCAGTTTTAGAAATAGTTGAGGAGCAGTCTTTACCTGCCAAAGAGAAGATTCGTCTGTGTAGAAGCTATCTGATCTTTAGCATGGAGGTTGGCTGTTTTGGAATATGAGACTAAGGTCTATGAGTTGTTTCTCTTCAGGCATGGTCTCATTGTTATTCCTTATGGTAAGCGAGTTGTGGATGCTTGGTTTGGAGTCTGAGTTCTTGTCTGCCATCTCGGAGGTCCGTTGGGTGGTTTGTTGATGGTTTTGGGTTTTGGAGAAGCATTTGGATTAGAAATCTTTGGTTAGCCGTGGTAGCAGTTTCATTTGAAGTGTTCGATGTGCTGTCAAGGAGATCTTTTACCTTTGCAGTATCATCGAGATAGAGTTGGAAGCTGTAGTGTGGCTTGTTTCTCCATTGGTTCGGGAATCTTAGTGGTTCTCCTATCAGCAGTCTGGGCAGATGGTGGAAGTTATCTTGAAGAGTTAACCTTGTTTGGAAAATCTTAGAGCTGTTCTAATTGGTAAAGAGAGGACAGTTTCTTTGGAATTCGAATTAGGTTGAATCGCAAAATTGACTTGCGATTGGTTTGGAATTTTCTTGAGCATTCTTTTGTTTGAGGCTGAGGATTCTCATGAGGAAGTAGGAGCTGCTAGAGTAATCAAAAGGTTGTATGCATCTGTAGTTGAGTTCCATATTGTTTTGGTTCCAGAATTGATTATGGTAGCTAGCCTGGTTGTAGGACGGTTCTTGGAGAAGAAGAGTTGGTGTAGCAGCTCAAGAATTTATTTTTGGAATTTGGATTTGGTTGGATCTTGTTTTTGAATTGGATTCTGTAGTAAAGTTGTGTGACTAAGTCAGATGAGTCACTCAGATTTTTATGGATTGGATGAACAAAGCTTTCAGGATATTGGATAAATCATACTTGTGTTCATCAATAGTATTCTCCTCTATTTCATAATCAGAGTTATGCAGCGGAAGCAAGGTAGCAGCTGTGCAAGGAAGGAAGCAAGTTCTATTTGCCTTCGTTTGAGTAGTAGAGTTTGTGTTCTGGATTTCGATGGATTTTGGAAGACTTTTCCGTTGAATAGGATCCAGAAGCTAGTTTGCTTTGGTCTAGTTGTTTCTGGAAGTATCAGCATAGGTTGAGCTGACAAGGAAGAGATTTGCAGCCCAGGATGTCTGTTGAGATATACAGATATGAGATAAGGAGTTTTGGAATTCGAAGTTGGAGACTTCAGTGTTGTTAGATTTCTCTGGTTAAGAGAGCAGAAATTGAGTAAGATTGGTTGGTTAGTGCTATGGTATTTGAGATTTCTTATCTGTGTTCTGATAAGACAAGATCTGTTGACTATAAGATTGAATTGCCAGTTTGGGTAGCTGGGATTCATTATATTTCACGTATCTCTGAGGGAGTACGTGTATGATTCATCATTAGTTGTTGAATCTGCAGTTTAGTTGGATTTGGGAGTTGTGCTAGACTTGAGTATAGTCTGATATTTTGTTCAGATTGATGGATCTAGAGAAGAGTGGAGCTTTGGATTTTGATGTTATAGTTTGTTAGTTTAGCTTCTGTAGAGCTAGTCTCCCGGTGATTTTTACTTGGGAAACTCGAAATAGTATTAGAGTTTTATTCTGACGTATGTCAGGATAATTAGTTATATTTGTTTGTGTGATTGATTGCTTTGGTTAACAGTAACTGATTGATAAGTATGCTTTGCTGATTGAATTAAAATCTTTGCTGGGATATTAAATTACCTTTGCTTTTAAATTTCGAGGACGAAATTCTTTTAAGGGGGGAGGATTTTAACGACCCGGAATTTTGGGCAATACTAATTTAATAATCTGTAATAATAGTTAAATTGGTTTGATGAATTTTCTTTATAATTTTAATTTAAATTGGTGAAATTAATCTTATTAAGAATAACAAATATTTAATCTGGTAAGTGTGATCAATATCTTTTAACAATTTAAAAATTGGTTAGAATTGTTTTTTTCTTCTTCAAAAGCTAATAAAATTTTATTCTATTTATAATATATATGTTTGATTTATATTGTGAATGGGAATATCTTTTGTTTTAAATTAAAAATTGAATTTTCAAATTGTAATATATGTAAGCATATGTTATAATTTGATATTGTTTGAAAATTTAATTTAATCTATTAATAAATTATATATGGATGAATATTGAAATTGAAGCTTTGTTTTAAAACATAATGTTTTTCAAAAGAAAATTTAGTTTAATTCAATGGTTTCAAATATAAGATTGTTATTTATTTTTAAATAGAATAGTTTAAAAAGGTTTTAAACAAAGTTTTGTTTTGTCTTTCTCTTAAAGTATTTAAAATGTGATAGTTTAAAAATGATTTAAATAAGCTTTGTTTTGTTTTCTTTTATAATGCTTAAATTTTAAATGATTTTAAATGTTTAGGTATAATGTTTAGATTTTAAATACATGTATAAGATTATATTTATATTATAATTAGTTTAGGATATTTTCTTTTAAAAGTAAACTTATTTATACACATGTAAGTATTTATCAATAAAGTAAGTAAATATGTAAGTTTATATTTACATTTAAAATTTAATAAAATTCAATTTAAAAATACTTAATGACATGTGTATTCATATTAACATATCTTAATAACACTTGTTTGTCAATTAAGGAGTATAAGTGACAAGTGTCTTTATTTTGAATTTCATTTTCTTTAATTCTAATAAATATTTTGAGAAGAAAATTAGTTTCTTCATAACACTCTCATTACCTTGTTTTTTAACTTAATTCAAGACAGAAATTTATTCTCAAATCTGAAATTAAAGTTCTGCAAAGCAAAAGTAAATCAGCAACTTCAAATCTACAAAAGCAAATGATGATCAAAATTTGAATTTAATTTAAACCTGCAAAGTGAAAATCTGCACACTTCAAACCTGCATTCTATGGAGTGTTTAATTGCAGTTTCAACTTTTTAAGCATCAAAAATTGAAGCATGCAGAGGAATTAACTTCATCAGCAAAGCATAGCCAAAGTCTTTTCAAATTAAAGATTCAAGTGCCTTGAAATTTTTTTCAAAACCTGTTCTCTGCTCTGAAAATAAAAAGAAAACCTGCTCTGCTTATGAAATGGTGAGTAAACTATTTTAAAGACAGTTTAATTTTGGATTTCATCTTGATTTTATGATGATATCATGATGCTATCTGGAAACTTTTATTAAATTTGGATTGCATTTGGAACTAAAATATTTAATTGCCTATAGGAGATAAAAATGAATTCTGTGTTTAATAGGAACAGTCCAATTCTTTCAAAGCTCTAAATAACTTTGGTTTTATCATGAATTGGACTATGGTATGTTAATGAAAGTTTATAGTAAACACATAGTATATCATTTAAAAATAATTATAAGATTTTAAATTGAAGGAGTTACTCAGAATTTCAATTTTACTGTAAAATACTGTTACACTTCGAAAATTTATAATCTTGTTTGCTGATTTTGAATACATGAATGCATTAGTGATTAGAAATCATGATTTTTAATACAGATTTCATGATTTTTAGTTTGATAAATTATGAGAATTTTGGGCTTGATCAAAATTGGGTTGGACGTCGAATTCTAGTGATCGGCTAGATGGAATTGGTCGAAATTTGGGATGGAGGTAGTTTGCATGATGGAGATTTATGGAAAAATGGTTTTGGAATTTTCCAGTTGTTGAATCGAGCGAATTTGAAGGAAGTAGGGTTTAAGTTTGTTTTTGGATGGATTTGACTATCGGAGCTGTCGCGACTTGGATTGATGAACTAGAGGTGATTACGATATGGGGGATGGTAGCGTGGGGACACGGTGATACTCTGGAGAAGGTACCGGAGTTTCCGGTGGCCAGTTCGTCAACGGCCATGGGGGTTTTGGGACGAGTTGGTTATGTAGTTTCATGTGAATGGTCGAAATTGGATTCACGAATCAATTGATCGATCTGGGTTTGGAGATGGGTTCGCACGCGATCGAGTGATCGTCGACGTTGGTCGTGACGCCCTACTGTGGCCGGAGGCGCTGGGACATATGCACGCGTGAACGATTGGTGCACTGGGGTGGGAATTTGGAGAAGAAGGGGTATTCTCGTGTTAATTTCATGCAGATTGGAGTTGTCCCGAAGCAGAGGACGATCGTGTATTGTTCTGTGGGTTTTGCTTCGGGGTAGGTGCGAGAGTTTGAGCGTTCGAACTCGGGTTGAATCGGGGTTTGCTTTGGGATTTTTGGGTTGTTGTTCTGGTGATAGATATATCACCAAGTTGCAATTTCTAACCCGAGACGATTAAATTAAAAGTTCAAGCTTTCTATTTATAAGTTGATAAGGGAATCAAAATGCAAAGTTTAAAACTTATTTAAAATTTAATGTTAACCAAACCTTTAAAGTATAAGTTGAAAATTATTTATTTTATTTTACTTTAAATTTATTTAAAGTGATTTCATTTGAAAGTAATCTAATTACATTTTGGAGTTCGATTTAAAGGGATATTTTGAAGTTAAATGTTAAATCAAAGTTAAATTTAAAATGTTAAGTAATGATTCAAACTTATGATTTCAAAATTTATATTGGAAAGAAATAAGATTAATTTAAATGTTTTAAAGTATTGAAAATTTTGAAATTTGTTTCTAAAGTTCCTATTTTTAAATACGATTATCATTATGATTTTGGAAAACCAAATAGGATAAGTTAATTAAGTTGTTAAAATTTGATTAACTTCAAATAACTTAATTATAAAGATAATTAATGTTAAATTATTTTGATATGAATTTGAGAGTACTTAATAGTTATGATTTGTTAATTAAGATAAATGAATTCTTAATTAATTAAGGATTTTGAAATATAAGAAATTAATTAATTAATTGTTTAATTAATTTTAAATAATTAGTTAATTATTTATTTAATTTTAAATAATCACTTAATTATGAATTAATTAAATGTAATTACTTAATGAAGTAATCAAGAGTTAATCTATGAACATAACTAAGAACGAAAGTAATTAATTATGGAAGTAATTAGTAGAGGTTACTCATGGAGTAATTAAGGTTGAGTGATTATTGGGTGATCATTTAATGATATTAATTAAGAAATTGATTAATATAATTGTTTAAAGTTAATTAATTATAGAGTAATTAATTAGTTAATGAATTAAGATTTATTTAATGATGGAATTAATTATTTGTTAAGTAATTAATTTAAGAGAATAATTAAGATTTATTAATAGAAGTAATTAGAAGATAATTACTTATGTAAGTAACTAAGAGTTAATTACTTAATTATTTAGTTAATTAATCAATGTGATTAATTAATTAATGAATTTAACTTAAGATTAATTACTAAGTGTAATTAATTAAAATGTGAATTAATTAATAAAGTAATTAATTAAGGATTTATTTATTAATTTAATTGTTTAATAATTACTTAATGAAGTAATTAAGATTTATTAATTTAAGTAATTAATCAAAGGGTTAATATAATTAATTAAGAAGTTAATTAATTAAGATAAGTAATTACAAATTGTTAATTACTGATTATGAATTAATAAGATGATTAATTACAAGTTGATTATTAATTAATAAGGATCATTAATTAATATAATTAATGAATTAATCAAGGTTTATTAATAAAAGTAATTGATTAAAGTATGATTAATTAATTGTAATTAATTAAGGATTAATGTAATTAATTATAGTTAATTAATTAATGAAGGATCATTAATTATTGTAATTAATGATAGTAATTAAAGGATAATTACTGAATATGGTTAGGGATAATTACTTGAATGTAATTAAAAGATAATCAATCAAGGAAGATTAATTAGGAAGATCATTAGAAGATGATTAATGAATTTGATTTGTAATAAATCAATGAAACAGGAGTTAGGATAATCCAAATGATTAAAGGATAGTAATTAATTTAATTAGAGGTTAATTAAATTGATTAAGAGTTAATCAATTCTGCTATGAGTGATTGATTAATATTGAATGGTTAATATTGAATGATTAATATTTGATATTGAATGATATTGGATGATTGATATTGGGTGATTGGTTGATACTGGATGATTTGGATGTCTATGAGATATGTGATACGCTGCTTTGTGAAATGAATGTTGATATGAATTATCTATAGTGATAATGTGATTCATCTATTTGTTTATATATCATCCTGAATATAAGTTAAACAGTTTAAACCCTTAAGTACAACTTGGACATTAAAATTGCGTTTGGTTTCGGTGAGACCGGGATCGGATTTCCATATTTGGATATCCGAAAACCACATCGATCTCAATTAAACGTTAGGTCGTTAATCCAAGTGGAGAAAGTGAAGACTCGAGGTGTAAGGGATATACGTCAGTATAACTCTGTGGGTGATTCCGTAATGAGTTTGACGGAATAGAACTTATAGGTTCGAGATGGAGATTTAGAGTGCAAGGGCTATGGTCGTTGACTCTGAGGGCGATTCCAATAATGAGTGCAATAAGATAGTGCCTTCTGTTTCGTTCGGACCCAGAACGAACTTGTATGGATTGAATGCTTTCAGCATCGTCAGGCGGACGATGAGCATTCTAAGAGATGTGTCCTATAAAGGTAATCGCGGCCTCAAGCCTCATCAACCGGGAATGGCTAAAACAGGGGAGGTGCAGCAAGCTTCTGGGTAGCCCCCACTTGAGAGCAAGATTTACTCCTGTCTAGAATACCCTTTTTATTCGGCTTGTGGGGCGTTTGATCCGGACAACTGCCGAGGTTGTCTTGTTCGGGACTGTTCGGTAAGGAATGGTCACGGCCTTGTGTTGCAGGGGAGTGGGAGTACTCCTCGGTACGGTGATCTAGGCCACGTACTGTGACGGGCGGTACCCTAGCAGCCCTGCCAATGATGGAATCCAAAATCCAATAAGTGCCTGTACGGTTTTGATTGTGCCCAACTATGTTCGAACATGAGATGTAAGCATTCCAGCTATTTCTGTATTTTATTTTGAAAACCCTAGACACTATTATAATATCACCGAATTTCCTATCAAATGTTTTGGTTAGCGTAAGGTAAAAACTTTTCCATGTTTGTGTGTGGGGAGTCTTACGTGATACCTTTTATTTTCAAAGGATTTCTAAAGTTAAGCAATTTTTAAACCGTTTACTCACACCAGACCCCTGTCTGACCCGAGTGTTTATTTTCTGTTTTATTAAACTCTTGGGTACTCATATTATGTATGAGTAGTCAAGTGATTCAGGTTTGCTTGACGAATTCTGGAGGAGTAATGGAGCAGGAGGCTTCCACGTATAGTTATATATATTGATTCCGCTGTGTTTGGTATCTGTTTCTTCTGTTGTACTTGAGTTGTATAATTAGACAGATGTTTATAACTGTCTAATATGTGTTGTTTATTGTGTACTCTGATATAATATGATACAATGTAATACTTTATTTGATATATTATATTTCATTCGTTCTGGTGTGAGTTCTCTGTTGTTGTTGTTTCTTCTTTCTCTTTCTTTCCTTCTTCTATCTATCTCTTTCTTTCTTCAAAATGATGCGATTTCCTGGAGTTAGGAAGTCGGGTCGCTACAATATCACCATACTAACTATTTCAAAATTAACAGTAAGTAAAAAAAAACATGCATACCTAACAACAGATTGAAAACCAACGCGAGATTTCGGTCAACGACCTTACGGCCAGAGTTGATCACAACCAAGCCACGTTGCCACACTTCGCTCTTGACACAGCCGACCCTCCGAAACAATTTCGATTTGTCCAACAGCCGTACGTGAAACCCAACTCCATCGACGATAACGATCCCCACCGCAATGTGAAGCACTGATCGATGCGCCCTAACTCAACTTGACGATCGCGCGCCCCGTCACTTCGACCTACAACTGTAACGACCCGTAAATTTAACCGGTTTTTATAACATATTAATTGAAATTTAACCGGTTTTTATAACATAACATAGAAAAATTCTAAACCATCTTTTGGGCAAAATGTCAGTTGGTCGTTTTTCCAAATTCGGACATCTTTGGCTCCGTCGATCTTATTTTTCTACGTTTTTCACGCATTTTCCGCTATTATAAAATTTGAAATTTTATAATAAAATCGTACCACTGATATCTATATACCGATTTGATCGTCTCGTCGTGCTGATCTCAACAGTGTATTTATTTATGTATTTTGGGAATCCGGTACGCGTCGAAACCGCGGTACGGATAATCGTATCGGATCGTATTGGCGCTCGTGGTTTTTCGATTTCTCTTCCTTTTGTTCATTTGGCTCTGTTACTTTCATTACATAACTTACTCGTCTTTTTTTTTTTAACCCATACGTTCCATTGTTTATGAAAGTGGAAATAATATCTATACAAATATAAGTTGCTCCATCTTCTTTGCATGAAAACTTGTTCCAATGCCAGCCTTTCAGTTCCCTTCTATTGAATGACGCACATTGGTAACATCATATTCCATTTATTATGTGGCTATCCACTAAGTCTTTTCACAAATTTTATGAGAAACAAAAGTTATGCATAAACTTCAATTTCATGTAGCTTTTTTTCTTTCTTCCCTGCATAAACTTTCTCCATCGCTTCATATAAAAAAAAACACGCAACTCTCAGCCTACCCACGAAGTCCTGGCCAATCGAAGCCACAGCTTGACGCTCACCTCTCACGCGAGAAAAACCTCTGTCCCTCGCCTCCACTTCGGCAGCAAACACCACCTATTGCAGTGGCCGCTTGCTTCAACTTACTAACGAGATTCACCACTCAGCCCACCTCATCCCCTATGCAACCGCAAATTTTCTGTAACCAAGCACGTACGAAATCCTCTCACAATATCACTCAAACCCATGCAAGCACCCCACTTCATCTTCCTTCACCCACCTTCTCATGCATGCGCAACTACCACCCAGCCAAGCACACAGCAGCGCCACCTCGGCCCGTGGCTGAAACCTCACCGCCCGACCTCTCGTAGGCTGTTTCTCGCTCCTCCACCTGGCAATGTTTCTTCCAACTTCCTTTATATTTGCACTAGGATTTGTAGGCGTGCGTTGTGTAGGGACTGCTTAGAGTCATGTAAGCTATATCATATACATTATGGTTATATATATATTGACAGTATACAAGTTTAGTAATCTACTGTTACATACAATATAGTTTTATATACATAGATTTACAGTTGAATATAAATATCTGTTTATACATATAAAGATTTATATATAAGGCTGTCTGTAATATTTTATATATGAGTCGGTGCATATTTTCTTTCAACTTGAATGTTGTTCTGTTCTTTACTTTGCATCTTTCCAGTGTTATATATATATATATTTGTTAGTATTGTATATTGAAGTATATGACTTACGGCAGTGTTTATATATGTTTAAGTGTATATATAATATAAATTTTGAATTGTTAAGTATTATATTATATACGTTTATATTTTTTATACTTGAGTGAAGCAGCTTCTCTGGATATCTATGTTCTTGCATATATATATGAACATAGAATTTCAAAAAATAAAATAACATATGTATATGTGTTAGGTGTTTTGTTGTATTCTTGCGTTGTATATTTTATTATCTTAGTTCTGTGTATGTACAAAGGTGTGGGTCCGGCTGTATAATTTAGTGGTGATTCCTTTGTTTTTTTAGGAAAAAAAAGTACGTATATTTTAAAGAAATATATTTGTTTACATAGAGTTGTTTGTGTATTTATATATTAACTTGCATAGTACACTGGTCATAATTACTTATGGGTCTGCATACGCTGTGGTGTATGTAATATTTGCATCTTTTATTTGCATATAATCTTGGTTTTAAAATGTTATGAGTTCATAAGTTATTTATTTTATATGTATGTAACTAAACATGATTTCGAAATTTTATATTTAATATTTGTCTTAAAAAATAAATTATTGAAAAGATATAATATAATAATAATATTGTCGTTCTATCAAATTAATTTTGAGTCGTTCTCATCGATTTTCCTTTATCAGCTTTTATTCGTCGTGCCCGCTTCTCCGTCGAATCATGTTCGTCTAGGTTGTTTGAATTTGTGCTTGGATTTCGTAACTCGATTTCGTCGCCGATCCTCTAGCCTCGAAAGTTGAGCAATCACTCACGATTAATATTCTTTATTTATTAAATTGGATTTCAATTGAAACGACAATTGAATATGCTGTTGTTAGTTAATTATACTGTTATATATGCTATCACCTGTATCTGTTCACCTATGACATCTGACACCGTTATCTGTTAGTTATTTATGCGATGATAATACAGTTTGGTTGATAAATGTTTGATTGTTTAATGTAGTTATTGGACATTAAATTGTTAATATTGCAAGTGATGAATAATTTGAAATTGAAATTGGCGTAGATTAGTTAGCGACTTGAAATTAATATATGTGTTGAATTTAATTAGACAAATTTGCATAATATGACCCCTTTAAACGTTTGAATAAATTGACATGTAGAAATATTGTTAATTACCCTTTGAATCATTTGAATTTATGTTGTATAAATTGATGTTGTATAAAATGGAATGATGAATGACAAGTGAAGAACCGTATAAATAATTAGTGTAATAATTTTTAATCTACATGAAATGATAGCGTAGATTCTAGAAATAATTATATTAATTTGCACAAACAACAATGTGAATTAATACGATTATTTCGGGATTATTTGAATTGATTATTGGATTGTTATTAATTGTTGTTATTGCTTGTTTATTTACTTTGACGCCATCCCAGTTATCACACTGCAAGTTCCCTTTGCTATGCTTTGATTTTTGAATTGAAATGGAATCGGGTTGAAATGATAAATACCCAAATGAACTTGACTAAGGATAGAGAATTAAATAAAAACCTGATTGGTCAATAATTTGATTTAAAAAAAAATAAAGATTTGATTGAATAAATAATAAGGTTTTGAAATGAAGTTGAAATTTGAATTTTATGAAAGGAAAATGTAAAGATTGAAATCTGAAACAAATATTAATGTAGTAATTGATGAAAGAACGTTGTTTCAAATTTAATTATTTGATAATTAAATTTGGAATTATTAATAAATAATTTGGAATTTGCAATAATTGAGTTTTGAAATTATTAAGTTTAAAATCACTTAATAATTAAATTTGAAATTATAATTAAGTTTGAAATTATAATTAAGTTTGAAATTATTAAGTTGAATTTATAATTAAGTTGAAATGATTTGATGATTAAGTTTGAATTCATAATTAAGTGGAAATGATTTAATAATTAAGTTTGAATTGATAATCAAGTTTGTAATTATTAAGTTTTGAAACTATTAATAATTAAGATTGAAATTATTAAATAATTGAATAAGATTGAATTATCTTACAATTGAATAAAATTTGAATTCTTTGATAAGAGAAAATCGAACTTTTGATTAATTGAATTTGATCTTCCTTAATAAATGAAATGGGGTTTCTTTATTTGTAAAGTTTGGAAAAATATTTAAGTAAGTTAATAAGTGAAATTGAAACTTCTCGATTATGTGAAATTTAGTTCTTTATTAATTGAGTTTGAAATTTGTAACGAAGTCAATAAATAAGTGAAAATCGAATACCTTTAATAAGAAATAAAATGTGATTTATTGAAATGAATGAGATATATTGAAATTAACGTTAGACTTGTAATTTAAAGAATTGATTTGACGAATTTAATTTAATTCAATTTGAAGTTTTGATATAATGAAGTTGAACGTAAGTAATTGATTTAAATGAATTGGAATATAAATAGAAGTTGTTTGAAGGATAAATTTACTTAGGGAATATTGAATGAAATCGGCAAATGAATTAAAATTGATTTGAATGAAAATTAAACCATTTTAAATGATTTCGGAATGAAACTTATATACGAACTTGAATCAATATTTGAATTGTTTAAATATAAATGTTGAAATCGAATTATAAGATTTTGAAATGGAAATTTGGAAGTTTTGAACGTAAGTTTTGGAAATTGATTTAGAAAGACAAATGAAATGATGGTTTACGAATTCTAATTGAAATTGAGATTGATTTGGTTTTGAAATTTATTAAACGACCAATCGGTGTAATAATTACGAAAGTTTTTAAAGAAACCGGAATCCGTTATGGATATACTCTCTATTTAAACCGAAAACCACTTTAATAACTATACGCGGAGTGATGATCCAGAATGAAGTGGTTGGAATGATGTACGTGATGACCGAAGAAAGAGAACGATAATGGATAGCCTTGATACTTGTGTCAAATTGAAAATGACTAAAATCAGGAGCCGTGCCGGGCAAAATGGGGTTAGTCACCTCGAGCGAACACACTTCTTCGTAACTACTACTCATTACATGTGATTGATTGGTGCAACCTTGGAATTTCAGGAGTTTTGTTTCGCGGTGTTGCGATCGCTGCGGCGATGCGTTCTCACCAGTCCTGATCAGGCGAATGGTAGTTCACAACCTTGGGTATTGCCTCATGTGGCTTGTCATACTTGTATCCCTATATACGCGACCACTACGAATTTGTTTTGTGTTATACCTATGGAGTACTCCCTGATAGCCCACTAGTTTACGGTGGAGATTACAGTGCTGTATAGACTATGATGCTTATAAAATGTGTTAAGGGGGATAATGGTAACGCCTTAACACTATTTTGATATTTTATATTACTGTTAGACATTATCTATTTAGCGTATACCACTACATAGTAGATAATTTAACGGATCCTTAAAGGATGGTTATTCCAACGTCCTTTGAGTTACTTGTATTTCAATTGTTATTTCACTTGAATTGGATTTATTGATATAAGAATATTAATCCTGACTCGAGTGTTTTTTGTTTTGCTTTACGCTCGGGTCAGACTGAGCGTACCAGTATTCGAGGCTCACCTTTGGAGTTGGAGTTTTGCTTGAAGATCCAGCCATCTATTCTATTTTCAGTATTCGATGATTCCAGTGATGTATTTTGATTTGTACTTGATGTATCGTATTTCTCTTCTGTTGTAAACTCTGATGTATCTTATATATTTATATAGTAGCTTCATGAACTACTATTTCTTTTACTTCCGTTACATATTATTACTTTGTGTTTGTGATTCTGTGATTATTTATTTATTGTATATATGAGTTTTGCCAAATTTTAAATTAACAATTCGGTATTTTGAATTATTCAAGTCCGACGTGTGCGGATACGAATAGTCTAAAATAGCGGGTTGTTATAGTTGGTATTAGACCTTTGGTAGCTCTAGGCAAAACTCAGCATATAGGGCTCTCATTCGAATTTCAATCTCTTCATTTTGACTTGATTCCTTTGAATTTTGGAATGTTCCCTACGGTTTCGAAATTCATTCTTGTCCATCACTATTCGTATTCTTTTAAATTTCGGAGTACCCCATAACTCTGCTTCGAATGATCTTTATATTGAATCGGCGGTCCCGCCAACCTTCGAATTATTTCTAAATGGGTGAAACTCCTTTACAATTGGCATCGATTTACCAAAGATTTCTGTATCCTCGGTTTACGATGCTATCTATTCCCTACTATACCTGATTTCTATCTCTTGAGATCGAATGCTGATTTATCTCGAAATTCAGCATCGATCTTATTCTTGAAGTTACGGTCGACCCGGTTATGGTTGCCCGTGAATTAAAAAAGATTGTCAATCTTCCGATTCTGTTAATTGAATCACCTTACCTTTTCTTTCGAACTTGTATTCAAATCAGAATTCTCTTTAATTTGAGTCCATCAAATTTATATATCTGCCCATGCTTGAAAAAAAAAATCCATTCACGTATCGTCGAGAAAGAAAGTGTATTTGTAAATTAATATTAAAATGTTTTAATATCTATTGGGTTGTTTGTGTTGTTGATGTTGATTTGGGTTTCTGATCGATTAATCTGATCAACGCTATCGATAGGATTTCCAAAACACTTGAACAGAGCAAACTGACATAATAATATTTTTCGAGTTTAGTAATAAATAAAATTTATATGATTATATTATATATAGATAAATCTCTCTGGAATTAAATTGTTAATAAAATTATTGTCAGAAATGATTATATTTTATTATTATTTATTGTTTTGTAAACCAATTACTATTGTAATATAAATAAATGAATTTATAAATCTGTTTATAATTTGATTTGGAATTCAAGTGAATTTAAATTAGAATCTGAGAATTCAATTTCCGATAATTCCGAACTATGGTTTTAAAGTTTTAAAATGTATACAATTTAAAATATTTTTCGAATAGAAATGGCTTTCAAAGAATTTTAGTTGACCAAATCAGTGCTCTCCTCTTTGTCGCTGGAAAATAATTTCGGTGATGACGGCCGCATCATCGACATTCATTTTCGAGTTTCGAAGTGGAGAGACTATTCTGTAGCTTTGCTACGGTTTGTTTTGAAGAATAAATTGTCTTGAATTTCTGAACATGACTTGATTTATAATATATATTGAAGATTTTAAATTTGATTTGATATATTATGATATATAGATATATTTATGTGACGACCCGAAATTTTCGAGCATTTAAAATCTGAATATTTAATTGATTTTAAATATTCGATAGAATAATTTTAACTTGAATTACGAATATCACAATTTATTTGATAATTAAATTATTGAATTAAATAATTTGAAGTTGAATAAAATGTTGAATCTGGAATTTTAGGCCTATTAAAAATAATTTGAAGGCTTATGAAATTTTTATTGAAATACTGAAGAGAATAGAAGTGATGAAATCAAATTTTACGGTGGTTTGTTAAGTTTTGAAATTTATGTCATTTAAATTGAATTTAAAAATAGCCTTCCGAGGCACAGACTCGGAATTCGATGAAATCAGTTCTATTGGATCCGTAATATTGTATTATTATTGGATTTCAATTTTCGTGGCGTTTGGAGTTGTTGTGTGAGCATACGACATATAAACGCGTTCAAAATTTTCATCGAAAAATTCAATTTAAAATTTATTTATATATCACGTACATATCACCATCAGCCGAAACTTTATTCACATCACCGCTTTTCCCTTCCACTTCTGTGCGCAGCCTTCCTTTCCATCGTGTCCCCTCTTTTTTAACATCACGCAACTGTCAAAAACATAATCATCATTCCTTTCTCTTTTATGAAAGCAATTGCTGATTCAAAGCTTCAAAGAAAATTTGATGGCCGAGCAAACAACTTAAAATTAGATCGCCTTTCCCCTTTTCAGTTTGAAATCCTTCATTCCAAAATTCCCTTCTCCTCTGCATAATTCAAATCGCAGCCTTTCCCCTTTTCAAAATCGAGCTTCATAATCGAATTTGATTTTTTTCATTCGAGATTTTATAGGCAATGGAAGGGCTCGAGTTCGACAACAAGGGTTCGAGTTTCGACGAACCCTGGGACATCCTCGTGTGGAGGCTCGCTTTGTCTAGGGTAGTCGCGCGATTTTGTATCGCCGTGGGTGAGCAGCTCATGGGATGGCGAACTGTCCGAGCGAAGTGGCACGTCGTGCCATGCTAGTGGGACTCACGATTGTCATGGTGGATCTGGCGACGTGGGAAGGGATGCGATAGCAGTAGAATGAGGGAGTCAAGCGAAGAGAAGATCAGGGATTGGTGTGGGTGACTGGCGCAGTGGTGTGAGTTCGCCGAAGGTGCGATTGGGATATCGAGCAGAGGATCTGTAATGGGGGTTTCTTGTTCGAGTTGAGGTAGTTTAATTCGAAGCATTTTAATTTAATGTCATTTAGGTTTAAAACTTATCAGTGATGGTTAATTATTATTTTACTTAACAGGATCTTAGCAGCTAGGTATTAGCAGTTTTGTTAATTTAATTTAATTAGTAAATATATATAGGGTTAAAGAAGATAATGAAATCGTATATACACTTTCAGAATATATATATATATATATATATATATATATATATATATTGAAAATGGAAATCTAGAAATTTTAATTTCAGTTACAAGATTTTTTTAAAAATCTATATGTTATTTTATCAGCATATATATAGACAATTTCAAAAGGGAATGATAAAGATATATACATGCTAAAACCTTCTCGTTATTTCAAATTAGTGGATAGAGTGATTAGCTTGTTGAAATTTACTTATTTATGCTAAAACTATTAAAAAAAAGAGAGAGACATTAGTTGAGAATTTTATTATTAGTTAAAATGAAATCATTAGTAACGTAAATTTAAGATGGAGATTGAATTGTTCGTTTTGTTAGAATATTAATTAATCTAATTTATCAAATGGAGGTTAATTATTCGAATATTTAAAATATTAATAAATTATAAATTGTTTATCCAAGGACAAAATTGGGATGACCAAAGCAATGTGGAAGTGGACTACAAAACGAATCAAAGGTGAGTTAATCTCACTCAGTTAAATTTAAATTTAAGTGATTGAATTTAAATAATTGTTTGAATGGCTGAATTGATTGATGTGATATAGTATGATATTTTGGAATTGGCATATTATATTGTGCTAACATTTGTGGATGCAGGGAAAACAGGTTGGAGGGATCCAACTGGACCCCTCACATTTATTTAAATTATTCAATATTCTCTGTTGTGATTATTTGATATCTTATGATGACTTATATTGGAATACTGAATTTTATGGTTTGATTGGATATTTGGGTATAATGAATTACCAAAATATATGAATTGGATTATGGAAAAGAAATTAAGTGGAAGTAAATTTGTAAGCGAAATAATTATAGAAAGTTTGAATAAATTAAGAATGAATTGAAAAGAAATAGAAGTAATATGAAAATAATAATAAATAACTTCGAGTATGAAGAGAAATGGAATTTTGAATAAAATGAAATTGATGAATTGTAAACTTAAGTTCTATCAAATAAAGAAATAAAGACTTATTTTAAAATTCAAAGTTTAAATTTATTTAAAAGAATAGAGAAGTAATTGAGAAATCTAAAAATTTGGAATTTTTAGTTAAAGTGTTTTTAAAATCATAATCAAGAAATGAGATCTGAAATTAATAGATTCTGAATTAAAAGGGAATAAATTGGAAATCAATTTGGGAAATTGATTTAAGCGATTGAAGTTGGGATTTTTCTCTGGATAACCAAGTACATTTTTAAAGTAAATTCTTAAATAAATTTAAAGGTTTTAAAGTTGTTGTAAAAAGCAAGTTTTAGAAAATTTATTATTTCTAATATTTAAATTCAATAGTAAGTATTTTCCCAAATCTAGTATAGTAGTAATGACTTAAAAAGTGACTTAGTATGTTGTTTTCAAAAGTGAAAATCTAGTTTTATATTCTATTAATTAACTTTATTTTCAAATACTCATAAAGTATGTATTTTTACAAAATATTGAAGTAATTTAACTTAAATGTTTAAAAGTATATTTTCAAAGTAAAGTGTTATAAATTATTTTAAAAATCTATTTCTGTGCTTGGTGATTTCAGAGGAAATATAAAATATTTGGGAAAGTTGATTCTGAGAAGAATGAGGGTTTTGAAACTGTTTTCAATGGATTGAAAATAGAAATACATCTTGTGAAGATATTTTTGAGATTAATAAATAATTTGGAAAATTATTTATTGGTTGATGGTTGTTTTGTGAATATAATTGATAGTTAAATAACCGACTATCAATATTGGACAAATGCGTTAATCGTTTCGAAGAGACCGGGATCGAGATTTATTCCTCGAAAACCACTTCGATCCGGTTTGTATGTTTCGTGAAAACGATTTTGGATTCAAAGATGGAGCAATGAAGTGCAAGGGCTAGTCGCTACTAATCCTGAGGATATTTCCAAAATGGATGTAGTAGGAATAGTGCCTTCGGTTCCGTTTGAACCCGGGACGGACTTGTATGGATGAATGCTTGCGAACCATCGTTAGGTGGACGATGGGCATTCTAAGGAATATGTTCTAAAAGGTAACGCTTAGCCTCAAGCCTCATCAAATGGGAATGACTGAAAATCAGGGGTTATGCAGCAAGGCTAGGTGGGTAGCACCCAAGCAGGGTGAGGTCATTCCAGTCTAGATGTCCCTTTTTATTTCGGCTTAGTGGTGTGGTTGTTGATCCCAACCGCGGGGTGATCTCACTCGGGACTGTCCAGTAAGGGATGGTTTCGGCCTTGTGTTGCAGGGGAGCGGGCGTACTCCTCGGTACGGTGATCTAGGCCCCATACTGTGACAGGTGGTACCCTAGTGCCTAGTCATTAGTTGGAAATCCACTCTCCCTACGAGCCTTGTACGAGTTTTGTTTTGTATTACCCACTTTGTGGCTAGTAGCTGGAATTTAATAATGTAACAATTTTGGCTATTTTATAAGTATTTGTATATAGACACTATTATAATATCAGAGGATTTCTACAAACTTTTTTAGCTATCGTAAGGTAAAAACCCGACATGTTTATTTGTGGCGTGGTCTTACGAGATGCTTTTGTTTTCAAAGGATTTTGAAACTTTAATAATCAATTGGGTGTGGTTTTCTCACGCTGGTATTCCAGACTGACTCGGGTGTTATTTAACTGTAATGCTCGGGTCAGACCGAGTATTATAGGATACAGGTTATGATGCTGTGGAGCTCAGAAGACGAGCTGGATGACGATACGTATTCTCGTACTTGTATATATATATTTCCGCTGTGTTGAGTTGTTGTGTATCCATTTATATGACATTAATGTTGAGCTATGTTTGATGTACTCTTATGATGTAATATATAAACAAATATATTGATTGAGTAAAGATTATTTATTATATATTATATTTTATTCCTGTAACGATCCTGAATTTTGAACAATTTAAATTGTGAATATTTAATTTATTTTAAATATTTAAATGATAATTTGACTTAAATTTCATATTATCAGAATAAATTGGCGATTAAATTTTTGAATTTAATCTATTTAAAGTTGAATAGAAATTTGAATTTAACTTTGAAGTTTGAAATTGAATATTGAAATTGTATTTTGAATTCAAACAAATGACTTAGAAAAAAAAAATAATAGTTTGGATTTACGAATTATGTTTATGAAAATTTATAAATAGATGTTGATAGTTGAACTTTAAAACGTTTCTATGTTTATTAGAAAAAAAAATTTATACAAAACAAAATTTAATTCAAAATAAAAATAAAAATACAAATATATATATATATAAATAAATAAATAAATAAAAGAAAATAAAAATAAAATAAACTAAATAAAGGAATACGCATAGTTAAAATAAAAAAAATTCAAACAACATAATTTTAACAAAACAAAAACAAAGCAAAGAAATAACAAAAAAATTAATTGAATTTAAATTGAAAAAAAAAGAGAAAAAGATAAAAAGTAAATAAAATAAAAAAAATAAATAAAAAAAATAATAAGTATACATGACCTTACCTTATCAGCCAAAAACACGTCGTTATATTTGCCGTGTTCCACGCCTTCAAACCCGCAAGATTCACGATCCCCTTCCCCTTAAAAACACGAAGCCCCCAATTCATTCAAAACCCTACCGCTTCAATTCAGAAAAAAATAAAATAAAAATAAACAAAGAATTAATGGCGTCTTCGAGTCTCGTCTCCCTCTTCGATCCATTTAGGGCTTCGGCTTCAATTTCTGCTTAGACCACTTTGAGTTCGCTGCTTCGATTCGCCTTGCTCGATCAATTCTTCGTTGCTCACTCCTGCTTGCGACGCGTTAAACAAGGTGAGTAAATTATTTACTCACATCTAATTCGTGCTTGGAATAGTGCTTCGATAGTTTGATTTTGCTTCGTTGTAGATGATTTTCATTTCTTCTCTGACAGTTTTAAAGTTTACTTCGGTCTCGATAACTGTTTCTTGTTGACTTCGGTCTCGATTTTGTTAGTTTTGCTGTGATGAAATTTTCTGGGTCCATTGTTTAAATTTCTGGAAATTTAATGTTGTGATTTCGACATTGTTTTGGCTTCGGTCACTTGCTTTCGTGGATTTTTGTTTGGTTGACAATACTATGCTTCAGCTCTTGAGATAGTTCGAACTTGTTTTGGTTGTATATATTGGCTGTGGCATCACTCTGTTTCACTGGAGTCGTTCATTTTGCATTTGTGTTAGAATGAAGGCTTCTGCCCTGACCTGTTGAACATGCTTGAATCTAGTTTTGTAGTTGTCTGCATGTGCGTACCTGTTATTTGATTTGGTATCACACTGTGAAGTTTCACTAAAATAGCTGCTACACATCCCTATATTCCCATCATTGATGTATCATGCTTGATCTTGGATGAACTATCCACATGAGTTCATTAGTCTTTACTGTGCATTCTGTAGTGTTGCATGGTGTTCATGTTTATGAGTATTTGCTCGGCTTTGGAATTTTTCGAACCTGCCATCATGTTTTGTTCATCTCTACTTGACATTTAGTTGTACTTAGCAACACTTGATGTAGTAGTTTAGTTTACGGAAGCATAAGAACAGTATATATTCATGCTAAAAATAGTTGATCTGCTCTGGGAAGAACATAAGAACAGTAATACTTGATAATTTGTTTTAAATTGATAAGAACAGATGCTATTAATGTTGTTTTTAAACTTATGAGAGCAGATGCTACCCAATAATTGTGTGTTGCTGCATATGATGGATGTGAATTTATTTATATTGTGATTGAAATATGCTTGTGCATATATATATATATGCCACCTCTGTTATGTTAAAACTATGAGCAAATTTCTAATTTAAACCTTTAATCTATTTTAAAAATGCATGGGGTTGATTTTCAAAAGTAAGATTTTCAAACATCTTCAATTTTTCAATCCAGTTAAAACTTGAATGCATGTTATTGAGTTGATATAATTGTCAATCCTACATTGTTCACTGGTATCTTCACTGTGTTGAACCCAGTATCATTGTCTTGACTTGATTATTGCTTTGAGTTCACTGTCATACTCCCTTGTATTCAGTTGAATTGTCTATACACTTATGCTTTGCCTTGATCATTTCTGCTGTTGTCCACTGCATAATGCATTGCCTTGCTGCAGTGACTTTTGTACCTATTGCACTTGCTTGACCCACTTTACAGTTGCATACAGTTATGCATTTTCTTGTCAATCCATGTTATAGAGCTGTAGCATGCTCTGTCATGCGTTTTGCATATGCTGACTAGTCGAGCTCGGCACTGGAGTTGTCGTTGCTTGACTGGCTAGTTTTTAGGCTATTTGATTTTTTTTTCAACCGCAGTTTCATTGTGCAATGGTTCATCTCGGTTGTGCTTGCTCGTCCCGGCTGTTTTGAATTGTGATGCATATGTATATGCAGTTTTCCTTGCACTTGTATGAGGTTTGGTTTGCGAATTTGTCTCATTTGGCATTGATGCTTTGAACATGTTTTTTTGGTCGAGTTTTGATTTGTGCATTTCTGGTTACTGCCTCGGCCTAAAATGTTGCATAGATATTGATTCAATTGTTCCTCTTCTCTGAGACTATATATTTGGAGGACATTTTACTTGTTGAGGTTTTATTTTTTTTGATGACAATTGGTCAAGTCAATGGTATACTTGCACGTGTATACTGTTGTGTTGGTTCCATCCATTAGTTAAGGCTGTTTTAATTCATTGTGACTTCGGCCCCTTTGATAGTAATGTGACTGCTTCTTTGAATCCTCTGTTGCCTCTAGCTTGAAGTTTTGATAGAATTTTGGTCGAGGCCGTTTGTACTTGCGTTGAATCTGATTTTGATTTGACCTTGTGCACTCGAGTTGGCGAGGCAGTGCACATGTATGTACGTGTGAATTGCAGCCATACCGCCTTGATTTTATGGGTATTTGACTTGCAGTTTCACTTTTTTGCACTTATTGAAGTGTGCAGTAATAAGTTGTTTGGAAACTTGTTTTATTTCACAAGTTGTTGTGGCGAGGCAGCGCACGCGTGTGTGCAACTGCAGCCACGTAGTATCGACACTTTGAATCGATATTTGAACCTTCATTGATTTTGGTTCGTTGACTTTTTGAGTATATCGTCACGATAGTGGCAAGGCAGTGCACGCAAGCGTGAACTGTAGCCACACGATATTGATTTTTATTGATATCCTATTTTGTTTTGATTTATGATCTTTTGCATATTTCATTACGGTAGTGGCGAGGCAGTGCACGCAAGCGTGAACTGCAGCCACGGAGTTGACATTTTTAATGTGGCGAGGCCGTACGCGCGTGTGTGTACTGCAGCCCTACCAAATTTAATGTTTAAAATGATGTTTTCTTTTGATGAAAATTATGTTATGTTGCCAATTCAATATATTTTGAATCGATTTTGATGATTTTGTAGTTAATTGCCGTTTAGGCAAATTTTGATTGTTTTCTAAATGATCTTCATCAATAATCCCTTCATCTATCTCATTGATAATCTGAATCTACTGAATTGATGTTTAACACTGTTAAGTGTTATATTTACCGTTATCCGATTTCTTGTAAAAGGATCGGATAGGTAAATTATATTTGACTGTCGTCTAATTGTTGTTTGATTATTATTGCTTCTATGCACTAATAACTGAGTTTGAATTAGACTGACCTGTGTATTATTTTCTTTTGAATATAATACTCGGGTCAGACCGAGTATTTTTTTACATCTTGAAGATTTTCAGGCCGCGAAGTTAGAGAGAGGGGAAAGCACTTCACAGAAGTTTTTCGGAAAATTTTTTCTTTGTACTCTAAAAGATATATATATATATATATATATAAATTGTTCCGCTGTATAAAAACTTAATGCATTGTACAAACTCTGATGTATGTAAGAAAAAATTCATTTATGAATAATATTATGATTATTCTGTGATTCTATGGCTGATTCTGTTTAAACTCTATAAAATGACTAACAATCCGTCATTTTGAACGTTTCTTGTTGGTTTAATTACCGACTAGAGGCGGTCAGAGCGGCGGGTCGTTACAAAAGTGGTATCAGAGCTTTGGTTTACACAAAGCTCAGTTTATGATGTTTAATATGAATAGTTACTAGAACCACTATAAAGAAAGTGCTTTTCAAATTTAAAGAGGTTTAAAGTTGTTTTCTTTAAAGTAAAAGGTATTTTGAAAATTAGAATTATTTTGAAAATTCCCCTCTCTAAATGTGAGTTTGCGATAGTTTATATTTGGTGAGGTCTTATTAGATTTGAGTTTCAATCGTTCGGAAGCTCATTATCGAATTATTGAGATTTATGAAAAATGAAATATGAGTTAAGTGAATTAATGAATTGGTTTAAAATTGGTTTAAATCAAATAACTTGAATATTTTGAGTAATAATTGTGAAATAAAATGACATGTTAATTTGCTTATAATCAAGTGGATTATTGAACTATAACTTGAGAATTTGATTCTGAATTCTTTTGAGAAATTGTTTTCAAATGTGAAGAACGAATTGGTATATGAATGGATTATAAGTATTTAACTTATAATATGAACTTTTGGGTATATAACCGAGTTGTATAAATTGAATTGAATTGAATGAATAAGAAGATTTATAAATCGAGGTTTTATAAATAGAAAAGGAATTTATGAAGATTGTTTATAAATTCGAAATCAATTGAATTTGATAAGTAATTTGTTATAGCTTATTAAAGGAGATATATCCACGATTTTGGACAGTGGGTAATCCTTTAAAAATAAAAATAAGTTGTAGAAATGATGAAATTGGTTGACAAAGCATATTCACGATTTTTGACAGTGAATATATTATTGAATAAAACAGATATGTTTTAGGGAAGTGATATTATGAAACGAAATTTAATTGTTGATTTAACTGTATGAATCAAACTGAGTTTGATGTAAAGTTTATATTTCAAGTTAAAACTATTGCCTAAAATAGTTAACGTGGAAATATGAATTTAATGGAACCAAGTTGATGAATGGCTTACTAAAGAACTAGTTGATTATTTTTGAAATAGAAAGTAAATGCAAAGTTCAAATGAAATTTAGATTTCAAATTTGAAGTTGTCAACATGATAATCTATAATAGGTTTAAATAGATTCAGTGATGAATTTGAATTTAAACGTGCGGAAAATTAAATTAAGTGAAAAACTTAATATTGAAAAGTTTGAAATCGATTTAAAACTAATACTATGAAAAGTATGAAGGATTCAAACTATAAATTAAGTTGAAGTTGAAAAAGTTAATAGTTTTAAAAGTGTTTTAAAATGCATTAACTATCGAATACATAGATTTCAACTTTCAATTGTTGAAATAGACGTTTTCGAGAAGAATAAGGAAATGGTAGGCTATAACACTATTGTTATAGTAAAGGGTTTCCGGAAGGAAATGTTGTTTATAGTATTGGGATTTATATATCTATCTTAAATTCGAATATCTATACTAGTGATTTTGAGTTGTCGTAACGATGTTTTACGCAACATTCGTTTTAACTCAAATAAATGTGTTTAAAAGAATGATTTCCTTAAAGAATGAAATATATACTTAATTTTGATTCAAGTATATCGAATATTTTCAAAGTGTTGAAAATAAAAGAATTTGTGAATTACTTATTATTGAATAAGTATGGAAATATTTTCCAATATGAAATGAAAGGTTTGAAACTTTATCTTTTAAAGATAAATTGGAAAATGAATATTTGAAATTGGTTTCAAATTGCTAAGTGTGAAAATTATATATCTTGTAAAGATATTATTTTGAGAAATTTGAACGATTAGTTCAATTTGGAAATTTTTCAAAGAATTGAATCTTGAGTTAAATTGAGTTTAACTTTGACACCAAAAACAATATAAGTTCAACTTTGAATTTTGGATAGTCGATTGGGATTGTATGTCTAGCATTGTGAATTGATGACATAGCATTTGATCTCTATTAAATATATATCTGTGGTGGCGGAGAATTTATTCTTTTAGCTTAACACCCTTCTTTGAGACGTACGAGCTTAGAGGTTATATATCGATAGACATCAATTATGTGTTGAGAATTGACGATCTAACATGAAATCCAAATCGAATGTGAATTCGATAATGAATTGGATTGTGAATGTGAATTAGGTTTGAGATAACCTTAAATTTTCAAATCGATTTAGAGGAAAATTTTAAACGTGATAGAAAATTTGGAATCCTCTATTTGTTGTGAATGTGAAATGAGTTTTCGTAACTTATATATGTGAATATAATTGAAAACTATCAGTTTGGAAAGTCATTATTATGAAAATCCTGTGTAGGGTTACATAGATATGATAAGTACGAAATGTGAAATGAAGTACTATATGTATATGACATATGTTTTCTAAAAAAACTGAGGATATGGAAATGTACCTTCCAATTATTATGTGTGAAGGTGATTGGAACTCGGTGGAGTGTCCATTGTAAATCGTAGCTACGTAGAATTCCATTAGTGGAATGTCCAATGGGACTGATATGATATCCCCCACGATGGATCATCGTGTTTGGGATTATGTGATTGATGCTGGCGTAATTCGTGGGGCGTGATGCCTACAGTTACAAGCGATTCCACTGAGATAGTGGCGCAACCGCCGAGCAAACTGCGATCTGGAAACCGAAGCGAAATTCGAGGGGCGTGATGCCTAAGGCTACGAGCGATTCTACTGAGATAGTAGCGTAACCGCCGTGTGGACCACGATCTAAGGCGATAACCATGGCGAAATTCGAGAGTGATGAGAAATCTTAGATTACAAGTGATTCTACTGAGATAGTAGCGTAACCGCCGGGTAAACTGTGATCCATGGGGGAACGGACTTTCCATATCCATTTTTAAAAGAATTTTTAAAAAGTATTTTCACTGGGAGTTGAAGCAAGTATGTTTAGTACTTGGAGATTTTTAGTCTTGCGTCTGATCAGCGTATGCCTAAAGTCTGTGAGAACGACGATGGACTTGTTAAACTTTGAGTTATCAAGTATTTTCAAAAACTTTGGATAGAAAATCAATAATCTGAAATTAGAATTACATAATTCTAACTTAATGAATTAAGGAAGAAGATCTTTTTGAATATCTTGAAAGTCCACAGCTTTTGGAAAAGATATATTATGCAAATATTTAGCATGAAAGATTTCAAGTTTAAAAATCTGAGTTTTGTAAGTCAAAAAAATTGATAAAAGACTTTTGTGTCTTGATTATTGAAATCGATGAACAAAACTAGTGAAATGAAATAAATGGAATGAATCCTATATTTATTTATGAGTTTGAAACTGAGTGAAATTATGTAGGATATAAATATCGGTGAGATTTTAGCAAACGTTTTTCCTAACTTATAATTTCGGGACGAAATTCTTTTAAGTAGGGGAGATTGTAACGATCCTGAATTTTGAACAATTTAAATTGTGAATATTTAATTTATTTTAAATATTTAAATGATAATTTGACTTAAATTTCATATTATCAGAATAAATTGGCGATTAAATTTTTGAATTTAATCTATTTAAAGTTGAATAGAAATTTGAATTTAACTTTGAAGTTTGAAATTGAATATTGAAATTGTATTTTGAATTCAAACAAATGACTTAGAAAAAAAAAATAGTTTGGATTTACGAATTATGTTTATGAAAATTTATAAATAGATGTTGATAGTTGAACTTTAAAACGTTTCTATGTTTATTAGAAAAAAAAGTTTATACAAAACAAAATTTAATTCAAAATAAAAATAAAAATACAAATATATATATATATAAATAAATAAAATAAAATAAAAATAAAATAAAATAAATAAAGGAATACGCATAGTTAAAATAAAAAAAATTCAAACAACATAATTTTAACAAAACAAAAACAAAGCAAAGAAATAACAAAAAAATTAATTGAATTTAAATTGAAAAAAAAAGAGAAAAAGATAAAAAGTAAATAAAATAAAAAAAATAAATAAATAAAATAATAAGTATACATGACCTTACCTTATCAGCCAAAAACACGCCGTTATATTTGCCGTGTTCCACGCCTTCAAACCCGCAAGATTCACGATCTCCTTCCCCTTAAAAACACGAAGCCCCCAATTCATTCAAAACCCTACCAATTCAATTCAGAAAAAAATAAAATAAAAATAAACGAAGAATTAATGGCGTCTTCGAGTCTCGTCTTCCTCTTCGATCCATTTAGGGCTTCGGCTTCAATTTCTGCTTAGACCACTTTGAGTTCGCTGCTTCGATTCGCCTTGCTCGATCAATTCTTCGTTGCTCACTCCTGCTTGCGACGCGTTAAACAAGGTGAGTAAATTATTTACTCACATCTAATTCGTGCTTGGAATAGTGCTTCGATAGTTTGATTTTGCTTCGTTGTAGATGATTTTCATTTCTTCTCTGACAGTTTTAAAGTTTACTTCGGTCTCGATAACTGTTTCTTGTTGACTTCGGTCTCGATTTTGTTAGTTTTGCTGTGATGAAATTTTCTGGGTCCATTGTTTAAATTTCTGGAAATTTAATGTTGTGATTTCGACATTGTTTTGGCTTCGGTCACTTGCTTTCGTGGAGTTTTGTTTGGTTGACAATACTATGCTTCGGCTCTTGAGATAGTTCGAACTTGTTTTGGTTGTATATATTGGCTGTGGCATCACTCTGTTTCACTGGAGTCGTTCATTTTGCATTTGTGTTAGAATGAAGGCTTCTGCCTTGACCTGTTGAACACGCTTGAATCCAGTTTTGTAGTTGTCTGCATGTGCGTACCTGTTATTTGATTTGGTATCACACTGTGAAGTTTCACTAAAATAGCTGCTACACATCCCTATATTCCCATCATTGCTGTATCATGCTTGATCTTGGATGAACTATCCACATGAGTTCATTAGTCTTTACTGTGCATTCTGTAGTGTTGCATGGTGTTCATGTTTATGAGTATTTGCTCGGCTTTGGAATTTTTCGAACCTGCCATCATGTTTTGTTCATCTCTACTTGACATTTAGTTGTACTTCGCAACACTTGATGTAGTAGTTTAGTTTACGGAAGCATAAGAACAGTATATATTCATGCTAAAAATAGTTGATCTGCTCTGGGAAAAACATAAGAACAGTAATACTTGATAATTTGTTTTAAATTGATAAGAACAGATGCTATTAATGTTGTTTTTAAACTAATGAGAGCAGATGCTACCCAATAATTGTGTGTTGCTGCATATGATGGATGTGAATTTATTTATATTGTGATTGAAATATGCTTGTGCATATATATATATATATATATATATATATATATATATATATATATATATATATATATATATATATATATGCCACCTCTGTTGTGTTAAAACTGCGAGCAAATTTCTAATTTAAACCTTTAATCTATTTTAAAAATGCATGGGGTTGATTTTCAAAAGTAAGATTTTCAAACATCTTCAATTTTTCAATCCAGTTAAAACTTGAATGCATGTTGTTGAGTTGATATAATTGTCAATCCTACATTGTTCACTGGTATCTTCACTGTGTTGAACCCAGTATCATTGTCTTGACTTGATTATTGCTTTGAGTTCACTGTCATACTCCCTTGTATTCAGTTGAATTGTCTATACACTTATGCTTTGCCTTGATCATTTCTGCTGTTGTCCACTGCATAATGCATTGCCTTGCTGCAGTGACTTTTGTACCTGTTGCACTTGCTTGACCCACTTTACAGTTGCATACAGTTATGCATTTTTCTTGTCCATCCATGTTATAGAGCTGTAGCATGCTCTGTCATGCGTTTTGCATATGCTGACTAGTCGAGCTCGGCACTTGAGTTGTCGTTGCTTGACTGGCTAGTTTTTAGGCTATTTGATTTTTTTTTCAACCGCAGTTTCATTGTGCAATGGTTCATCTCGGTTGTGCTTGCTCGTCCGGCTGTTTTGAATTGTGATGCACGTGTATATGCAGTTTTCCTTGCACTTGTATGAGGTTTGGTTTGCGAATTTGTCTCATTTGGCATTGATGCTTTGAACAAGTTTTTTTGGTCGAGTTTTGGTTTGTGCATTTCTGGTTACTGCCTCGGCCTAAAATGTTGCATAGATATTGATTCAATTGTTCCTCTTCTCTGAGACTATATATTTGGAGGACATTTTACTTGTTGAGGTTTTATTTTTTTTGATGACAATTGGTCAAGTCAATGGTATACTTGCACGTGTATACTGTTGTGTTGGTTCAATCCATTAGTTAAGGCTGTTTTAATTCATTGTGATTTCAGCCCCTTTGATAGTAATGTGACTGCTTCTTTGAATCCTCTGTTGCCTCTAGCTTGAAGTTTTGATAGAATTTTGGTCGAGGCCGTTTGTACTTGCGTTGAATCTAATTTTGATTTGACCTTGTGCACTCGAGTTGGCGAGGCAGTGCACATGTATGTACGTGTGAATTGCAGCCACACCACCTTGATTTTATGGGTATTTGACTTGCAGTTTCACTTTTTTGCACTTATTGAAGTGTGCAGTAATAAGTTGTTTGAAAACTTGTTTTATTTCACAAGTTGTTGTGGCGAGGCAGCGCACGCGTGTGTGCAACTGCAGCCACGTAGTATCGACACTTTGAATCGATATTTGAACCTTCATTGATTTTGGTTCGTTGACTTTTTGAGTATATCGTCACGATAGTGGCAAGGCAGTGCACGCAAGCGTGAACTGCAGCTACACGATATTGATTTTTATTGATATCCTATTTTGTTTTGATTTATGATCTTTTGCATATTTCATTACGGTAGTGGCGAGGCAGTGCACGCAAGCGTGAACTGCAGCCACGGAGTTGACATTTTTAATGTGGCGAGGCCGTACGCGCGTGTGTGTACTGCAGCCCTACCAAATTTAATGTTTAAAATGAAGTTTTCTTCTGATGAAAATTATGTTATGTTGCCAATTCAATATATTTTGAATCGATTTTGATGATTTTGCAGTTAATTGCCGTTTAGGCAAATTTTGATTGTTTTCTAAATGATCTTCATCAATAATCCCTTCATCTATCTCATTGATAATCTGAATCTACTGAATTGATGTTTAACACTGTTAAGTGTTATATTTACCGTTATCCGATTTCTTGTAAAAGGATCGGATAGGTAAATTATATTTGACTGTCGTCTAATTGTTGTTTGATTATTATTGCTTCTATGCACTAATAACTGAGTTTGAATTAGACTGACCTGTGTATTATTTTCTTTTGAATATAATATTCAGGTCAGACCGAGTATTTTTTTACAGCTTGAAGATTTTCAGGCCGCGAAGTTAGAGAGAGGGGAAAGCACTTCACAGAAGTTTTTCGAAAAAAAATTTCTTTGTACTCTAAAAGATATATATATATATAGATAAATTGTTCCGCTGTATAAAAACTTAATGCATTGTACAAACTCTGATGTATGTAAGAAAAAATTCATTTATGAATAATATTATGATTATTCTGTGATTCTGTGGCTGATTCTGTTTAAACTCTATAAACTGACTAACAATCCGTCATTTTGAACGTTTCTAGTTGGTTTAATTACCGACTAGAGGCGGTCGGAGCGGCGGGTCGTTACAATTCCGCTGCGATGGTTAGATTCTGATGTTGATTTTGTTTTCTCTTCTTCTACCTCTTCTTCTTAAACCCAAATGGTTCGTATTTCGGTACAACTTGAGTTGAATTGTTTAGAATAGAGTTGACTCAAGGGGTACGGATTTGCGAGTCGTTTCAATTTATTTTTATCTCTAAGTTGTTTGAAATTAATCGGAAAATTAACTCGTCGTTTCAATTTATTTTTATCTCTAAGTTGTTTGAAATTAATCGGAAAATTAACTCTTAAAATTTTGATTTAAGGATGATTTTCAATGAAGCCAAAAGTTTGACTAAACACTTAACTTGAAATAAGTAAATGGTAAAATTTTATTCGGATAATACTCAATTGCATTATATATAGGAAAATATACTTGAATATTATACAATATAAATGTTATCAAAGGAATTTTAAAATAAATTTGTGGTTATAATAGGAAAATATACTTAATATATGTGATAAGATATATTAAGTAGAATAAATTTAATAATAATTTGGAATAAAAAGAATTAAATTGTCGAATAAAATATGATCATAATAAATGACTATTCAAATGTATAATCTTTGAAATTGGTAATTTAAGAAAAATGGATAATATACAATATAAATTGTCATTATAAATAAAATGTGAGTGCGTACAATAAATGTTATTCACTTAAATTTAATTTGTAAAATGTTTATGGAGATAAATAGAATAATAAGTTGAATAAATAATAGATGAAACTAATAGACGAAATTTTTTGTTTTGAAGTTAATAAATTAAATTAAATCAACTTAAGAGAGTATATTGAATTAATTAAATTGAATTTCATTTGAAAGAAACCTTTGTACTTAACATTAATAAATGTGAAATCAAATCAATTTAATGGAAATCTTGAATTTATAAACAAATTGTTGAATATAAATTTATTTAAATTGAAATTCATATGGTTTAAATTAATTGTTTATAATATTATTCAAGTTTATTCTCTTTTGATTGTTTCTATTCTCCTACTTCCTTCCTTTTCGCGGATGAAAAGTTTTGAGTGGGGGAGAATGTAACGACCTGTAAATTTAACCGGTTTTAATAACATATTAATTGAAATTTTGTGGGAATTTTAAACGATAGAATTTTGAAATATAAATTATATATTTGGAATGCGTATAGTTAAACATAGCAACCGGTAAATTTTCATCTGAAAATGTGACGCCCCACCTCTATACCCACGCTAGCCAATGACACTACAGGGTAATGCCGTCAACTAACACGGAGAATAAGGTTGGTTAGGAGAGACCATCTATAGCCTTGCTCTAACTATCTATTGAATACATCGACAATAATCACGCCAAACAGATCGACATATCCAATGAATACTTAAAACAAAACCATAGGTGGTTGAAGGATCTATCAGAACAGAATATAACAACTCAAATGTAATATACATCACGGAACAGAAGATCATCATATACACATATACAGATACACACCAGAGTATACAAACTAATACACGTCAAGTGGTATAGCAAACCACAATATACAGACGAATCAAAAGAATACATATCAGAGTTACAATAAAAGGACTACACAAAAAGCTTTAACAAAAAGGAACAAGCTAAATAGTCCATGCGGAAGCAAAATAGGCTAAGTCCAAAAGCGCTTAACCTGAAACATCTCGGTCTGACCCGAGTACAAAATACACGGGTCAGTCTGGCTAAACAAATCAGTTAGATAAACTGAACAACAATAAACCTGCAAGGTTACAAGGTATAGCAAATATCTCTAAAGGAGATAACACAATCATCTAACAAAAGATGAATCATATGATAGCAAAACAAGCCTCATATCATAGGCAACATAGATAAACAAAGGATACAAATAACCCAAATCAAGCCAGAAAGGCAAATAACAAATACCAATAAGGTATACAAGTTCCACAAGGTAATAGCTACATATCATGCGGCTCAAAAAGACCAACACTGAAGGGCGATACCTAGGGAATATACATATCAATGAAACATCATAAAATTAGCTCGAGCTCAGTATTTTACAAACAAGGATCCATGAGCCCGAAGACTCCAAACCTAATATCACCCATGCGGCTCATAACGACCAACATCGGAAGCGATACTAAAGGGCAACCCAATATCACCCATGCGGCTCATAACGACCAACATCGGAAGCGATACTAAAGGGCAACAAACCCGAAGGCACAAACCCGAAGGCAACATACCCGAAGACATCATACCCGAAGGCAACAAACCGTAGTGGTGAAGGTAGAAGACCCAGTACTGGACACCACTAACTGGCGGAATGTGCCATAACTCTCAAAAAGGAATCCGAAAAGTGGTAACGTGAGTCCCATAACCACTCGTTCGCACTAAATGGTTTACTATCCGTTAGTTAATTTCACACTCAAAGCAGTACAAAGTTCACCTCATCTCATTGGTAAACCAGATCAAAAGGTCAAAACATTCAATCGAATAGGTCGGGGATTAATCGGATAGACAAACGCATGGATTCATGGTCCGTGTTTCACCTAGCCATTTAATCTCCCTTCCACTCCGCTCGAAGTGCGAAATTGTGTATGTGCGTTTTAAATAGAATTTAAGAATTGGAGAAGGAAACTTTTAATACGATTTAGAGGGATTATTTATGAAAACCCGTGAATGAAGTCAAAAATAAGTTATCAGAGCCAAAGATGCAATGACAACCACTAAGAACCAACTTGAATCGATAAAATTTGGAAAACCAATCAAAATGAGCAAAAATAGGCAAAACAGCAAAATAGGAGCAGGTCGGTCGACCGGACTACAAGGCTCGGTCGGCTGGCCAGAAGTAGAAAAATTGCTCGGATTAGCAGTTCGGTCGACCGGCTACAAGGCTCGGTCGGCCGAACTGCAAATTTCTACAGTTCCTGCCCTTTCTCATCGAATTGCAAACACTTCCAAAACGCGACCGGTCGAGCAATGGGCCTAAAGAGCCTTAGCCAATAGATACCCCAGCTCCATTAGCTCTCCAATTCGCCACCAAGCATGCTCAAACATCAAAGTTAGGTTCTTTAAACAATTGAACCCAAACACTAAAAATTTGGATATTCACCAATTCAATCCAAACCAAAAGCAAGTGCATATGAACAAGAGCTAGGAATTCATACCCAACATCAATGAAATCAAGAGAAGTAGATGTGAGTTCAAAACTCACCTTCTTACACCCAAACAAAGATATATATAAGCATAGATGTGAGATAAAAAATCTCACCTTTTATCTCAAAACAAAGAAGAAGAAGCTCAAACACAAGAAGGAGACTAACTTCTCTTCACTTCAACACTACAAGCTTCAATCTAAGAATAAAACACATATTTCCCAAAGTTAGGTTTAGGAAACTTCTGAAATTGAAGAGGAGAAGAGTTGGAGAAGATGAAGAAGAAGCTTACCAATAGCTTCACTTTGATTTTGGAGCAACAATTCAAGTTGCAAGAAGAAACCAGGGCTTGGAATTTCTAATTCTCATTCTCTTCCCCCATTTTCATTTTTTAGCTTAAGTTTTATGAAATGAATTAAGTGTGGAGAGGAGAGGGACTGAGTTAGGGTTAATTAGATAGTTAGTGGGGTGAACCCAACCCAAACCCAACTAAAAAAAGTTGCAAAATTCAACTTTCTTCAAACATATTAAAGCTTATACTCAAAAAGGTCGCAAACGCCATTTTGGACTCAATGGAAGTGGTTTCGATTCCCAATTCGGCCATTTGCAGAAAGTAACATTTCAGACCTAAAATCCGACTAACGACGCTATATTTAAATAAAACATTTAAATATAAAATCGTTAAATATGCGGGTTGTTACAGATCACCCCTCCTTACAAAATTTCGTCCCCGCAATTCCTAGAGACTATATTTGTAACAACTACATACATACAACATTCAAAAGAAAAGGAAATAAGCTTGAGACGAAAAGATATTCTCATCGTTGCCAAGCGAAGATAGAAAACCCGGATAAGATCGCTCGATATACTCTCTGGTTTCCCAAGTACAGTCATTGGGACTAGTGGACCATTGAACTTTAACGAGCGGCACGTCCTTGTTCCGAAGGTGTCACACCTTCGTGTCAAGTACGCGCATAGGTTGCTGTACAATAGATAAGTCCGGTGAGACCTCAAGCTCTTGCAAATTAGGAGAAGCGATAATAGAATCTGACTTTCGAAGACACTTTTGAAGTTGCGAGACGTGAAACACGTCATGAATGCCAGATAAATGAGCTGGAAGTGAAACTCTATAAGCCATAGGGCCAATACGTTCAGTAATAGAAAATGGTCCTATAAAGCAAGGAGCTAATTTCCCGGTCGTACTGAAACGCATAACCCCTTTCAAAAGAAGAAACACGAATAAAAACAAGATCACCAATCGAGAACTCGAAAGGCTTCCTACGGCTATCAGCGTAGGACTTCGGGCGGCTCTGTGCCTCTTTCATTCTCAATCGAATAAGATCAATCTTCTCGGAAGAATCACGAACAAAATCTGGACCAAGAATAAGCTTCTCCCCAGATTCTAACCAATATGAAGGAGATCGACATGGCCTTCCGTATAAGGTTTTGAAAGGAGCCATACCGATACTAGACTGAAAACTATTGTTGTAGGAGAACTCTACAAGAGGTAGGTGATCCTCCCAACTACCACCGAAATCAAAAATACAAATACGGAGAAGATCTTCCAAGATATGATCCACCCGTTTAGTCTGTCCGTCAGACTGCGGATGATAAGCTGTGCTAAAATTAAGCTTTGTTCCCAAAGCTTGCTGAAGACTCTTCCAAAAATGACTCGTGAATAAAGGATCATGATCACTCACAATAGAACTAGGAACACCGTGAAGTCTCACGATTTCCTTGACATACAACTTAGCCCAATGTGAAGCAGTCCTATTAGACTTAATAGGGACAAAATGAACAGATTTGGTGAGGCGATCAACAATAACCCAAATACTAGAATGACACGATCTCGAACGAGGTAGGCCATCAATGAAATCCATAGAAATCTGAACCCATTTCCACAATGGAATCTCTAGAGGCTGAAGAAGACCTGAAGGACGCTGATGTTCGGCCTTAACACGCTGACAAGTTATGCAATTACTCACATAACCCGCCACATCGCGCTTCATGCCTTCCCAATAATAAAGACGATGCATATCGGCATACATCTTACTACTACGAGGATGAATGGTATACTTAGAACGGTGACAATCATCAAAAATTCATGCCTAAGTGCAAAATCAGAAGGCACAAAAAGACGGTTCTTCTTACGAAGACACCCATGAGAATCAATGCTGAAATCTCGCAACGCCTCATCATAGGATCCAGACTCACAAAGCTGAATAAGATGCAACAAATCAGGATCATGCCGCTGGGCATCGACAATACGATCCAACAAAATAGGTCGAGCTCCCAAACTAAATAATAGAATAGGAGAGTCAGAAGATTAACCTCGATCCTGAATTTCAAAAAAAGATAGAGTCTCAAGAATATCCCATTCGGCAAGCATCGTAGAAACAACAGCCGAATGTTTGCGACTAAGCGCATCAGCAACACGATTACCCTTTCCAGGGGTATACTGGATATCAAAGTCGTATGAAGCAAGAAACTTGAGCCAACGCCGTTGTCTCATATTGAGTTCCTTCTAAGTAAACAAATACTTCATGGATTTATGATCGGTATAGAGAATGAAGCGCTCCCCAATAAATAGTGTCGCCAAATCTTCAAGGCGAAGACAATGGCGGCTAACTCAAGATCATGAGTGGCATAGTGAACTTCATTCGGACGCAGTTGCCTAGAAGCATAAGCAACTACCTGATCCTTCTGCATAAGAACGGCACCGAGACCACTACCACAGGCATCGGTGTAGACAATAAGATCATGATTCCCCTCGGGAACCACAAGAATAGGAGCATTAATGAGAAGTTCCTCCAATGTCTGAAAGGAAGCTTCACACTCGTCAGACCAAATAAAACGAATGCCTTTTCGAGTAAGGCAGGTGAGAGGAAGCACAACACGGGAAAAATCCTTAATGAAACGACGGTAATAAACCGCCAATCCAAGGAAACTACGAATCTCATGCACATTCTCATGCCTCTTCCAATGCTGGATGGCTTCGATCTTTGAGGGATCGATAGAAATGCCATCGGAAGATACAACATGGCCTAAGAACTTAACCTTATTCTCCCAAAAATGGCACTTGGAGAATTTGGCTCTAAGCTGATGATGATGGATGGTACTCAAGACAATTCTCAAGTGATTAGCATGCTCGGTTTCAGACTTAGAATAAACAAGGATATCATCAATGAAGACAAGGACGAACTTATCGAGATATTCTCGGAATACCCGATTCATAAGATCAACAAAGAAAGCAGGAGCGTTCGTCAAACCGAACGGCATAACGAGCCACTCAAAAGAACTATACCGAGTGCGGAAAGCGGTAAGAGGTATGCTATCCTCCGTGACTCGTAACTGATGAAAACCTGTGGCAAGGTCAAGCTGAGAAAAGACCTTAGCACCACTCAATAGATCGAACATATCATCGATCCTAGGCAATGGATACCAATTCCTAATGGTCAACTCGTTAAGCTTGCGATAGTCTATGCAAAGCCTAAGAGTTCCATCAGACTTCTTCACGAAGACAACCGCGGATCCCCACGGAGAAAACCTGGACTGAATCAACTGCTTGGACTCAAGCTCTAAAAGCTGCTTCTTGAGTTCCTCATTTTCCTTTGTAGACATCCACGTGGGAGGACAACTAACTGGCTGCGCGCCTGGAATGAGATCAATGCGGAACTCAATTGCCTGCTTAGGTGGCAAACTCGAGACAGGCTCAAAAACATCAGAAAAGTCACAAGCAATAGGAATACGAGATATATCATCACCATCTCGCAAATAAAGAGAATATAAAGCCATTTCGGAATTATCCACATCCCGAAGAATAAGTGATAGCTGAGTAGGCGAATCCGGATATCGAAGATACAAAATTTTCTCCGAACAAATAATCCTGGCATCATATCTCACTAGCCAGTCCATTGCCAAAATCAAATCAAATCCTAGACAAGAAATAACATGCAGATTCGCACGAAAAGAACAGCCACATAAAACAATCTTAACATCATCACAAAGCAGGCTAAGGGTCGCGGATCCCCCAATAGGATTCGCAATCCTCAAAGAAGTAACCAAACAAGAAACATCCAAAGATAAACCATCAACGAGCTTCTTCGATACGAAAGAATGTGATGCACCCGTATCGAAAAGAACTCGAATACTATGATCATGAAATAAAATAGAACCTTCTAAAATAGGTGGAGATATACCTTTGGGCTGAGAGGGACCTTCAGAAGCCTTAGCAGCATAAAGCTTGCTAGACTTAGCACCGGCCGAACAGTAGGGAAAGCTGAAACATGATGACCTTCCTTCTTGCAATAACGGCAAAAGAGAGGCTTAGGACAAGCTCGAATAATATGATCAGGAGAACCACAATTGAAACACTTCTGAATGAAAGGTGTTCCAACAGACTGAGGCTGAGAACTAGAACTACCAGTCTTCTTCTTCTTAGAAGGAAAAGACCTCTTCTGAATTGGAAACTGCTTCTTGTTGGGGTTCTTGGAAACCTCAACATCAACATCACTATCACACTCCTTCTCGACGGTTTCAAGATGAAGTGCCGAATCAACTAACTCCTCAAAAGAAAGCTTAAGCTGGAGCAACAAAGACTTCTTAAGATATTTCTTAAGACCGGGGACAAACTTCAAATTCTTCTTATAAGAAGTGCTAATGAATTCAAGACCATACTTAGAAAAAGCCTCGAATGATGCAACATACTCAAAAACAGAAGGTTTCCCTTGCTTCAACTCAAGGAAGCGAGGGGTCAATAAAACTTTTTCAGATTCAGGAACGAACTTGAGTTCAGATCGCTCCCGAAACTGAGTCCAAGAAAGAGTAGACTCATCAATCTCGGCTTGAAGAAGCTTATACCAATCAAGAGCATGCTCTTGTAATAAGCTAGAAGTTACAAGAACTCTATCATGGTCAGAAAGATCCATACGAGAGAAGATACGCTCGCACATGCGAAACCAAGCTTGGACTTCAAGAACGGAATCGGAGCCCTTAAACGGCTTTCCTCCAAGATGAGAAAAATCACTGCACTGACATGCAAAGGCAGACTTGCGAGGTGGAGAAACTCGAGGAGGAACTGGAGGCTTAGTGCTCCTAAACAACTCCAAAAACTGATCAGCAGACATATAAACGCCATCCGGATGTGAGCCACTGGATTGCCCAGCATCCGAACGTCATCCCCTGCCTCTTCCAGCCATACGCTGAAAGTAAGATAAGAACAAGATTATTCACAAGGTAGATGTCACAATATGGAATACTACGGAATTTAAATGCATTCCTAGACATATTCCCACATTCTAACCAACCTTGATGGTAGAAGGAATAGAGAGACACGATGATTCAAAGATTTGTATCACTTATACACTTTGATGTACCAGAATATGTGCATCTATTCTGTGTTTATCATATTTTGTTCTGAACTCAGCTCTGATACCACGCTGTGACGCACCCACCTCTATACCCACGCTAGCCAAGGACAATACAGGGCAATGCCGTCAAGTAACACGGAGAATAAGGCTGGCTAGGAGCGACCATCTATAGCCTTGCTCTAACTATCTATTGAATACATCGACAATAATCACACCAAACAGATCGACATATCCAATGAATACTTAAAACAAAACCATAGGTGGTTGAAGGATCTATCAGAACAGAATATAAGAACTCAAATGTAATATACATCACGGAACAGAAGATCATCATATACACATATACAGATACACACCAGAGTATACAAACTAATACACGTCAAGTGGTATAGCAAACAACAATATACAGACGAATCAAAAGAATACATATCAGAGTTATAATAAAAGGACTACACAAAAAGCTTTAATAAAAAGGAACAAGCTGAATAGTCCATGCGGAAGCAAAATAGGCTAAGTCCAAAAGCGCGTAACCTGAAACATCTCGGTCAGACCCGAGTATAAAATACATGGGTCAGTCTGGCTAAACAAATCAGTTAGATAAACCGAACAACAATAAACCAACAAGGTTACAAGGTATAGCAAATATCTCTAAAGGAGATAACACAATCATCTAACAAAAGATGAATCATATGATAACAAAACAAGCCTCATATCATAGGCAACATAGATAAACAAAGGATACAAATATCCCAAATCAAGCCAGAAAGGCAAATAACAAATACCAATAAGGTGTACAAGTTCCACAAGGTAATCGCTACATATCATGCGGCTCAAAAAGACGAACACCGAAGGGCGATACCTAGGGAATATACATATCAATGAAACATCATAAAATTTTCTCGAGCTCAGTAATGTACAAACAAGGATCCATGAGCCCGAAGACTCCAAACCCAATATCACCCATGCGGCTCATAACGACTAACATCGGAAGCGATACTAAAGGGCAACCCAATATCACCCATGCGGCTCATAACGACCAACATCGGAAGCGATAATAAAGGGCAACAAACCCGAAGGCACAAACCCAAAGGCAACATACCTGAAGGCATCATACCCGAAGGCAACAAACCGTAGTGGTGAAGGTCGAAGACCCAGTACTGGACACCACTAACTGGCAGAATGTGTCATAACACTCAAAAAGGAATCCGAAAAGTGGTAACTTGAGTCCCATAACCACTTGTTTGCACTAAATGGTTTACTATCCGTTAGTTAATTTCACACTCAAAGCAGTACAAAGTTCACCTCATCTCATTGGTAAACCAGACCAAAAGGTCAAAACAATCAATCGAATAGGTCGGGGATTAATCGGATAGGCAAACACATGGATTCATGGTCCGTGTTTTACCTAACCATTTAATCTCCCTTCCACCCCGCTCGAAGTGCAAAATTGTGTATGTGCATTTTAAATAGAATTTAAGAATTGGAGAAGGAAACTTTTAATACGATTTAGAGGGATTATTTATGAAAACCCGTGAATGAAGTCAAAATTAAGTTATCGGAGCCATAAATGCAATGACAATCACTAAGAACCAACTTGAATCGATAAAATTTGGAAAACCAATCAAAATGAGCAAAAATGGGCAAAACAGCAAAATAGGAGCAGGTCGATCGACCGGACTATAGGGCTCGGTCGGCTGGCCAGAAGCAGAAAAATTGCTCGGAGTAGCAGGTCGGTCGACCGGCTATAGAGCTCGGTCGGCCGAACTGCAAATTTCTACAGTTCCTTCCATTTCTCATCGAATTGCAAACACTTCCAAAATGCAACCGGTCGAGCAATGGGCCTAAGGAGCCTTAGCCAATAGATACCCCAGCTCCATTAGCTCTCCGATTCGCCACCAAAAGCATGCTCAAACATCAAAGTTAGGATCTTTAAAGAATTGAACTCAAACACTAAAAATTTGGATATTCACCAATTCAATCCAAACCAAAAGCAAGTGCATATGAACAAGTGCTAGGAATTCATACCCAACATCAATGAAATCATGAGAAGTAGATGTGAGTTCAAAACTCACCTTTTACACCCAAACATAGATATATATAAGCATAGATGTGGGATAAAAAATCTCTCCTTTTATCTCAAAACAAAGAAGAAGAAGAAGCTCAAACACAAGAAGGAGACTAACTTCTCTTCGCTTCAACTCTACAAGCTTCAATCTAAGAATAAAATACATATTTTCCAAAGTTAGGTTTAGGAAACTTCTGAAATTGAAGAGGAGAGGAGTTGGAGAAGATGAAGAAGAAGCTTACCAATAGCTTCACTTTGATTTTGGAGCAAGAATTCAAGTTGCAAGAAGAAACTAGGGCTTGGAATTTATAATTCTCATTCTCTTCCCCCATTTTCAGTTTTTAGCTTAAGTTTTATGAAATGAATTAAGTGTGGAGAGGAGAGGGACAGAGTTAGGGTTAATTAGATAGTTAGTGGGCTGAACCCAACCCAAACCCAACTAGAAAAAGTTGCAAAATTAAATTTACTCCAAATATATTAAAGCTTATATTCAAAAAGGCAGCAAACGCCATTTTGGACTCAATGGAAGTGGTTTCGAGTCATAATTCGGCCATTTGCAGAAAGTAACATTTCGGACCTAAAATACGACTAACGACGCTATATTTAAATAAAACATTTAAATATAAAATCGTTAAATATGTGGGTTGTTACAGAAAATATGAAAGTTCATTTCGTGCGTAAATACTTCAATTTAATCAGTTAAAAAGCGATGAAAATAAAACATTTTTAAAACCAAAATATTTTAACATAGGAAAATTCTAAAACATCTTCTGAGCAAGATGTCAGTTGGTCGTTTTTCCAAATTCGGACATCTTTGGCTCCGTCGATCTTATTTTTCTACGTTTTTCACGCATTTTCCGCTATTATAAAATTCGAAATTTTATAATAAAATCGTACCACTGATATCTGTATACCGATTTGATCGTCTCGTCGTGCTGATCTCAACAGTGTATTTATTTATGTATTTTGGAAATCCGGTACTCGTCGAAACCGCGGTACGGAGAATCGTATCGGATCGTATTCGAGCCCGTGGTTTTCCATTTCTCTTCCTTTTGTTCATTTGGCTCTGTTACTTTCATTACATAACTTACTCATCTTTTTTGTATAACCCATACGTTCCATTGTTTATGAAAGTGGAAATAATATCTATACAAATATAAGTTGCTCCATCTTCTTTGCATGAAAACTTGTTCCAATGCCAGCCTTTCAGCTCCCTTCTATTGAATGACCCACATTGGTAACATCATATTCCACTTATTATGTGGCTATCCACTAAGTCTTTTCACAAATTTTCTGAGAAACAAAAGTTATGCATAAACTTCACTTTCCTGTAGCTTTTTTTTCTTTCTTCCCTGCATAAACTTTCTCCATCGCTTCGTATAAAAAAAAAACACACAACTCTCAGCCTACCCACGAAGTCCTGGCCAATCGAAGCCACAGCTCGACGCTCACCTCTCACGCGAGAAAAACCTCTGTCCCTCGCCTCCACTTCAGCCGCAAACACCACCTATTGCAGTGGCCGCTTGGTTGAACTGACTAACGAGATTCGCCACTCAGCCCACCTCATCCCCTATGCAACCGTAAATTTTCTGTAACCAAGCACGTACGAAATCCTCTCACAATATCACTCAAACCCATGCAAGCACCCCACTTCGTCTTCCTTCACCCACCTTCTCATGCACGCGCAACTGCCACCCAGCCAAGCAAACAGCACCGCCACCTCGGCCCGTGGCTGAAACCTCACCGCCCGACCTCTCGTAGGTTGTTTCTCGCTCCTCCACCTAGCAATGTTTCTTCCAAACTTCCTTTATATTTGCACTAGGATTTGTAGGCGTGCGTTGTGCAGGGACTGCTTAGAATCATGTAAGCTATATCATATACATTATGGTTATATATATATTGACAGTATACAAGTTTAGTAATCTACTGTTACATACAATATAGTTTTATATACATAGATTTACAGTTGAATATAAATATCTGTTTATACATATAAATATATATATTTATATATAAGGCTGTCTATAATATTTTATATATGAGCCGGTGCATATTTTCTTTCAACTTGAATGTTGTTCTGTTCTTTACTTTGCATCTTTCCAGTGTTATATATATTTGTTAGTATTGTATATTGAAGTATATGACTTACGGCAGTGTTTTTATATGTTTAAGTGTATATATAATATAAATTTTGAATTGTTTAAGTATTATATTATATACGTTTATATTTTTTATACTTGAGTGAAGCAGCTTCTCTAGTTACCTATGTTCTTGCGTATATATATATGTACATAGAATTTCAAAAAATAAAATAACATATGTATATGTGTTACGTGTTTTGTTATATTCTTGCGTTGTATATTTATATTATCATAGCTCTGTGTATGTACAAAGGTGTGGGTCCGGCTGTATAATTTAGTGGTGATTTGTTTGTTTTTTTTAGGAAAAAAAAGCACTTATATTTTAAAGAAATATATTTGTTTATATAGAGTTGTCTGTGTATTTATGTATTAACTTGCATAGTACACTAGTCATAATTACTTATGGGTCTGCATATGTTGTGGTGTATGTAATATTTGCATCTTTTATTTGCATATAATCTTGGTTTTAAAATGTTATGAGTTCATAAGTTATTTATTTTATATGTATGTAACTAAACATGATTTCGAAATTTTATATTTAATATTTGTCTTAAAAATTAAATTAGTGAAAAGATATAATATAATAATAATATTGTCGTTCTATCAAATTAATTCTGAGTCGTTCTCATCGATTTCCCTCTATCAGCTTTTATTCGTCGTGCCCGCTTTCTCCGTCGAATCGTGTTCGTCTAGCTTGTTTGAATTTGTGCCAGGATTTCGTAACTCGATTTCTTCGTCGATCCTCTAGCCTCGAAAGGTGAGCAATCACTCACGATTAATATTCTTTATTTATTAATTGGATTTCAATTGAAATGACAATTGAATATGCTGTTGTTAGTTAATTATATGTTATATATGCTATCACCAGTATCTGTTCACCTATGACATCTGACACCATTATCTGTTAGTTATTTATGCGATGATAATACAGTTTGGTTGATAAATGTTTGATTGTTTAATGTAGTTATTGGACATTAAATTGTTAATGTTGCAAGTGATGAATAATTTGAAATTGAAATTGGCTAGGATAGTTAGCGACTTGAAATTAATATATGTGTTGAATTTAATTAGAAAAATTTGCATAATATGACCCCTTTAAACGTTTGAATAAATTAACATGTAGAAATATTTTTAATTACCCCTTGAATCATTTGAATGCATGTTGTATAAATTGATGTTGTATAAAATGGATTAATGAATGACAAGTGAAGAACCGTATAAATAGTTAGTGTAATAATCTTTAATCTACATGAAATGATAGTGTAGATTTTAGAAATAATTATATTAATTTGCACAAACAACAATGTGAATTAATACGATTATTTCGGGATTATTTGAATTGATTATTGGATTGTTATTAATTGTTGTTATTGCTTGTTTATTTACTTTGACACCATCCCAGTTATCACACTGCAAGTTCCCTTTGCTATGCTTTGATTTTTGAATTGAAATGGAATCAGGTTGAAATGATAAATACCCAAATGAACTTGACATAGGATAGAGAATTAAATAAAAACTCGATTGGTCAATAATTTATTTAAAAATAAAATAAAGATTTTATTGAATAAATAATAAGGTTTTGAAATGAAGTTGAAATTTGAATTTTATGAAAGGAAAATGTAAAGATTGAAATCTGAAACAAATATTAACGTAGTAATTGATGAAAGAACGCTGCTACAAATTTAATTATTTGATAATTAAATTTGGAATTATTAATAAATAATTTGGAATTAGTAATAATTGAGTTTTGAAATTATTAAGTTTGAAATCATTTAATAATTAAATTTGAAATTATAATTAAGTTTAAAATTATAATTAAGTTTGAAATTATTAAGTTGAATTTATAATTAAGTTGAAATGATTTGATGATTAAGTTTGAATTCATAATTAAGTGGAAATGATTTAATAATTAAGTTTGAATTGATAATAAAGTTTGTAATTATTATGTTTTGAAATTATTAATAATTAAGATTGAAATTATTAAATAATTGAATAAGATTGAATTTTCCGATAATTGAATAAAATTTGAATTATTTGATAAGAGAAAATCGAACTTTTGATTAAGTGAATTTGATCTTCGTTAATAAATGAAATGGGGTTTCTTTATTTATGAAGTTTGGAAAAATATTTAATTAAGTTAATAAGTGAAATCGAAACTTCTTGATTATGTGAAATTTACTTCTTTATTAATTGAGTTTGAAATTTGTAACGAAGTCAATAAGTAAGTGAAAATTGAATTTCTTTAATAAGAAATAAAATGTGATTTATTGAAAGGAATGAGATTTATTGAAATTAACGTAAGACTTGTAATTTAAAGAGTTGATTTGACTAATTTAATTTAATTCAATTTGAATTTTTGATATAATGAAGTTGAATGTAAGTAATTGATTTAAATGAATTGGAATTTAAATAGAAGTTGTTTGAAGGATAAATTTACTTAGCGAATATTGAATGAAATTGGTAAATGAATTAAAATTGATTTGAATTAAAACTAAACCATTTTAAATGAGTTCGGAATGGAACTTATATACGAACTTGAATCAATATTTGAATTGTTTAAATAAATGTTGAATTCGAATTATAAGATTTTGAAATGGAAATTTGGAAGTTTTGAACGTAAGTTTTGGAAATTGATTTAGATAGACAAACGAAATGATGGTTTACGAATTCTAATTGAAATTGAGATTGATTTGGTTTTGAAATTTATTAAACGACCAATCGGTGTAATAATTACGGAAGTTATTAAAGAAACCGGAATCGGTTATGGATATATTCTCTATCTAAACCGAAAACCGCTTTAATAACTATACGCGGAGTGATGATCCAGAATGAAGTGGTTGGAATGATGTACGTGATGACTGAAGAAAGAGAATGATAATGGATAGCCTTGACACTTGTGTCAAATTGGAAATGACTAAAATCAGGAGCCGTGCTGGGCCAAATGGAGTTAGCCACCTCGAGCGAACACACTTCTTCGTAACTATTACTCATTACTTGTGATTGATTGGTGCACCCTCGGAATTTCAGGAGTATTGTTTAGCGGTGTTGCGATCGCTGCGGCGATGCGTTCTCACCAGTCCGGATCAAGCGAACGGTAGTTTCACTACCTTGGGTATTGCCTCATGTGCCTTGTCATACTTGTATCCCTATATACGCGACCACTACGAATTTGTTTTGTGTTATACCTATGGAGTACTCCCTGATAGCCCACTAGTTTACGGTGGAGTTTACAGTGCTGTATAGATTATGATGCTCATAAAATGTGCTAAGGGGGATAATGGTAACGCCTTAACACTATTTTGATATTTTATATTACTGTTAGACATTATCTATTTAGCGTATACCACTACATAGTAGATAGTTTAAGGGATCCTTAAAGGATGGTTATTCCAACGTCCTTTGAGTTACTTGTATTTCAATTGTTATTTCACTTGAGTTGGATTTATTGATATAAGAATATTAATCCTGACTCGAGTGTTTTGTGTTTTGCTTGACGCTCGGGTCAGACTTAGTGTACCAGTATTCGAGGATCACCTTTGGAGTTGGAGTTTTGCTTGAAGATTCAGCCATCTATTCTGTTTTCAGTATTCGATGATTCCAGTGATGTATTCTGATTTGTACTTGATGTATCGTGTCTCTCTTCTGTTGTAAACTCTGATGTATCTTATATATTTATATAGTAGCTTCATGAACTACTATCTCTTTTACTTCCGCTGCATATTATTACTCTATGTCTGTGATTCTGTGATTATTTATTTACTGTATATCTGAGTTTTGCCAAATTTTAAATAAACAATTCGGTATTTTGAATTATTCAAGTCCGACGTGTGCGGATGCGAATAGTCTAAAGTAGCGGGTCGTTATAGTAGCCATACGCACCTGTGAAAGCTGGCATCTCCTCCTAAGATCGTGCGAGCTTCAACCTGTTGTGCTTCTTCGACCTTGGCTTGCGTGAAGGCGACTCGGTCTCCCTCGATTTCGAACGAAATCGAAAAAAATAAGATCGCGAATCTCGAATTCGATTTATGAATCTCGACCATTTTTTTCTTCGATTCAAAAAATTTGAAGAAGCCATTCGAACAGAAGGGAAAATAAGGGATTATGATTTTGATTTTCCAATTGAATTTTTTGTCACGAGATTATGATACCAAAATGAAGAAGCCCGGCCATTAATTTATTTCCTGTAACGTGTTTCTGACAATGTCGTAATGTTTTTAAAAGAGGGGACACAATTAGATGCCAGCGTGACAACTTCAACTTGAACAGCCTTTGGATAAGATAGGGAAAACTTGTGACGGTGGAAGAATGTAGGCTGAAGTTGACTAGGGTATATAAATTTATATTAAATAATTATTGTCTAGGCCTTTATATCTCGTATGATCACACGATAACTCTGAAAGCTACGAAATTTGAAATCCGATAATAACTCAATATTATGGATCCAATGGAACTGGTTTCGTCGAATTCCGTGACTGTGCCTCGGAACGCTATTTTTAAATATCGATTTAAACAATATATTTTCAAACTGAACAAAACACTTCCAAATTCAGTTTTAGCACTTTTACTATTTTCAGTATTATTAAAAAAAATTCCAAGTCATCAATTTTTTTTTTAACAGGCTCAAATTTGGAGATTTACAATTTTACCCAAATTTCTATAATTAAATTTGGTGATTAAATTGCTAACTTCATAGTTCAAATTAAATTCAAGCTTAAATTAGCAATTCAGATATTTAGAATCAATTTAATATTTCAATTTCAAACGTTGAAAATTCTGGGTGGTTACATCCTTCCCCCCTTAAAATAATTTTTTCCCGAACTTACTAGTAAAGAAGAATGATCCTCAACCCGTTTAATATTTTCCAACCCAAACAATTTTATCAATTTATCAACCCAAATGTTTTTATTAAAGATTCATTTTAACTAACTTTCCAAAATCTTCCATAGTTTATAAACAATATTGTTTACTTCCCAATTCAATTTTAAATTTAAATTTCAAACTTTCAAAATTTCTCAAAAAATTTCTAACGCTCTAAATTTTCAAAAAAATTCGCCAGCGGCTCCTTTGCGCGGCTAGCTCGGTACGACTACAAAATGGCGCCACAAGCCCTCAGATTCCAAAAGAAAATGAAAAGCCTAGTGGCTAGATCAAAAACCCAATCAAATTTCATACTGAAATTTAAATAGATACCTTTTTGTCGAGCAATTGAAATTTATCTTCTGAAATCAAAATCGATTTTTCCCACTTGCTTTATAATACCTGTATATCCAATTTAACCATATCCAACTACAGATTCCAAAATCATTTTATACATTTCCTTACAGAAATTTGATATCTATTTCTATTCAAATTAGTTTTCCCATTACCATATGAATTCAATTTATCATCAACTCTGAATATTGAATTTTATTTTCCATTTATAACTAATTCATATCATTATTTTAAATTAGTTTCATTCACTAATTTACTTCAATTTCAAATTTGAAATCGTTTATCGCTAACAAAAAAATTTCAAAATTTTCTAACTCCCAAAATTTTCGGAAAATTTTGGCCGAGTCTCCTTTGTACGGAGGAGTTTTTGCAATTTGACAAAAGATATAAATATATATACATCGACCCACTCGGTCGGAAAATAAAAACAGTTCATATTTCCTATTTTATGGCGTTGGCGTACCTTATTTAGCATTTTTAAGCAAAGCAGCTATTATTTAAGCATTGTAGCGCGGCCAAATCCAGCCAAACGGCCTCACTGTACCCGTACTTACTCAATTTAAACACATGAGTGACATATATAGGAAATTCATTTATATTCACTTATTTTAAATAGTAAACACATAGTTTTCATAAGAAAAATATTCAAACTTATTTCCGTTAGCAATTTATATGGTTTTGATACACATTTAGTTGCATACAACTAAATCACACATCATTTCCATTCAATTTCAATGGTTTACAACACATTTTCTTTCATTCGATTCATTTTTAAACGAAACGAACTCATATCTATTTCAATTAATCCAAAAATCAATTTTATTGGCTTTCATAAACTCATAGAATTTTAGGCAATAACATTTGCGTCAAACGACAACCATTTCTATGCAAATTCGACGATATTCACTTAATAGAATATCCAATCTAGTTTATAACTAATTTAAAACAATATCAACTCAATTTACTCTTTATTATATTTTATTTCCAATTGATTCTGTTCAATTCATTTTGCATTCCATATTCACATTCATTTTGATGCATTGAGATACAATTTTTTTTGCTTAGTATCCATTTTATAAACGTCATTTATGTATATTCAACAAACCAAGTATGCATTCTCTATGCAATTATAGCCTACAAAACAATTATACGTGGCATAAATTTTAAAACCAAGTTATTTCAATTCAAAACTCAAATTTATTTTTCCTTGTAACACTTCCAAACTTAAATCCTTGATTTGATTTTCATTTATCAAATCCATTTTACCTACTAATTTAATTAAAATAGTTTTACTCACTTACTCATTTTAAATTTCAACTTTCCATTCTCAATTTATCTTGAATTCATCTTATCAGTAACAAGGAAATTTTCAATTTATTTCTGCTTACTTGAATTTATTTGCAAATTCGAACCATTTTTATTTAACTCACAATTCAAGGTTTAATTTAACTAATTCAACTTTCCTATTTCATGAATTAATTAATTATCATATTAGTTTACTTGAATTCAATCCATTTTATTTTTATTTTTCCCAAGTTTTGATTTTTATTCAACTTGATCCAAATCAAATCTCATTTCAATTTATAAAACTCATTTATAAACTCACATTACCAATTTCATTCCATTAATGAATTTTATTTCAAATTATGAATCACACTTATAATTTACATTTCCAAATCTCATTTGTATATGAATTCATTCCTTTATCCTTTCAATTCATATTTATACATTTCATTTGTTAAATGAATTTATCTCCAAATCTTTGGTTATACCATTATTTCTTATTAAATTTCCATACGACAATGATGATAATTCAATATCATCACTTCCTAACAACCAAGCAACCATATACCATAAAAATTTATAGAAAATCATTTCTTTTATATACAAAAATAGTTTTGGGTAAAATTATTTCATTTACCCTATTTTAAAACAATAGTGTGTCGGTTTATCTTGTTCAAGAGTTTAGAAACCCCTATCGATACAGTTGGCCAAACTGCACCGACCAGAATCTACAAACAATCAACAGATAAGTCAACACAATATAAAGCAGTTTTATATTCACCAACAAATACGCGCTCATATATATTATTATACTCAAACTCATTCTAGAGTACTGCTGACTGCATCTCTAATGAGTAACACCTAACAGAGCCAAGGTTATCGCTTAACCAAATTCTCTGATACCACTTTGTAAAGACCCCATTCTTCGACTTTCGAAAGTCGACATTAATACGTCCACTGTATCAACTGCCGAACCACCGAACACCGAAAAACCAAACCATTAGGGTTTAAAAAGAAGAATATAGAAGAAGAAACAGAAACAATAACAGAATCTCACATTTCGCAGCGGAACAACATATAATATATCAATGAATAATCTTTAAAACAAAGAATCATATTTGTTATTACATTACATCACATTACATTATCAGAGTGTACAACAACAAACAGTGGAAAGAAATATTACATATATAAGTGATACGCTTCGCCATCCATCTTGCTCCAGATCTCCACAACAACTCCTGAATTCCAGAATGACCTGATAACCTGACTCTCGACTGCCCGTGTGGAAATTGGTGGGCACACAGCATTTAGAAAGGGAACAATAAACTCCAGGTCAGTCATGGGACTGGTGTGAGATTTTAAAAACAGTTATTTTCACAAAGAAAATAAAAAGTAATCCGCTATGCTTTTGAAAAATGAAACTGCCATAAGGCCTCCCACCACACACACAATGCAAACGAACACTTGGAGGAGATTTCTCTTTATGACAGTCAAAAATGCTTGATACGCAAAATCCTTGGATATTCTTTTTAGTGCATAGTACATAAAAAATTTCGAAAGTATAATATTAATCTTAGCCACCATACAAAACACTTCATCGTATGCCTACTATAGCTACCATGTTCAATAGCAGGTTACCGCCATATTCCACGGCAGATTATATAACTAAAACCGTACAGGGCGTGTATTGTTTCTTTGGATTTCCATCAAATGGTCAGGCAAAGGAACTTCACACATCAAAATGGAACGCCTCTGGAAGGATGCCCCCGAGAACCTAACTGGATCTTTGCTGACACAAGGCCGAGTTACCACACGCTTCTGGGTGCAATGAAGCTGTAACTTGATAACTCCACACCAAAAAAAAGTATGCCATCCTCGGTCGTTACCAACCTTTATCCGAGGATCCTCAACCACAAAGCAACATCACACAGTAATGAGATTGCAATAACCACATAGGTTAAATATCTGAGCTCCATACCATGATACCACCTCTTATCCAGAAGGAAATGGACATACCCAAGGGGCGCGACCCTAAAAAACCTTGCCGTAACATTCCTGTTTCGACCATTTCCAGGTTGTGAGGCTCGACGAAGTCTCGTCCACAAAGCTACGCTTTTCACAAAAGCCATGCTTCGATCAACAAATGATCCGCAGCACTTCGTATGCCACATTGCCAAATTGGGAATGTATCACTTGTAACCATCAACTGCATAACCTCTGAGCTCGTACGTCTCAAAGAAGGGTGTTAAGCTAAGAGAATAAATTCTCCGCCACCAACAGAAATGTATTTGATAGAAACCAGCTTTACTTCTCAATCTGTAACGTCAGACACACATCCATACAAGTCTGTTCCGGGTTCGAACAGAACCGAAGGCACTTCCGAAGAAGCCCTTGCAATCCGGGTATTCACAATCCCGATCGGACTTCCCATCACTTAGGGAATCTCTATACAGTAGCCACTCGGTGCAGAGACATCGATAGGTCATCCTATCATTCTCGCAAATACCCGGCCTTCACCACCGGCCTTCAAATTCTATCTCATTTCATCATATCATTATTCGGAATGGGTTATACGACACAAACGTCCTCTCCCAGCTAATCCGAATAACGAGCGCTTATTTTTAAAAATAAGTGCTCCTTCAGATTTCAAACAAAATTTCCACCTTGATCTTTTAAATGAAAGATCGGTCAAAATCACAAAAGCTCGATGTGGTTTTCGGGTCTTTTTAAATGAAAGATCTGTCACGTTCACAACAATTTCCAAATTTAAATAATTTTCCCAATTATTTATTTTCAAAATAACTTTGCAAGATATATTTTCACACTTCATCACTTTGAAAATCAAATTTCAAATCGATTTCCCATCCTTTGAAACAAGTTTCAAATCTTTTCCACACTTTAAAAATAAACCCATGTTTATTTTAAAACCAATTTCCCTTTTCCTTATAAATTTCCATTGTGAATTCAAATTTCCAAATATCCATTGATATACATTTTCAAATCGTTTCCCTATTATTCACTTTCAACACCAAATCAAATTTATATTGATTTCCCAAATTTGTTTCAAACGCCCAAATCAATTTCCAAATGGATTTCCCAAAGATTTATTTTAAATCACCAAAATCAATTTCCCAATTGATTTCTAAATTTTGTTTCAAACATCGAATCAAATTTCAATCTGATTCCCAAAGATTTATTTTCAAATACCAAATCAATTTTCAAATAGATTTCCAAATTTATCATCTTTTGAAATAAATCCCTATATTTTTTTCCAAACTATTTAAAATCCATATTTTAAATAAATTCCTCAACTATCAAACAATAATACTCAAAACCCATTTATAAAAATCTTTCCCCATATTTTGGGATTTATTCAATAGGATTTCACTATAGATTTTTCATCTTAAATTCAAAAATCCTATTTTTTTTATTTCTGGTATCTTATGACACCAAAAATATATTCGGCTAAATTTTAGCCTACAAAGATTCCAGTTACAATATAATCACGCAGAGATTATAAATAATTTAACACACAACAAATAAAACAAATTCAATTGTTTGAGGAATCCAGTTGGATCCCCCCAACCTGTTTCCCTACATCCACAGATATTAGCACAACAAATTAAATACTAATTCCACTTCGAAGTGGAATATCGCGGTATATGGGTTTTATAAAATATCATCCGCTGTTATGCGGCGCAATAGGATCTTATCCGCTATATAATGCGGGAAATCCACTCCAAATACATATATATTACCAATTCCACTTCAAGGTGGAATATCGCGGTATATGGGTTTAATATAATAACCTCCACTATTATGCGTCGCATAGGGTCTATTTCAAAACAAATAATAACAACCATCATCAAAACACACAATCAACAATTTTAAATTTAACTATTTAAAATTAAACAAAACCCTTTGTTTGAGTGAGAAGATCTCACCTTAGCTTTGCATACAATCCATTTTCCAATTAGCTTGTTTCTTCACAGTTTTTTTCCGACCTTGTATAAACATTTATACAAATTATTAATATTCGAACCAATCCAATAATTAAATTTCTTTTGAATAAACTTGATGTACAAAAAAAATTTAAAATTAAATCCCTTAAATAAATTAATTATTTAACCATCCCATTTTAACTAAATAATTATTTCAACCACAATTCTTCTTATATAAAAAAAGCTATAGATTTAAAAAAAACTAACTTTTACCAATTCCTTAAACATTTAAAATCTCTATATTATTTTTTTCAGCATATATATTTATTAAATCAAAATGAAAATAAAAAAATCTTCTTCTAAAATATATTAAAAACAGAAACAGTTATAAACTTACTGTATTTATTATATATATATTTGTTAAACTAATCAGAAATTTTCTTACTAGTTACAATAAAATATGTGTGGATATTCATAAATATATCACCATACTAACTATTTCAAAATTAACAGTAAGTAAAAAAACATGCATACCTAACAACAGATTGAAAACCAACGCGAGATTTCGGTCAACGACCTTACGGCCAGAGTTGATCACAACCAAGCCACGTTGCCACACTTCGTTCTTGACACCGCCGACCCTCCGAAACAATTTCGATTTGTCCAACAGCCGTACACGAAACCCAACGCCATCGACGATAACGATCCCCACCGCAACGCGAAGCACTGATCGATGCGCCCAAACTCCACTTGATGATCGTGCCTCCTGTCACTTCGACCTACAGTCATACGCATGTGTGAAAGCCGGCATCTCCTCATAAGATCATGGGAGCTTCAACCTGCCGTGCTTCTTGGACCATGGCTTGCGTAAAGGCGACTCGGTCGCCCTCGATTTCGAACGAAATCGAAAAAAACAAGATCGCGAATCTCGAATTCGATTTATGAATCTCGACCATTTTTTTTCATCGATTCGAAAAATTTGAAGAGGCCATTCGAATAGAGGGGAAATAAGGGATTATGGTTTTGAATTTCAATAGAATTTTTTGTCACGAGATTATGATACCAAAATGAAGAAGCTCGGCCATTAATTTATTTCCTGTAACGTGTTTCTGACAATGTCGTAATGTTTTTAAAAGAGGGGACACGATTAGATGCTAGCGTGACAGCTTCAACTTGCAATAGCCTTTGGAAAAGATAGGGAAAAGTTATGACGGTGAAAGAATGTAGGTTGAAGTTGACTAGGGTATATAAATTTATATTAAATCGATTAATTATTACTTAGGCGTTTATATCCCATACGGTCACACGATAACTCCGAAAGCTACGAAATTTGAAATCCGATAATAACTCAATATTATGGATCCAATGGAACTGGTTTCGTTGAATTCCAAGAACGTGCCTCGAAAGGCTATTTTTAAATATCGATTTAAACAATATGTTTTCAAACTGAACAAAACACTTCCAAATTCAGTTTTAACACTTCTACTATTTTCAGTATTATTAAAAAAAATCTAAGTCATCAATTTTTTTTTTAACAGGCTCAAATTTGAAGATTTACAATTTTAACCAAATTTCTATAATTAAATTTGATAATTAAATTGCTAACTTCATAGTTAAAATTGAAATTCAAGCTTAAATTAGCAATTCAAATATTTGAAATCAATTAAATATTTCAATTTCAAAGGTTGAAAATTCTGGGTCGTCACAATACTGGAGCAACATTACCTATTGATAAATCTCTAACTTTACCATGATGTAGGTATCTAAGGAATGGTCGCTTCTAAAGTGAATGCTCCCAAGATGCATGAATTTTATTATGATCTATTTTGCGAAAATACAAATTGTGTGTTGAAGATAAAAATGATTTTTTTTTTATTTTTAATATAAAAAGAATATGAAAAAATTTCTTTAAAATGAAAACTTATTAGGTAATTGGATTGCGAAATGTTTTTGTAGAGTGTCCAATATCCATTTTGCATCTTCTGTTCGAAAATATTCAATTCTCATAAGATCCTCCTGACTATTACTCAAAAGGTTCAATAATGTATGTATATTGGACTTTTTGAGACAATTACAGGCCCTAAGAGATAGTTCTAATTGGTTAATAAAAATACATTTCAATGGATTTCTTTTTTTTCCTCAGCTTAGTCAATCCATTTTGAAAGGTATAAGGAGGCAGAGAAAACCTGTTTTTATTTTCCTCGAAATGAATGTTCCTTTTCTTCGCATGCAGAAAAGGAATAAGTAAATTAATCAAATTACGAGAAGCTTCATAAAGTGCTTCCTTAGGAGTTAAACTTCCATTCCCCATATTTCTAGAAAAGTATTTCTTGTTTTTCATTTCCATTTCCATAAGAATGAATACTATGATTTGCATTTCGAAGAGCATGGATACAACATGTAACGACCCGATATTTCAACCATTCGCATCCGCACATGTCGGACTTGAATTGCTCAAAATATCGAATTGTTAATTTATATTTTGCAAACTCGGCATATATAGTAAATAAATCAATCACAGAATCACAAACACATAGTAATATAATAATACGTAACAGAATCAATAAATAGTAGTTCTTGAAGCTACTATATAGATATCAGAGTTAGAAATAAAATACAATAGAATAGCTCAAATGCAGTGAAGTCTTCAATGCAACAAATGACTTCTCTGAACCAGTCAACTGGAAATGCTGAAAGCTGAATCGATAGTTGGATCTCCAAACGAAGCTCCAAACTTCAAAGGTGAGTCTCAAATGCTGTATCACTCAGTCTGACCCGAGCGTAAAGCAAAAACACAAAACATCGAGTCAGGATTAGCATTCTTATATCAATAAATCCAACTCAAGTGAAATATCAACTGAAATACAAGTAACTTAAGGATGTTTGGGGTAACCATCCTCTATAGGTACATGGAACTATCTACAAGGTGGAAATATAGACTATAACACCGATGTCATTTCAAATTAATTTATACTTCACAACAAAATATCATTTCATTTCATATATATATATTTCCAAAATATATATAAACATTTTATAAAGTATAATATTTGTAATTTCCTCAAACTTAACAAATCGCTTCAAAATCAACCCGACCTCCCTATTCAAATTAAATTCAATCTCAATTTATCAATCTCCATTCACTTCAGTTTCTGACCAAACAAATTCAAATTATATATATTTCAAATACAGATCTAAATCACAAAATAACCATTTAAATTCTAGTATATTTCAAAGCTTTAATATTCAACATTCCAAAGTTCAATTTAATAGTTTCATATAGATCTCGATTTAACCTTATTATTTAGTCTTGAAATGTTCACTTAATAAACGTAATATTTATTAAATAACCTAAATTTACCTTTAAACTAAATATTCCTTTCGATTTTTTTAATCTTCAAACGTCCATTTAATCATTTAAATCGAAATCAAGTTATAAATCAAATCTAAAATTTCAAATTCAATAGTTCAAATCAATCCAATTAAGTAGGATTCTTAACTAAATACCATTTCAAATAAATTCAACTTTATCTTCTCAACCTTAACTTATTCAAATTATTACAACAATCAATTTATGAAATATAAATTTAAATAAATACTTAAACATATTATATGGAATGATTCAATCTCAATAATAATATTATTGAATCTATATATAAAATTTCCATTTATATATAGTATTTTAAGACCCAATATTTATTAAAAACCATATATTTCCTTTTAAATTATAGATATTATTTTCAAACATTTTTATATCTATATGTGGACCAACGATGTCTGTAAATAATTTCCTACCCTATGGTCAAGGGGTACAGATATTTATCATTTCAATCCGAATTTTAAATATACGGGTATATACCACTTCGACCCGAAATCCCAAATTCAATTTAATTGAAAACCGCTTGGGTTTATCATTTTAACCCATAACGAAATTCTCCTATTCTAAAGTCTGTTCAGGTATGTATCGTTTCTGTAACGACCCGGAATTTTCGTTAATTTAATTTACTCATTTTAACAGAGTTTAAATAATTTAATTTAGAAAAATTTAAGATCTGTGATTTTTAATGAAGCAAATGACTGAATGAAATGAAACCATGGGAATTTAAGTATAAGAATTTCCAGTTGGAACAAAATGACGAGAGAATTTAAGTGCTGAAAAATTGTTATTTATAGGCTAAGAAATTAATATAAGGAAACAAAATGGGAAGATTTCATTTATTTCATGGTTTTAATTCGTTTTTCTTTAATAAGTTGTAATTGAATTTAGTAGAAAATAATATGTATTAAACCTACTTATAGAATTCGGAGCTAATTCAAATGAATTTAAGTAGTGAAAGGGCTTTACCTGTATATAGATTTAATATGAGAAATAAAATGGGAATATTAGATTGAGTTAATGCAGAAAAAGGAATGTAAACGGTAATTAGAATAAATTAAGGAATTCTCTAACGCAAGTAATAATCTATACCTTGAATGGACGTTTCAATTTGATAAATTATTTAAATGAGATGTCTTAGTAAATAAATAATTAGGTCAATTAGTATGTGGTGAAATTTAATGTTGAAATAATTTTGTAGATAAGAGTTTAGGTGGAATGGGTTAATTTATGAAATAAAGGATAGAAATCATATAAAACGTTAAGCAAGTTGATTTAATGTGTAACGTAAGGTGTAAATGTAAATTCCAATGGAAACGTAACCTTATTCTAGGTAGAAATTTCAGGTATATTGATAAAGTGGAGTTTAGACACTTAGTAATAAATTTAGTACAGGAAAAACGAAATGGAAATATTGAATTTATTTAATTGGTATATATTACCCATTTATATGGTCTATTAAATCTAGTCGGGTATAAATGGCAATTAATTCCTTAAATTAGTGCAATCAATGTATGTTTAATTGATAACGATAAAAAGGTTGATTATATTCAGTGTGAACAACGTAAAATATTATCATAGCATGATCTTTGGTTTGAATAAAAAGGGTGGAAATCAGTTTGCTCGGATTTAGTGGAATTGGAAATTTAATAAGTGAAATTTTTGCAATCAGTGTAATAAAAGGTTACGTAAATAAATGGTAAATTTTTGATATTAATAAAATGATTTTTTTAGGAATTGAAATAAGTATTATAAATGGGCAAATTTAGTTACTTTAAAGTGAAACGGAAATTTTAACGTAATAGTTGAATGCAATATTAAATTCATCTAATTTATAATAAAGATTCGTTAGATTTATTTAATAGGAATTTTGGGACATTTAATAGATAATTGCTGATGTTGAATGGAAGTAAAGGAATTTCTAAAATTAAAATTTAGCAAACTTTTAAACCATTGCAAATTGATTAGGGATATAAAGAGTTGTTTATTTAATTGAGTTAAATTTTTGAAATTGCGTTATTGCAATTAAATGGGAATTTAATGTTGGACATTACGATTGTGGAGTTTAAGTTGCAAAATTTTGGATAACAATAATATTAGACCATGAACAAATTCCAAATTTTATACTTGGTGATAAATGAATTTCATGGGCGATTAAGTTTAACTGTTGGATAAATTTAAAATTTATACTTAATATTGTAACTTGGAAATTTTTCAATGATAAATTGGTTAATCTTTAACAAATTGACATTTGAAAATTTGTTAAATCATTTTAGATATTTGAGAATTATAAAGTGATAAAGATTTTCAATTCTTAAACTAAATTATAAAAATTGGATTTATTTACTAATTTTTATTTATTTAATTAATATAAAAATAGCCATTTTGGGCACGGACTCGGATTTCGACGAAACCAGTTTCATCGGATCCGTATCGGTGAATTTTTATAGGGTTTCAAATTTCGTATCGATCGGACTTGTCGTTTGATCGTACGAACGCGAAACGCCTTGAAATCAATTTTATTAAAATCAATTTGAAATCAATTTGGAAATCTTGTTTTTAGCATAACTTCTTCATACGATCAAATTTGGACGTGAGACTTTTTCCATCGCGTTCAGAATATTTTTAAATACCTATCTGGATATATAGATTTAATAGATTCGGTTCCGGAGGCATAGCGGGCTTTTGGGCCATAGTTTGTTGCGTACGTTCACTCTTCTAGCCTATACGCTCTAACCTAACCCTAACTATAAATATACCATAATAAACCCTAGCCTCCTTCCTACTGTCAGTTGGATATACGTACATATTTCTTCATCTTCTCTCTTCCTCAATGGATGCATTTCAGATCCAAATTTCAAATCGCAAATCAAAAGCTGAAAATTTAAAGTCCTCCTAAAAATCCGAAAAAATTATATGTCGAACATCTCGACGATACGAATCAGCGGCTGCAATTTGTTTTTCCAGATTTTGCTTCGATCAACGGCAAAATCGCGGTCAAACCTAGAAATTCGAAACCTAAGCTTGAAATTGGGGCTTCTCGATTTAAGCCATAATCGATGAAATTGGTTCTGGGTATTGTAGTACTCGACGACAGGGTTCGTTCAAAGGTAGTTGGAGATGGTACGGTGGGACGAGGCGGCCGTAATCGATGAACTAGGGTTCGAAAACCCTAGTTTTCAGGTGGCGGCGCACGGCGAGTTAGGCGACCGGAACTTGGCCAGGGGTAGAGGACGTGGTCACGAGCACAACGGCAGTGGCTTTGTGGCATAAGGTGGCGTGTAGGGGCGGCAATTCACGGTCAAAGGTGCGTGTTCATGGGTTCGGCCTGCAGTTGTTCGTGCGCGAGTTTGAAAGCTGGGAGAGGGAACGCGTGATATCACTGGTGACGTGGCATGAGGGAGGGTGAGTTTTGTTTTAATTTATTTTGAATTTCAAATCGTTTTATGGCCATAGATTCTTCATACGTTATCCGTTTCACACGATTTTTTTTGCGTTAGGATCGTAATTTAATTCCGGACTTGATGACGCTGGTTTGGACAAATTCTGAGACGGGCGAATTTTTGGGTTTAAATCGGGTTTAAATTCAATTTAAATTCCAAAGGTGAGTGTTTTAACCCACTCACAATTACTAGAAGCTTTTATGTTTGTTAAATAAATTTTAGAAATGAATAGAAATTTATTTATGAGCTTTTGGGCATGTTATTTCATCCATATCTGTTGAATTGCATTTTTTTTGAATTTAGCTGTTAATTTAAATTGATTGATTGCATATTAATTGGCTGTTAGAAATTATTGTTTGCATAAGAACTGCTAGTTAACAGTTATGTAAATTATTATTGAGTAAACTGTTAGATAAATAGTTGATAAATTTAATTTGGGAAAAAAACTGACAGTTATTACCTGTTGTATATGTTCATAGATATATACTGTTATTGATTGAAATTGGTTGATGGTTGCGATTGGATGATGGATGTTGTTGATGAATGAATGTTTATTGCATATCATTAAATTTGCAAATTTATCATGCATATTTCATTTTTCGGGATTGTGGTTTGAAATGATAAAACCGCAAAGTTTTATTTTTAAATTGCGGATTGAAATGATAAATATCCGTATCACTTGACCATAGGATAGAAAATTATATACAGGCACCGCGGTCTATATATAACTATTTTAATGTGATTTCTATGGTTTGGATGGAATACGGTTTATAATAATCTTAAATTTTATACGGTATAAATATTTTTCTTCCGTATTTATGTACATGAAAAGTTGGAAATTTTGAAATAAAAAGGTGTATAAATTCCCTTAGTAAAATGGAAGAAAATTTAGAAAATGGAGTTGGATAAATTTATATCATATGTTTAAATGTTAAGTTTGGAAATTTAAGATATGATATTTATAATTGGATTTTTCCCAAGAAAAAAATTGAAATGAATATTCTAATATGAATTTGAATTGGAAAAATATTCTAATATAAATTGGAATCGAAAAATACATATGTTTTATTACTAGAAATTGGAGTTGTTTAAGGATTTATGTGAATATTCAAACTAAATAATAAAACATTTAATTTGTTGAAAGAATATATTCCAATTTTAGTTTTGAATATTAATACTCCAATGGATTTATATATATGGAAATTGAAATGGTTTTGGAACTTAAGAGTGATATCTAAATTATGGTCTTAACTTTAGATAAAGAAATATTTCCATAAAGCCATATAACTTATTTCTTTACAAAGTGACAGTAAAGTTAAGCCCTTGAAATTCATATACCGTTGAATATCCAAACCATTTGAGTTTTTAAAAGTTATGGTTTGAAATTATGGATTTCCAAAAATATTATGCTTTGAAAATATTCGATTTTCAGATATTATGAAGTTAAAGCCTTTTTATTATTGGAAAGAAATTATATTTGGGATAAGTGGTAAAATATGGTTTTGGGTTTTGGAATGATATCGTAATATTATGGTTTTGAAATGGATTATATTCTGGTTTTAAAAGTATAAACTGTTTTAAATAACCGCGGTGTTATAATAACGATGGGTTGGCAAAGAGACCGGGATCGGATATGGACATACTCTCTGTCGATACCGAAAACCACTTTGACTAACCGTGTACGCGGTGGAGATTCCAGAATGAAGTAGGTTGGTGGCGACGATTCCTGTAAGGTAAATACGTGGACCCGACTCCCGTGAGTTGGCATAAGGTGGCTAAAACAGGAGCGATCGACGGGTTAATGAGGTCATTCCTCTGATCGGACACTCCTCTTCGATATTATACTATGACTTTGGATTGATTCAGTGGCCACTTCTATTTTTTTGATTTGGGGAGTTGTTTCGAGGTGGGCGGTTGCTGCGGCTTCGCGTTACCATCGGCCCGGAAGCGTAATTGGTATATCTACCCTGGCATTGCCTAGTTGTGCCGTGTCACCTACCCTATCGCGCCTTGTACGAGTTTGGTTTTCTCCCGTAGCCCGTGTGGTATCCTCTAGTGGCTTCCCGATCAGGAGGGACTATGATATTGGATGGACTACTGGGACTATTACGTGTTAAGGGCTATATGGGTAACCCCTTAACGCTATTAAAAAGTAAGTTTATTTTATAAATAGACACTATTATAATAACGCAATATACTACATAGTAAATAGTTTAACGGATCCTTAGGAGATGTAAATCCCGAGCATCTCTTGAGTTACTGTACTCATATTTATTTCTGTTTATTTAACTCACATAAGATATTCTAGTCTGACTCGAGTGTTTTTGTCTTTTCAAATTCGCTCGGGTCAGTCCGAGCGTTTCAGGATTTGAAGATTTAGCTTTGGAGGACGAAGACGAAGATTTGTATTATTATTATTTATACTAGTGCACTACACCATTTAATTCCGCTGCATTGTTGTATTGGTATGTGTAACTCTGATATTTATTGCACAAGAAAAACGAATTATTTTGTAAAACAGTTTCATGAACTGTATATTTGATTATTATATTTTATCCTTCCGCTGTGAGATTCTGTTTTGTTTTATTTCTCCTCTGTTTTCTTATTTACCCCATAACAATCCGCCCTTGCGTATGCTTTGAATTGGCACGTGTGTCGGTTTAAAGTGTGCAAAAAGGCGGGATGTTACAGTTGGTATCAGAGCTTTGGTTTAGCGATAAACCTTGGCTTTGTGGGGTTTGACTCTTTGTTAATAGGGTAGAAATATCCTATGGGAGTCGCTGAGTGTATATATGAGAGAGCGTACTTGTTAGTATTAATAAAATTTTTTTGATATTGTGTTAATCTGTTCCGCTTTGTATTTATAAATTCTGGTTGATGCATGGGACGCTATGCCATCAATAGGGATTTCTAAACACTTAATAGGACAGGCCGACATAATATTAGTTTTTAATATAGGTGAATGAAATAATTTTGCCTATCATATTTTCTATATATAAAAATATTTTATAAAGATATATATATTTGGTTGCTATAGATTGGATGTTAGGCAATAAAAATATTTATAATAACTGAAGCTAAGTTGAAATTATGATAAATCAAATGGGAGATTTTAGAACTTAAGTCCGGGATTTTTGAAATGTGCTTTCAAAGAATTTATGAAAAATAATGATTTGGTTTATAAGAAATTTCTTATATAAAAAGTATAATTTGGAAGTATAATAATATTGTCATATATATGTTTTCCGATATGAATATTCCGTTTTAAATTCGGGAAATTTGTTTTAAAAGAAGATTTTGGGGAAATAAATTATGTACTTTTCTCTCCGTCGCTGGAAAATAAATTCGGTGATGACGGCCGCATCATCGACTTTCATTTTCGAGTTTCGAAGGGGAAAGGCCGCTGTAGTAAATACTACTACAGAATTGTTTTGAATTTATTTGAAATTTTAATTGTTTAAAGATAATTGGAGATATAAGAGTTGTAAGAAATTATATTATCTATTATTTTAAAGTAATTTTGAAATTTGACCCGGTATTAAATTCTTAAATTTCCATTAATAAATTGTTTAAAATTATGTTAGTGAAAAAAAAAGGGGTTAAGTAATAAATAAATTAAAACCTCTAATTTAATTAAGAGAATTATTGCAAGGATATAAAGAGAAAGTGAATACGTAGGAGAGAAAATAGTAATAAGGATTAACATTGAATTAAAGAATGGAGATTTAACTTGTATAAGTTCAATTTCAATTTCTTTAACATAAATAACTTACCCAAATATAAAAGTTGAAATGTTAAATAAGAAACTAGAATTGAATATTTTACAAGTAGGAATTTAGGAAAAATTGAAGTATTCAATAAACGACTGTATAAATAAGAATTTAATGGTATAAACTTAAGTTATGATTGAAATTTTACTAAAAAAAAAAAAAAAAAAAAAAAAAAAAAAATTAAGTTAAGAATTACTAATAGGTGATATGAACTTAAAGTAAATAAAATGAAATTCTAAATAAGAATTGATTGTAGGATTATTAACTTAAGTATGTTTTAATTTCCTCTATTCCAATATAATGGAAACCTCCACATTAAATAAATGAATGAGATTAAAGGTAAGTAACAAATATATATATATTAATTAAAGGAATTAAGAAGAAACATGTAAATTGTCACTTACATTCTTAAAATATATATAACTTACCATAAAATAAAAGTTGAAATGTTAGTAAGAATATGTAAAAGAAAATCTTGCAAGTAAAGCTTGAAGCAATAAAGGTATTCAATAAATTGCTGTTATTAATGAGAATTTATTTTATAAACTTAAGTAATAAAAGGAAACTTAAGTAATAAAAAGGAAATACAAATATAATGAATTTGGTGATAATTGGAAAATAAACTTGTAAGAAACAAAGAAATCCCTCATAAATGAAGGAAAGAAAAATCAAAACACTGAATTATGAAATAAATGTATAATGAGATATTTTGGTGTTGATTTGAATTGTTGGTTGATGTATGTTGTTGGGTAAGGAATTATGGAGTTGTTAGATTTACAAATAATCTATCTTTGTTCCATCTTAGGCTGTTGAGCAACGGATGTACTTGATAGTTATTCTTCATTCGTACAACTTCAGAATTTGAACCCGAACAACTAATTGTTGTTTGATTAAATGATTGTTTGTTGAATGTGGTGTGTGCTGTTGAGAAAAAAATTGTGGTTGTTGCATTTGATTGGATATGAATGATTGAATCCACCTAAACCTTTCACTGTAAAATAAATATTTAACCTTTTAGATTATATAAGTGAATACAGGGGTTGGAAGCAACTGCTACTGCTTTTGGTTCCAAAATAATAAGCGTTTTGCCCGACAAATAGGTACGTTTTCGGATTACGATTAAAGCGCTATTTATATATTTTCCAGTGTGGGATATTTTATTTTGGATATATGTAATATATTTGTATATTTGGATATTATATTTTCTCCAGAGTCCCTCCGTACAAAGGAGACTCTGCCAAAATTTTTCGTAAATTTTGGACTTAGAATTTTGTTAAAATATTTTTTCCAACTTTAATAATTCAAGTATTAAAGGATATGATTGATTATAAAACAAGTATATTTCATTAAAGGAAATTAATCCAGTAAAATATAAGTTAATAGTTGAAATTAGATATACTGTTTTATTATTCCTTCTCCCTTCCTTTTCCTTTTCGAGGACGAAAAGTTTTGAGTGGGGGAGAGTGTAACGACCCGGAATTTTCGTTAATTTAATTTACTCATTTTAACAGAGTTTAAATAATTTAATTTAGAAAAATTTAAGATCTGTGATTTTTAATGAAGCAAATGACTGAATGAAATGAAACCATGGGAATTTAAGTATAAGAATTTCCAGTTGGAACAAAATGACGAGAGAATTTAAGTGCTGAAAAATTGTTATTTATAGGCTAAGAAATTAATATAAGGAAACAAAATGGGAAGATTTCATTTATTTCATGGTTTTAATTCGTTTTTCTTTAATAAGTTGTAATTGAATTTAGTAGAAAATAATATGTATTAAACCTACTTATAGAATTCGGAGCTAATTCAAATGAATTTAAGTAGTGAAAGGGCTTTACCTGTATATAGATTTAATATGAGAAATAAAATGGGAATATTAGATTGAGTTAATGCAGAAAAAGGAATGTAAACGGTAATTAGAATAAATTAAGGAATTCTCTAACGCAAGTAATAATCTATACCTTGAATGGACGTTTCAATTTGATAAATTATTTAAATGAGATGTCTTAGTAAATAAATAATTAGGTCAATTAGTATGTGGTGAAATTTAATGTTGAAATAATTTTGTAGATAAGAGTTTAGGTGGAATGGGTTAATTTATGAAATAAAGGATAGAAATCATATAAAACGTTAAGCAAGTTGATTTAATGTGTAACGTAAGGTGTAAATGTAAATTCCAATGGAAACGTAACCTTATTCTAGGTAGAAATTTCAGGTATATTGATAAAGTGGAGTTTAGACACTTAGTAATAAATTTAGTACAGGAAAAACGAAATGGAAATATTGAATTTATTTAATTGGTATATATTACCCATTTATATGGTCTATTAAATCTAGTCGGGTATAAATGGCAATTAATTCCTTAAATTAGTGCAATCAATGTATGTTTAATTGATAACGATAAAAAGGTTGATTATATTCAGTGTGAACAACGTAAAATATTATCATAGCATGATCTTTGGTTTGAATAAAAAGGGTGGAAATCAGTTTGCTCGGATTTAGTGGAATTGGAAATTTAATAAGTGAAATTTTTGCAATCAGTGTAATAAAAGGTTACGTAAATAAATGGTAAATTTTTGATATTAATAAAATGATTTTTTTAGGAATTGAAATAAGTATTATAAATGGGCAAATTTAGTTACTTTAAAGTGAAACGGAAATTTTAACGTAATAGTTGAATGCAATATTAAATTCATCTAATTTATAATAAAGATTCGTTAGATTTATTTAATAGGAATTTTGGGACATTTAATAGATAATTGCTGATGTTGAATGGAAGTAAAGGAATTTCTAAAATTAAAATTTAGCAAACTTTTAAACCATTGCAAATTGATTAGGGATATAAAGAGTTGTTTATTTAATTGAGTTAAATTTTTGAAATTGCGTTATTGCAATTAAATGGGAATTTAATGTTGGACATTACGATTGTGGAGTTTAAGTTGCAAAATTTTGGATAACAATAATATTAGACCATGAACAAATTCCAAATTTTATACTTGGTGATAAATGAATTTCATGGGCGATTAAGTTTAACTGTTGGATAAATTTAAAATTTATACTTAATATTGTAACTTGGAAATTTTTCAATGATAAATTGGTTAATCTTTAACAAATTGACATTTGAAAATTTGTTAAATCATTTTAGATATTTGAGAATTATAAAGTGATAAAGATTTTCAATTCTTAAACTAAATTATAAAAATTGGATTTATTTACTAATTTTTATTTATTTAATTAATATAAAAATAGCCATTTTGGGCACGGACTCGGATTTCGACGAAACCAGTTTCATCGGATCCGTATCGGTGAATTTTTATAGGGTTTCAAATTTCGTATCGATCGGACTTGTCGTTTGATCGTACGAACGCGAAACGCCTTGAAATCAATTTTATTAAAATCAATTTGAAATCAATTTGGAAATCTTGTTTTTAGCATAACTTCTTCATACGATCAAATTTGGACGTGAGACTTTTTCCATCGCGTTCAGAATATTTTTAAATACCTATCTGGATATATAGATTTAATAGATTCGGTTCCGGAGGCATAGCGGGCTTTTGGGCCATAGTTTGTTGCGTACGTTCACTCTTCTAGCCTATACGCTCTAACCTAACCCTAACTATAAATATACCATAATAAACCCTAGCCTCCTTCCTACTGTCAGTTGGATATACGTACATATTTCTTCATCTTCTCTCTTCCTCAATGGATGCATTTCAGATCCAAATTTCAAATCGCAAATCAAAAGCTGAAAATTTAAAGTCCTCCTAAAAATCCGAAAAAATTATATGTCGAACATCTCGACGATACGAATCAGCGGCTGCAATTTGTTTTTCCAGATTTTGCTTCGATCAACGGCAAAATCGCGGTCAAACCTAGAAATTCGAAACCTAAGCTTGAAATTGGGGCTTCTCGATTTAAGCCATAATCGATGAAATTGGTTCTGGGTATTGTAGTACTCGACGACAGGGTTCGTTCAAAGGTAGTTGGAGATGGTACGGTGGGACGAGGCGGCCGTAATCGATGAACTAGGGTTCGAAAACCCTAGTTTTCAGGTGGCGGCGCACGGCGAGTTAGGCGACCGGAACTTGGCCAGGGGTAGAGGACGTGGTCACGAGCACAACGGCAGTGGCTTTGTGGCATAAGGTGGCGTGTAGGGGCGGCAATTCACGGTCAAAGGTGCGTGTTCATGGGTTCGGCCTGCAGTTGTTCGTGCGCGAGTTTGAAAGCTGGGAGAGGGAACGCGTGATATCACTGGTGACGTGGCATGAGGGAGGGTGAGTTTTGTTTTAATTTATTTTGAATTTCAAATCGTTTTATGGCCATAGATTCTTCATACGTTATCCGTTTCACACGATTTTTTTTGCGTTAGGATCGTAATTTAATTCCGGACTTGATGACGCTGGTTTGGACAAATTCTGAGACGGGCGAATTTTTGGGTTTAAATCGGGTTTAAATTCAATTTAAATTCCAAAGGTGAGTGTTTTAACCCACTCACAATTACTAGAAGCTTTTATGTTTGTTAAATAAATTTTAGAAATGAATAGAAATTTATTTATGAGCTTTTGGGCATGTTATTTCATCCATATCTGTTGAATTGCATTTTTTTTGAATTTAGCTGTTAATTTAAATTGATTGATTGCATATTAATTGGCTGTTAGAAATTATTGTTTGCATAAGAACTGCTAGTTAACAGTTATGTAAATTATTATTGAGTAAACTGTTAGATAAATAGTTGATAAATTTAATTTGGGAAAAAAACTGACAGTTATTACCTGTTGTATATGTTCATAGATATATACTGTTATTGATTGAAATTGGTTGATGGTTGCGATTGGATGATGGATGTTGTTGATGAATGAATGTTTATTGCATATCATTAAATTTGCAAATTTATCATGCATATTTCATTTTTCGGGATTGTGGTTTGAAATGATAAAACCGCAAAGTTTTATTTTTAAATTGCGGATTGAAATGATAAATATCCGTATCACTTGACCATAGGATAGAAAATTATATACAGGCACCGCGGTCTATATATAACTATTTTAATGTGATTTCTATGGTTTGGATGGAATACGGTTTATAATAATCTTAAATTTTATACGGTATAAATATTTTTCTTCCGTATTTATGTACATGAAAAGTTGGAAATTTTGAAATAAAAAGGTGTATAAATTCCCTTAGTAAAATGGAAGAAAATTTAGAAAATGGAGTTGGATAAATTTATATCATATGTTTAAATGTTAAGTTTGGAAATTTAAGATATGATATTTATAATTGGATTTTTCCCAAGAAAAAAATTGAAATGAATATTCTAATATGAATTTGAATTGGAAAAATATTCTAATATAAATTGGAATCGAAAAATACATATGTTTTATTACTAGAAATTGGAGTTGTTTAAGGATTTATGTGAATATTCAAACTAAATAATAAAACATTTAATTTGTTGAAAGAATATATTCCAATTTTAGTTTTGAATATTAATACTCCAATGGATTTATATATATGGAAATTGAAATGGTTTTGGAACTTAAGAGTGATATCTAAATTATGGTCTTAACTTTAGATAAAGAAATATTTCCATAAAGCCATATAACTTATTTCTTTACAAAGTGACAGTAAAGTTAAGCCCTTGAAATTCATATACCGTTGAATATCCAAACCATTTGAGTTTTTAAAAGTTATGGTTTGAAATTATGGATTTCCAAAAATATTATGCTTTGAAAATATTCGATTTTCAGATATTATGAAGTTAAAGCCTTTTTATTATTGGAAAGAAATTATATTTGGGATAAGTGGTAAAATATGGTTTTGGGTTTTGGAATGATATCGTAATATTATGGTTTTGAAATGGATTATATTCTGGTTTTAAAAGTATAAACTGTTTTAAATAACCGCGGTGTTATAATAACGATGGGTTGGCAAAGAGACCGGGATCGGATATGGACATACTCTCTGTCGATACCGAAAACCACTTTGACTAACCGTGTACGCGGTGGAGATTCCAGAATGAAGTAGGTTGGTGGCGACGATTCCTGTAAGGTAAATACGTGGACCCGACTCCCGTGAGTTGGCATAAGGTGGCTAAAACAGGAGCGATCGACGGGTTAATGAGGTCATTCCTCTGATCGGACACTCCTCTTCGATATTATACTATGACTTTGGATTTATTCAGTGGCCACTTCTATTTTTTTGATTTGGGGAGTTGTTTCGAGGTGGGCGGTTGCTGCGGCTTCGCGTTACCATCGGCCCGGAAGCGTAATTGGTATATCTACCCTGGCATTGCCTAGTTGTGCCGTGTCACCTACCCTATCGCGCCTTGTACGAGTTTGGTTTTCTCCCGTAGCCCGTGTGGTATCCTCTAGTGGCTTCCCGATCAGGAGGGACTATGATATTGGATGGACTACTGGGACTATTACGTGTTAAGGGCTATATGGGTAACCCCTTAACGCTATTAAAAAGTAAGTTTATTTTATAAATAGACACTATTATAATAACGCAATATACTACATAGTAAATAGTTTAACGGATCCTTAGGAGATGTAAATCCCGAGCATCTCTTGAGTTACTGTACTCATATTTATTTCTGTTTATTTAACTCACATAAGATATTCTAGTCTGACTCGAGTGTTTTTGTCTTTTCAAATTCGCTCGGGTCAGTCCGAGCGTTTCAGGATTTGAAGATTTAGCTTTGGAGGACGAAGACGAAGATTTGTATTATTATTATTTATACTAGTGCACTACACCATTTAATTCCGCTGCATTGTTGTATTGGTATGTGTAACTCTGATATTTATTGCACAAGAAAAACGAATTATTTTGTAAAACAGTTTCATGAACTGTATATTTGATTATTATATTTTATCCTTCCGCTGTGAGATTCTGTTTTGTTTTATTTCTCCTCTGTTTTCTTATTTACCCCATAACAATCCGCCCTTGCGTATGCTTTGAATTGGCACGTGTGTCGGTTTAAAGTGTGCAAAAAGGCGGGATGTTACAGTTTCAACCCATAATAAATTCTATATTGCAGGGAACTTGCAGGGTGATAACAGATATGATAATAATATAACAGACATATATCCTCAATAACAATATAATATAAACTACGCGATATGTTGTCATATCCCATAGCTGAACAGTTATATATAGTAGCATATAACAATTTAAAATTAATAACAGCATATTTCAATTGTCGTTTCAATTGAAATCAAATTTAATAAATAAAAGAACGTTAATCGTGAGTGATTTCTCACCTTTCGAGGCTAGAGGCTATAGAAGATAGACAACACAACAAGCTAAAAATTTCAAGGCAACGCTAGATTGGCACAAATTCAACAAAGCTGAGAGATAAGAATTTAGTGAAAATGAATTAGAACCATCTTGATATGACAGAAAATGATGTATGCAATTTTATTATTTATTATTAAAATCAATTTAATCACATATCTCAAATTAAAATTTAATTCAAAACTTCGAACAATGTCTCCGTATATATATATCTTTTAAAACCAATTAACGTATAATCATATAGACATTTGCGAACAAAATTTTATATTATGTATGCACACACATATATATAAAGTTATATAAACTTAAATAGAAAATATACAAACGCGATTGTATTACAAGTTTCCAACAATATATATTTTCCGTTTTAAAATATTAGGAATACTACAAACCATAATTTATTATAGCTAACATATAACTTAAAATATAATTAACAAATATATATACACAAACGTACATAAGGTATAAATATATACATATGTACACTCAGTGACCCTATCTAACCCAATAGGTAAAATCCAAACTAATATAACTTATTTTAAAAAAAAACTTATAAACACTGTCTATATCATACTTAAACAAAATCAATATATACCACTGTAAATATATAAACAATATAACATATATTCATTGTCGAACCATATTTTCCTATTTCTATGATATATAAAAATAGATCATATAACTGTTTATATAAAAGTATTTACGTAATTATAATATTAATAAACCCATGCTTTATCTGTACAAATCCACTTATATTCTTATACAACATATAACTTTATATATGTGTACCTTATACCCTATAACACTTATATATTTTAAAACAAAACAGAGAATATAGTGTGTAATATATACATATTTTCTTTCATAAACATACAGCAACGTGTGTGTGTGTGTATGTGTGTGTGTGTAAGCATATAACTAACGTACACAGTATATATTATAATATACCATAGGTTTATAAAAATATATATACTTACGCAAAAGAAGGAGTACACGATCTAAGTGGCTACGGAGGAGCACGAGGGGTGGAAGATTAGGGAGGAGCTGCGGAGCGATGGTTTTGAGAAGCTAACAGAGGGGGAGGAAAAAAAAGAAACAGAGAAGAGAAGAAATGGCCACAGAGAAATATAAGGGAGAAGATCAATATTTAAAAGCTGGAATAAGAAACGTAAAATGGAATGAGCGAAATGAATGCAAAAAGTATATTAGTTTGATATTCGAATGACGGTCATAAAAATGGAAATTTGGGTATAGGTAATGGCTGGCTATAATCAAATATTCACGTTTTGATGGATTGCTTTCCTTTAAGCAATAAAGACAGGGAGAGAAAGAATAGATAAAGGCAACAAATCTATCAATCAAAGAAAATGGAAAAGTTTGAACTTGTACGCAAATAAATAGATATAGAACGATGTAGGTGAGTTGGCTGCTCTGGGTAAAAATGCTTAATAATTTTTATGAATCAAATAGGCATGAACAGACTACAACATGCAGTTAACTAATTGATTGTCTGTAACCATGCAAGCAAGAAATGAGATAATAATTAAAGGTTTTTTTTGATTGCCGAAGGAAAGAAGGAAAGGAAGACCAATAGGCTGAGAATAATACCATAATTACCCTAGTGAACAGAGGAAAGAAATTTAAAACAAAAATATAGATAAAGGTTGAGTGAATGGACACGGTCACCTGCTTGAATCACGTGAAATAATTAAAGAAAATGAAGTGGCTACAGGAAACGAATGATTTCTTCCTATTTTTGAATTAATGTCTACGTAGCCAATTTTTAAGCAAAACGGAAACGTACAAAAAAATAATAAATTGAAATGACCGTTGATTCAGCAACGTTATTAAAGCAATTTATTATATTGCTTAGGCTGCACGGTGAAGATTTGGAAGAGACGTGTTTCACAATGTAACCGTTTTTAAGAAATAAATATATTACTTTAAAACAGAAGAACTGACCAAAAATGAACGTAAACGTCTACAATTTATATATTTTGATATTCAAAATAATTATAGGATGGCAACAGTCACCCTAGATTTAGTTGAGAAATAAAGCAATTAATTGCTGGCTGGACCGTAAGTTCCATATTTGAAAGTAAAGAAAAAGATAAGTATGGAATGGAAGGATACGTTATAAAGGCAAAATGAACCGTTTGGAAAAAAATAAAAGAAATGATGTCAAATAAAACAGCTGTGCCTTGAATTTCCCAAAATAAATTATTAGAGCAATTTATGGGTTGATTGGACAGTGTGTTTCAAAATTTCAAGGAAATGAGTAATATATTTGAAAATACTAACATAGCCTATATATACGTACCTACTAGAATTCACACAATAAATAATGGATCCTATACCCAAACTTAACTTTCCGTGTATATATGCACATTAAGACCAAATTTTTCTTTGAATCAAAAATCCATACTTGCTTTCAAAACTAAATTTCAAAACCACCATTTGGTGTATAAACAGAACATAATATTTTTCCTTTTTTTCTTCTTTTTATTAATAATAAATCAAACATTATTTAATAATTTACCATAACTCAACATATCCATTAGTTATCAATTTTAGTTCATTTGCTAGAGGTTAACTTATTTGAATTACAACAATACAATTGAACTATTGTTTCTTCTTAAATTTTATTCAATAGATCAATATTTACAATTAATAATTATTATTAAATTCTTAACATTTGTGTATCAAATCCAATTTTAGACAAATTTGAAATCAAGTTATAAATCAAATCTAAAATTTCAAATTCAATAGTTCAAATCAATCCAATTAAGTAGAATTCTTAACTAAATACCATTTCAAATAAATTCAACTTTATCTTCTCAACCTTAACTTATTCAAATTATTACAACAATCAATTTTTGAAATATAAATTTAAGTAAATACTTAAACATATTATATGGATTGATTCAATCTCAATAATATTATTATTAAATCTATATATAAAATTTCCATTTATATATAATATTTTAAGACCCAATATTTATTAAAACCATATATTTCCTTTAAAGCTATAGAAATTATTTTCAAACATTTTTATATTTATAAGTGGACCAACGGTGTCTGTATATAATATCCTACCCTATGGTCAAGGGATACAGATATTTATCATTTCAATACGAATTTTAAATATATGGGTAGATATCACTTCGACCCGCAATCCCAAATTCAATTTAATTGAAAATCGCTTGGATTTATCATTTCAGCCCACAACGAAATTCTCCTATTCTAAAGTTTATTCAGGTATGTATCATTTCAACCCATAATGAATTCTATATTACAGGGAACTTGCAGGGTGATAACAGATATGATAATAATATAACAGACATATATCCTCAATAACAATATAATATAAACTACAGGATATGGTGTCATATCCCATAGGTGAACAGTTATATATAGTAGCATATAACAATTTAAAATTAATGTAACGACCCGTAAATTTCGACAATTTAATTTGTTAATTTAATAGGATTTTGTAATTAATTTTTAATAGAAATAATAAAGGGGTAAATTTATATTGAAATGAAGGCTAAAATAAAATATATGAATGGTAATTAAAGCCTTTATTTGTAATATGAATAAAATTGCAATAAATAAAATGGTAAGTATTGTATTTGTATATAAGGTGAATTGAATAAACCTATTTATTGGAACCTTGTTTATTGATATGCGAATGTATAATAAATGAGTTGTTGCAAGATATTGAAACTTATATAGAATTCTAAATAATGAATGGTGGAAAGGATTATACAGGTGTATAATTTAATGCGAAAAAGGAAAGTATTTAATTGATTTTGTAGTAAAAACATTTAATCGGAAATTGGAATAAATGTATATAATGAGAGTTGTTGAAATAATTGTTGTAGAGAATAAATTACAAATGTATAAATTGCATAATGGTGACAACTATTGTTCGTTACCAATGCATTTAATTATAGCGATTAAATGTAATTAATCATTGCCTTTTTGTAAGATTAAGAAAATAACTGAAAATTTTGAAGGTAAAATCAATAGAAAGGTTAACTATATGCATAAGATGGAAAGTTGAACAGAATTCTAATAAATGATAATAATGGAAAACGTATACAATCAATGTAGGTAATTAGTAATTACAATGTTGTTGAAAGTAATAAACGTTCCTTTGTTGATAATTTATAACGTAACGCAAAGAGTAAGTGTACTCATTAGAATATTAATTGCAATTGGATAGAGATTTTAAGTAACAATGTTAATGCAATGTAAGTAATGCTAATTTAAGTCAATAATAAGGAATCGGGATAAATTCAAAATGTGTAACATATGGCTTGTAACGTATATTATAAATTACCTGCTTATTTGTTAATGGAATTAGAATTTGTAATAAGTGATAATAAAATAAATGAACGTCACATTAATGGAAAATGAAATAATGTTCGTTTTAAATGTTGAGTAATTATAGGATCGCATTTATTATAAGCGTTACTTTAATTATTATGATTAATTGTGAAATTAATACGAGAAGATGTAAAGTAATAATTAGGGAAGTAATATGTTATAAATTAAATATAACCTACACTTAATTGTAAGTAAATCAAGGTGATAAAATTTATGAATTATAGAATTTGAATTTTAATAGTGAGTTAATTTATATAATTTATATTAGTTGGATTTATTGCAAATGAATAAAAATCAAATATGTAATTATTACGTTAATTTAAAAATTAAGTTGAAAACGGGAAATATTTATGCGATAATTTTAAATCCAATGATAAACCCTTATATTTGAAATATATGAATGAAATAATCATTGTTTCCTTTAATTTAATAGAATTATTAGAAAGTTAATTTAAAATTTTGAATTTAACGAAGTTGAGAATTTATATTTAAATTTATAAATGAATCATCTAAATTCACATTTTTAATTTGTTTAAAATCGTTGTAAATGATTGAGGAATCATAAGTGATAAAAATTTCCAATTCTAAAACTGAAAAAAAATATTAGGTTTATTTACTAATTATTAAATTATTTAATTAATAGGAAAATAGCCATTTTGGCCACCGACTCGGATTACGACGAAAACGGTGAATTATAATAGTGTTTCAAGTTTCGTAGCGATCGGACTTGTCGTTTGATCGTACGGACTCGAAACGCCTTGAAATTTATGCATTTGAAATCAATTTGAAAATATTGTTTTAACATAACTTCTTCATACGATGGAATTTGGGCTTGAAACTTGTTCCATCGCGTTTAAAATATTTAAAAACATCTATTTTGATATATGGGATGATTCATTTTCGTTCCAGAGCCGAAACGGACTTTTCAGGGGCATTTTTGTCATTCAAACAAATTGACTTGAACAGTAACCTACAAAAATGATGGAATTAGGCTTCGAAACTAGTACCATTGCGTTCAGAAGGCTTTTTTATATTAGGATCGCCTGTCAGCACGCTTAAATTGGACTCTGGCCCGTTTTTGACATTAAACTCTATAAATACGCACGCAAACCGAGACAGTTTCATTATTATTTTATTTCAGAAACCCTAATTCTATACCATGGCTGCCACTTATTCAATTGCCAGAAATTGCTTATCTTCTTTCCTCAATATCTTTCAATCTGTTCAACGAAATCGAAAAATTCCAAAAGCAAAGTTGTAGACCTTGGCGAGCTCTTTAAATCCATACGGTTGATCTATGCTATTGGACCACGGATTCGCCAGAATCTAGCTCGGAAGCATGGACGCATTTTCTTGGATTGCGTGCAAACGATAACGAGTGGTGATGTGAAACTTGGTCCGTAGGTGGCTCTCAAGGTGGCGCACACACTGGTAGTCGCTGATCGAACTCTATATGTCTCGAGCTGCGTGCGCACGGAAGAAGGTGGCGCGTGCGTGATGGGTTAGTAGGTTCGTGGATAAGGAAGAATAGGATGGTACGTTATATTTTTTATGTGTTAATTAATTATGTTATATTAAAATTTAAATATTTTAACTCGAATAACTTTTGCATACGAGCTCGGATTGACGCGCGGTTTTCTCCTATGCGTTCGTATCAAAATTCCGGACACTTTACCGTTGGTTTGGACGGATTTGGAGACTTTCAAATTTTTGGGTTTAAATCGGTTTTGAATTCGATTTAAATTCAAAAGGTGAGTTTTTTAACCCACTCACAACTTCTAAATTTTCTTATGTTTGTTAAATTGATTTATGATATGAGTAAATTCATTTATGACTGTTTGGCATATTTTATTCATCATCTCAGTTAGATTGCGTTCATTTAAAATTAAATTGTTATTTAATTTTATTATTGCATATAAATAGACAATTAAATTTATTTATTTTGCATATAAACTACCAATTTAACAGTTATTAATTTACTATTGAATATAAACTGTTCGTTGATATCTGTTATTTTTATATGCTATATATTGATGTTTGTTTAAATTGATGAAGATTGAAATAAATTGGTTGATGATTGATATTGGGTGAATGGATGATGTGTTCTATATCATATAAACTGCAAGTTATTATGCATTTTCATTTCATTCGGGATTGCGGTTTGAAATGATATACAACCGCATTTTTATTTTTAAATTGCGGATTGAAACGATAAATATCCGTATCACTTGACCATAGGATAGAAAATTATATACAGGCACCGCGGTATATATATAAAATTATTTTTGAAATGATTTTATGGTTTGGATATGATACGGTTTAATAAATTTCAAATTTGGATATGATATAAATATATTTTATATATACATATATAGTTAAATTGTTGAATTTAAGCTATGCATAAATCTGTTAAATAAAAATGAATAAGTTGAAAAATGGAATTTGATAATTTATATTGTATGATTAAGTACAGGTTTAATATCTTGTATATATATATAAAGTTTTAAATGATTCAAATCAATTAAGATTGAAAGATAAATTGGAAATTTAATTGGAATTGAGCTTATTTGAAAATTTAACTCCATAAGTTGATGTTAACTTATAAAAATTAAAAAATTTAAAGGTATGGTATTTATAACTGGATTTAATGAACAATTCTAGTATAAATAAATGGAAGGAAATATTAGTGTTAATAAATTTACTTTTTTTTAAGTGGTTACGGATTTATCATGTAAAACTTTTAAACTAAATAATAGGAAAATGAATTGTTGATTTGAAATTCCCAACCTTAGTTTTGAAATTCATTAAACACTCAAAGTTTGAGAATATTGAAATCGAAGTGTTTTATTTAACTGAAAGTGAATCTAAAAGGTATGGGTTTAGACTGAATTTAAAGTGAATAAAAATTTGTGAAGGTGTGGAAATTATTTACCTTTAAAGAAAATTTTAAATTCAACTATTTTATTTTATATACTATTGTATCCAAACCATTTAAGTTTGAAAGTTATGGTTTTAAAACTATGGATTTCGAAGTATTTTGTTGAAAGTTAAAATTCAAATATTTGGTTTCGAGGTATTATAAATTTTAAAAGTGGCATGATTCTGGAAAAGAAATACATTTGAAATAAAATGATATCATATTTATTTGGGATTTTAAAAGGAAATGATATCCTATTTATGGGTCTTAAAAAATGGATAATTATAATCTGGTTTTGAAAGTATAATTATTTTTAAAATGACCGCGGTGTTATAATTACGTTTGGTTGTTGAAGAGACTAGGATCGAAAGTTGTCATACTCTCTGCCAACTCCGTAAACCACTTTAACAACCGTGTACGCGGTGGAGATTCCAGAATGAAGTAGGTTGGTGGCGGCGTTTCCTGTAAGGTAAATACGTGGACCCAACTCCCGTGAGTTGGCATAAGGTGGCTAAAACAGGAGCGATTGACGGGTTGATAAGGTAGCACCTTTGATCGGACACATCCCTTCGATACTATACTTTGACTCTTGGATTGATTCGGTGGCCACTATTGATTTTTTTATTAGGGGTGTGGCTCGAGGTGGGTGGTAGTTGCGGCTACGCGTTACCACCGACCCGGAAGCGTAATTGGTATATCTACCCTGGCATTGCCTAGTTGTGCCGTGTCGCCTACCCTAGCGCGCCTTATACGATTTTGGTTTTGTACCATACCTATGGAGTGCCCTCTGACGATGCCCAGTACAGGGGAGATTACGGTACTGTATAGACTATGGTAATATATAAATGTGTTAAGGTGGAAAATATAAAGCCTTAACGCTATTTAAAAGTAAGTTTATTTTACATTTAGACACTATTATAATAGCGAAATATACTGCATAGTAAATAGTTTAACGGATCCTTAAGAAATGTAAATCCCGAGCATCTTTTGAGTTACTGCACTCATATTTATTTCTGTTAATTTAACTTACATCAGATCTTTTAGTTCTGACTCGAGTGTTTTGTCTTTTCAATTCGCTCGGGTCAGTCCGAGCGTTTCAGGATTTGAAGATTTTATTCTGGAGGACAAAGATGAAGGTCTGTAGTATTATTCTCTACTATATTATTCCACCTCACCATTTAATTCTGCTGCATTAATTATTATTCTCTGGTATGTGTACTCTGATATGTATTGTATAAATATAATCAAAGGTTTTGTAAAACAGCTTCATGAACTGTATATTTGACTATTATATTTTATCCTTCCGCTGTGAGATTCTATTTTTGTTTTATTTCTTTCCATGTTTTTCTTATTTACCCCATAACAATCCGTCCTTCCGTATGGTCTGAATCGACATGTGTGTCGATTTAAGTTGCGCGAAAGGGCGGGTTGTTACAGTTGGTATCAGAGCTTTGGTTTAGCGATAAACCTTAGCTTTGTGGGGTCTAACTCTTTATTAATAGGGTAGTAATACCATATGGGAGTCGCTGAGTGTATATATGAGAGAGCGTATTTGTTTGTGTTATAAGAGGTTTTAATATTGTGTTAATTTGTTCCGTTTTGTGTTTATAAATTCTGGTTGATGCATGGGACGCTATGACATCAATAGGGATTTCTAAACACTTAATAGGACAGACCGACATAATATTTGTTTTTAATATAGGTGATCGAAATAATTTTGCCTATTATATTTTCTATATATAAAATAAAATTTTCAAATGATATCTATATTTGGCTGCAATAGTTTGGTTGTTAGGTAATAAAGTGTATAAATAATAATAGAAATAAGATTGAAAAATAAAATAAATGAAATTTGGAAATTTAGAACTTAAGATCCGGGGTTTTGAAATTTTTCGAATAAATTTTCGAATATAATAATAATGTTTATAAATACTTTCTGATATAAATATTTATTATAATTCGAAAGAATTGTTTTAAAGAAGATTTTGGAGAAATAAGTTTGTACTTTCCTCTATGTCGCTGGAAAATAATTTCGGTGATGGCGGCCGCATCATCGACTTTCATTTTCAAGTTTCGAAGGGGAAAGGCCACTGTAGTAGTTTTACTGCAGATTCATTTTTGAAAAAATATATAAATTTTGAATTGTTTTAAATATAACTAGAGATATATAAGTTGTAAGAATATATTTATCGATTATTTTAAAATAATTTGAAATTTAACCCGGTATTAAATTCTTAAATTTCCATTAATTAATTATTTCAATTAGTGTAGTGAAATGAAAGGTAAGAAATTAATAATTGAAACCTCTAATTTAGATAAGAAATTTAAGGTTAAGTTATAAAGGAAATAAAAAGGAAGTTGAAATTGTAACTTATAAGGAAAAGGTAAAAATTTATTAAATAATGAATTAATTTAAAAAGTAATGGGAAAACTTGCATAAGTTTCAATTACATTCTTAAAGAAATATATATAACTTACCAAAAGATATAAAAGGTTGAAAATGTTAATAAGAAAATGTAATAGATATTATAGAAGTAATTAACTTGAGGTAATGAAAATAATTAATGGAATTCCTTAATAAATCGGAATTGATGTGTAGTGTATAAACTTAAGTATAATTGAACGCTACTAATTACATATAATGGGAAGTAGGTATTGTAAGTAAGCAATTATAAATTTAAGTGAATAGGTTGGGGTTAAGTATGAATAAAATAAGAAAATTTTGACTATAAACTTAGGTTAATGAATTTGCCTACTAAGAATTCAATTGAATGGGAATAAAATAAATAAATGAATAAAAGAAGAAATTTACATGACATTAAAATGAAAAAAAATTGAATATTGTAAGTGATAAATGAAAATTTTAAGTAATCACTGAATGAATGAAAAGGAAATCAAACAACTAATGTATGAAATAAAATTAATAATAGTTAATTTGATTGTTAGTAGGAATTATTGTTGTTTGGTTATGGTTGTTTGGGTAAGATACCTTAAAATTTGGATTTGAGTGAATGAATAATCTATTTAGTTTTTCTAAGACTGTTGAGTAATGCGCTAGTAGTTTATTCTTCATTCCGTACAATTTAAAAGTTTTAAACCCGAACAACTATTTGTCTGTTTGATTGAATGGTTGTTTTATATTTGTTGTGTATGCTGTTTGTGAAATCGATGGTTGTTGTGTTGACTTTTTGTTATCGATTGAAACCACATAAATATTTCACTTTATATAAATTTTTAACCCTTTGTAGTTTATAAGTGAAAATGCAGGTTATGGAAGCAATTGCTACTGCTTTTGGATCCATAAATTAAGCGTAAATTGCCCGACAAATAGGTACGTTTTCGGACTACGGTTTATAGCGATATTTTATATATTTTCCCGTGTTGGGATATAATATTTTGGGTATTATATGTGATATTTTGTTATATTTAATATTTTATTTTCTCCCGAGCCTTTCCGTACAAAGGAGACTCTGCCAAAAATTTTCTTAAATTGTGAACTTAGAAATATTTTGAAAATATTTTCCAAAAATTGAGATATTTTATCTAAATTAATTAATTTTATAAATTTAATTGCTTATAAAGTTAATGTGTGAATAAAGTATATTGATTTCTTAGTTCTTCGTTTCCCTTCTTTTCCTTTTCGGGGACGAAAAGTTTTGAGTGGGGGAGAGTGTAACGACCCGTAAATTTCGACAATTTAATTTGTTAATATAATAGGATGTTGTAATTAATTTTTAATAGAAATAATAAAGGGGGTAAATTTATATTTAAATGAAGGCTTAAATAAAATATATGAATGGTAACTAAAGCCTTTATTTGTAATATGAATGAAATTCAATAAATAAAATGGTAAGTATTGTACCTGTATATAAGGTGAATCGAATAAAACCTATTTACTGGAACCTTGTTTATTGATATGCGAATGTATAATAAATGAGTTATTGCAAGAGATTGAAACTTAAATAGAATTCTAAATAATGAATAGTGGAAAGGATTATTGTGACATCCCGGGATTTTGACCCTATTATTATAATAAGTTTTTGATCAAATTTAATTAAAATACAAGATGTTTAATTTTAAATAAATTAGAATTTGGATATTATTAGTTGTATATGTATTATAAAGGAATAGAACTTCAAAATATAAAATAGACTCTTTAATAACATTTAAAATTTAATCTGTTTTATTTAATTAAATTAAAAGCTTTGTATGAATGACATTTAATCTCAGATATATGAATACAGATAATAATAAGTATAATAACACAATCTTCTTTAAAGTAAATATAAATATATTACAAATCAAATATTGGAAAATTTAACTTTGAATAAAAATAAGATCAAGAAATGTTTCTAACAACAATTTGTATAATTAATATAGCAATAAGCTTATAAATATTGAATATAAGTACAATATAAAATATAGTTATAAACATAAGTCTACATGAACATTAGTTCAAACTATAATTTGAATATAGTAGAAATAAAAATGTGACTATGTTAAGATCAAATACCTTTAAACAAAATTAACTGCTCAACAAACATTTTTGTTTATATGTTAACTTAAGTATGAAGTCAAAATGTATAAAAACTGCAAATATCTTTGTAAACATATATGTCAGCAAATACTAATTAGTGTTAACCAAAATGAAATATTTTAGTACAAACCAGAACTGCAAGTACCTCTACAAAGTAAACAAGTTGTCTGCAAAACATTAAAAAAAAACAAAAAAGTGTAAACCTATATGAATACACTTAGTACAAGCACAAACAATAGTTTGCAAGTATCTTTGTACTTAATATATGTGTCAGCCAACACTAATTAGGGTATGCTAATTCAAAGACATAAACATTAATTAGCACACATTTTTGTCTGGAAAAAAATATCTTCCAGCCGAGTTATGCCTTTCATTTCAGGTTTTAATACATATAAAAATAAAATAAAATAAAATAAAGCAAGATTTTATGCCAAGTCAAAGCCTGTTCCTGAAGACAGCTTGTTCAAGGCCATATATAGATGTATTCATCATTCTATTTGCATATAGATCATTTAGTTCGGTCCATAACTTCTTAAGTTAAGCCCGAGGAGAAAAAAAAAGCAAAGTAGTATAAACAAATTTCATATTATCAAGTTCAAACAGAATTCAGAATGCAATAAGTTTACTGAAACTCAAATTTCAACTGCTGTTTTCTTGCATCATCCTCTGTTTCAAGTTCCTACTACAATCTTGGGTGAGTAAACTATTTCTAATCTAACTCTTATTTTGTAGTTTATGAAGATTTTGTTATGTATATGTTAAAAGTTTTGGATTGCTTGCTAAATACAGGATGTTCTTATAACTGTTCTTTCTGATTTTAAGATTGCTGTCGAGTCAAAGAAAGTAAAGAATATTTCTTACTTTTATATGAAATCATATCCTGTAATTAGTAATTTGACTAAATAAAATTTGTTAAAGCTTCAGATTAAGGTTTGAAGTTGTTTTTTTTAGATAACTGTAAAATTTAAACACTGAAACTTCAACTTACAGCAAAAAGTAAATATTAATAAAAATTCGAATAGCATAAATTTTAAATTCGAATTCATGTCTTGAATCAACACTTAGTAATATGATTTTTAAGACTAGAATTGTAATTTTTAGTTAACTATGTATAAAGTAGTTCATCAGTAAACCATATATGCTATTTCATGAATTTCAGATAATTCATTTAATAATTTTTGATGAAATTGAAGTGTAGATAGAGTGATGTTGTGAGATCACCCGAAAATTGTTAAAATAATTTTCAAATACAACATTTGTTGAGGGGAAACAAAAGTAGGGTTTATGGGTTCTGTTTTTCGAGCTCTTTCATTCGATGGTTGCGTCGCCGTGGCACAACCGAGTGCGATGAAATTTTGGGAGAAGTTAGTGTGTGTTGACGTCGTTGTACGGCCGAAGCCTTGTCGTGTCAGGTGGCGGCGATCGCGAGGGCGAAGGGAACTTGTCTAACGTGGTTTTGTTGCAGTTCACCTTTTTAGTCGAATTTTGATTTCGCGCGTTTGGGGTTGAACTGGACTTCGTATTCGAGTGTGGGGATGGCAAGAGATTTTTTGGTGGCGTGGGCGCGGTGGTGGACCGCCGTGCACGTGCACGATGGCGGAGATGTTCGCGTTTTGGGTCGACTCGAGGAAAATCCGAGTATGATCGTTCTTTGCTTCGGGATTTTTGCTGGGTCGAGTGTTAAATACGTGCGTGTGTTTATAAGTTTTTAACAGTTTTTAAAACTTAAGTTTTTTTTTTAAAAAAAAAGCAGTTGAAGTAAGAAAGAGGGAAGAAGAAGAGAGGATGAGGAGTTTTAACGCGGGAAGTTGCTGGGTTATCTCGAGTCCTACCCGAGGTGAGCGCGATGTTGACTTCGGGTTTAAGATTGCAGAATTTTTCCTAACGGTAATATGAAAGTAGACGTAATTCAGTTAAGTATAAACTTTGTTATTAAGTGTTAAACAATTTGTTCTAAGACCTGATAAACTTTAAAGTTTTGCTGAAACAAAATTGAGTAATTAATTTAAAAATGGAAGTTAATTATGTATGTAATAAAATTTATAATTGTAATTTAATAAGTAGTTCAAAACTTAATTGAATTAGTAATTAAAGATTTTAATGATAATCTTGTGAAATCATTTGTAATTGAGAATTTAATTAATCATTTGAAGTTGATTAATTGACAAATCGTAGTTAACGAATTAATTAAATAATTAATGAGTGAACGATTAAGTTAATTAGTAAGTAATGATTAGTTAAGCAATTAATAATAATTAATTATGTAATTGAGTTTTATAAATCAATAATTAAGATTATTGATTAATAATTAATTCATTAATTAAGTGAATAATTAATAGGTAATTAATGAATTGAAATAAGTTAATTTATTAGTAATTAATTAAGCAAAGAATAAAATATAATTCATTCTTAAGTATGCAATTAAGTTTAAAACAAATCAAACTTGTGGATATGAATCGATGATTATACTGATTGCCTCTGACGTTATTTATATGCGGTGATGTTCTGTGATATTCTGTATATATCTGTGATAATTTTGTATGATTTACCTGCGTTAAATTGCTATATGATTTATCTGATGTTATTTATCTGTGTTGAACTGCTATGTGAATTCAATTGTTGAATTTAAACTATTAAGTTAATTAGACAACATGGACTTTAAAATGGCGTTTGGATTTCGATGAGACCGGGATCGGGTATCCAATTGATATTCTGAAAACCACATCGATCCAAATTAAACGTTAGGTCGTGTAATCTCAAGTGAAGATCGAGATGGTGTTTTCAGAATGCAAGGGTTATCGTCGTTAACTCTAAGGGTGATTCCAAAACGAGTGTAACGAGATAATGCCTTCGGTTTCGTTCGAACCCGGAATGAACTTGTATGGATTGAATGCTTTCAGCACATCGTCAGGCGGACGATGAGCATTCTAAGTGATATGTTCTCTAAAGGTAATCGCAGCCTCAAGCCTCATCAACCAGGAATGGCTAAAACAGGGGAGGTGCAGCAAGGTTAGGTGGGTCATGCCCAAGCAGGACGAGGTATACCCCTGTCTAGATGTCCCTTTTTATTCGGCTGTGTGGGCGGTTGGATGTACACCAACTGTGGGTTTATCTTGTTTGGGACTTTTCAGTAAGGAATGGTTCCGGCCTTGTGTTGCAGGGGAGTTAGGGTGGCTCCTCGGTACTGTGATCTACACCACGTACTGTGACGGGCGGTACCTCAGTAGCCCTGCCATTGTATGGGATCCAATTTCCAATAAGTGTCGTACGTTTTGACTGTACCCAACTATGTTGAAATGTGAGATGTAAGCATTTCAGCTATTTCTGTATTTTACTTGAAAACCCTAGACACTATTATAATATCACTGGATTTCCTATGTAGTGTTTTAGTTAGCGTAAGGTAAAAACTTACCCGTATTTATTTGTGGGGAGTCTTACGTGATACTTTTATTTTAAATGATTTTCAAAGTTAAACAACTTTAACCCATTTACTCATACCAGACCCATGTCTGACCTGGAGTTTATTTTTTGTTTTTCATAAACTTTCGGGTACCCAAATTTTTACGGGTAGCCAAGGGATCCAAGTTAGCTTTGACGACTTCTGGAGGAGAAATGGAGCAGAAGGCTTCAGCGTCGTAGACATATATATCTATATAGTTCCGCTGTGTTAGTGAGTTTATGATGTATTTGAGATGTATGTTCTGACAGATATGTATATGATAGTCATGTTGTATGATATTGTTTAACTCTGATGTATATATAACTATGTAATATTTATGTTGATATATTATATTTTATTCCATTCGGCTATGAGATTCTGATGTTATTCTTTCTTTCTTTTCTTTTCTATTTCTATCCCTTTCTTTCTTATTGATGACACGTCTTCCTGGACATAGGAAGCCGGGTCGTCACAGTTGGTATCAGGCCGCTAGGTTGAGTAAATACCTAGGCTCTTGAGTGATTTCTTTCTTGAGAGAGCGTATTTGTAATTTTGATATATATATATATATATATATATATATATATATATATTTCTACCTATTTATTGGGTTACCTGTTCGGGTATTCCAAAATAAGTTATAAGGTAGATAGGGTAGTGGTGTGTGAAACACGACTACCGATGATTGGAGTTTTGAATATTTGTAGTTGGAGTGTATCTGTCGAGACTGTAGACCTATTACCGTCTCGAGTGAGCTTTGGATAATGTGAGGATTTCATTGTTGGAATGTGATTTTGGATGAGCTTGAGTTTGGATCTATCGGATGGACATGACCAAATTATGATATCTTGATATCTCAAGGTGTTGTAGCTGTGTGATGAGACACAATGAGTTTGGATGTCTCCGAAGATGTTTCTTTGGAACAAGTTAAGGAAGTATGTCCGTTTCGGAATGGTGACCAAGTTCAGTAGGGTATTTTTGTTTGATTGAGGCCCGAGTTTCGCGAAGAGCTTTGAATAGAAGTCTTTGGACATTGAGGAATAGCCCTATAGCTGGCAGTGTTCTGTGTGCTGTTGAGAAGGTTTGTTGATTAGCAGTTTTCTTGAGGTGATTTCAGAAGTAGCAGAGTGGATTTATTTGTTCGATGGATGGACCTGAATAGTATACGGCTATTCTGGATTGTGAAGAGAGAACAAATTTATTTGGGTAGAATTGCCAGAGTGTTGTGCGACAATTCTAGTATTCATTTGTGTAATCTTTTGCAAGGAGTTGAGACTTCTCAAGAGCAAGTGAGGAAATCGAAGTGGTTCAAGATTTTCCTGATGTTTTTAAAGAAGTTAAGTGTCTACTGCCACACCGAGAGATAGAGTTTCATATTGATTTGATTCCAGGAGCTGTGCCGGTGACTCAGCCCAGTAGGAGAACGCCTCCTAGAGAGAGAGAAGAGTTGGTTAAGCAGACGCAAGATCTTTTGGAGAAAGGTTTGATTAGACCCAGTTTTTCTTGTTGGGGCTCTACTGCTGTGTTTGTCACCAAATCGGATGGTTCGCTAAGGTTCTGTGTAGAATAAGTTGTGCTGGTATTCATTAATGATATCTTGGTTTACTCCAAATCGGAAGAAGAGCACAGGCAACATTTAAGAATTATATTGGAGACTTTGAGGAAGCATGTGTTGAAGGCAAAATTTTCAAAGTGCCATTTCTGGAAATCAGAAGTTAAATTTTTTGGGGCATATTATTTTGGATGAAGGTATTTCTGTAGACCCAGCGAAGGGAGAATCTATTCTAGAATGGAAGCAACCGAAGCAACCGATGGAAATTCATAATTTTTTGGGTTTAGCTGGCTACTATAGAAAATTCATTAAGGATTATTCCAAAATTTCTTCGCATCTGACCAAGCTAACAAGGAAAGGAACCAAATTCAAATGGACACCTCAGCGAAGAAGCTTTTCAGGAATTAAAGACAAGGCTAACCAGTGCACGAGTACTTGCTATTCCGAATGGGAAGTGCAAATTTGAAGTATATACGGATGCATGTTTAATTGGATTGGGTGCAGTGTTGATGCAGAATGGTAGAGTAATTGCGTATGCTAGTCGACAATTGAAGTCTCATGAGAAGAACTATACTTCGCATGATTTAGAACTGTTAGCTATTGTTTTTTTTGCTTTGAAGATCTGGAGACTTTATCTTTTGGGAGAAAAGTTTGAGTTATTCACGGATCACAAATGCTTGAAGTATATTTTCTCTCAAAAAGATCTTAATTTGAGACAGCAGAGATGGGTTGAATTTTTGGCATCTTATGGTCTGGATATTTTGTATACTCCAGGGAAAGCAAATGTCGTGGCTGATGCTCTTAGTAGAAATGCGGTCTTATCTCTTTTGGAAGTAGTTCCATCTCTCCAAGAAAAGATCATAGGTAAGCAAATGGAGGATAAATCTTTTGAGGAAATGATTCTTGGAACTAGAGACTGTCGGTACTCGGATTTTAATGTGGGCGATCAAGGTGTTCTAAGGATTGATGGTCGTTTGTGTGTGCCTAATATTGATGGACTAAGGCAAGAAGTTTTAGCTGAGTGTCATCGTTCCAAATTGAATATTCACCCGGGAATTTCGAAGATGTATAAAGATATGAGGAGAGTTTTCTGGTGGCCGAATATGAAGAAGGATGTAGCTGCTTTTGTAAATAGTGTGCCATTTGTCAGCAAGTGAAGGGGAATCAACAAAAGTCTGCAGGGTTATTGTAACCTTTGGAAATTCCAGATTGGAAATGGGAAATGATCTCGATGGATTTTATTTACAGTTTGCCTAGGACCAGGAAAGGAAATGAAGGAATATGGGTTATTGTTGATCGTTTAACGAAGAGTGCCCATTTTATTCCGGTTAAGGCAACTCGCACTGCAATTACATTGGCGGAAATTTTCTTGAAGGAGATAGTCAGATTGCATGGTGTTCCTATTAGCATAGTAAGTTACCGTATAAGTTACCGTGATCCTATTTTCACTTGCAAATTTTGGGAAGCTTTTCAATCAGCAATGGGAACTAGTTTGAGATTAAGTACAGCCTATCATGCTCATACGGACGGAAAACGGAGAGACCTAATCGAATTCTGGAAGATATGCTTCGAGCTTGTGTATTGGATTTTGGTGGATCATGGGAAGACCATCTTCATTTAGTGGAATTTTCTTATAATAATAACCACCAAGCGAGTATTAAGATGGCTCCATATGAAGCTCTGTATGGAAGACCGTGTAGATCCCCATCTTGTTGGATTGAATCGAATGATCGACTTGTACTCGGACCCGATCTAATTCGTGAAGCTTCTGCGAAGGTTGAGCTTATCAAAAAAAAAGGATGAAAGCTGCTCAAGATCGTCAGAAGAAATATGCAGATAAGAGACGAAGATCATTGGAATTTGAGATCGGAGATTTAGTTTTTATTAAAGTTTCCCCAATCAAAGGTGCTATAAGATTCGGAAAAAAGGGGAAAACTTGCTCTGAGATATATTGGTCCATTCCAAGTGTTGGAAAGAATTGAAACTATAGCCTACAGGATTGAATTACTTGAACGGATGTCTGGGATTCACAATGTATTTCATGTGTCTCATTTGAGGAAATATATATTCATGGCCCTTCATTGTTAATAGAACCGGTTGTTCAGGAAGATTTAGAAGTAGAACCCAACCTGACTGTGGTTAGAAATCCTGTTCAGATTGTAGATCAAGACGAGAAGCAAATCAGGAACAAAGCGGTGAAACTCGTCAAGGTGCAACGGAGTGAGGATCCCAGAGATTGTACCTGGGAAACTCTTGATAGTTTTAGAAAAGCTTATCTAGATTTATGTCCGGATAGCTAGTAATGTAGTTAGGATTGACTGTTTGATTGTTTGTTTTTGTATGGATGTAATGTATGTTTGGATTGTTAATAATTAAGTTTTTTAAAATTAACTGTTGTTTAAATTTCGGGGACGAAATTCTTTTAAGAGGGGAGGAATGTGACATCCCGGGATTTTGACCCTATTATTATAACAAGTTTTTGATCAAATTTAATTGAAATACAAGATGTTTAATTTTAAATAAATTAGAATTCTGATATTATTAGTTGTATATGTATTATAAAGGAATATAACTTCAAAATATAAAATAGACTCTTTAATAACATTTAAAATTTAATCTGTTTTATTTAGTTAAATTAAAAGCTTTGTATGAATGACATTTAATCTCAGATATATGAATACAGATAATAATAAGTATAATAACACAATCTTCTTTAAAGTAAATATAAATACATTGATTGGAAAAGTTAACTTTGAATAAAAATAAGATCAAGAAATGTTTCTAACAACAATTTGTATAATTAATATAACAATAAGCTTATAAATATTGAATTTAAGTATAATATAAAATATAGTTATAAACATAAGTCTACATGAACATTAGTTCAAACTATAATTTGAATATGATAGAAATAAAAATATGAGTATGTTAAGATCAAATACCTTTAAACAAAATTAACTGCTCAGCAAACATTTTTGTTTATATGTTAACTTAAGTATGAAGTCAAAATGTATAAAAACTGCAAATATCTTTGTAAACATATATGTCAGCAAATACTAATTAGTGTTAACCAAAATGAAACATTTTTGTACAAACCAGAATTGCAAGTACCTTTGCAAAGTAAACAAGTTGTCTGCAAAACATTAAAAAAAAAAGTGTAAACCTATATGAATACATTTAGTACAAGCACAAACAAAAGCCTGCAAGTATCTTTGTACTTAATATATGTGTCAGCCAACACTAATTAGGGTATGCTAATTCAAAGACACAAACATTAATTAGCACACATTTTTGTCTGGAAAAAAATATCTTCCAGCCGAGATATGCCTTTCATTTCAGGTTTTAATACATATAAAAATAAAATAAAATAGAGCAAGATTTTATGCCAAGTCAAAGCTTGTTCCTGAAGACAGCTTGTTCAAAGCCATATATAGATGTATTCATCATTCTATTTGCATATAGATCATTTAGTTCGGTCCATAACTTCTTAAGTTAAGCCTGAGGAAAAAAAAGAAAGTAGTATAAACAAATTTCATATTATCAAGTTCAAACAGAATTCAGAAGGCAATAATTTTACTGAAACTCAAATTTCAAATGCTATTTTCTTGCATCATCCTCTGTTTCAAGTTCCTACTACAATCTTGGGTGAGTAAACTATTTCTAATCTAACTCTTATTTTGTAGTTTATGAAGATTTTGTTATGTATATGTTAAAAGTTTTGGATTGCTTGCTAAATACAGGATGTTCTTATAACTGTTCTTTCTGATTTTAAGATTGCTGTTGAGTCAAAGAAAGTAAAGAATATTTCTTACTTTTATATGAAATCATATCCTGTAATTAGTAATTTGACTAAATAAAATTTGTTAAAGCTTCAGATTAAGGTTTGAAGTTGTTTTTTTAGATAATTGTAAAATTTAAACACTGAAACTTCAACTTACAGTAAAAAGTAAATATTAATAAAAATTCGAATAGCATAAATTTTAAATTCGAATTCATGTCTTGAATCAACACTCGGTAATATGATTTTTAAGACTAGAATTATAATTTTTAGTTAACTATGTATAAAGCAGTTCATCAGTAAACCATATATGCTATTTCATGAATTTCAGATAATTCATTTAATAATTTTTGATGAAATTTGAAGTGTAGCTAGAGTGATGTTGTGAGATCACCCGAAAATTGTTAAAATAATTTTCAAATACAAGATTAGTTGAGGGGAAACAAAAGTAGGGTTTATGGGTTCTGTTTTTCGAGCTCTTTCATTCGATGGTTGCGTCGCCATGGCGCAACCGAGTGCTATGAAATTTTGGGAGAAGTTAGTGTGTGTTGACGTCGTCGTACGGCCGAAGCCTTGTCGTGTCAGGTGGCGGCGATCGCGAGGGCGAAGGGAACTTGTCTAACGTGGTTTTGTTGCAGTTCACCTTTTTAGTCGAATTTTGATTTCTTGCATTTGGGGTTGAACTGGACTTCGTATTCGAGTGTGGGGATGGCAAGAGTTTTATTGGTGGCGTCGCGAGGCGTGGGCACGGTGGTGGACCGCCGTGCATGTGCACGGCGGCGGAGATGTTCGCGTTTTGGGTCGACTCGAGGAAAACTCGAGTATGATCGTTCTTTGCTTCGGGATTTTTGCTGGGTCGAGTGTTAAATACGTGCGTGTGTTTATAAGTTTTTAATAGTTTTTAAAACTTAAGTTTTTTTTTTAAAAAAAATAGTTGAAGTAAGAAAGAGGGAAGAAGAAGAGAGGCAGGGGAGTTTTAACGCGGGAAGTTGCTGGGTTATCTCGAGTCCTATCCGAGGTGAGCGCGATGTTGACTTCGGGTTTAAGATTGCAGAATTTTTCCTAACTGTAATATGAAAGTAGAAGTAATTCAGTTAAGTATAAACTTTGTTATTAAGTGTTAAACAATTTGTTCTAAGACCTGATAAACTTTAAAGTTTTGCTGAAACAAAATTGAGTAATTAATTTAAAAATGGAAGTTAATTATGTATGTAATAAAATTTATAATTGTAATTTAATAAGTAGTTCAAAACTTAATTGAATTAGTAATTAAAGATTTTAATGATAATCTTGTGAAATCATTTGTAATTGAGAATTTAATTAATCATTTGAAGTTGATTAATTGACAAATCGTAGTTAACGAATTAATTAAATAATTAATGAGTGAACGATTAAGTTAATTAGTAAGTAATGATTAGTTAAGCAATTAATAATAATTAATTATGCAATTGAGTTTTATAAATCAATAATTAAGATTATTGATTAATAATTAATTCATTAATTAAGTGAATAATAATAGGTAATTAATGAATTGAAATAAGTTAATTTATTAGTAATTGATTAAGCAAAGAATAAAATATAATTCATTCTTAAGTATGCAATTAAGTTTAAAACAAATCAAACTTGTGGATATGAATCGATGATTATACTGATTGCCTCTGACGTTATTTATATCCTGTGATGTTCTGTGATATTCTGTATATATCTGTGATAATTGTGTGCGATATACCAGCGTTAAATTGCTATATGATTTATCTGATGCTATTTATCTGTGTTGAAATGCTATGTGAATTCAATTGTTGATTTTAAACTGTTAAGTTAATTAGACAACTTGGACTTTAAAATGGCGTTTGGATTTCGATGAGACCGGGATCGGGTATCCAATTTATATTCCGAAAACCACATCGATCCAAATTAAACGTTAGGTCGTGTAATCTCAAGTGAAGATCGAGATGGTGTTTTCAGAACGCAAGGGTTATCGTCGTTGACTCTAAGGGTGATTCCAAAATGAGTGTAACGAGATAATGCCTTCGGTTTCGTTCGAACCCGGAACGAACTTGTATGGATTGAATGCTTTCAGCACATCGTCAGGCGGACGATGAGCATTCTAAGCGATATGTTTTCTAAAGGTAATCGCAGCCTCAAGCCTCATCAACCGGGAATGGCTAAAACAGGGGAGGTGCAGCAAGGTTAGGTGGGTCATGCCCAAGCAGGACGAGGTATACCCCTGTCTAGATGTCCCTTTTTACGGCTGTGTGGGCGGTTGGATGTACACCAACTGTGGGGTTATCTTGTTCGGGACTGTTCAGTAAGGAATGATTCCGGCCTTGTGTTGCAGGAGAGTTAGGGTGGCTCCTCGGTACTGTGATCTAGACCACGTACTGTGACGGGCGGTACCCCAGTAGCCCTGCCATTGTATGGGATCCAATTTCCTATAAGTGCCGTACGTTTTGATTGTGCCCAACTATGTTGAAATGTGAGATGTAAGCATTTCAGCTATTTCTGTATTTTACTTGAAAACCCTAGACACTATTATAATATCACTGGATTTCCTATGAAGTGTTTTGGTTAGCGTAAGGTAAAAACTTACCCGTATTTATTTGTGGGGAGTCTTACGTGATACCTTTATTTTAAATGATTTTCAAAGTTAAACAACTTTAACCCATTTACTCATACCAGACCCATGTCCGACCCGGAGTTTACTTTTTGTTTTTCATAAACTTTCGGGTACCCAAATTTTTACGGGTAGCCAAGGGATTCAGGTTAGCTTTGACGACTTCTGGAGGAGAAATGGAGCAGAAGGCTTCAGCGTTGTAGACATATATATCTATATAGTTCTGCTGTGTTAGTGAGTTTATGATGTATTTGAGATGTATGTTCTGACAGATATGTATATGATAGTCATGTTGTATGATATTGTTTAACTCTGATGTATATATAACTATGCAATATTTATGTTGATATATTATATTTTATTTCATTACGTTGTGAGATTCTGATGTTATTCTTTCTTTCTTTTCTTTTCTATTTCTATCCCTTTCTTTCTTATTGATGACACGTCTTCGTAGGCATAGGAAGCCGGGTCATCACAATTATACAGGTGTATAATTTAATGCGAGAAAGGAAAGTATTTAATTGATTTTGTAATAAAAACATTTAAACGGAAATTGGAATAAATGTGTATAATGAGAGTTGTTGAAATAATTGTTGTAGAGAATAAATTACAAATGTATAAATTGTATAATGGTGACAACTATTGTTCGTTACCAATGCATTTAATTAACAGTGATTAAATGTAATTAATCATTGCCTTTTTGTAAGATTAAGAAAATAACTGAAAATTTTGAAGGTAAAATCAATAGAAAGGTTAACTATATGCATAAGATGGAAAGTTGAATAGAATTCTAATAAATGATAATAATGGAAAACGTATACAATCAATGTAGGTAATTAGTAATTACAATGTTGTTGAAAGTAATAAACGTTTCTTTGTTGACAATTTATAACATAACGGAAAGAGTAAGTGTACTCATTAGAATATTAATTGCAACTGGATAGAGATTTTAAGTAACAATGTTAATGCAATGTAAGTAATGCTAATTTAAGTCAATAATAAGGAATCGGGATAAATTCAAAATGTGTAACATATGGCTTGTAACGTATATTATAAATTACCTGCTTATTTGTTAATGGAATTAGAATTTGTAATAAGTGATAATAAAACAAATGAATGTCACACTAATGGAAAATGAAACAACGTTCGTTTAAATGTTGAGTAATTATAGGATTGTATTTATTACAAGCGTTACTTTAATAATTATGATTAATTGTGAAATTAATAAGGGAAGATGTAAAGTAATAACTAGGGAAGCAATACGTTATAAATTAAATATAACCTAAACTTAATTGTAAGTAAATCAAGGTGATAAAATTTATGAATTATAGAATTTGAATTTTAATAGTGAGTTAATTTATATAATTTATGATAGTTGGATTTATTGCAAATGAATAAAAATCAAATATGTAATTAATACGTTAATTTAAAAATTAAGTTGAAAACGGGAAATATTAATGCGATAATTTTAAATCCAATGGTAAACCCTTATATTTGAAATATATGAATGGAATAATCATTGTTTCCTTTAATTTAATAGAATTATTAGAAAGTTAATTTAAAATTTTGAATTTAACGAAGTTGAGAATTTATATTTATTATAAATGAATCATCTAAATTTACATTTTCAATTTGTTTAAAATCATTGTAAATGATTGAGGAATCATAAGTGATAAAAAATTTCCATTTCTAAAACTAAAAAAAAATTGGATTTATTTAATAATTATTAAATTATTTAATTCATAGGAAAATAGCCATTTTGGCCACTGACTCGGATTTCAACGAAACTAGTTTCATCGGATCCGTAACCAGTATTTCAAGTTTCATAGCGATCGGAATTGTCGTTTGATCGCACGGACTCGAAACGCCTTGAAATTTATGCATTTGAAATCAATTTGGAAATATTGTTTTTAACATAACTTCTTCAGACGATGGGATTTGGGCTTGAAACTTGTTCCATCGCGTTTGAAATATTTAAAAACATCTACTCTGATATATGGGATGATTCATTTTCGTTCCGGAGCCGAAACGGACTTTTCTTGGGGCATTTTTGTTATTCAAACAAATTGACTTGAACGGTAACCTATGAAAATGATGGAACTGGGCTTCGAAACCAGTACCATTGCGCTCAGAAGGCCTTTTTATGTTAGGATCGCCTGTCAGCACGCTTGAATTGGACTCTGGCCCGTTTTTGACGTTAAACTCTATAAATACGCACGCAAACCGAGACAGTTTTATTGTTATTTTATTTCAGAAACCCTTCTATACCATGGCTACCACTTATTCAATGGCCAGAAATTGCTTATCTTCTTTCCTCAACATCTTTCAATCCGTTCAAGGAAATCAAAAAATTCCAAAAGCAAAGTAGTGGTCTCGGCGAACTCTTCAAATCCATACGGTTGTTCTATGCTATTGGACCACCGATTCGCCAGAATCTGGCTTGGAAGCATGGACGTATTTTCTTGGATTGCGTGCAAACGGTAGCGAGTGGTGATGTGAAACATGGTCCGTAGGTGGCTCTTAAGGTGGCGCACGCACTGGTAGTTGCTGATCGAACTCTATATGTCTCGAGCTGCGTGCGCACGGAAGAAAGTGGCGCGTGCGTGATGGGTTAGTAGGTTCGTGGATAAGGAAGAAGAGGATGGTACGTTATATTTTTTTATGTGTTAATTAATTATGTTATATTAAAATTTAAATCTTTGAACTCGAATAACTTTTGCATACGAGCTCGGATTGACGCGCGGTTTTCTCCTTTGGGTTCGTATCAAAATTCCGGACACTTTGCCGCCAGTTTGGACGGATTTGGAGACTGTCAAATTTTTGGGTTTAAATCAGATTTAAATTCGATTTAAATTCAAAAGGTGAGTGTTTGAACCCACTCGCAACTTCTAAATTTTCTTATGTTTGTTAAATTGCTTTATGATATAAGTAGAAATTCATTTATGACTGTTTGGCATATTTTATTCATCATCTCAGTTAGATTACATTCATTTAAAATTAAATTGTTATTTAATTTTATTATTGCATATAAATAGACAATTAAATTTATTTATTTTGCATATAAACTTCCAATTTAACAGTTATTAATTTACTATTGAATATAAACTGTTCGTTGATATCTGTTGTTTTTATATGTTATATATCGATGTTTGTTTAATTTGATGATGATTGAAATAAATTGGTTGATGATTGATATTGTGTGAATGGATGATGTGTTCTATATTATATAAACCGCAAGTTATTATGCATTTGTATTTCATTCGGGATTGCGGTTTGAAATGATATACAACCGCATTTTTATTTTTAAATTGCGGATTGAAATGATAAATATCCGTATCACTTGACCATAGGATAGAAAATTATATACAGGAACTGCGGTATATATATAAAATTATTTTTGAAATGATTTTTTTGGTTTGGATATGATACGGTTTAATAAATATTAAATTTGGATATGATGTAAATATATTTTATATATACATATATAGTTAAATTGTTGAATTTAAGCTATGCATAAATCTATTAAATAAAAATGAATAAGTTGAAAAATGGAATCTGATAATTTATATTATATGATTAAGTACAGGTTTAAGATCTTGTGTGTATATATATATATATATATATATATATAGAGTTTTAAATGATTCAAATCAATTAAGATTGAAAGATAAATTGGAAATTTAGTTGGAATTGAGCTTATTTGAAAATTTAACTCCATAAGTTGATGTTAACTTATAAAAATTAAAATTTTTAAAGGTATGGTATTTATAACTGGATTTAATGATTAATTCTAGTCTAAATAGATGGAAGGAAATAATTAGTGTTAATAAATTTATTTTATTTTAAATGATTATGGATTTATCATGTAAACCTTTCAAGCTAAATAATAGGAAAATGAATTGTTGATTTGAAATTCCCAACCTTAGTTTTGAAATTCATTAAATAATCAAAGTTTGAGAATATTGAAATCGAAGTGTTTTATTTAACTGAAAGTGAATCTAAATTCCCGAGTCTTGGGTTTATTTCAGATATCCAACTAGAACAGTATCCTAATTTGATCTATGACCGAGTCTTTGATCTATGACTATGAGTCTTTATAATACCTCAGGAGCTAACGAAACTATATTAGTAAAATTAAACTGTCTCAATTCCCGAGCTATCGCGCCAAAAACTCGAGTTCCTTTTGGATTTCCTTCTTGATCAATGATAATCGCTGCATTGTCACATATATTATTATCACACCGTTGTCACGTTTGAGTTCTTTACATGTACATACAATTATAGCTCTTATTACTTTTGATCTTTCTAGAGGCATATTGGGCATTACTTCTTTAATTACAGCAACAACAGCGTCACCAATATGAGCATATCGACGATTACCGGCTCCTATGATTTGAATACACATTAATTCTCGAGCTCCACTGTTATTGCTACATTCAAAAGGGTCTGAGCTTGAATCATATCATTTTTGTTTGAATTTTTTATTTCAATGCAAAGAATGAGGAAAAATAAGAAATAGTATTTGTCTGGAAATAAAAACAAACTCGTGGTTGTTTTTTCATCCCTTTTTTACATTTAGTTCTACACCCTTATCTTGAAATAACAAATTGAGTTTTTATAGGCATTTTGCATGCAACTATTGAAATTGCTGTTCTGGCTACAGTTTATGAGACTCTATCCATTTCATAAAGTATTCGACCGGGTTTAACAACAGATACCCAATATTCAGGAGATCCCTTTCCCGACCCCTTACGTGTTTCTACGGGCCTTAATGTAATAGGTTTATCGGGAAAAATACTTACCCATATTTTTCCACCATGACATGCATATCATGTCATTGCTCTTCGTCCTGCTTCTATTTGTCTAGCGGTAATCCAAGCAGGTTCAAGTGCCTGAAGAGCATATCTACCGAAGCAAATATGATTACCCCGGCAAGATATTCCTTTCATTCTTCATCTATGTTGCTTACGAAATCTGGTTCTTTTGGGGTTATAGTTGATGGTTTTTTCCCACCTCTACTACAGAACTGGACATGAGAGTTTCTTCTCATCCAACTACTCACGAATGAAAGGATTCGATAATATTACATATGGACATGTATTTAATAACTAATACATTAAACTAAGTAATGTGATTCATTGATATTATACTTCATTTATTAGATAAGAAGCTGTATATACGGTTAGATTTGTCCATTTCTAGATATAGATCATGTTTCTTTATTATACTAGATCCTTATTTTTTTACTTTTATTTTAATAAATTATTGAATCAAGACATTATTGGAATCCAATAAATAAGAAAGAAGGGTTTCGTGGGCGAATATTGACTCTTTCTTTTTCCTGCTTTATTCGTTGGATTAATCCACAACCTCTTCGAGTAAAAAAAAATTTCTTCTTGGTTTATTTCGCCATGCCGCTCACTCAATCATTTGGATTCTTTTAAATAGAATCCTATAAGTCACAAGTTTCATCATTCCTATAGCTTCTCCATTAATGATTATGCCTGAACTCTGCAATGGAGCTTTCAACAAAATCTATTTCTAAGTCAATCTCCTCAGTTTCTATTAACCGGAAGCTCTTTATTATTTATATATCATTTATTATTTGTATATCAATCGATACAATATTAAACAATATTAAAACAATATGAAATTAATGCTTTATTGCGCTGCATTTTATTCATAAGAGGTAATTCATAGACCATACATATTAGACTTACATGTCATCGATATTTTTATTCTCTCTTTCTGTCACCTTTCCATTTATCTGCATCCCTTTATTTTTATTTTTTATTCAAATCCACAACCATATTTTTTTGTTATGGAATAATTCTATTAGTTACAACTATATGATTGATCAAGTCATATAGTGACTGTTTTCGGGATCTCGACAATATGAAGCAATAAGTTAGTTATTAGTTTATTATTTTTATATTTTTTCAGTAGTTATAGTTATGAATTAATATTAGGGATCGGTCTTTTTTGATCCTACTAAAACCTATAAAGAAAAAACTAACGAGTCACACATTAGCATAGCAATTATAAAAAAAAGGTTAATTTCTTTTTTATTCAACCTTATAGAATTCGAATTACTTAATTTTTTTGATTTAATAGAAAAAGTTTCTAGTTTTTTGTTCTATATTATATTACTGGATAGAATGGCAAGATAAATAAAGGTATATTATTCTTCATCCACAAATATCCAAATTTTAAGGCCTAGTACTCTACGGATATTTTGAATTGCATAGGAACAATGATCAATTTTAGCGCAAACTATTCGTAGATGAACCCTACCTTCCCTGATCCATTCGAACGTGCAATTTCTTTTCCGTCGATACGTCCTGCAATTTGTATTTGAATTCCTTTTATATCTTTTTGTTCAGTTAATTCAATGGCACTTTGCATTGCCTTTCGAAATGAAACTCTATTTCTTAATTGAGAAGCCATATATTCTGCAAGAATATTAGGGTCTCCATAAGGTTTTTCAATTCGTGTGACGGTAGTGTTGATTCTTCGGTCCAGAACGAAATTCTTTTGTACATTCATCTGTAATTCTTCAATTCCTCATGTTCGGCCCTCTATTAACAAATTTGGGAATCCAATATGAACTATAACCTGGATTAAATCAATTCTTTTTTTAATTTCTACACGCGTAATTCCAATTCCTTCGTAACCTGAGGATAGTTTTTAATTTTTTTGTACATAGTTCTTTATACAATTTCGTATTTTCTCATCCTCTTATTAACCTACATAAGAAAAAAAAATGGTTGTATGAACCAAAAGGAATGATGATTTTGGGTGGTACCAAGTCGAAAACCAAGCGGATTTACTTTTTTTCCCATATTTTTTATTATATTATCTTTCCATCTATTTTTTTCTAAATATGAATCTAAATCTTAAATTCATCGAAAGATAATTTTGATTTATCTTTTAATACAATTGTTATACGACAAGTTGGCCTTTTTATCGGATAACCACATCCTCGAGCTCTAGGTCTTGATTTATTCACAAAAGAACCACCGTTGACTCCGGCTTTACTAATGAATAATTCAGTTTCGTTCAAACCCATATTATGACTAGCATTTGCTGCTGTGGAATAAACCAATTTTAAAATTGGATAAGATGCTAGATAAGTCATAAGTTCCAATATCATAATCATTCCTCATAAGAACGCCCGTGAATCTGATCAATTACTCTTTGCGCTTTGAAAATAGACATACGTATATGTTGAGCTAAAACTTTTACTTCTCCACTCGAATTTGAGTTCCTTCTCTTTATCATAAGGTTATCTCCCGCCAATGAATGATAAGTTTTTTTTTCAAATTAACGACGAGATTTATTATCGTTTCTCTCATGTCTCGCGAAAGTCAGAGTCAGCGCGAATTCTTTCAATTTGTGACCTACCATACGATATGTTATATAAATAGGTAAGTGTTCATTTCCATTATGAATAGCGATTGTATAGCCAATCATTTTGGGTATAATGGTAGATTCCCGAGACTAAGTTACTATTATTTCTTTCTCCTCCCTCATGTTGAGTTTTTCAATTTTTCTTGATAGATGATTAGCTACGGAAGGATTTTTAGTGAACGTTCCACATTTGATTACTCCTTTTTTACATTTTAAAGATTGGCACTCTATGTCTAATAGAATATCTCGATCTATGTATCAAGGTATGATAAACGGCGGATGTAGCTAAGTGGATCAAGGCTGTGGATTGTGAATCCACCACACACGGGTTCAATTCCCATCGTTCGCCTATCACATTATTTCAAATTCAAAAAATGCTATTTTCAATATTCATATTTACGACGATGAAGAATAAAACTATAACTATATTTTTTCCTTTTCCGACTTCTTCTTCCAAGCGTAGGATAACCCCAAGGAGTTGTCGGGTTTTTTCCTACTAACTGGGGCTTTTCCTTCCCCACTTCTACGGGGATGAACTACAGGGTTCATAACTACTCCTTCTTACTACAGGATGCTTACCTATGAAACACTTCGATCCGGCTCTACCCAAACTTTGTTCATTCACCCAACATTACCCACTTGTCCGACTGTTGCTAAGCAGTTTTTTGATATCACACGGATCTCCCCGGATGGTAATCTTAGTGTGGATGATTTACCCACTTTTACGATTAGTTTCGCTACAATGCCCGCCGCTCTAGCTAATTGTCTACCCTTTCCAAGCGTGATTTCTATGTTATATATGGCCTTGCCTAAAGGCATACCGGTTGAAGTGGATTCTTCTTTTAAAAATCTCTTCCCAAACTGACAAGCTTCTTCCAAAGCATACGGCTTTTTAGATGTATATGATGATATCTAGAGAGATGGATATTTATCTTATATGAATCTTATGATGAAGAACCGCATGAGTGGATATATAGGGATCCAAATCCGTCGAATCACTCATGTATGATCTTCTACATCCTAGGTTTCCCCATTCCATCATATGCCTTATGTTCTTTATGTAGCATTCAGACCGAAAGACTCTATGAAATTACGTCGATACTTCCACAAATTACGTGTAACGAAGGACACATCTCTATTTTTCTTCGAGGGATCTTTATAATTACCACTACATAGCTTCGAATTCGCCTTTGACCATCAAATAAAATGTGAATAACCAGTCATCCTCTCTTTGAATCAAGGGGCGCTTCCGGTTCTGTGCGTGCGTCAAATAATTTTGTCTTCTCCATCTTACCATATATTTGGAGTCAATAATTTTCTATGAGGAACTACTAAACTTAATCACTTGCTGCCGTTACTCAACAGTTTTCTGTTGAGTACTATCCCACAGAGGTACTCAAATTGGATCATTGATTGATTTCTACGTTTCATCGTAAACCTAATTTGTTACTTCCAATTACGTAAATCAATAGTTCAAACCGCACTTAATGGTAGGGCATTTCCCATTGATACATGGACTTCCATACCAGAAATAATGGTATCTCCAATTATAGCCCCACTGGGTTGTAAAATATAATCTTTTCTCACCATCCCCATAATGTATGAGACAAATGTATGCATTTCGATTAGGGTCATATTCTATGGTTACATTCTACCAGATATGTGTTTTTCATTACGTCGAAAATTGATTTTACGGTATAGACGCTTATAACCTCCCCCTTTATGTCTTGCGGTAACGATTCCTCTGGCATTACGACCTTTACCACAATTATGCTGTTCGTAGACTAGATTATTTCATGAATTGGATTTTATTTGACTGTCCATGGCTCTATTATGTATGCTCAGGGTAGAAGTTCTGTATAAATGTATCACCATGTTATTAAGTATTTTTCTTTAAGTTCTTTTCTCTATAGGAGGTGGAATAGAATAACCCGGTCAAAGCGTAATGATAAAACGTCTGTAATGCATTATATGTCCCATAATAGGTCCTATTCTTCGACCCTTTCTTGGGAATCGATGAATATTGATAGCTATTACCTTAACAACAAAGAAGAGTTTGACCCAATGGTTTATTTCTGTACTAGTTGATCCTTATTCGACATTAGAAGTATATTGATTGTTCGTCAATAACCGAGTACTTTTTTCTATGAATACTGCATATTTGATTCCATCCATAACTCCATTTTTTCCCTATGAGTTCCAGTATCGATAAGAATTCTAGTTCTTACTGTTCATATATTGTGGTATAAATATACCCTTCTGATTCATTTGTATGGATGCTGAGATTCCATTGATACAAAGCCATTCCAATAGACTTATTGAACACTGCCATTGGCGTACATCCAACAGGAATTTAACCTACGAGTGTTCCAATTATGAGTTGGGCGCTTTAACCATTCAGCCATGGATGCTTAACATGCCTCGTTGTACATTGTGAATGACCAAAATTCCAATTGAAATGAAATCTTCAGGAGGAATCAATGAAATGATATGAATTCAAATCATGGTTCTTCGAATTGAGAGATACTGAGTGAGATCAAGAATTCTCACTATTTATTGCATTCCTGGATCAAATTCGATTCAGTGGGATCTTTCACTTGTATTTTTTTCCACCAAGAACGTTTTATGAAACTCTTTGACCCTCGAATTTGGAGTATCCAACTCTCACGTGATTTACTGGGTTCAACAAGCAATCGTTATTTCATGGTCAAAGGTGTAGAACGGCTTGTAGTAGTGGTCCTTATATCTCGTATTACCAATCAAAAGTTGGTCGAAAGAAAAAATCTCTATTTGATGGAGCTTCTTCCTATACCTATGAATTCCATTGGACCCAGAAATGAGACATTGGAAGAATCTTTTTGGTCTTCCAATATCAATAGATTGATTGTTTCACTCTTGTATCTTCCAAAAGAGAAAAAGATTTCTAAGAGTTGTTTCATGGATCCGCAAGAGAGTACTCGTTTCTCCCAATAGATAAAAAGTGTATCATGCCTGAATCGAACCGAGTTCATAGTGTGGAGGAACCGGATCACAAAAAAGAAGGATTCTAGTTGTAAGATAGCTAATGAAACCATAGCTGGAATTGAGATCTCATTCAAAGGGAAAGATATCAAATATCTGAAGTTTCTTTTTTTATCCTATATGGATGATCCGATCCGCAAGGACCATGATTGGGAATTGTTTAATTGTCCATCTCCGAGGAAGAAGTGAAATATTATCAACTTGAATTTGGGACGGCTATTCCAAACCTTAGGGAAAGACTTGATTTGTTATCTCATGTTTGCTTTTCGTGAAAAAGACTAATTGAAGGCGAGGGTTTCTTCAAACGACAAGGAGCTGAGGCAACTATTCAATCAAATGATATTGAGCACATTTCCATCTCTTCTCAAGAAATAAGTGGAGTATTTCTTTGAGAAATTATGCTCAATTTCATATGTGCCAATTCCGCCAAGATCTCTTCGTTAGTTGGGGAAGAATCAACACGAATCTGATTTTTTAAGGAACATATCGAGAGAGAATTGGATTTGGATGGACAATGTGTGGTTGGTAAACAAGGATTGGTTTTTAGCAGGGTACGAGATGTATTGTCAAATATTCAATATGATTCCACAAGATCTATTTTTGTTCAAGTAATGGATTCTAGCCAATCAAAAGGATCCTCTGATCAATCCAAAGATCATTTTGATTCCATTAGAAATGAGGATTCAGAATATCACACATTGATCGATCAAACAGAGATTCAATAATTGAAAGAAAGATCGATTCTTCGGGATCCTTCCTTTCTTCAAACAGAACGAAAAGAGATAGAATCAGATCGATTCCCAAAATGCCTTTTTGGATCTTCCTCAATGTCCTGGGTATTCATGAAACATGAGAAGCAGATGATATTCATCTACTTTCGAAAGAAATCAAAGAATTTCTTAGGAATCCTACAAGATCAATTCATTCTTCTTTCTCTAACTGATGATCAGAACTTCATATGAGCTCGAATCCAACTGAGAGGTCAACTAGAGATCAGAAATTTTTAAAGAAAAAACAAGATGTTTCTTTTGTCCCTTATAGGCGATCGAAAAATAAAGAAATGGTTAGTATATTTAAGATAATTACGTATTTACAAAATACCATCTCAATTCATCCTATTTCATCAGATCTGGGATGTGATATGGTTTCGAAGAATGAACCAGATATAGACAGTTCTAATAAGATTTCATTCCTGAAAAAAACCATTTTTGGATTTATTTCATGTATTCCATAACCGGAACAATGGGGGATACAAGTTACACCAAGATTTTGAATCTAAAGAGAGACTTCAAGAAGTGGCAGATCTATTCACTCTATCAATAACCAAGCCAGATCTGGTGTATCATAGAGGATTTCCCTTTTCTATTGATTCCTACGGGTTGTATTAAAAAAAATTCTTGAATGACGTATTCAACTCTAGAGATGAATCGAAAATGAAATCTTTATTAGTTCTACCTCCTCTCTTTTATGAGGGGAATGAATCTTTTTATCCAAGGATCAAAAAATTTGATTCGGAGCCACTGCGGGAATGATTTGAAGATTCATTACTAAGAACAGTGGTATTTTCTAGCAACAACATCATGGAGACAGTAAATCAGTATAGATTGATCCAAAATCTGATTAAAATCCAATATAGCATCTATGGGTAAATAAGAAATGTATCGAATCGATTCATTTCAATGAATAGATCCAATCGCAACTTCAAATATGGAATTTAAAGGGATCGAATAGGAAATGTTACTATGAATCATATAACTATAATGAAATATACGATCAACCAACATTTATTGAATTTGAAAGAGACTCAGAAGAAATGGTTTGATCCTTTTATTTCTCGAACCGAGAGATCCATGAATCGGGGTCCTGATGCATGTAGATACAAATGGTCTAATGGGAGCAAGAATTTACAGGAACATTTGGAACATTTCATTTCTGAATACCGTTTTCATGTACTGTTCGATCGATTATGTATGAGTAAATATTCGATTGATTGGTCCGAGGCTATCGACAAATAAGATTTTCTAAGTCACTTCGCTTCTTTTTATCCAAGTCACTTCTCTTTTTGTCCAAGTCACTTCCATTTTTATCCAAATCACTTCCCTTTTTCTTTGTGAGTATCGAAATAACCCCATTCATAGGTTTGAGACCCACGTCTATTAATTAAAAAGTCCGATTGATCAACCCTGCAATCAGTTGTTAGAATCAATAGGTGTTGAAATCGTTCGTTTGAATAAATTGAAACCTTTCTTATTGGATGATCTTGATACTTCCCAAAGACCAAAATTCTTGATCAATGGAGGAACAATATTACCTTTTTTTTTCAAAAAGATACCAAAGTGGATGATTGACTCATTCCATACTAGAAATAATTGCAATATTTGATAACACGGATTCCTATTTCTCAATGTATCCCACGATCGAGACAATTGGCTGAATCCCGTGAAACCATTTCATAGAAGTTCATTGATATCTTATTTTTATAAAGCAAATCGACTTCGATTATAGAAGATCCACATCACTTCTAGTTCCATTGTAATAAAAGATTCCATTTTTCTATGGAAAAGACCCGTATCCATAATGATGATCTTACATATGGACAATTCTTCAATATCGTGTTCATTCGCAACAAAATATTTTCTTTATGCGTCGATAAAAAACGTAATTTTTTGGAGAGAGAGACTATTTCACCAATCGAATCACAGGTATCTGATATATTCATACCTAACGATTTTCTACAAGGTGGTGATGAAATGAATAACTTGTACAGATCTTTCCATTTTCTAAGTCAATCCTCTCCAGTCGTTTGTAGAGCTATTTTCTCAATCGTAGACATTTCTGCAACATTTCAAAGAGAGGAACGGATAGTCAATTTTGAAAGAATTTATTGTTGGCCTCTTTCAGATATGAATCTATTCGATCCAGAATGGAAGAATTTGCATCAGTATCTTAGTTTCAATTCAAACGTGGGTTTGATTCACACTTCGTGTTCTGAGAAATTTTTACCGTCCGAAATGAGGAAAAAATGGTGTCTTTGTCTAAACAAATACGTTGAGAAAGGGCAGATGTATGGAATCTTTCAATGAGATAGTTCTTTTTCAAATCTCTCAAAATGGAATCTGTTCCAAACATATATGCCATGGTTCCTTACTTCGTCAGGGTGCAAATATCTATATTTCGCCCTTGTAGATACTTTTTCAAACCCAATGCCAATACTAAGTAGCACTCAAAAATTTGTATCCATATTTCATGATATTATGTATGGATCAGATATATCATGGCCAATTGCTCAGAGGATTCTTCCATAATGGACTCTAATAAGTGAGATTTTGAATAAGTGTTTACAGAACCTTCTTCTATCCTATGAAATGATTCATTGAAATAACGAGTCACCCGTTTTATTGATATGGGCACATCTAAGATCAAGAAATGCTTGGAAGTTCCTCTATTCAATCCTTTTCCTTCTTCTTGTTGTTGGATATTTCGTTCGTTTCCATCTTCTCTTTTTTCCCCAAGCCTCTTGTGAGATACAGACAGATTTAGAAAAGATAAAATATTTGATGATTCCATTATAGTGATTGAGTTGCGAAAACTTTTGGATAAGTATCATATATCTAAACTGAGTTCTTTCTGGTTAAAGATTCTGTTTCTAGTTGCTCCGGACCAATTAGGAGATTCTCTAGAAGATATACGAGTTTCTTCTTTTGGTGGCATCACAATATTGGGTGGTGGTCCCACTTATGGGGTCAAATCAATATGTTCTAAGAAGAATTATTTGAATATAAATGTAATAGCCCGTAAATCCGTAACCCTTGAGTCAACACTATTCCACAACAATCGACTCAAGTTGTACAGAAATACGAACTATTTGGGTTTAAGAAGAAGAGGTAGAAGAAAAGAAAACGAAATCAACATCAGAATCTAACCATCGCTACGGAATAAAATATAATAGATAATAAATAATCTTTATTCAAAAATCAAATATCTCTGTTTATATATTACATCATCAGAGTACATCAAACACAGCTCACCATCCATATCATACAAATGAATACACAAAACTCAACACAGCGGGATATATGTATATAAACAAGTACGGAAATACCTATCGTCGTCCAGCTCGTCTCCTGAGCTCCACAGCATCATCCTGTATTCTATAATACTCGGTCTGAACCGAGCATTACAGTTAAATAACACCTGAGTCAGTCTGGAATACCAGCGTGAGAAAATCACACTCAATTGATTATTAAAATTTCAAAATCCTTTGAAAACAAAAGCATCTCGTAAGACGACGCCACAAATAAACATGTCGGGTTTTTACCTTACGATAGCTAAAACACTTTTTATAGAATTCCTCTGATATTATAATAGGGTCTATATACAAATACTTATAAAATAGCTGAAATTGTTACATTATTAAATTCCAGCTACTAGCCACAGAGTGGGTAATACAAACAAAACTCATATAAGGCTCGTAGGGAGAACGTATTTCCAACCAATGACTAGACACTGGGGTACCACCTATCACAGTACGAGGCCTGGTCACCGTACCGAGGAGTACGCCCGCTCCCCTGCAACACAAGGCCGAGACTACCCCTTACTGGATAATCCCGAGTGAGATAACCCCGCGGTTGGGATCAGCAACCGCCCACTAAGCCGAAATAAAATGTGACATCTAGACTGGAATGACCTCACCCAGCTTGGGTGCTACCCACCTAGCCTTGCTGCATATCCCCTGATTTTCAGTCATTCCCATTTGATGAGGCTTGAGGCTAAGCGTTACCTTTTAGAACAATTTCTCTTAGAATGCCCATCGTCCACCTGACGATGTTTTCACAAGCATTCATCCATATAAGTCCGTCCCGGGTTTGAACGGAACCGAAGGTACTATTCATACTACATCCATTTTGGAAATATCCTCAAGATTAGTAGCGACTAGCCCTTGCACTTCACTGCTCCATCTTCGAATCCAAATATCGTTTTTCACGAAAACGTACAAACCGGATTGAAGTGGTTTTCGAGAAATAAATCTCGATCCCGGACTCTTCGAAACGATCAGCGCATTTGGCCAATATTGATAGTCGGTGATTTAACTATCAATTCATATTCACAAACAACCATCCAACAATTAATAATTTCCCAAATTATTTATTTATCTTAAAAATATCTCCACAAGATATATTTTCACTTTTCAAATTCTTTTGAAAACAGTTTTCAAAACCATCTTTCTTTTCCGAATCAACTTTCCCAAATATTTCTATCTCCTCTGAAATCACCAAGCACCAAACTAGATTTCAAAATAATTTAGAACACTTCACTTTGAAATAAACTTTAAAACATTTATTTTAAAACTACTTCAATGATTTGTTAATAAAATGTAAAACTAGATTTTCACTTTTAAAAATAAAGTACTATCACTCTTTAAATAATTATTGCTATAATAGATTAAAAGGAAATACTTACTTTAGAATTCAAATATTTAGAAATAGTAAATTTTTCAAAACATACATCTTAAAACAACTTTAAACTTTTAATTTATATTTAAAAATTTACTTTGAAAACGTACTTGGTTATTCAGAGATGAATTTTCGATCTCAATCACTTAAATCAATTCTCCAAATTGATTCCCAATTTATTCCATTTGAAATAAATTTCTTTACTTATCAGTTCATTTCAAAATTCATTAATTATGGACTTTATTCAGTTTGATTGACTTTTGATTGATTTTTTTTTAAATCCCTTAGCTGAAATATCCAAATTTCAGGTTATTCCCAATTTCGTCTTTATTCTTCTTAAATAATTTAAACCCTAAATTTAAAATAAATGTCTGGTTCTTTTAAACAATAACATTGAACTTTAAGTTCCCTTTACTAACTGTTTATTTAAATTTTCCTTCCCATACTCAAGATTTATTTATTAAAATTTTAAAGTCACTTTATTACCTTTCCAGTTCATTCATAAATTTATTCAACTTTTCTATATTTATTTTACTTACAATTTCACTTCTTTAATTTCTTTTCCAAAATCCAGTTTATATATTTTTGGTAATTCATTATACCCAATTATATCCAATCGAACCATAACATTCAATATTCCAATACCATTCATTATAGAATATCAAATAATCATAACAGAGGGTATTAAATATTTTTGTGACGCCCCACCTCTATACCTACGCTAGCTAAGAACATTACGGTGTGGTGCTGTCAACTAGCACGGAGAATAAGGCTGTTAAGGAGTGGCCATCAATAGTTAGGCTTTACACTAGTATTGGTTATCTCGATAGGAGTGGTATATATATATAAATATTCTTTCATTTTTCATATTTGATTTATATTCTCCCATCGACATACCCCAATTCCAGTATAAAACGAACTACGATGGTTCGTAATAGTTTAGAACGGTAAATATAAAATATTACACAGATAATATAATGTGGAACACAAATAAAACAGAAAGTCTCGTATATACAATAACTGATGTCAGTTACAATACATTTGATACAATACATATGACGCGGTACATATTATACAACTACCACAGTCGACTCAGGAAGTTACATATACAAGTACATTAACGTATGTAATATACATGAATACAGACTACTACAAATGACGACGACTACTCCAAAAGATATGAAAGAACTTCATAGCTCTAGCAGCAACCCAAAGCAGAATATCTACAACCTGAAATACTCGGTCTGACCCGAGTATTAGAATCAAAAGAAAATAATACCCGGGTCGGTCTAATTCAAACTCAGTTATTAGTGCACAGAAGCAATAATAATTAAATAATGAATAGACGACAGTAATTAAACCAAATCAGAATGCAATTCAGAATATTGAATTGAAATAAACAAAACAGTTCAAACCATTGAAATATCAATTAAAATATTAATTCATGTAGGGCTGCAGTACACGCACGCGTGCACTGCCTCGCCACTACGGAATGTGGAATACGCAAAAAGATCCATAAGTCAAAACAAATAAAATATCATACACGCCATACCGTGTGGCTGCAGTTCACGCTTGCGTGCACTGCCTTGCTACTATTGTGATGTCGTACCCAAAAACTCAATACCGTGTGGCTGCAGTTCACGCTTGCGTGCACTGCCTTGCCACTACTGTGATGATGTACCCAAAAGATCAACGAACCAAAATCAATGAAGGTTCAAATATCAATTCAAAATATCGATACTGTATGGCTGCAGTGCACGCACGCGTACACTGCCTCGCCACAACGGCATATACAGAAATAGCAACAAGGCACAAAGGCCAATGCACAAGAATTCACAGTCCAAACAAATGCCATAAGCAAGTGACAGTAGTGAAAAAAGCTCCAACAAAGTGAATATGCAGTATGTACACAAGAGAATGTACATAACAATCTGCACATGGACAAAATGAACCAGAGGTGCAGCGAGGAAGGCTCTGCCTCACGAAAGCAACAGCCGGTAAATAATTTCGAACACGGCAAGACCATGCCAAAATGGTCAAGAGAAGTGACTAAAGTGGTATAGTGGACTACATTTAAACCAGAAGTGTATGAGTCAATGCAATGCTGCAGATTGTAAAATGACCAAGTATCTGCATATTAAATATGCAATACAAAAGTTGAAATGAAACAACAAAAATATGCTTAAGTGTCTGCATATACAAACATGTGCAAATACAACACATAAATGTGGCAGTGAAACAATAAAATATGCTCAAGTGTCTGCATATATATATATGCAATAACCAAAGTGGCAATCCAGTACTCACATACGAAATCTAAAAATCACAAGCACGTGTTCGAGCCTTCACAACAGGTATAAAGTTCAAATGCAAGAAGTCATATTTAAGAGATGATGTGCAGGCAACACGAAAATGAATCAAGCCCAGACCACACAACTCAAAGTTGAGCTACATGGAGATCAGACTTCAAGTCTACATGGCTGCATATGAATAATTCATCTGACTTAATGCAAGAACATTGAAACCAGGTAACATAGGCGTAAAGGCAATGCTCATGAATAATACAAGTGAATGACAACACTGCAATGGAAAAACAGTGCAGCATCAGGACGAGCATAATGCAAATACAATGAGACAACACATAGCTCGAACAATGGTCAACAATATATGCATACACACATACGAATGTATGTATGCATATATATATACAGATAAGTCAACCAAACAAGTTCGAACTACATCAAGGACAAACAGAGGTGGCAACATGATACTACACCAATGGGATGTATCAGGAGATAACAATTATGTGTACCCCAAATTAAGGCAACACGGCAACATGAAGCATGCAAGCTAGGGCACAAGCAGTGACACAAATGAATGCCATCAAAAATCAACAAAGACCAGGCTACACAATATCAAGGTGGAAACCAAGTATGCAAGTGCAAAGAAAAATGACACAGTGTACATGTAAATTCGACAAGCTGTTGCATACCAGAGGTGCGGATGACCCAAGCCAACATGAAACCGAAGGAGTAAAACTGCACACATGCAGTACATACACAAACCCAAATGAACAAGCAAATATCAAGACTCAGCAATACTCAGTATACAAGTGACACAGAGGATCATGAATCAAAGTGAAACCGGACCACAAAGTTCACAGTAAAGCCAGAAATTCATGAAATTAGGAATGGCCGAAGTCAAAAGTAATTCAACAACATGGTGACCACGAAACAAAGCAAAACAATATCAATCGAATAAACAAACTTATTCGATATAAATAAATCAGAAATTATTAACATCGAACAAAAACAGGGCCGAGGCAACCAAGTCAAAATCATCTCCAATATTGAAACAAAATCGAATGGCCAAGCAAAACAATAGAATACGATGAAATCACAGAATTCGAACCTTAAATTAACTCGAGGTATGAATTAGATGTGAGCAAACTCACCTTGTCGACGAATTTAGGAGAAGCCGAGCACGAGATCATCGATCGACGCAGCCACGAGGAAGATGAAGGGGCGAACGAGAAATGCAAAAGGGGGCCGCCATTAATTTCCTTTGTTTATTTTTTTTACTTAGGGTTTTAAAATAATAAAAGGGGAACGGGTTAAAGAACGAAGAGAGGGGGACGGGTCGAACCGCATTCAAAAGTAAATGGCCGGTAATCACAAATTTCAAAGCTCACAACACTTAACCAATTTTATTTTATTTTTAAGAATTTCAACCCGGTATAAAAACTCCATCATCAATTTGCTAGCATCAATAATTATTTAATGACGATAATAAATTTTCACAAAAGCTCGGGTTGTTACAGACTCCCCTCCTTAAAGAAATTGCGTCCTCGGAATCATAAGGAACAAACGGACAAAAGGTAACAACCATAAGAGCACGAGAGAGAGAGAGAGCCTGAACGTGTTTGCTCGATGAATTCTCTGGATTCCAATGTGAAATCCATAGAATTTGAGATCCGTTGAACTTTCACGAGAAAAACATCTTTATTTCGAGGGTGCTGAACCCCTGAAGCAATGATGTGAATAAAAGGTTGCTCAAGAATAAAGATCGGAAATCCCTAAGGCATTTTCGTAATTGGAAGACGTGGAAAACGTCATGAATATCAGAAAATTGAGCCAGTACACCGACGTAGTACAATGTAAACACCAAAGAAATCTTTTAATTTCATAAAAGAAATTCATAAATTCTCAACAAAATTTAATTATCAAATAGACAATCGGAATACAGAAATCACAAAAGAGCAATATCTAATTATCGATATGATAATTAGAAAACAGCAAAATCAGTAAATTTAATTATGAACAAAGATAATGAGAAAACACAAATCTCAATTATCAAACTATCAAAAACGATAATCAGGAATTACCACAACGGTAATCAAATTTCAAATCAGCAAATATTCAATTATCAAAACGATAATCAAATCTTAAATTACAAATATTTAATTATCACAAACGATAATTAAATCTCAAATATCTAATTATCATAAGCGATAATCAGAAACAACTAATATCTGATTATCAAAAACGATAAATCAGAAATCACCAACATCCGATTATCAAAACGATAATCAGAAATCACAAACTTCTCAATTAACGAGTCCGGAATTAATCGAAATAGAAAACGCACATGACCCATAACCACGAGTTTTACTAAATCGTTAATTCATTTCATCGTTTTCTTGAAAGTGCATAATTGTGTATTTTAAAAAAAAATAACATTTCACATTCTCAAACGGAAAAGTCTGGAATTAAGCGAATCAGTAAAAGAAAGGGGTCATAGTCCTCGATTTTTCTGAAACGTTTAAATCGCTTCCTCATTCTTTTGAAAGCGTAAACTGTAAAAATTTTGAAATCAATTTTATTTTTTATTTTGAAACAATTTTGAAGAATAACAAATTTTTTTAAAACACGTGATATAAAATAGCAACGTCAGTAGCAATTTCGACATACGTCAAAATTTCATCGAAATAATTGGAATCAAAATACAATACCAATGAATTTTCATTCATCAAAAATGTCACAAGAATCTTCTCAAAGATAGGAAAGGGTATCATACCCTAAACTTGTATTCATAACAAGTCAATAACACACGAATTCACCAATGCACAAAAATTGATAAAACTTATCAATAGAAATCACGAAAATTGGTGAAGCACAAATTCTAGAAATCATCACAAGAAATCCAGAAAACACAAAATGAGAGTATGAAAACTCAAATGGCAGTACGGAAACTCGAATGGGAGTATGAAAACTCGAATGAGAGTATGAAAACTCGAATGGGAGTATGGAAACTCAAATGGGAGTATGAAAACTCACCTACACGTGAGCATGAAAGATCACCAACACGTGCAACACAAAGCGAGAACGGGAGCATGGAAACTCACCTACACGTGAGCATGAAAAATCACCAACACGTGCAACGCAAAGTGAGAACGGGAGCATGGAAACTCACGTACACGTGAGCATGAAAAATCACCAACACGTGCAACCCAAAGCGAGAACGGGAGCATGGAAACTCACCTACACGTGAGCATGAAAAATCACCAACACGTGCAACCCAAAGCGAGAACGGGAGCATGGAAACTCACCTACACGTGAGCATGAAAAATCACCAACAATCACCAACACGTGCAACCCAAAGCGAGAACGGGAGCATGGAAACTCACCTACACGTGAGCATGAAAAATCACCAACACGTGCAACCCAAAGCGAGAACGGGAGCATGGAAACTCACCTACACGTGAGCATGAAAAATCACCAACACGTGCAACGCAAAGCGAGAACGGGAGCATGGAAACTCACCTACACGTGAGCATGAAAAATCACCAACACGTGCAACGCAAAGTGAGAACGGGAGCATGGAAACTCACCTACACGTGAGCATGAAAAATCACCAACACGTGCAACACAAAGCGAGAACGGGAGCATGGAAACTCACCTACACGTAAGCATGAAAAATCACCAACACGTGCAACACAAAGCGAGAACGGGAGCATGGAAACTTACCTACACATGAGCATGGAAAATCACCAACACGTGCAGCGCAAAGCGAGAACGGGAGCATGGAAACTCACCTACACGTGAGCATGAAAAATCAACAACACGTGCAATACAAAGAGAGAACGGGAGCATGGAAACTCACCTACGCATGAGCATGAAAAATCACCAACACGTGCAACGCAAAGCGAGAACGGGAGCATGGAAACTCACCTACACGTGAGCATGAAAAATCACCAACACGTGCAACGCAAAGCGAGACGCTATCTCATGGTGGCTAAACGAAAAGCAAAAAGGTATGTGTGAATGGAATCACACAAGTTGTGTCTAGCCTATCCAGAAAGAAAAAAGATATGTGTGAATGGAATCATACAAATGGTGTCTAGGCTAACCAAAAAGCAAGTATGTGTGAATGGAATCACACAAGTGGTGTCTAGCCTAACCAGAAAGCAAACAAAGAGACATCGCACAATTGCTATTCTAAATCATAAAATGATCATCATGATCAACGAGAAGTGTCAATTACACTAAGCTAGTAAATATAAAAGTTTAGCTTCATGTCCCATAACCACTAGCTTAACTTAAATATTTACGAACAAACTGTAGATCTTCACTAGAAAAATGTCACAAGTGGTTCAATCGAACAAGTCCAAAAATTAGCCGACGAAGTAAACGCAAGCGTTTCATACCACTTGTTTTGCTAAGCCGTTTAATTAGAATTCTCATACGAGTGAAATAAAGGTTTGCATATACTAATAGATTGGAAAACGGTTTAGGAAAAGAGTTTGATATTGAAAATAGAGTTGAAAACATTTTGATAAAAGAGTTTTGATATTTACTACTAGTATTGAAACATTTATATTTTTAAAGTGACAAATCACAAACATGATTGTAGAAACAATCAATCACAAGAATTCACATACGAAAACGTGAATAGAATCCAAAGAAATCGATACCGAATTCATCAAAGTAGAAATACCTAAAAAAATCCCAGAAATAGAAGTTATCAAAGTCGACAAAGAAGATAACAACTAATCGGAAAAGAAGAATCGATTAACAATTGGAAAAACAAAGCAGAACGAGCATAAATGCATAAATGACTTCAACAAAAATAAAAATCAAGTCAATGTCGAAGTCAACAATTAATGGCCATAATCGAGTACAAAACGATTCAACATCATCATCAAAGAATTCAACGGCAAACCAAGTCAGAGTCTTGGAAATCAAGAATTTAGAAATTTCTCAAAAACAAAGTGACCGAAGTCGAATGGAAATCAAGCCGAGGAAAACATAAAATATCAAGTTCAGAATCGCTGAGATTTGAACAAAATCAATCATCGGCTAAATCAAATCAAAGCCGAAAACACAAGAATCAAAATCAAATGCATATGAATAAGCGTTAGGAATTCATACCTAACAATCAAAGACAATCATATGCAAATATGAGATATAAAACGTCAACAAATAGTTGTATCACATGTTCCATCTAAGTTATGTTTTATATTTGTTCTAAACCCCCAGGCTCTGATACCAAGCTGTGACGCCCCACCTCTATACCCACGCTAGCCAAGAACACTACAGTGTGGTGCTGTCAACTAGCACGGAGAATAAGGCTGTTGAGGAGCGTCCATCAATAGTTAGACTTTACACTAGTATTGGTTATCTCGATAGGAGTGTTATATATATAAATATTCTTTCATTTTTCATATCTGATTTATATTCTCCCATCGACATACCCCAATTCCAGTATCTACGATGGTTCGTAATAGTTTGGAACAGTAAATATAAAATATTACAAAGATAATATAATGCGGAACACAAATAAAACGGAAAGTCTCATATATACAATAACTGATGTCAGTTACAATACATTTGATACAATACATATGACGCGGTACATATGATACAACTACCACAGTCGACTCAGGAATTTACATATACAAGTACATTAACGTATATAATATACATGAATACAGACTACTAGAAATGACGACGACTACTCCAAAAGATATGAATGAACTTCATAGCTCTAGCAGCAACCCAAAGCAGAATATCTACAACCTGAAATACTCGGCTGACCCGAGTATTAGATTCAAAAGAAAATAATACTCGGGTCAGTCTAATTCAAACTCAGTTATTAGTGCACAGAAGCAATAATAATTAAATAATGAATAGACGACGGTAATTAAACCAAATCGGAATGCAATTCAGAATATTGAATTGAAATAAACAAAATAGTTCAAACCATTGAAATATCAACTAAAATATTAATTCAAGTAGGGCTGCAATACACGCACGCGTGCACTGCCTCGCCACTACGGAATGTGCAATACGCAAAAAGATCCATAAGTCAAAACAAATAGAATATCATACACGCCATACCGTGTGGCTGCAGTTCACGCTTGCATGCACTGCCTTGCCACTATAGTGATGTCGTACCCAAAAACTCAATACCGTGTGGCTGCAGTTCACGCTTGCGTGCACTGCCTTGCCACTACTGTGATGATGTACCCAAAAGATCAACGAACCAAAATCAATGAAGGTTCAAATATCAATTCAAAATATCGATACTGTGTGGCTGCAGTGCACGCACGCGTACACTGCCTCGCCACAACGGCATATACAGAAATAGCAACAAGGCACAAAGGCCAATGCACAAGAATTCACAGTCCAAACAAATGCCATAAGCAAGTGGCAGTAGTGAAAAAAGCTCCAACATAGTGAATATGCAGTATGTACACAAGAGAATGTACATAACAATCTGCACATGGACAAAATGAACCAGAGGTCCAGCGAGGAAGGCTCTGCCTCACGAAAGCAACAGCAGGTAAACAATTTCGAACACAGCAAGACCATGCCAAAATGGTCAAGAGAAGTGACTACAGTGGTATAGTGGACTACATTTAAGCCAGAAGTGTATGAGTCAATGCAATGCTACAGATTGTAAAATGACCAAGTATCTGCATATTAAATATGCAATACAAAAGTTGAAATGAAACAACAAAAATATGCTTAAGTGTCTGCATATACAAACATGTGCAAATACAACACATAAATGTGGCAGTGAAACAATAAAATATGCTCAAGTGTCTGCATATATATATGCAATAACCAAAGTGGCAATCCAGTACTCACATACGAGCAAGATGAAGGGGCGAACGAGAAATGCAAAAGGGGGCCACCATTAATTTCCTTCGTTTATTTTTTTTTTACTTAGGGTTTTAAAATAATAAAAGGGGAACGGGTTAAAGAACGAAGAGAGGGGGACGGGTCGAACCGCATTCAAAAGTAAATGGCCGGTAATCACAAATTTCAAAGCTCACAACACTTAACCAATTTTATTTTATTTTATTTTTAAGAATTTCAACCCGGTATAAAAACTCCATCATCAATTTGCTAGCGACAATAATTGTTTAATGACGATAATAAATTTTCACAAAAGCTCGGGTTGTTACAATTTTAAATAAATGTTGAGGGATCCAGTTGGATCCCTCCAACCTGTTTTCCCTGCATCCACAGATGTTAGCACAATAAAAAAATTGCCAATTCCAAATATATATCACAATATAGCACATAAATCAATTCAACCATTCCAAACAATTATTTAAACTAAATCGTTTAAATTTAAATTTAACTGAGTGAGATTAACTCACCTTTGCTTTTACTAGCAATCAGATTCAATCCGGCTTGTTTTCATGATTTTATACCTTGAATGAACAAGTTATATGATTTATTAATATCTGAATTAACTACAATTCATTACCATTTAACCAATTTAATTTACTAAAACTAATTATTTTCCCCCTCAAAAATCCTTTGGTAACTATAATAAATCAGTTAGGTTAATTTATCAAATCCATGGTTAATATGAACTAGAAATTTAAGAATGTATATAAGTATATTTATTTCCATATTCACTTTGAAGCTATATGACCTTTCACATATTTTATTATTTCCCCAAAAACCTTACCCATGCATCTATATATATATATATCTGTTAACATATTTTAAATTTTTAAATAGTAAGTTGATTCTATATCTCAAACCCATATATATATATATATATATATATCCTGATTACAATAAATAATGTGTGCTTACACACCCTAATTATAACTATTTTTTATCAAATCTGTCATACATTATTTTCTTCAATAAATAAGACAACTGAAGTTTTGTTTACAGTAAACTTTCTTAATATACAAATATGTGCAAACCAGGAATTACTATATGAATACATCGATATGAACTCTTTATTGTGGCTATATCGTATATACTAAATAAAAGAAATTACCTCAAACTCGAATTGGATACGAAATCAATCAGCTGTGATTTCGAATTGTCTAAACCAATCTCGACCCGGAAAAATCCTCCAGAGCACGCGCGGGATCTGACACCGCTATCGCGTCCATTCCCTCCTTTCCATCACGAGCTCACTTCCCCAGGCCAAGACACACGCGAAAGAACCGAAATCCCAACCTCGATTCGAGTCGCCTTCCTCACTCGTTGCTGCGATTTTGCTACTCACGCGATTATATGAAACTCGATCGACTATCTAGGGTTCACCCTGCGTTGATTTCGAATCGAATAGAGAAGAGAAGAGAACGAAAGAGGAGACGCGATTTGGATTTTGGGCACGGTCGCCATTATAAAAAAAAATTCTTTGATTACTGTTTTTGGGCTTTGATTTAGGATTTAGGTCGCGTGATTTTTTTTTATAAAAGGTTTTCAGCTTGGCTTTCTTCAGAAGGACGATGGAGTAATAAAATTTGTCTATTATTATTATTTTCTTGCGATTTAAAAAGAGGACAAGGAAACATGATTTTTATGATAAGGGTAGTGGCGTACACAAGAAGCTTGACTAATTTAAATTAATTTCATCTGATTATTATCAATTAAAATTTCAGCGTATTTATATATCGTACGCTCACACAACAACTCCAATCACTACGAAATTTGAAATTCGATAATAATTCAATATCACGGATCAAATGGAACTGGTTTCGTAGGATTCCGAGACTGTGCCTCGGAAGGCTATTTTTAAATTCAATTTAAACTATAAAATTTCAAAACTGAACAAAGCACTATTAATTTCAATTTTAACGCTTCTATTGTCTTCGGTATTATCAATATAAATTTTATAAGCCTTCAACTTACTTTTAATTAGCTTAAAATTCTAGATTCAATAATTTTCCCAACTTCAAATTATTTAATTCAATAATTAAATCATCAAATAAATTGTGATATTTGAATTCAAGTTAAAATTACTCTATTTAATATTTAAAATCAATTAAATATTTTTATTTTAAATGCTTGAAAATTTTGGGTCGTCATATTCCTCCCCCCTTAAAAGAATTTCGTCCCCGAAATTACTGGTTAGGAAGAATGATCCATAACCCATTACTATCTTTTCAAACCCAAACAGTTTTTAACAACTTGCCAAAACAATCTTTTTATCAAAGACACCCCAATTTCCTTTCTAACCTTTCAAACTCATCCATAAGTCCCAAACAATATCACTTACTTATCAGTTCAAATTTAAACTTAAATTCAAATTTTAAGTTATCACAATTTTCTCAAAATATTTCTAACTCCCTAAATTCCCGAAAAATTTCGCCAGCGTCTCCTTTGCACGGCTGACTCGGTACAACTACAAAATGGCTCTACGGCCTCCCAAATCCAAAAAGAAAACAAAAGGCCAAGTGGCTCAATCCAAATCCAAATCCCAATCAAATTTCATACCAAATTTAAATACATACCTTTTGTCGGGCAATTCAAATTTATCTTCTGAAATCAAAATCAATTCTCTTTTCCATTTACATTACCTGCATTTTCTGCTTAGCACTAATATCCAATCACAATATCCCAAAACATTTTATCGACTATTTCACAAAATGCGAATATCTATTCATTCAAATAATAACTTGGAATATATTTATATTATCAATCTCCAATTAAGAATTCACCATTCCTTACTTAAGTTTAGTATAAGCATTCTATATGCTTCTTTGTTTGTTTCCACTTTACCACTTTAGTTAATATCTATTTCTAATCAAATTGATTTCCACATTACATATGAATTTCATTTATTTTCAACATTGAATCTTTAATTTTTATCTTTCATTTATAACTAATTAATGTCATTTACTTTAATTAGTTTCATTTACTAACTTATTTCAATTTTCCAGTTTAAACCGTTTTGTCGTTAACAAAATTTTCCAAAATTTTCAAAAAAAAATTCTAACTCCCAAAATTTCTAAAATTTTTTGGCAGAGTCCCCTTTGTACGGAGGAGCTTTTGCAATTTGACAAAAGAGATAAATATATATACATCGACCCACACGGTCGGAAAAACCAAAAACAGTTCATATTTCCTATAGTTATTGCGTAGGCGTACCTTATTTAGCATTTTTAGCTAGCAGCTTATTATCTTTAGCAAATAGTACAACCAAATCCAGCCAAACGGCTTCCCGGTACCTGTACTTACTCAATTTAAACATATAAGTACTATATATATATAAGGTTTATAGCATTTCACTTAAATTTAAATAGCTAAAACATCGATTATGTAACAATGCATGTGATATACTGGCATAAACATATAAATTTGACATAAAATGCATGCATATAAAAGGTTCCAACACTTATTACAATTGCTTATAATCAATTCTCAAACCATTCCATTTAGTTTTGAGTGATTTACAACTTACTCGCTTATATTTAATTCATTTTAAGCAAAACAACCTTACATTCATTTCAATTGATTCCAGAATCATTTTATTTCACTTCTAATAATTCATAGAATTTTATCTAATCTCGTTTACATCAAACGATCCATTTCCTTATGCAATTCGACAATATTAGTGTGAATAAATAATTACTTAAGCTTTATAACCATTTAAATTGATTCCCACTCAATCTATACTTGATTCCATCCCATTTTAATTTATTCACAAACTCCCATTGCATTTATTTCATATCCAAAGAATTCTATTCTAAACTATTTTATCATACTCAACAACCAACATAACCATCTCATAATTTACTTAAGTTATTTATTTATTTATTTATTTCAATTATTCCACCCAATAACTTAAGTTTATTTCATTCAACCAACTTCCCTTCAAATCTTTGATTTGTTTTTTTTTCTTGGGTCAAATCCCAACCATTTTATTAATTTATCAGATTAGTTTATTCTTTTATACATTTTTAAACTTTAGTTCACATTAACATTTCATTATTGCATTTTATTAGTAAGAAGGTTATTCAATTCATGCTTCAATTGGATTTGCTTTTATCTCAAATCATTTTAATTTTGATCCAATTCCATACAATTTCAATCCATATTTAATTCAAACAAACTCACATTCAAATCAATTGATTTCAAAATCAATTTTATTTACATTTAACAGTTCATTGAATTTTATTTCTTAAGTTCTATAGCAAAATCTAAACTGATCTCCAACTCAATTCATTTCCAATTCATTTCTATTTTATCTTACATAATATCTTATTTCATAGTGCATAGGTTCCATACGAACCCATTTTTATTTAGCTCGACACAATTTTATGTTTTGTATATCACTAACCATTTCCAATTGAAACAAAATCATATCAAATTTAATCGATTTTAAAATGAATCTATTTTATACTCGCCAAATTTTTATTTAAGCTCAACCGCCTCCCATGCTTGTATATCACTAATTCAAATCCATTTGAATTTTAATTCACATTCTCAATTTATCAAGGTAATATCCAAGCACGCAATTAACTCGTTATATTCATATTGGATTTTATTTACAATTTACCCTATTTCTATTGTAATCCAATTTCAACCAACTCCACTTATATTCAATTCACTTACAATTCCATTTCTAAGTTCTACAAGTCACAAATTGTAACGACCCAACTTCCAAACTCCAGGAAGTCACATCGTTAATAAGAAAGAAAGAGGTAGAAATAGAAGAGAAAGAAGAAAGAACTCAACAATATCAGAATCTCACAGTGGGACGGAACAAAATATAATATATCAAAATAGAAATTACATAGTCATTTACATCAGAGTTACACAGATACAATCAATCTTTCACATTAGACAGCTGTAAGGTCCTGTCTATTTCATTTCGAATACATCAGATAAAGACTACAACACAACTCAACACAGCGGAAATATAGATATTGCTACGTCTGGACTTCTGCTCCATGCTTTCCAATATTCGTCAAGCCAAAACCTGATCCCTTGGCTACTCATAAAAATTTGAGTACCCGAGAGTTTAAGAAAAACAAAAACAAACTTCGGGTCAGACATGGGTCTGGTGTGAGTAAACGGTTTAAAGTTGCTAAACTTTTGAAAACCTTTGAAAACAAAAGGCATCACGTAAGACTTCCCACACATAAATACGGGTAAGTTTTTACCTTACGCTATCCAAATATTTGATAGGAAATCCAGTGATATTATAATAGTGTCTAGGGTTTTCAAGTAAAATACAGAAATAGCTGGAATGCTTACATCTCACGTTCCAACATAGTTGGGCACAATCAAAACGTACGACACTTATTGGAGATTGGATTCCATACAATGGCAGGGCTACTGGGGTACCGCCCGTCATAGTACGGGGCCTAGATCACCGTACCGAGGACCACTCCCGATCCCCTGCAACAAATGGCCGGAACCATCCCTTACTGGACAGTCCCGAACAAGACAACCCCGCAGTTGGCGTACGTTCCAACCGCCCACACGGCCGAATAAAAAGGGACTTCTAGACAGGGGAAAATCTTGCTCTCAAGTGGGGGCTACCCACGAAGCCTTACTGCACCTCCCCTGGTTTAGCCATTCCCGGTTGATGAGGCTTGAGGCTACGATTACCTTTATAGGACATATCACTTAGAATGCTCATCGTCCACCTGACGATGTTCTGAAAGCATTCAATCCATACAAGTTCGTTCCGGGTTCGAACGTGATGCAGCAAGGCATATAGGAATTCAGAAGTTAGACCATATTAAGTCGTGCACGAGTCAAGGAGCTTCGGATTTAAGTCGTAAGTCGTACACGAGCTTAAGACGTGCATGCTTGATGAGTCGGTCACGGGATAGTGGAAGCATGAGTCGGTGCCGATTTAACGAAGCTTGGAGGAGTTCGTACTTGATGAGTCGTCCACGACTCATTGGTCTATCCATAAGTCGTTTGCGACTTATTAAAGCAATGGGGAACAAGTTGCCGGGTCTAACTATGAGTCGTTCAGTATTGAGGGAACTTGAGTCGTCTATGACTCAACGTATAAGTCGTCAACGACTTAACGCGAAGTAAAGAAAAACCCAGCAAGAGAAGGCTTTGAGTCGGAGGGAGTTAAGGTGGCAAGGAGATGAGGCAGCATGCGCTTGAGTCGATCGTGTTGAGTCGTTTGTTGTGATGAGTCGTGTACTGTTGTATGTTGTAAGTCGTATGTCGTGAGTTTTTAAGTCGGTATGTAGTTGGATCGTGTTGTATTTTAGGTCATTACCGACCTAGGGGTAATGTTGAGTCGGTCATGTATATGAAGTGTTGGGTCGCATACGACCTATGGTGAGTCGTCTTAAGGTCATATGATGATGTATGTAGGTCGTGCTTGTAAGTCGGCCAGGGTTGAGTCGTTCTGGAGTTGAGCTGCCTTGTGTTGAGTCGGCCACGACCTAAGTTAGGTCGTAAGTCGTCGCCGACCTAAGAGTCAGGTGAGGGTTTGTGTGTGTTGAGTTGTGAAAGCTATAAATAGCGCGGGTGTTGTACATTTTGAGGTGGTTGAATATTGAATAAAATTTCCTTTTGTTAGCTTTGTGCTTTCATACAATTGGTAGTTGAGTGTGATCTCCTATCTCCTCTTTCGGTTAATCGAGTGCGCTCGATTCAACGATCGAAGAAGCCGATTCACGGAATCTAGTGCGCTAGATCAACGTGCGAAGAATCGTAGATCTTTGAACACGGTATAGTGCGCTATCAACGTGTTTGAGATAGCTAGAGTTCGGAATCTTTGGATCAACGAACTTGGGCATTTTGGTATCTTCAACTCACCGATTGCTACATTTCATCGATTGAAGTTTGTTTGATTAATCCGCTGCGTCAGTTTTGGTATCGGAGCCATACTTAGCCAATCATAGCTAAGTTGATTCTTGGAGCCAAGTTTTTGAAGTTGGAAGGAGTTCATCGTGTTCATATTGAAGTTGTATCAAGTTTGGAGTGTTTGATCCATTTCATTTTGGATCGAGGAGTTGGACTTTGTTTGGATTTTGAATTGGTGTTTGCGCGCCAATTTTTGGAGGGTTTTGGAGTAAGTTTGAAACCAAGCCGTGAAGTGTCAAGGCCGAGACAAGGGGGAGCCGACCTTACTTGAATTGCTAACTCGTTGCCGAGTTAGTGTGAGCCGAGACAAGCATAGCCGTGTATTGTTGAGCTTAGATTGCTTTGTTGAGAGGAAAGTTTGAAGTCTTGTGTTGAATTTTTGAAGTCTTGAGAAGTTTACAACCATGCCACCAAGGAGAGCTAATCGTCATCAAAACGTTGAAGCTTTGTATCGTAGAGAAGAAGCCGAGCTTATGGAACAACGTATTAATGAGAAATTTGATGAAGGCATTGGTAAATTGGAGAGATTGATGAATGATTTGAATCAAAGGAGGAGATCACCAAACTCGAACCATGGAGGAAACCGAGTTTCGCCATCGGTTACGGAAGCGAGGAGGGTATCGCCACATTCATGTAGAGATAGAAGAGAAACATCAATTTTGTCACGAAGAGATCATCATGACTATGCACATGAAGAAAGAAGAAGTCAACGTGAATTTGACCATGAAGCATATAGAGAAGAAGAGAGACATAGTCAAAGAAGCATGCATGAACGAAGGGATGATAATGGTCGAGATCGATGTAGACGTACCTTTGATTTTGCTGAAGAGGGTGATAGAGCTAGTATACATTATCGAGATCGAGACCAAATTCGGAATTCTTATCGTGATATTGAAGATGATCGACGATGGGAATCGGGTATGAAGATGGAAATTCCGGAGTTTAAAGGCGGGATGGTTGCTGAGGAGTTCTTAGATTGGTTGTCTAATGTGGAGGAAATCTTTGATTTCAAGGAGGTGCCGGAGAATAGAAGGGTGAAGTTGGTTGCTACTAGGTTGAGGGGGAGAGCATTGGCATGGTGGCAACAAACTAAACTTACTCGTGAACGGATGGGGAAGTCAAAGATAGAATCGTGGGATAAGATGAAGAAGTTGATGAGATCTACTTTCTTACCTTACAACTACCAATCACTTATGTACCAAAGGTTGCAGAATCTGAGGCAAGGGACAAAGTCTGTTAGTGATTATGCTGATGAATTTTACCAACTCATTGCCAGGAATGATATTATGGAGACAGAAGAACAGCTAACTGCTAGATTCATTGGGGGATTGAGAATGCAGATCCAGGACATGGTTAATATGTTCGATCCTAGATCAGTTGCAGAGGCACATCAGAAAGCGTTAGCTTGGGAGAAACAGGGAAGGCGTGGAGGTGGTGTGTTTACTAATTCTAATAATCCAGTGAAGGGCGCCGGTGGAAGTTCTAGTGTTCCTAGACCTGTTACAAAACCAGTGGTGAAGGAGGCTGAGAAGGCGAAGGCTAGTAGTGTTTTCAAATGTTATAATTGTCAGGAGTTGGGTCACAAAAGCAATGAATGTCCGAAGCCGAAGAAGAGAACCATGGTTGCAGAAGTTGAAGAGGATGATGGTGAGGAGGTAGAATGTTCAAATGCACTTTATGTTGAAGAGGAAGAAGAAGTGTCGGGAGATGAAGGATGTAATCTTATGATGAGAAGAAGTTGTTTGACACCAAAGCAAGAAGAGGATTGTAGTTGGTTGAGAAGCAATATTTTTCAGTCGACATGCACTATTCTGGGGAAAGTCTGCAAGTTTGTTATTGATGCGGGAAGTTGTGATAATATTATTTCTACAGAGGCTGTGAGGAAATTGAACTTGAAGACTGAGAAGCATCCTAAACCGTACAAGCTAGCATGGTTAAGGAAGGGAGGTGAAGTGAAAGTGTGTCGGAGAGCTTGTGTGAATTTTTCGATTGGAAAGAAGTACAAGGATGAAATTTGGTGTGATGTCGTAGATATGGATGTTTGTCACTTATTGTTGGGCAGACCATGGCAGTTTGATAGAGCAGTTCAGCATGACGGTCGTGCCAACAGTTATAGTTTCATGTTCGAGGGTACTAAAATCACTTTGGTTCCTAAGAAGCAACAGCAGAAGGAGAGCAAGCTAGAAGAGATTGAGGAATTGAAAACTCTGTTGATTTTGAAGGAGTTTGTTAAAGAAGTGGAGGAAGAACCGGAAGTGTTTTTGTTGATTGGGCGAGAGAGTAGTGAAGAAGTTAAAATTCCGGAAGAAACAAAGCCAGTTTTGAAAGAATTTGAGGATGTCTTTCCAGAGGAATTGCCAAAGGAGTTACCGCCGCTTAGAGACATTCAGCATCAAATTGATCTTGTTCCAGGAGCAGTGTTACCACATCGACCACATTACCGTATGAGTCCGAAGGAACATGAGGAGTTACGAAGGCAAGTGGAAGAGTTGCTTGAGCAGGGGCGTATTCAGGAAAGTTTGAGTCCATGTGCTGTGCCAGCATTATTGGTACCCAAGAAGGACGGAACTTGGAGAATGTGCACTGATAGTAGAGCTTTGAATAAGATCACTGTTCGTTACAGATTTCCTATGCCGAGGTTGGATGATTTGTTGGATCAGTTGAGTGGGGCAACTATATTTTCAAAGATTGATTTGAAGAGTGGTTATCATCAAATTCGTATCAGACCTGGAGACGAATGGAAGACAGCTTTCAAAACTAGAGAGGGGTTGTACGAATGGTTGGTTATGCCATTTGGATTGTCAAATGCACCTAGTACATTCATGCGGGTGATGAATCAAATTTTTAGGCCATTCATTGGGAAGTTCGTCGTGGTTTATTTCGATGATATTCTGATTTATAGCAGGAGTACGGAGGAGCATGTTCTACATTTGAGGGAAGTGTTGCTTATTCTTCGTGAAGAACAATTTTATGCTGCTACAAAGAAATGTGTGTTTATGACACCCAGTGTTTTATTCCTGGGTTATGTTGTTTCAGGGAAAGGTATTCAAGTTGACCAGAGCAAGGTTGAAGCAGTCAGGAATTGGCCACAGCCAAAGACAATTACAGAAGTGAGAAGTTTTCATGGGCTAGCGTCATTCTACCGAAGATTCATCCCACACTTCAGTAGCGTGATGGCTCCAGTGACTGATTGCATGAAAGGGAAACAATTTGTGTGGTCAGAAGAAGCGGGGGTTGCCTTTGAGAAGATCAAGGAATTGTTGACGTCTGCACCAATTCTTGTTCTACCTAATTTTCAGTTATTGTTTGAATTGCATACTGATGCATCGAAGGTTGGAATTGGAGGAGTTCTAAGTCAGAATGGGAAGCCAGTTGCTTATTTTAGTGAGAAGTTGTCAGGGGCGAAGATGAGATACAGCACATACGATGTTGAGTTTTATGCTGTTGTTCAGGCTGTCAAACATTGGAGGCATTATTTGTTTCAGAAGGAATTTGTTCTTTACACAGATCATGAAGCATTGAAGCATTTACAGGGACAGGATAAAATTTCAGCAAGACATGCATCGTGGATTGCCTATTTACAGCAGTTTACTTTTGTCGTTAAGCACAAATCTGGGGTGACAAATCGAGTAGCTGATGCTTTAAGTAGGAGGAGTCATTTGTTAACGACAATGAAGGTTGAAGTGACCGGGTTTGAAATGTTGCCAGAAATTATTGAAGAAGATCCTTACTTTGTGAAATATGTTGAGAAAGTGAAGGATGGGAGTACCGATGAATTCATATTGGTTGATGGTTTTCTGTTTAAAGGGAATCGTTTATGTATTCCGGATTGTAGTTTGAGGATGAAGATTGTAAAGGAGTTGCACGAGGAAGGGCATGTGGGCCGCGATCGTACTTTGCAGTTGATTTCGCAGTCTTACTTTTGGCCGTCGATGAGAAAAGAGGTTGAAAGGTTCGTGGAGCGATGTCATATTTGCCAAGTTTCAAAGGGGACAGCAACGAATGCAGGGTTGTATATGCCATTACAAGTACCATCTAAGCCATGGGTTGATATTAGCATGGATTTCGTTTTGGGTTTGCCGAGAACTCAAAGGGGAAATGATTCGATATTTGTTGTGGTGGATAGGTTTTCGAAGATGGCACATTTTGTTGCTTGCAAGAAGACAGCAGATGCAGTTCGAGTGGCACAGTTATTTTTCAAGGAGATTTATCGACTTCATGGTTTACCAGAGTCTATTGTTTCTGATCGAGATACTCGTTTTCTGAGTCACTTTTGGTTGAGTTTGTGGAAGATGGTGGGAACGAAACTGAAATTTAGCAGTGCTTATCATCCACAAACTGATGGGCAGACAGAAGTTGTTAACAGGTCATTGGGAAATTTGTTGCGTTGTCTTGTACAAGATAATTTGAGAAGTTGGGACATGAAACTATGCCAGGCAGAATTTGCTCATAATCATGCAGAAAATCGGAGCACAGGATTCAGTCCGTTTCAGATTGTTTATTCAAATTTACCCAGGGGGCCGTTGGATTTAGCAGTTGTACCACAGTCAAAGAGAACAGTTAAACGAGCTGCTGATTTTGTTGATGAGCTGACTGAATGTCATAAAATCGTTCGGGAACGATTGGAGAAATCGAATGAGAAGTATAAGAAGTCTGCAGATTTGAAACGTCGAAATGTTGAATTTAAAGAAGGAGATTTGGTTTATGCTGTATTGACAAAGGATCGTTTTCCGGTGGGTGCTTATAACAAGTTGAAGGCGCGGAAAATTGGTCCAGTTGAAATTTTAAAGAAAATCAATGAGAATGCTTATCGATTAAAGTTACCAGATGATGTTTATACTTCTGTTGTTTTTAACGTCAAGCATTTAATTCCATATCATGGGGGTGAGATTGTTGAGGAAGAATTTACAAATTCGGGGTCGAATTTTTCTCAACCAGGGGAGGATGATGCAGCAAGGCATATAGGAATTCAGAAGTTAGACCATATTAAGTCGTGCACGAGTCAAGGAGCTTCGGATTTAAGTCGTAAGTCGTACACGAGCTTAAGACGTGCATGCTTGATGAGTCGGTCACGGGATAGTGGAAGCATGAGTCGGTGCCGATTTAACGAAGCTTGGAGGAGTTCGTACTTGATGAGTCGTCCACGACTCATCGGTCTATCCATAAGTCGTTTGCGACTTATTAAAGCAATGGGGAACAAGTTGCCGGGTCTAACTATGAGTCGTTCAGTATTGAGGGAACTTGAGTCGTCTACGACTCAACGTATAAGTCGTCAACGACTTAACGCGAAGCAAAGAAAAACCCAGCAAGAGAAGGCTTTGAGTCGGAGGGAGTTAAGGTGGCAAGGAGATGAGGCAGCATGCGCTTGAGTCGATCGTGTTGAGTCGTTTGTTGTGATGAGTCGTGTACTGTTGTATGTTGTAAGTCGTATGTCGTGAGTTTTTAAGTCGGTATGTAGTTGGATCGTGTTGTATTTTAGGTCATTACCGACCTAGGGGTAATGTTGAGTCGGTCATGTATATGAAGTGTTGGGTCGCATACGACCTATGGTGAGTCGTCTTAAGGTCATATGATGATGTATGTAGGTCGTGCTTGTAAGTCGGCCAGGGTTGAGTCGTTCTGGAGTTGAGCTGCCTTGTGTTGAGTCGGCCACGACCTAAGTTAGGTCGTAAGTCGTCGCCGACCTAAGAGTCAGGTGAGGGTTTGTGTGTGTTGAGTTGTGAAAGCTATAAATAGCGCGGGTGTTGTACATTTTGAGGTGGTTGAATATTGAATAAAATTTCCTTTTGTTAGCTTTGTGCTTTCATACAATTGGTAGTTGAGTGTGATCTCCTATCTCCTCTTTCGGTTAATCGAGTGCGCTCGATTCAACGATCGAAGAAGCCGATTCACGGAATCTAGTGCGCTAGATCAACGTGCGAAGAATCGTAGATCTTTGAACACGGTATAGTGCGCTATCAACGTGTTTGAGATAGCTAGAGTTCGGAATCTTTGGATCAACGAACTTGGGCATTTTGGTATCTTCAACTCACCGATTGCTACATTTCATCGATTGAAGTTTGTTTGATTAATCCGCTGCGTCAGAACGAAACCGAAGGCATTATCTCGTTGCACTCATTTTGGAATCACCCACAGAGTTAACGACGATAACCTTGCACTCTAAATCTCAATCTCGAATCTATAAGTACTATTCCGTCGAACTCATTACGGAATCACCCACAGAGTTATAATGACGTATAGCCCTTACACCTCGAGTCTTCACCTGCTACACTTAGATTCACGACCTAACGTTAATTTGGATCGATGTGGTTTTCGGATATCCAAATAGGCAAATCCGATCCCGGTCTCATCGAAATCCAAAACGCCATCTTTTAGGTCCAAGTTGTTTTAAGGTTTAAAACAATTCATTTTAATTTAATACAGTATATTGGATTCACATAGCACTTCACATAGATAAATATCACACATTTCTCACTGATATATCTAATATCATATCACAAATTATCACAACACATCATCCAATAGATTTTATTCAATATATATCAATCAATAAATATCAACTAATAGATATCATCCAATATAGATATTCTATACAAACAATCATCCATAAACAGGATTTATTAATCCAGGTTATAATTAATTTAATCATCTTAAATTAAATTAATTATTTAAGAATTAATCTTCTAATCCTGCTTGAACAATCATTAAGTAATTACTAACATTTAATTAATTAATCAATTCTTAATTATCCTTATCAATTAATCAATTACCCTTTAATCACAGGATAATTACTCTTTAATTCTCAATTAATAAACCTTAATTATTAATTGATCTCCTTTAAAACAAAGTAATCAACCTTTAATTACTTTTATAATCACTTAATTAACATTTAATTAACTGATTAATTATCCATTAACTATTAATTAATAAACTTAATTATTAATCAATATCTCTTAATTACAAATTAATTAATCCATAATTACTCTTAAAATTAATTAATTAATCATTAATTACCTAATTAATTATCTCTTAATTGTTAATTAATAAAACTTAATTATTAATTAACAATTACAAATTTATCAATCCATAATTATTAATTAATCAATCCTTAATTAACATTGATTAATTCTTAATTACTTATGATTAATCCTTAATCACCTTTGATTAGTTCTCAATTAACTTTTCATTAATCCTTAATCAACTTTGATTAGTTCTCAATTAACTTTTGATTAATCCTTAATCAACTTTGATTAATCAATTAATTAATATTTAATTATAGTATTAATTAATAAAACCCAATCATTAATTAATATAACTTAATTACTAACTAAGTACATCTTAAATATTAATTAAGTAACCTCTAATTACTTAATTAATAACTCTCTAATTACAAATTAATCAAACCTTAATAACTTGATTAATTCATTCTTAATTATTTGATTACTCAATTAGTCTTTGATCATTAATTAACAATTTGTAATTAATAATCCTTAATTATAATTAATCTTAAATTAATTAAATAATAACCTTTAATTAACTATTAATTAAACCAATTAATTTACTCCTGATTATTTACCTAATTAAATAAAACAAATTAATTAATTATACTCAATTCCCATAATTAACTTAGTTTATCTCAAGATATTAATCCCTAAATCATCTTAAGATAAGACATTATATCATTAATACCTTTATTTAACATTAACACTTAAAAACATTCTACCATCATAATTAATTAAGTTTTAAAATAAATAATTATTCACTTGATAATTTTAAAGTTATCAAAGTTTAATTTCTAAAAACTTAAAACATTATCAAGTAAAGGTTTCAAATACTAATTCAAATTGTATTTTTAAAACTTACCTTTTTTAAAAAAAAAAATTCTTAACTCATATTTAAAGTAATGTTTAAAATGACTTTAAAATTTCATTTAACAAAATTTAATTTGAACATCTTTAAAACTTCATAACCTATTGTTTAAGAAATATAAAATAAGTTTAAATAGAAGTTAAAACTAGATTTAACTTCAAATTTAAAAAAAAATTGTTTTTTTAAAACATTCTGAAAACTGTTTAAATCTATTACTTCGGATTTAACCCGTAGGATACTCGGGCCTAACCCCGAGTCAAAGCATTTCTGCCCATTTTTAAAACTAAAATTTTAATTTTTGAAGTTTATAAACCTGTAGTCTTATAACACCCAAACCTACTCGAGTTCACTCTCGGGTATTCTTCCCAAATTCTCGAGCAATGTTTCGAGTAAACTCCAAATCCATCACCAGATGACACACATCGCCCTTGTACACCTGCACAGTCGTCTTTGACAACGATGATCACCGCCGCAAGCCTCGACACACCAAACATTACCAAAGCATCACCTCCCAATCCTTCAAACACGACCACAAGGCTTAATTCAAAATCGAGCTTGACAGATGGGACTGGAATCCAAATACTCATCAGATCCTCCGACCACCTGAGTTACCGTAGCTCCAGCCTCATCATCTCCACACTTCCGTGAACCAAACCCCAAAGTTCCAATGCACTCGATTCACCAGAGAAGGAGAAGTGATCAAAACTATAGGCTCGTCCAATTTTAGGGTTAGAAATTTAATTCCTTCACCGTTGACGCCACGGCGAACTTTACAGCGTCCAACAATTTTTCCCAGCCTCACCGCACTGTCTTCTACCACCAGACCAAGCCTCGACCCCTCTAGATGCTTAAGCCATCAGCAGTTGCTTCAGAACCACTTTCCAGTCGATTTAGGATTTCACAAAAAATCCTAATCTAAAATTCATGATTTTTATTTTAAAAATCATGTTCTTCATAGATTTTTTGAGTTATGTAATTAAATTATCAAATCATGATGCTTGATTTAACATGCTTTTCAATATTGCTACTGTATTTTCTTGTTTCCAGAACTAAATTTAAATTTAATCTGTTTAAATAAAATTTAAACTTAAATTTATAATTTAACAAACATATCTTATATGTATCTCCAAAACAAACAAACAGAGAATGATTTGATTACGATTTCTCATCAAACTCTTATTTTCCTGAACCAAGAAACAAAGACATAAACACAGTAGACATTCTCTTATACAACCATTCATGTCATATACATGCACAATCAAACATCATTATTTTGAACTTCATAAGAAATCAGAAGTATATTAACTAAATCTTTTTATTAAATTTGTTTACTCATCATGTTTTAAAAAGCAGAGACTGGTTTATTTACTGTCTTCTTTCCATTTTCAAAAATTATTCCAACTGAATGTTCTTAAATTATTTTTAAATTTTAGATCCTACGAATGCAAACAACACTTTTTTGAATATCTGAGTCTATTAGGATTTAGAGGTTTAGATCTTGATTTTTTTTTTTTTTTTTTGAAATTTGAAATTGACCAGTTTCTTGTTTTCAGGCATGCATTCCTACATACATTCATAAACACAGAAATACCACATAAGCATACACCACAAAGCATCATTCACCAAATATTTCACAAACAAACAAATATTAACTTACTTTGTTTTAAATTTAAAAAGGTTTAGTCACAGATTTTTAAAAAGCAGAGGCTGGAAGCTTTTAAAGAAAAACTGGGTAGCTTTTAGAAACTGTAAGACTTGAAATTGAAGACTTTGATCAAATACTGGAACTTGATTCCCATTTTCTCAAATCCTTGAATTGTTGAGATGCTTGAGAAGGTTGCTTTGCAAATCTTAGTTTTGAAAGATGGCTACAGACTTGCATTGGAAAATCTGCTACAACCTAGCTTACTGGCTTTGATTCCTGATTTTGAGGAGTTTATAATTTGAAGATCTTTGGTTGCAGATTTGAGGAGTTAACAGTTTACAAAATTATTTGATTTGAGTTTGAGGATAAAACAATATTACAAATTCTTGAATAGTTTTGCAAACAGTTTACACAGTTTAAAAATGTTGCAGACCTGATTTTGTATTGAGAAGATGATCAGAAGTTTGCAATTATTTTGGTTTGAGAAGACTGCAGATTTCACATGAGTGTACATTGATTTAAAAAGATTAAAAACAGAGGTGAATTTTGGTTTGAGGAGCATATGTTTTCAAGCTTGATCTGGTTTCAGGTTTTAATGCAACAGAATTTCTGCTTTGGGAAAAATAGTTTTCAGGTTTGATGCAAAAGAAATAAGAAAAAGAGATGAGAAAAAGAAGAGTTGAGTTATATAATGTGATTTAGGATTTATTTGGAATTAAAGAAAAATAAAAATAAATTTGCCACTTGTCTCCAATTATAAACACTTGTCATAACCTATGATTACTTCACTTACATGTGTATTTAATAAGCTTTATTAACCTACATTTGTAATATTTCATTTTTATTTATCTTTAAGAGATTTTAAAAGCTTTTATATAAATTTTCTAAATTAGTAAATACATTTCTAAATAAATAAATGCTTTCTTAATTTGATATATAAAAAAAATAAAATCTTTAAAAGAAAAATAAAGTATAATCAATCACAATGTAAATAAAATCATATAAAAATATTTTTGATCCATTTTTAAAAATCAAGTTACACATATATGCATATATAACTCTTAATAAAATTAAAATAACAAATCTTATCTCCAACAAAATTTATTTATGTTTATAAAAACTAAGTATTCTCAATATCATTTGAAAATAACAAATTAAACAAATTTTAAATGATTTATAAAAGATATCATAAATTACTTCTATTACTTAATAAATTAAGATCATATGAAATTTGTATTTTAACTCTTATTTAAAATTTTAAGTAATATTAAAAATAAAATAAAACAAAGCTTAAATGTCAATCAAATTTTAAATTCATCTTTAAGCTAATTAAAATATAAGTTTAAACAAAGAAGATTTTCTTTTAATATAAACCATATAATTATTTATTAAATTGCTTTGAAAAGTTAGATGTTAAATTTAAATCAAATTTCCAATTTTACCAAATATAAATTAAAGTAAGAAAATTAATTCATTTACTAAATTTTAAATCAAAGTTTATCGATTACAATATATACAATTATATATATTATAAACAGAAAATGGTTTATTAGCTTTAAAATGATAAAATCTACCAATTTAAATATTTATTAAAGGATGATTATTAGATCAATTCAAATTTTATTATCAAAATTTATCTAATCAAATTAATTTTTAAATACAGATTATTAAATTTATATTGCCAAATTTCTGGGATATCACATTCCTCCCCCTTAAAAGAATTTCGTCCCCGAAATTTAAAAGCAAAGGTAATTTAATAATCTATCTTAAGATTTTATTTTAAAAACACAAGCATATATCAAACATATGCTAACCACCATAGCAACGAATTCACAAAATCAAACAAATCTAATTATTTGGAAAAATTCTGGATAATTTTTTATCGAGTTTCCCCTGTAAAATATCAAGATACTCGCTCTATAGAATCTAAACAACCAATACTATTAAACTATAGAGCTCCTATCTAACTAGATCTACAAAACTAAAAAGAATATCAGACTACAGACAAGTCTGACTCAACAATCACACCTTCCTGAACTGCTGGTTTCACAACCAGAAATAAATCATACACGTACTCCCTCAGAGATACGTGAAATACATCGAATCCCAGTTATCCAAATTGGGAATTCAACCTTGAAAATCAAACACCAATCCTCACAAGAATACAGAAAAGATCCAAAACACTTCGGAACTGACTTACCCAGAATTACCAAATCTTATAGCTCCTATGATCAGAGAAAATTTCCCCCAAAATCAAATCTCCATTTCAGGAATCCAAATTCCTTCGTCTCTTACTCACAGAACACTTTTAATGATCCTGGGCTGCCTTCAAACCTCCTGATCAGCTCAACCTTCGCTGATGTCTCTAGAAACAAGCAGAATCAAAACTTCTCAACAGAATGATCTCCTCAAGATCAATTCCAAACCAAGAACACCAACTCTACTCCACAGACATCAGAAGACCAACTTACTTCTCCTATGTGGAAAAGATAAAACAAAAGCATTTCCAACTGCTTCCGCTGCACAACTCTGATCTGAAGTAGAAAAAAAAACTCGAGCACAAACCGGACAACACACCACATAAATATGGTTCAATGGATCCATAGAAGAAAACTTAGATGCCCCACCTGAACCAAAGCTGCTTCACTAAACCTTCGGTATCACTCCTAGAATCCAGTCGATAAGAAAACTCAACTTCCAAATATGGACAAACTTCTCATAGCTCAAGAGAACACTCAGACTATCGCAAGTCACTTTTGCGATCAACCCATCCAATATCGAAAGAAAACTGTTCTCTCTTTACCAATCAGAACTGCTTATGCTCATCTATCCAATCTATCAAAGAATTGGTTCTACTCTGCTTCTTCTGAATTCCTTCAGAAAAACTGCTAACTAGAAAACTTCTTGCCAGCACCCAGAATACCCGAACTGCACTGCTGACACCGACGCCAAAGACTTCCTAAACCAAAGCTCTTCGAGAAACTTGGACTTCAAACCGGACAGAAACATCTTGCTGAATCCAACCACAACATCGAAGCAGACTTACCTCCTTAACTTATTTCAAAGAAAACATCTTTGAGAACATCCATAGTCACTGCATCTCATCACGCAGCTACTACTCCCTGAGATATCAAGATACCATCATTCTCCTCTGCCCAACCTACTGATCTAAACTCTACTAATCCAATTCAAAGATAGACTCCGAACCTTTACAGGTTACCTTCAGAGATCTATGAAATCCTATACTCCGCATAACTCATTCGAAGCGGTATTAGGTCTACGGTCTCAACCAATACTTCCAACCTTCACATTCAAATTCCAACCAATGGTAGTAGTTGTGTTACACACCCCACTACCTTATCTACCTTTATAACCTATATTGGAAAACCCGAATAGGTAACCCAACAAATAGGTAGAAGTAATTATATAAATATATATAATAAAGATACAAATATGCTCTCGCAAGATAGAAACCACTCCAGAGCCTAGGTATTCACTCAACCTAATGCTCTGATACCATTGTAACGACCCAACTTCCAAACTCCAGGAAGTCACATCGTTAATAAGAAAGAAAGAGGTAGAAATAGAAGAGAAAGAAGAAAGAACTCAACAATATCAAAATCTCACAGCGGGATGGAACAAAATATAATATATCAAAATAGAAATTACATAGTCATTTACATCAGAGTTACAAAGATACAATCAACCTTTCACATTAGACAGTTGTAAGGTCCTATCTATTTCATTTCAAATACATCAGATAAAGACTACAACACAACTCAGCACAGCGGAAATATAGATATAGCTACGTCTGGACTTCTGCTCCATGCTTTCCAATATTCGTCAAGCCAAAACCTGATCCCTTGGCTACTCATAAAAATTTGAGTACCCGAGAGTTTAAGAAAAACAAAAATAAACTCCGGGTCAGACATGGGTCTGGTGTGAGTAAACGGTTTAAAGTTGCTAAACTTTTGAAAACCTTTGAAAAAAAAGGCATCACGTAAGACTTCCCATACATAAATACGGGTAAGTTTTTACCTTACGCTATCCAAATATTTGATAGGAAATCCAATGATATTATAATAGTCTCTAGGGTTTTCAAGTAAAATACAGAAATAGCTGGAATGCTTACATCTCATGTTCCAACATAGTTGGGCACAATCAAAACGTACGGCACTTATTGGAGATTGGATTCCATACAATGGCAGGGCTACTGGGGTACCGCCCGTCACAGTACGGGGCTTAGATCACCGTACCGAGGACCACTCCCGATCCCCTGCAACACAAGGCCGGAACCATCCCTTACTGGACAGTCCCGAACAAGACAACCCCGCAGTTGGCGTACGTTCCAACCGCCCACACAGCTGAATAAAAAGGGACTTCTAGACAGGGGAAAATCTTGCTATCAAGTGGGGGCTACCCACGAAGCCTTGCTGCACCTCCCCTGTTTTAGCCATTCCCGGTTGATGAGGCTTGAGGCTATGATTACCTTTATAGGACATATCACTTAGAATGCTCATCGTCCACCTGACGATGTTCTGAAAGAATTCAATCCATACAAGTTCGTTCCGGGTTCGAACGAAACCGAAGGCATTATCTCGTTACACTCATTTTGGAATCACCCACAGAGTCAACGACGATAACCCTTGCAATCTAAATCTCAATCTCGAATCTATAAGTACTATTCCGTCAAACTCATTACGGAATCACCCACAGAGTTATACTGACGTATAGCCCTTACACCTCGAGTCTTCACCTTCTACACTTAAATTCACGACCTAACGTTAATTTGGATCGATGTGGTTTTCGGATATCCAAATTCGGAAACCCGATCCCGGTCTAATCGAAATCCAAAATGCCATCTTTTAGGTCCAAGTTGTTTTGAGGTTTAAAACAATTCATTTTAATTTAATACAATATATTGGATTCACATAGCACTTCACGTAGATAAATATCACACATTTCTCACCGATATATCTAATATCATATCACAAATTATCACAACACATCATCCAATAATTTTATTCAATAGATATCAATCAATAAATATCAACTAATAGATATCATCCAATATAGATATTCTATACAAACAATCATCCACAAACAGGATTTATTAATCCAGGTTATAATTAATTTAATCATCTTAAATTAAATTAATTATTTAAGAATTAATCTTCTAATCCTGTTTAAACAATCATTAAGTAATTACTAACATTTAATTAATTAATCAATTCTTGTTTATTCTTATCAATTAATCAATTACCCTTTAATCACAGGATAATTGCTCTTTAATTCTCAATTAATAAACCTTAATTATTAATTGATCTCCTTTAAAACAAAGTAATCAACCTTTAATTACTTTTATAATCACTTAATTAACATTTAATTAACTGATTAATTATCCATTAACTATTAATTAATAAACTTAACTATTAATCAATATCTCTTAATTACAAATTAATTAATCCATAATTACTCTTAAAATTAATTAATTAATCATTAATTAACTAATTAATTATCTCTTAATTATTAATTAATAAAACTTAATTATTAATTAACAATTGCAAATTTATCAATCCATAATTATTAATTAATCAATCCTTAATTAACATTGATTAATTCTTAATTACTTATGATTAATCCTTAATCACCTTTGATTAGTTCTCAATTAACTTTTGATTAATCCTTAATCAACTTTGATTAGTTCTCAATTAACTTTTGATTAATCGTTAATCAACTTTGATTAATCAATTAATTAATATTTAATTATAGTATTAATTAATAAAACTCAATCATTAATTAATAAAACTTAATTACTAACTAAGTACATCTTAAATATTAATTAAATAACCTCTAATTACTTAATTAATAACTCTCTAATTACAAATTAATCAAACCTTAATAACTTGATTAATTCATTCTTAATTATTTGATTACTCAATTAATCTTTGATCATTAATTAACAATTTGTAATTAATAATCCTTAATTATAATTAATCTTAAATTAATTAAATAATAACCTTTAATTAACTATTAATTAAATCAATTAATTTACTCCTGATTAATTACCTAATTAAATAAAACAAATTAATTAATAATACTTAATTCCCACAATTAACTTAGTTTATCTCAAGATATTAATCCCTAAATCATCTTAAGATAAGACATTATATCATTAATACCTTTATTTAACATTAACACTCAAAAACATTTTAACATTATAATTAATTAAGTTTTAAAATAAATAATTATTCACTTGATAATTTTAAAGTTATCAAAGTTTAATTTCTAAAAACTTAAAACATTATCAAGTAAAGGTTTCAAATACTAATTCAAATTGTATTTTTAAAACTTACCTTTTTAAAAAAAAAAATTCTTAACTCATATTTAAACTAATGTTTAAAATGACTTTAAAATTTCATTTAACAAAATTTAATTTGAACATCTTTAAAACTTCATAACCTATTGTTTAAGAAATATAAAATAAGTTTAAATAGAAGTTAAAACTAGATTTAACTTCAAATTTCAAAAAAAATTGTTTTTTTTAAAACATTCTAAAAACTGTTTAAATCTATTACTTCGGGTTTAACCCGTAGGATACTCGGGCCTAACCCCGAGTCAAAGCACTTCTGCCCATTTTTAAACTAAAATTTTAATTTTTGAAGTTTATAAACCTGTAGTCTTATAACACCCAAACCTACTCGAGTTCACTCTCGGGTATTCTTCCCAAATTCTCGAGCAATGCTTCGAGTAAACTCCAAATCCCTCACCAGATGACACACATCCCCCTTGTACACCTGCACAATCGTCTTTGACGACGATGATCACCACCGCAAGCCTCGACACACCGAACATTACCAAAGCATCACCTCCCAATCCTTCAAACACGACCACAAGGCTTAATTCAAAATCGAGCTTGACAGATGGGACTGGAATCCAAATACTCATCAGAAACGCCTCGAACATCCTTCCTCCGACCACCTGAGTTGCCGTAGCTCCAGCCACATCATCTCCACACTTCCGTGAACCAAACCCCAAAGTTCCAATGCACTCGATTCACCAGAGAAGGAGAAGTGATCAAAACTATAGGCTCGTCCAATTTTAGGGTTAGAAACTTAATTCCTTCACCGTTGACGCCACGGCGAACTTTACAGCATCCAACAATTTTTCCCAGCCTCACCGCACTGTCTTCTACCACCAGACCAAGCCTCGACCCCTCTAGATCCTTAAGCCATCAGCAGTTGCTTCAGAACCACTTTCCAGTCATTTTAGGATTTCACAAAAAATCCTAATCTAAAATTCATGATTTTTATTTTAAAAATCATGTTCTTCATAGATGTTTTGAGTTATGTAATTAAATTATCAAATCATGATACTTGATTTAACATGGTTTTCAATATTGCTACTGTATTTTCTTGTTTCCAGAACTAAATTTAAATTTAATCTATTTAAATAAAATTTAAACTTAAATTTATAATTTAACAAACATATCTTATATGTATCTCCAAAACAAACAAACAAAGAATGATTTGATTATGATTTCTCATCAAACTCTTATTTTCCTGAACCAAGAAACAGAGACAGAAACACAGCAGACATTCTCTTATACAACTATTCATATCATATACATGCACAATCTAACATTATTATTTTGAACTTCACAAGAAATCAGAAGTATATTAACTAAATCTTTTTATTAAATTTATTTACTCATCATGTTTTAAAAAGCAGAGACTGGTTTATTATTAGATTTTAGATCCTACGAATGCAAACAACACTTGTTTGAATATCTGAGTCTAATAGGATTTAGAGGTTTAGATCTTGTCTTTTTTTTTTGAAAATTTGAAATTGACCATTTTCTTGTTTTCAGGCATGCATTCCTACATACATTCATAAACACAGAAATACCACGTAAGCATACACCACAAAGCATCATTCACCAAATATTTCACAAACAAACAAATATTAACTTACTTAGTTTTAAATTTAAAAAGGTTTACTCACAGATTTTTAAAAAGCAGAGGTTGGAAGCTTTTAAAGAAAAACTGGGAAGCTTTTAGAAACTGTAAGACTTGAAATTGAAGACTTTGATCAAATACTGGAACTTGATTCCCTTTTTCTGAAATCCTTGAATTGTTGAGATGCTTGAGAAGGTTGCTTTGCAAATCTTAGTTTTGAAAGATGGCTACAGACTTGCATTGGAAAATCTGCTACAACCTAGCTTACTGGCTTTGATTCCTGAGTTTGAGGAGTTTATAATTTGAAGATCTTTGGTTGCAGATTTGAGGAGTTAACAGTTTACAAAATTATTTGATTTGAATCTGAGGATAAAACAATATTACAAATTCTTGAACAGTTTCGCAAACAGTTTACACAGTTTAAAAATGTTGCAGACCTGATTTTGTATTGAGAAGATGATCACAAGTTTGCAATTATTTTGGTTTGAGAAGACTGCAGATTTCACCTGAGTGTACATTGATTTAAAAAGATTAAAAACAGAGGTGAATTTTGGTTTGAGGAGCATATGTTTTCAAGCTTGATCTGGTTTCAGATTTTAATGCAACAGAATAGTTTTCAGGTTTGATGCAAAAGAAATAAGAAAAAGAGATGAGAAAAAGAAGAGTTGAGTTATATAATGTGATTTAGGATTTATTTGGAATTAAAGAAAAATAAAAATAAATTTGCCACTTGTCTCCAATTATAAACACTTGTCATAACCTATGATTACTTCACTTACATGTGTATTTAATAAGCTTTATTAACCTACATTTGTAATATTTCGTTTTATTTATCTTTAAGAGATTTTAAAAGCTTTTATATAAATTTTCTAAATTAGTAAATACATTTCTAAAAAAATAAATGCTTTCTAAATTTTATATATATAAAAATAAAATCTTTAAAAGAAAAATAAAGTATAATCAATCACAATGTAAATAAAATCATATAAAAATATTTTTAATCCATTTTTAAAAATCAAGTTACACATATATGCATATATAACTCTTAATAAAATTAAAATAACAAATCTTATCTCCGACAAAATTTATTTATGTTTATAAAAACTAAGTATTCTCAATATCATTTGAAAATAACAAATTAAACAAAATTTAAATGATTTATAAAAGATATCATAAATTACTTCTATTACTTAATAAATTAAGATCATATGAAATTTGTATTTTAACTCTTATTTAAAATTTTAAGTAACATTAAAAATAAAGTAAAACAAAGCTTAAATGTTAATCAAATTTTAAATTCATCTTTAAGCTAATTAAAATATAAGTTTAAACCAATAAGATTTTCTTTTAATATAAACCATATAATTATTTATTAAATTGCTTTGAAAAGTTAGATGTTAAATTTAAATCAAATTTCCAATTTTACCAAATATAAATTAAAGTTAGAAAATTAATTCATTTACTAAATTTTAAATCAAAGTTTATCGATTACAATATATACAATTATATATATTATAAACAGAAAATGGTTTATTACCTTTAAAATGATAAAATCTACCAATTTAAATATTTATTAAAGGATGATTATTAGATCAATTCAAATTTTATTAACAAAATTTATCTAACCAAATTAATTTTTAAACACAGATTATTAAATTTATATTGCCAAATTTCCGGGATATCACACAAATTTATTTATAATCCAAGTTTATAATATATACACATATTCATTTCACAATTATAATCATTTATCTTTATATTAAATTTAATCCAATTCATTCTACAACACTTCCAATTACAATCCAATTTAATTTAATTTAAATTTCAATTTTATTTAACTTATCTCAAGTTAAATTCAAATATATTTTCTTCACTTTCATTCACTTAAGCTAAATTTTATCTGCCGGATTAAAATTTTCATTCTCTTCTTATTAATATCAACTTTACTTTATCAGTTCAATGGTTGATTCGTTTATTCATTCACAAATTCATTTTCAACCAATGAATTTTGTTTTCAAACATTAATTATATATATATTTTTAGTCCATTTGAACTTATTTTACTCCACATTTAAATTAAACATCATCCAATATCCAATTTCATTTCATTCCATTTGCATACCATATTAATTAGTCAGTTACTTATAAATTTTAGTCTTAAAACTTTGTTTATTTAATCCGAGTTAACAAATTTTCTTTTCCAAACTTAAGTTCAACATTCAATTTTGAAAACATATATATATATATATCTCACCAAATTATTCTTTTGCATTTTCAAAATCAACCAAATTCCTCCAACAGACATTAATCCAAAACATCCTGGTAGCAATTCCTCTTTTGGAAACTCGAAAATAAACATCGATGATGCTGCAGTCATCACCGAAATTATTTTCCAGTGACCGTAAGAGTTCAATGCTTTTATCACTTTTAAAACCTTTCAAATATTTTTAAATTCCAAAACTCTCTAGACTTCAAATCCGATTCAAAAATAGTTCTCTCATATATATTATTTTTCCCAACCTTTGGGAATCATTTCCAAATTCAAAGGAACTTAAATTTCCAAATTCCAAACTCTTTTGAACTTATATTCAAACATTACCTTGAAACTTTATCTTATTTTAATTATTAATCACGCTATAATTCCTATTTATTGTAAATTTCTTTCAATTTCATTCAATTATCATACAATGATAATAATTTAATATTATCACTTTCTAACAATCCAAACATCCATATATAACTATGATAGTTTACGAAAAATCAGTCCCTTTATATACAAAAATAATTTGGGTAAAATTATTTCATTTACCCTATTTAAAAAAATACTGTGTCGGTTTATCTTGTTCAAGAGTTTAGAAATCCCTATCTACGACATGGCGTCCCACACATCGACCAGAATCCATAAACACTCAACCAATAAATCAACACAAGATAAAACAATTTTATATTCACTAACAAATACGCACTCATATCTATTAATACTCTCAAACTCATTCTAGATTACTACGGCCTCTATTTAATGAGTAATTTCCACCAGAGCCAAGGTTATCATCAACCTAAGCTCTGATACCAAATGTAACAGCCCGCAAATCCGTACCCCTTGAGTCAACACTATTCAACAACAATCGACTCAAGTTATACAGAAATACGAACTATTTGGGTTTAAGAAGAAGAGGTCGAAGAAGAGAAAACAAAATCAACATCAGAATCTAACCATCACAGCGGAATAAAATATAATAGATAATAAATAATCTTTACTCAAAAATCAAATATCTCTGTTTATATATTACATCATCAGAGTACATCAAACACAGCTCAACATCCATATCATACAAATGAATAAACAACAACTCAACACAGCGGGATATATGTATATAAACAAGTACAGAAATACGTATCGTCATCCAGCTCGTCTCTTGAGCTCCACAGCATCATCCTAGATTCTATAATACTCGGCCTGACCCGAGCATTACAGTTAAATAACATCCGAGTCAGTCTGGTATACCAGCGGGAGAAAATCACACTCAATTGATTATTAAAATTTCAAAATCCTTTGAAAACAAAAGCATCTCGTAAGACCACGCCACAAATAAACATGTCGGGTTTTTACCATACGATAGCTAAAACACTTTTTATAGAAATCCTCTGATATTATAATAGGGTCTATATACTTACTTTAAATAATTATTGCTATAATAGATTAAAAGGAAATACTTACTTTAGAATTCAAATATTTAGAAATAGTAAATTTTTCAAAACATACTTTTTAAAACAACTTTAAACTTTTAATTTATATTTAAATATTTACTTTGAAAACGTACTTGGTTATTCAGAGAGGAATTTCCAATCTCAATCACTTAAATCAATTCTCCAAATTGATTCCCAATTTATTCCATTTGAAATAAATTTCTTTACTTATCAGTTCATTTCAAAATTCATTAATTTATGGACTTTATTCAGTTTGATTGATTTTTGATTTTTTTTTAAAATCCCTTAGCCGAAATATCCAAATTTCAGGTTATTCCCAATTTTTTCTTTATTCCTCTTAAATAATTTAAACCCTAAATTTAAAATAAATGTCTTGTTCTTTTAAACAATAACATTGAAGTTTAAGTTCCATTTACTTACTGTTTATTTAAATTTTCCTTCCCATACTCAAGATTTATTTATTAAAATTTTGAAGTCACTTTATTTCCTTTCCTGTTCATTCATAAATTTATTCAAATTTTCTATATTTATTTTACTTACAATTTCACTTCTTTAATTTCTTTTCCAAAATCCAGTTTATATATTTTTGGTAATTCATTATACACAATTATATCCAATCGAACAATAACATTCAATATTCCAATACCATTCATTATAGAATATATCAAATAATTATAACAGAGGGTATTAAATATTTTAAATAAATGTTGAGGGATCCAGTTGGATCCCTCCAACCTGTTTTCCCTACATCCACAGATGTTAGCACAATAAAAAAATTGCCAATTCCAAATATATATCACAATATAGCACATAAATCAATTCAACCATTCCAAACAATTATTTAAATTAAATCGTTTAAATTTAAATTTAACTGAGTGAGATTAACTCACCTTTGCTTTTACTAGCAATCAGATTCAATCCGGCTTGTTCCCATGATTTTATACCTTGAATGAACAAGTTATATGATTTATTAATATCTGAATTAACTACAATTCATTACCATTTAACCAATTTAATTTACTAAAACTAATTATTTTCCCCCTCAAAAATCCTTTGGTAACTATAATAAGTCAATTAGGTTAATTTATCAAATCCATGGTTAATATGAACTAGAAATTTAAGAATGTATATAAGTATATTTATTTCCTTATTCACTTTGAAGCTATATGACCTTTCACATATTTTATTATTTTCCCAAAAACCTTACCCATGCATATATATATATATATATATATATATATATATATATATCTGTTAACGTATTTTAAATGTTTAAATAGTAAGTTGATTCTATATCTCAAGCCCATATATATATATATATATATATCCTGATTACAGTAAATAATGTGTGCTTACACACCCTAATTATCACTATTTTTTATCAAACCTGTCATACATTATTTCCTTCAATAAATAACGCAACTGAAGTTTTGTTTATAGTAAACTATCTTAATATATAAATATCTGCAAAACAGGAATTACTGTATGAATACATCGATATGAACTCTTTATTGTGGCTATATCGTATATACTAAGTAAAAGAAATTACCTCAAACTCGAATTGGATACGAAATCAATCAGCTGTGATTTCGAATTGTCCAAACCACCCGGAAAAATCCTCCAGAGCACGCGCGGGATCTGACACCGCTATCGCGTCCTTTCCCTCCTTTCCATCGCGAGCTCACTTCCCCAGGCCAAGATACACACGAAAGAACCGAAACCCCAGCCTCGATTCGAGTCGCCTTCCTCACTCGTTGCTGCGATTTTGCTAATCACGCGATTATATGAAACTCGATCGACTATCTAGGGTTCACCCTGCGTTGATTTCGAATCGAATAGAGAAGAGAAGAACGAAAGGGGAGACACGATTTGGATTTTGGGCGCGGTCGCCATTATAAAAAAAATTCTTTGATTACTGTTTTTGGGCTTTGATTTTGGATTTAGGTCGCGTGATTTTTTTTATAAAAGGTTTTCAGCTTGGCTTTCTTCAGAAGGAAGACGGAGTAATAAAATTAGTCTATTATTATTTTTTTCAGCGATTTAAAAAGAGGACAAGGAAACATGATTTTTATGATAAGGGTAGTGGCGTATACAAGAAGCTTGACTAAATTAAATTAATTTCATCTGATTATTATCAATTAAAATTTCAGCGTGTTTATATATCGCATGCTCACACAACAACTCCAATCACTACGAAATTTGAAATCCGATAATAATTCAATATTACGGATCAAATGGAACTGGTTTCGTAGGATTCCGAGACTGTGCCTCGGAAGGCTATTTTCAAATTCAATTTAAACTATAAAATTCCAAAACTGAACAAAGCACTGTTAATTTCAATTTTAACGCTTCTATTGTCTTCAGTATTATCAATATAAATTTTATAAGCCTTCAACTTATTTTTAATCGGCTCAAAATTCTAGATTCAATAATTTTCCCAACTTCAAATTATTTAATTCAATAATTAAATCATCAAATAAATTGTGATATTTGAATTCAAGTTAAAATTACTCTATTTAATATTTAAAATCAATTAAATATTCTGATTTTAAATGCTTGAAAATTCCGGGTCGTCACAATAAATCTCATCGCTTTCATAAATATCATACCAAATTCCATCAATCGAATCACTTTTTCGATAAATATGGGACATCTAAGTCGTACAAGTAAAGAGATCTGTTCATTGATAAGAAAAAGAAAAAATGTGAACGGTGATTGCATTGATGATAAAATGGAATCCTTGGTCGTGAACAGTGATTCGTTTGATGATAAAGAAAGAGAATTCTTGGTTTAGTTCTCCACCTTAATGACAGAAAAAAGGATTGATCAAATTCTATTGAGTCTGACTCATAGTGATCCTTTATCAAAGGATGACTTGGGTTATCAAATGATTGAACAATTGGGATCAATTTACTTACGATACTTAGTTGACATTCAGAAAAAGTATCTAATGAATTATGAGCTTAATAGATTTTGTTTAGTAGAAAGATGGATATTCCATGCTTATTATCAGACAACCACTTATTCAGAAACCTTGTGTGGGACTAATAGTTTTCATTTCCCATCTCATGGAAAACCCTTTTCGCTCGGCCTAGCCATATCCCCTTCTAAGGGTATTTTAGTGATAGGTTCTATAAGAACTGGGCGATCCTATTTGGTCAAAAACCTAGCGGCAAACTCCTATGTTCCTTTCATTATGGTATTCCCGAACAAGTTTCTGGATGACAAGCCTAAAAAGTGTTTTATTAATGATATTGACATTGATGATAGTGACGATATCTATATTGATTATAGTGACGATATTGATAATGACCTTGATATGGAGCAGCTAACTATGACGAATGTGCGATCTATGTATATGACGTCGAAAATTGACTGATTTGATATCACCCATCAATTCGAATTAGCAAAAGCAATGTCTCTGTTAACGCTTAAATTTGAACGCTAACACCCCGGTGTGTGAAGTGTAGTTGTGAAAGCACCACCCGATAGATCGGGAAAGAATTACAAGCAAGTAATAGCGGAAAAGCAGTAAACAACAGCAATTTTATAGTGGTTCGGCTTATGGGTATAGCCTACGTCCACTTTAAGTACTTTTATTGATGATCACGTTACAAGTTGATACAAATCTTCTCAAGTACAATACACTTTGAATTACAAAAGACTTAGAGCAAGTAGCTTAAACTTCAATGGAAATGAGAGTCTTCGAATCCATGTTGGATGTTTACGATCTCTTTTTGAAGTTGTATGTAGTGTTCCTAGTGTCTCAAGAGCTTCAAGTGTTGAATTGGTTTGGAATGCAGCAGAGTATCAGCGCTTGAAGAGAATGTGCCAAAAGTCCCTTTCTAGTTGGAGTTAGTGCTGTATTTATAGGCGTGATTTTCTGGGCAGAATTTATTTCCAAGTTCTAAGTCGCGGCCGACTTAGTATAAGCCGTGGCCGACTTACCATATGTCGTGGCCGATTCACCGAGCCAAGTCCATGGCTTAATGGAAGCAAGCTTGCCTGAACTCATACCATCTGTCTTAAGTCGTCGCCGAGATAAGCTAGGTTGTGGCCGGCTTAAGGCAAGTCGCGGCCGAGCCACCTGGCCCTTCTACGGTTTCACCTAGGTCGCCCCCGAGTCAACATAGCATTATCTCCATAACACGGCATCGGACTTGCATTTTAGTAGCCTTTAGGTCGTGGACGGCTTAGCATACGTTGTTAAGTCGGTTGCCGACTTAAGTATAGGTCGTGCACCTTTCCAAGTCCTGATCAATTAGGTCGGCAGCTTCCTTAGGTACTTAGATCAACACTCAATTTAGGTCGGTAGACTTCCTAAGTCGGTACTCCTTAAGGCATTAGGTCGTTATCCATTTAAAGCCTTAGGTCGGAAACTTTTGTAAAGGTATTTGAGTCGCAAAGTACTTTGAGTCGCTGTCCCTTCTGAGTTATTAAATCGGCAACCATTGAGTCGTCATTCGTTTTAAGTCGGCAATGAGTTAAGTTTGCTGGGTCAGTTCTCCTTTTAAGTCGTAGGTCTCTTGAGTCGTGGAGGCCTTAAGTCTTATGTTGGCACATTCATCAGATCACTGGATCGGCATCTCTCTTAAGTCGGTAGCCCTTTTTGAGTCTTATCTTGCTAGGTCGTTAGCTCCTTAACTCGTGGGCGAAACGGGGTTAACATTTGCCCCTCGAAGCACACGCTTAAGTCGTAAGTCGTGTGCTTCGACTTATCATAACCCGGTTGCGCCGATTTAAGTTCCAGTGCCTCCTGATATAAAAGCTTAAGTCGTTCCTCCTATCTCACTCTTCTCATTGCTTATCTCCTGAACCGTTCCTGCCATTGTCTCATCTTTAAGCTTTCAAAGGCGATCTCGATCAATTAACTACTGACAACCTCTGTTATCCACTGTGTAAGTAAACATCCCTCTTCCCTGATCATAGATTATCGTTGATTCATGAATTCCGTCTCCCAAAATCAAACCGCCTCTTCGTACGATGCTTCATCATGAATCCCATCGCATTCATAGTTGATGAAACTTAGGTTGTGAAGTTTTGGCTTCAGATTGGTCGTTGAGGCGATGAAGACGGTTTACTACCTCAAGCTCGATTCCGAATCGTTCAATTGGGTGGTTCGACAGCATGAGTAGAAGCGGGTGTTGAAGGAATGGCTATTGGGTTATCGGGTTTAATGTTGTGGGATGTTGGCTCGAAGGCGAGTTAGTGGATTTAGGTGGCTTAGCCTTCGACTGACCTAGCTTTTACACGACCCTAAATCGTGGTTGAGATAACGCTTGAAAGAATCCTGCCGACCTAAACATTAAAGCTTAGATCGTGACCGAGTTAATACTTGGAGAAATTCCTGCCTTTCGACTCGGAGCTTGCCTTCTTATCTCCCCCATGCGAACTAGAGGAAAACTATTTGGATTCTGACCCGCTACCGACCTAGCCTTATCCCGTAAAAGACTTTTAAAACGTAGCCGAGTTGGTACTTAGGCTTTAGACGTGTTGACATTTAGGAACATAGACCAACTTTATGCATTTTGACTTTGACTACCGGACTAAGTTGAATAAACTCTGAATTGTGGTCAAACTTTGAACAGGGATTAAAATTTGAACTGCCCCAACCTTAAATTTGTTTGAATGTCATTGTGTTACTTCACAGATCATTTTCACTTTTAAGCTGTAAACCTGTTGAGAATAACAGACAAACAAAGAAAACCAAGGCGCACATACTGCCATTGACTGCCCATATCAAATGACAGATTAGTCAAGACAAGATAAGAGACATGAATATATTGCATGAAATGTTGTGAATTAATCGACTAAAGTAAAATATTAATGCAAAGTATCAACAATTTGAACTGATTTGTTTGCATCAACATCTTACTTGCATATTTAGGCTTAAAACAATAATCCCTGAATTTCATAACTAACAAATGTTTGCTAGTTTTTATTCCAGTTATATTTGTTTACCGCTTGATTGATTCTACACAACAATTCACACACTTTAGGAAACGTGCACCTTCATGTTTGAATACCCAGTTGTTTATGTAGAATGACTTCCCATCGAGAAGAAGAAGTGGTAACTCAAGAAGAAGAAACTTTCCCGACAACAGTTCCGATAGAGAATCCTCCGGAAAGAACTTCGACTATTCTATCTTTGAGAACATTTATTCAGCTGCGCACTCAATTTGGCTTTGCTGAAAACGATGTCCTATTCCCTGGATCAAATGATACTGTTGATAATCCTCCCTATGGTTTCGTTGCAGTCAACCGCCACATGTGCTTAAGTGGGGCGATTCCTCCTTTTAATGACTTCCTTCGAACTCTTCTTCTCCGGTTGACGATCTCTCCATTTCAACTTCATCCTAATGGTTATGCCATCTTGATGGGGTTGTGTGTTTTGTTTAGAAGAACTCTTGATCGCCTACCGAGTTTTGAAGAAATTCGTTATCTGTGCTCGTTTACAAAGAGTAAAGATCATCCTTCACTCATTATTGTGAGAAGTGCTAGAAACCGCAAGCTCCTTTCCGTTCTCACTGAAAGTGTTCATGGATTTTTGAACCAGTTTTTCTTTGCTCGCTGCCCTCCAGGGTTTTATGCCATCTGGAGAATAGGAAGTAAGACTAGTGTTTCCATTTTTTCGTTTTTGAAACTTTTTCCGAGATCCGAACTTTCAGTTGCTAACTTCATTTTTTTTGCTCTTTTCAGCACTTCCTCTCCCTTCTAGAGATCCGATTCATAAACAAGTTTTCGAGAGGTTGAGTGCCGTGGCTGCGGAAGAAAGGAGCATAAAATTTCTGCTGAAGGATGAATTTTTACACCAATACGGGCTTCTACACGCTTCTCGTTCTACGCATGCTCATGAAGTTCCAACAGAAGTTCCCGATTCTCCGACGAAAACTCCTGACGCCCCGGTTACTGTCGAACATCTCACATCAAAAGAGTCTAATATTGAAGCTTCATTGGTGAAGTGTTCCACTCCTACCGACATTATGGGGTCATCCAGTAAGACGGTGCTTGCCCCGATCGAGGAAGATGAAGAACCTTCACGGCCTCTCGGGGAATTAGCTGATGTAGGAATTGAGAAAACAAGTCCCACCAAGCATGATGGTGACGATGTTTACGAGGGGTTGAGCGACATAATAGTGACTTCGCAGGAGCTTTTTAGAGATGACGTATCTAAAACTATCTCTCCTGTAATTGAGGCGACGTCTCTTCTTCGACAAACACCAACACAAACATCAACTCCTCATACCCAAGCTATCATCACCTCTGCACCAAAGAGTGGTTTGTAGCTTAATGCGTGTAGCTTGCACATCACACAACACTTAGGATTTTCCAGCACATTTATGCACTTATCTTCTTATACTTTAAAGATTTCTAAAGCTTATCTTTTCTTATTTCAGATTCTTCAATGACACGCGGCGGGTCATATTATCAGGATTTCCAACGCTACGGGGGGCGTGGCCAATATGATTATCGGCGTTACTTTCCTTCCTATAGAGAGTCTGACGAAGAGAGGGCTGCTCGAAAGGCTCGTGAAAGGAGGGATGCAGAAGAGCGTTATGACAGAAGGGATAGGGATGAGCACCATGATTCTCTGCAGAGAAGTGATGACTCTCACAAAAGGAAATCTCACGACGACCGGGGAAAAGGTCATGTAGCTGAAGATTCAGGCAAACGAGCCCGACATGGTGAGAGACATGCTTCCACTATTCCCGAAAAGCCTACTGCCCCTGCCCCTCTTGACATTACTTCCGACTCTCCTGCTCTTGGGAAGGAGGACATCCAGACAATAATAAGCAGGCCTAAATTTCAAGTGGGACCGGGCCCAGCCACTTTACAAAGTCGTTTTCCGCAGTGGTGTTTAAAGGGTGTGAGGTTCGATCTCGACCTAGTCCCTATTGACAAGCCTGCTATGCTACGAAATCTTGACGCCGTTAAACTTGATATCGAGAGGATGTCAAACTGGCAGAAGCTTGTTGATGAGCTTCAACGAGTTAACCGCGCCAACTTAGAGGCTATGCTCACCATGGAAAATGATAAGGCTGAGTGGCAAAAGGTCCTTGAGCAGCACGACACCGAAATGAGGAGCATTACTTCCTACAACGAGGAGCTCGAAGCAAAGGTTGAGAAGTTGAAAGATGAGCTTGCTGCTTCCTCTACTTCATACTCTCAAAAAGAAGAAGTGCTTCTCAGACAAGTTAGAGATGCTCATGCCAGTCAGAGGGACGCTGAGGACAGGCTTGAAGCACAAAAAAGAATCAGTGACGGCTATGTCTCTGATATTGCCGAGCTTCAAAAGAAAAACAACTCCCAGGAGGCGGAGATACAAATGCTTAAGCTTCAGCTTGCCAAAACTGAAAGGGAGCGCGATGAGGCTGTCGCCGGCAAAATCGCAGCCGAAGAATCTCATGAGGCGACCAAAAACAGCTTCGGCTCAACATTATTTGACTTCTACTTGCATAGCGTCTTGGGTCGTGGAAGCCTCGCCTTTCTTGGTCCCAAGTATGAGATCACTTTAGCTGAAGTGTGGGAGGCCGCTCTTGAGATGCTCGGTGCTGAAGGTGCCGGTTACGACGAATCAGCCCTGGAAAGGCATTATTTTGATGAAGACGCTCGCGCTGCTCTTGCCAGGGGAAAGGAACAACTTGCCAAACTAAGAACCGAAGTGACGGAAGGGGACCAGCTGGGGAAAACTACTTCAACTACTCTAGTCCAGCCACCTTCTTCGTCTGAAGTCGACATTATTGGTTCCAGTTCCCATCTCGCATCTCCCACCAAAGTTACCGCTGATATTACAAGCACACAAGGCGGAGACGAGGGTGAAGAGAGTGCTGATGCGCAAGCTTATGAAGTCGATATCAGGAAACCAGCTTCTCCAGGTAACTTCACTGTTAATCTCGCTACTGTCAATTCTGCTCAAGCGGGTTACTCGTTTATTTCACATGAGTTTCACGAGCTCCTTGGCTATTTTCTCAACCTTGACGAGCCTTCATCTCCTCTCTTTACTGACTTCATTGGTGAACCTTCATCTCCTCTTTTTACTGACTTTAACCTTTTTTCTTCTGTAGAGAAAGTACCAAGCACTGCTCAAACTTCTACTCCTCCGGTCATCCTTCCTTCATCTCTTCAGGCGGTGCCTCCTTCTGCCTCGCAACCTGGATCACAAGAGGAACAAATAGAGGCTCTTCACGGCTTGGATGATCCCATCACTTCGCAAGAGCAGAAAGATGAGAGACCTGAGGGAGGTGACATATCCCCGGAACGGACTCCTTCTGACGACATTGTTCTATCAAAACTTGTCACTCCGGGGAGTGAGTCTTCCTCACAAAGGAGAGAGAAGCGTGGGATATCAAAGAGGAGGGGGAAGAAAATCACCGCCACTGAAGAGGAGCCGGAAGTTGAACCGGTTACACCTACCTCTCCTACTTCCCTTATACCCACAGGCCGACCTGGAAAGCTGGTCATTCGACCGGGTAAAGGGTCCAAAGGAGGGAAGAAGAAGTGAAGATTTTAGCTTTTTGTCTTTTATATGAACTGGCCGAGAGTTGTGCGGGCATCGGCCCCCGCTTTTATTTTGAAAACCTGTATCTGCATTATAGTTGAATAAAATGATTCTTCGTTTGTACAAACTTCTGCTTGAATTTGAGAATGCATTTACTATTTATTTTTGCACAAGTTTGTTTATATAACATTGCAGCGGGCTTATGGTATGTTGTTTGAGTATTACTTTACTGATGCAGCTATACTACTATACCATGTTGCCCCCATACCTTAAGCTTGTTGCAATATTTTATACTTCGAGGGGACTTGCACTCTTATTTGTTAAAGAATAATTATTTTATTCTTTAAAGAAAATTTTATAGAGTACAACTCCTTTCGTATAAGTTTTTACGCTTTGTCGTTCGAAGAAATCACTTTTTTCTTTTGCTTATGTGCATATTTTACCAAGTGAATTCCTCTTTGTGGTAAAGCGGACCTCTGAAGGGTACTTTAACTTCTTTTCTTTTTACGATCATTTTCCATTTGAAAGTTAAAGTACGCTTTTGATGAGGATTTTTTTTTTATACAAAATTGTACCTCTGAGGAGGGATTTTCCACGTTTCAACACTTGGAAGTTTTATTTCAATCTCGGTGAAACGTGTACCCCCAAAGAGTTGTGCCTTCGAAGAAAGCCTTTTCACGTTTCAACACTTGGAAGTTTTATTTCAATCTCGGTGAAACGTGTGCTTCCAAAGAGGTCTTTTTCTTGATTGTGTCCCCGGGAGGGGGTCGTACCTCTAAGGAGGGATTTTTTACGTTTCAACACTTGGAAGTTTTATTTCAATCTCGGTGAAACGTGTACCCCCAAAGAGTTGTGCCTTCGAAGAAAGCCTTTTCACGTTTCAACACTTGGAAGTTTTATTTCAATCTCGGTGAAACGTGGGCTTTCAAGAAGGTCTTTGTTTTTGCATTTCAACTTTGGTGAAGTGAAATTCCGAAGAGCGGTTGCTACACTTCAACTCCTGGCGAAATGTGCCTCCGAAGAGGGCTTTTATTTTGTTTACATTTCAACTCTGGTGAAGTGAAGTCCCGAAGAGCGGTTATAACACTTCAACTCCTGGTGAAATGGGCCTCCGAAGAGGGCTTTTATTTTGTTTACATTTCAACTCTGGTGAAGTGAAATCCCGAAGAGCGGTTATAACACTTCAACTCCTGGTGAAATGGGCCTCCGAAGAGGGCTTTTGTTTTGTTTACATTTCAACTCTGGTGAAGTGAAATCCCGAAGAGCGGTCATAACACTTCAACTCCTGGTGAAATGTGCCTCAGAGAGGGTTTTCATCGCCTGGAAGTTACTCTCTCATGGTTGGAGGGTCATGACTCCTCCAATCTTTTTTGTTGAGTAGAGAACTTTCTTTTTTGTGGCGTATGACCCATTAGAGGTCTTTTATCCTCCGAAGAGTTGCGCCTCCGAAGAGGACTTGTGCCGCTGATGGTAGCTTTGGTTGTTCCTCTGTTCACTTGCTTATGCCTTTTCAGCGATCCTCTTTTTTTTTTTTTTTTTTTTTCTTTTCAAGTTTTCATTCCCCTTTCTCTCACAAGTGGCTTGTTTAATCCAAGGAAGTGTACTTCATTGCCAGGCAAGTTCGTGAGAACGGGCACTAGCTTCCTAATTGGATGTTTGTTTGTTCAAACGATCTCAATTTATCAGCAAGGGCTCGTTTCTATCGAAATCATTAGCCGTTCAATTGAAGTATTTCCTATCTAGGATTTGAATTCGGGGTCTTTGTGACTTGAAATTTGCTTGTTGAATGATGGTGAGAATCGCTCGGTCTTATTATGCGCAAGTTTTATCTCCATTGTCTGCAAAAATTTAAATCGATATTTCAGCAATACATTTTATGTATTTTTATATCGAAAACAAAGCAAACATATAATGATAATAAGGAACACAAGATTTATAGTGGTTCGGCCATGAAATTGGGCCTCCATCCACTTTATATTCTTTCATTATTTACTTGCATCAGTTTCACAATTGCTTTTAATTACAAGAATCATTCATTCATAATTCTTTTTACAATGTTTCAACAAAATTTTCAAGTAAAGTATGGACGCAAATGGTTGCTGTTCCATGCCCTTGGAATTTGATCTCCATCAACAGTGGTGAGCTTGAATGTGCCGTCAAGAAGCTTCTGACCTATTACATATGGTCCTTCCCAATTTGGCCCAAACACACCTGTCGCGGTCATAATTCTTTTCAGGACTAGATCTCCAATTTCAAAGCTGCGTTGACGAACTTTGGAATTGAAATGTCTGGCTATCCTTTGCTGATGAGCTGCAACTCTGAGGTTAGCTTCATCTCTTTTTTCATCACGGAGATCCAGCGCTTCAAGTTGCAGCTTTTCATTTTCTGCTTGATTGAAATGGACTCTTCTGTGTGAAGGGACCTCTGCTTCAACCGGGATCATTGCTTCCGATCCGTATGCTAACGCAAAAGGAGTATGCCCAGTTGCAGTTTTGTGAGTAGTTCTGTATGCCCATAGTGCAAGTGGTAGTTTATCGACCCAACCACCTTTTGCTCTTTCGAGTTGCTTTTTGATGGTTGATTTGATGATCTTGTTCACTGCTTCCACTTGCCCATGAGTCGATCAACTTCTTCTTTTAATGCTGCTGACCTTTCTGGACCTTGGGTTCTTCTTTTCTGTTTAATTGGCGTAAACTTTGGGTCAATATTCAGAGCGTGTACTGCAACTTCTGGGGATATCCCACACATATCGGCATGAGTCCAAGCAAAGACATCCAGATTTGCTTTCAGGAAAGATATCAAGACATTCTGAATTGACACATTAAGCTGTGAACCCACATTCAACACCTTATTTGGGTCCTTCAGGTCAACAGGTACCGGAATTGTCGTTTCCACCGGTACTACTCTATTCTCCCCTGTACTGGCTTTTCTGGGATCCATTTCTTTCCGTGCCCCGCTGTGCTCGCCAGTGCAGGGTCCGCTCTGTAATTGCTACAAAGCTGGTTCCTTGATGCGGACTGGAGTTGCCGCATCCTTTCCCATTTCTCTTTTTCTTGACTCTCGCAGCTCTGTCCAATAGCATTCTCGCGCAGCATTTTGATCCCCTTTTATAACCCCTACTCCATTGTCAGTAGGAAATTTAATAGTGAGGCACCACGGGGCTAGGATAGCTTTGAATGCTGCGAGTGTTGGACGGCCAAGAAAAGCATTATAAGCAGAATATTCGTCGACGATCACAAAGGTTTGCTTTCGGACCACTTTCCTTTCTCCTTCCCCAAGTTCTACAAACAGATCGATGGTTCCTACTGGTTGCTTTGGCTCCCCAGTGAAGCCAACGATTTTCTGTGATGAGGCTTGCACATCGATCATAGGGATTTTCATCTGGTCAAATGTCTTCTTGAAGAGAATATTACATGATGCTCCGCAGTCAATGAGGACTCTTCTGACAATGGCTGGTCCAATACCAGCCGAGATGACCAAGGGATCTAAAGTAGGAGCTTCAATACCTGTGGAATCTCTGGCTCTGAAAATAATATCATCACTGAAAGTTTTCTGTTGTTTAAGGGGCGTAGTGTCTTCTAGAACAAAGACGTCTTCTTCGGCTGGAGCATATTTCAAAGCCCTGGAATATCTCTCCATCTCACCCCAACTTTTGCCAGCTGGGTGAGGTCCTCCTGAAATGACATTGATAACGGGCCTTCCAGATTCATGCCCCGTAGCTTTCTCTCCTGCCCCAGGATGATGAACAGGAGCCTGCTGCCCCTGACTCGACGATGCAGGATTGTTGCTATTCTTTTTCACGAATTGCTGCAACTTGTTTTCTCTTAGCAACTCTTCAATCAGATTTTTCAGCTGGCGGCATTCATCAGTTTCATGACCTGGTTGATTGTGGAAGCGGCAGAATTTCCCACTTTGTATGGCTTTTCTCCCAGTTCTCAAAGGGATAGGTTTAGGGAAATCGACGGAATCTTTAGTGGCAAGGTAGATGTGCTCCGGCGTATGTGATAATGGAGTATATTCTGATGGCTTGAAGGACCGGGGCTTTTTCAGATTACCCTGTTTCTTTCCATTATTATTCTCCCTTTTCTGCCCCACCGACTCATTCTTGCGTGGAGCGACAGTGTTGTCTTCAGCTTTTTCCAACACTGCCTTTACTGGCAAAGGACGACTTTCCAAGCGAATGAATTCGTCTGCTTTTTTGTAGAACTTCTCGAGAGAGGTTGGCTCCTTCATATTTAACCATTTCCCAAATTCGCTTGACTTATCAATAGCCCTCATCAGATAAGTCAATATCATTCGTGGTTCAGCATTGTCCACCTCAGCCAATGCTATATTGAAACGGTTCAAGAAAGATCTGATAGACTCACCAGGATTCTGCTCTAAACTGGACAATGACATGATATCCTTGGCCTTCGAAGCATATAGCCTAAACTGCTCCTTGAATTTTCTGGTCAAGTCTGAAAACTGATCGATAGATCGAACTGGCAACTTGGTGAACCACAGTAAAGCCACGCCTTCCAGGTATACGGGGAAATATCGGCACTTTATTTCGTCGGAGGCCCTGGCACCTGTCATGTGCCAATCATATTTATACAAGAACTCATTCGGATCACTTGTCCCTTTGTAAGCTGGAATAGTTGGAGGGACAAACTTCCTTGGAAATTCCGCCTTCAAGATTTTTTCAGTAAACGGAGTTTTACTTGGAGCGAAACCCCATTCCTTCTCATCTTCGACCCTTTGCATACTTTCTTTCATGATCTGCCGGACCATTCCAGAAAGATATTCTTCATCATGTCGAGTTCTAGATCCACCGGCCTCAGGTACTGCCTGCTCAAAGGGACTAGTAGGCCTTTCAGGAGCATTTCTTTCATTAACATCATGAATGTTGCCAGCATAGTTCCTTTCATTACCAGCCGGTTGATTGTTTGCCCCAAGTAAGTCGTTCAACTTATTCAGAATCAGAGCATTCTGGGCACTTTGAGCCTCTAGTTGTGCATTTTGGGCGTTTATCTGCTGGTTTAGCCCTAGAATCACAGCATCCAATTCCGCTTTCGTAACTCCAACAGATGGAGTGGGTAGATTAGGTACAGGGGAAGCGGAGGTTCCCTCTTGAATGTTCCCAGATCTGATAGATCTACTTTTCCTTCCAGGAGCCATAATCTCAGATATACTTCTGGTTTTTAAGGAAATTCTTTCTTCAAATCTCTGCGAAGCAATGATGACAGCTGTCCTGAGTTCAATTCTCAGTGAAAGCACCAAAAATGTTAACGCTTAAATTTGAACGCTAACACCCCGGTGTGTGAAGTGTAGTTGTGAAAGCACCACCCGATAGATCGGGAAAGAATTACAAGCAAGTAATAGCGGAAAAGCAGTAAACAACAGCAATTTTATAGTGGTTCGGCTTATGGGTATAGCCTACGTCCACTTTAAGTACTTTTATTGATGATCACGTTACAAGTTGATACAAATCTTCTCAAGTACAATACACTTTGAATTACAAAAGACTTAGAGCAAGTAGCTTAAACTTCAATGGAAATGAGAGTCTTCGAATCCATGTTGGATGTTTACGATCTCTTTTTGAAGTTGTATGTAGTGTTCCTAGTGTCTCAAGAGCTTCAAGTGTTGAATTGGTTTGGAATGCAGCAGAGTATCAGCGCTTGAAGAGAATGTGCCAAAAGTCCCTTTCTAGTTGGAGTTAGTGCTGTATTTATAGGCGTGATTTTCTGGGCAGAATTTATTTCCAAGTTCTAAGTCGCGGCCGACTTAGTATAAGCCGTGGCCGACTTACCATATGTCGTGGCCGATTCACCGAGCCAAGTCCATGGCTTAATGGAAGCAAGCTTGCCTGAACTCATACCATCTGTCTTAAGTCGTCGCCGAGATAAGCTAGGTTGTGGCCGGCTTAAGGCAAGTCGCGGCCGAGTCACCTGGCCCTTCTACGGTTTCACCTAGGTCGCCCCCGAGTCAACATAGCATTATCTCCATAACACGGCATCGGACTTGCATTTTAGTAGCCTTTAGGTCATGGACGGCTTAGCATACGTTGTTAAGTCGGTTGCCGACTTAAGTATAGGTCGTGCACCTTTCCAAGTCCTGATCAATTAGGTCGGCAGCTTCCTTAGGTAATTAGATCAACACTCAATTTAGGTCGGTAGACTTCCTAAGTCGGTACTCCTTAAGGCATTAGGTCGTTATCCATTTAAAGCCTTAGGTCGGAAACTTTTGTAAAGGTATTTGAGTCGCAAAGTACTTTGAGTCGCTGTCCCTTCTGAGTTATTAAATCGGCAACCATTGAGTCGTCATCCGTTTTAAGTCGGCAATGAGTTAAGGTTGCTGGGTCAGTTCTCCTTTTAAGTCGTAGGTCTCTTGAGTCGTGGAGGCCTTAAGTCTTATGTTGGCACATTCATCAGATCACTGGATCGGCATCTCTCTTAAGTCGGTAGCCCTTTTTGAGTCTTATCTTGCTAGGTCGTTAGCTCCTTAACTCGTGGGCGAAACGGGGTTAACAGTCTCCTTGCATAATATGGATTCCAAACATTCATGATCTGTATGTAAATGAGTCGAATTACTTATCCCTCGGTCTATTAGAGAACTATCTCTCCAGGGATTGTGAAAGATGTTCCACTACAAATATTCTTGTTATTGCTTCGACTCATATTCTCCAAAAAGTGGATCCCACTCTAATTGCTCGGAATAAATTAAATACATGCATTAAGATATAAAGGATTCTTATTCCACAACAATGAAAGACTTTTTCATTCTTTCATATAGTAGGGGTTTCACCTAGAAAAGAAAATGTTCCATACTAACGGATTCGGGTCCATAACCATGCGTTCTAATGCACGATAGCTTGTAGCATGTCACGATCCAAATTCCAGCGTTCGAAAATCGACATCCGTACTCCACTGTAGTTGAATGCCGCAGATTCAAACGTCGAAATTCGAGTCGTGCCGGAGCTTATAACACATTAAGTAAATAACATAGCGGAAGGAAAAGAATATGCATATCAATATACAACATTTGATACAATAACTGATACAACATGAATGATACAACAGAATGGTACAATAGATATCAACATTATCAGAGATACAAAGAATAGCAGCGGAATTAAAAGATAACACTAGCAGCGGAACAAATCTCCAAAATAGTCTTCAAGAAAGAACTCCAGTATCAGTAATCTCCATCTCCAAAGCACCAATCCAGAAATAGCTCGAACTCTAAATCAAGATGAGGAGAAGCAACTCGATTCCAAAATGCGATTGCCAAATCCTAAGGCTGAAAGCTATCGAATCTACACCTACCATATATTATCTGAAAATCCCAACTCTAGACTGCCCGTGTGGGAAAATAGTGGGCACCCAGAGTTTAGGAAAGGAACAATAAACTCCAGGTCAGTCATGGGACTGGTATGAGCAAACAAAAACATTTGGTCTTTTAAAACAAACAAAAGAATTTAAATTTGAAATCCGCAATGCTTTTTGGAAAATGAAACTACCATAAGGCCTCCCGGCACACACACAATGCAAACGCACACATGGGGGAGATTTCTCCTTATGATAGTCAAACATGCTTTCTACGAGAAAAATTCTTTGATATTATTACTAGTGCATAGTGGAAAATCTTTCGAAAGTATAATATAAATCCTAGCCAGCATAGGTACCATGATGCTATGCCTACTATAGCTGCCATGTTAAATGGCAGGTTCTACAACTAAAACCGTACAAGGCACGTATTGGATGAATGGATTTCCAACAAATGGTCAGGCTAAGGAACTTCCTACTGCCACATGGGATCGCCTCTGGCGGGACGTCCCGAGAACTAACGTTACGGTTAGATCTCTGCCAACACAAGGCCGGGTTACCTCTGTAACTAGGTAACTACTACACGAATATGTCATCCCCCGGTCCTTTGGGACCTTTATCCGAGCGCTCGCAACAACCACAAAGTATCACAAAGTAATAGATCTGCAGTATCCACATGAGTAAGTATCTGGGCTCCATACCATGATACCACCCTTTACCAGAAGGAAATGACATACCCTAAAGGGCGCGACCCTCATAACCTTGCCGCATCTTTCCTGTTTCGACCATTTCCGGGGTGTGAGGTCCTAATGCAGTCTCGTCCACAAAGCTACGCTTTGTGCAACAAAGCCATGCTTTGGGTCAACAGATGACCAAAGCAATGATCACAAAGATAAATGATCGAACAAATGATCATATCACAAATGATCAACCAATGATCATCACACAGCAGCACTCAGCATGCCACATTACCAAATTGGGAATATCACTGATAAATATCAACTACATAACCTCTGAGCTCGTACGTCTCAGAGAAGGGTGTTAAACTAAGAGAATAAATTCTCCGCCACCAAGCAGAAATGTATTTGATAGAGATCAGTTAACATCTCAAAGTGTAATGTCGGACATACAACCATACAAGTCTGTTCCGGGTTCGAACAGAACCGAAGGCACTTCCGAAGAAGCCCTTGCAAATCCGGGTATCCACAATCCCGATCGGACTTCCCATCACTAAGGGAATCTCTATACCGTAGCTACTCGGTGCAGAGACAATCGATAGGTTATCCTATCGTTCTCACAAATACCCGGTCTTCACCACCGGTCTTCAATTGCTATCCATAACGTCGTATCACTATTCGGAATGGGTTATATGACACAAGGTCCTCTCCCGGCTAAACCGAATAATGAGCGCCATATTTTAAAACATATGGATATGGGATTTTAGTCAAGTCACAACTTATAAAATCCATAACTTCCTTCCAAATGGTTAAACAAATTACCATTTTAAATCTTTAAATAAAAAGATCAATCTCACAAAGTTTTACCAAATTTCACAAAGATCTATCCATAGATTTCAAAACAATTCCCATTCAATTTGGATTAACCAAATTAAATCTTTAAAATTTAAGATTTATAGCTTTCAAACCCATTTCCAAAGATTTATCTATAACTTGGAAAACAATTTTCCTTTTAGACTTGAAAATCCTTTTAACACAACTTGGAAGTCCATTTCTTATGAGAAGCAAATCAAATTTATACAAGTTGAAATCTTGAGTTGAATTTAAATTTCAAAACATCACCTTCAAAAATGGTTTAAAACCCATATAACCCATTTGTAAGTTGAATAACTTTTTAAACAATAGTTTCCAAGTCATAGAATTCAATTTCAAATATTGAATTCAAATTTAAATTAATTTATTTACATTTCAAAACTCAATCAAGTTATTCAAATAACTTTTATTTTTGAAAACTCATTTTCAAAAGCATCAATTCTAATTCCAAAACTATTTTGGAAAAAAATTCAATTTTAAAACGATTTTTAAAATCTGTGACTTAACCCATTTCCACGTGCAATCCATATTTGTGTGTGTATAAGTGTGGTCCAGAGGTTCAACACAATAGTGCACAACATCATAATCATATTGATAAGCGGTATAACCCATAACGCTTATCTATATTCACAGATTCATAGGTAAATTAAACTATCAATCACAAAGATTCACTAATACGATTCGATGTGGGTTTCGGATAACAAACTGAAATCCGACTCCCTGTCGCATCGAAATTCAAATGCCGTTTTACGGGTCAAAGGGCTTCATATTCATACGACAGTATATTCATCACAAATATAGCAGATCAGCGCAAAGTATCACATAGCATCACATCACATATCAAATATATCAATCCATCACACAACATTCAATAACAATCAGCATCTACAATTAAGATGAATAAACTGGGTGGTTTTAAATTTATTACCTACATGATTACTTTCATTTATTAGTCCTAATTAATTTACTATCCATATTTATTCAATTAATAAATCTTCAATTATTAATTTAAAATCTAATATCATTCAACTAATGATTTCTTAATTACAAATTTATTTTTTCTAAGAAAAAAATTAATCTTAAACTTTAATTAATCAAATTAAAACCCTTAATTACTTTAATTAATTATCCATTTCATTAATTAATTAATTATATTAATTATCCATTTGTACTACCTTAATAATTAAATGAATTACAAATCATTAAACTTTTCTTTATCTTTAGATAAACATTCCTTATTTAAATTATGCATTTAAAAACAAAAATGTTTTTAAATTTACATTAAATTCCATTTAACATTCTCTTTTAAACTCAAGACTCAAATTTGTCTTAAATAAGAGTTTAAAACAATACACAACTTAATCTTATATGTTTAAAAGAACATATACTTTATTAATAAGCTTAAAACAATTTAGATTTCAATTCAACTTGAATTCAAATAAATTTTAAAAATTGCTTTAAAATCTCAAAACTGAAATATAACTTCCATTTTCAATTTAGTTTAAACTCTTTAAAACTCTTCCTACAATTTCACCTTCAATTCAAATGTAAATCATTTGAAGGCAATTTAAATTTAATTCTTTACTTTAAAACTGAAGTTTAAAATTTAAATCTAGATTTAAAAACTCAGTTTCCAATTCATTTGAATTCCTAAATTAAATACTTAACCTTCCATTCCAAATACAAATCACACATGCATTTATGCTTGAGATTTTCAAATCAAATTTAAATTTAAAAACACAATATGGTTTCAAAATTCAGACAATTAAAATTTGAATTCATTTTCAAATTCAAACTAAAACTCAGTTTAAATCTCCACCCTAAAAAAAGTATTTTGAACTTATCTTCACATTTAAACAGAAACAGTTTCTGTTTTATTAAAAAAACTTAAACTTTGAAAATTTCCAGAATTTAAATAATTTCACAAGAACAGAATTTAAACTTATTTATATTTGAATTCTGGTTATTAAAGCCTAAGTCTAAATCAAGTTTACAATTTAAACTTTCGCTTCAAATTTAAAAACTGCAAACAGTTTCCTGTTTCCTTTATTTTTTTTTTTTTTTTAAACCAAATTTGAATTCTACATTTAAATTATGATAAATTTAGAATTCAAAATTTTTGAATTCATTTTTAAATTCAGGTTTAACCCTAAGCTCAAATTTCCAGTTTAAATTCAAACTTGATTCTTAAAATTCTAAAAAAAACAGAACAGGTCTGTCAAATAAAACCTGAAACAAAATCACACAAACCCCATTTGACTTCGAGTAAACCACTACCTTGCTTCGAGTTTTCCCCTCCATTTACCCTAGACCAACCCGAGTCAAAAATCCCTGCAACCCAAACAATCTCCTCAACCCTGCACAACATCAACCCCACTGCAGTGACAACCTGTCAACACCAGATTCTCTCAACTCCGACCAACATCATCGACCAAACTCCGGTGATAGCTTCTTCACCTCACCATCCACCATCACTTCCAGAAGCTTCAAACTCGATGCACTGAGGAGTTCAAAATCGACCAAAACTGTAACCCAAAATAAACTAGGGTTCTACACATAAAATCCCCAATCTAAATTCCAAATTTGAATTGCAGACCATATCAATAATTTTCCTATGATCATTGCTAGCTACACTCACTCCAGAATAAATTTCACTCAAATTCAATGCAAGGATCCATTGATCTTGATAAAAATGTAAAATACAGTTAACTTAACACTGCATTTTATTTTCTTAACACTGTAAACTTAGTTTTAGTTTTAAATTCTTGAATTTACTAAATGATTCTGTTAGTAATCTCGAAACACCAATTCATGATATCTACATTTCAAATTTATACAGAAATTAGTTTGTGTTTATGTTTCCAAATATCACAGAACTAAACAACCTATACAACAACAACATTTACATTCATGCAACCAATTTTCACTACTTTGCAGAAACAAGCATTACACATCACATAAATTTAAAGATTGGGTCAAAGAAGTTTGCTCACAAGTTTTGTTGCTCAGAGGAGAACAGAGACATAGGAGTGTTGACAGTTTTAAATGCTTGAACCCTCTCTTTTTTTCTCTTTAAATCTTGAAGTTACAACTGCAAAGCTTGTTAAACAAAACTTTGCTTAGTTCCTGTTGTACTTACTTACTTCAACAATAACAACAATTTTAAATTTTTTACTTACAACTTTAAATTTTATTTAAAACTTCAAACTTGTTCTATTTTCCCAGCTGCAGGCTTCATGTCTTTTTCTTTTGATTTGTTCAAGTGCTTTGAAACTTTGGATTTCCTTCTGTTAACTGATCAAACATGATTGTTTAAATCTTTTTTTTTTATTATTATTACTGAATATCAAATTCAAATTTTAAAGAAAAGAACTTGCCTTCATTTTCTTCTTTCCAGAGAAACTTGTTTTCTTTTGCTCGCTCACTATCTCCAGATTTGGTTTGCTTTGCTTCTGATTTGCATTTCAGTTTAAACTTTGAATCCAATTTGCCATTTTTGTTTTGTTACAGGTTGAAGATTAAATTGGTTTCCCAGGTTGAAGACTTTGCATTTCTTGAATTTGCTTTGAACTGCAACCTGAGTTTTGAACTTGCATGCTTGAGTTGCTTGTCTCAGGTTGAGGCAGAACAAGCTTTGATTTACATTCTGAAGTGAATTACAGGTTGCATGCAGAGCCCATTTTCCAGATTTAATAAAAATGTAGTTGCTTTATGTTTGATTTTAAAACTGGTTGCAGGCTTGAAAACTTTCAGATTATCATTTCCAGGCTTCCACTTTTATTTTTATTGAACAATCTGCAAATTTTTCCAAATTTGTTTTTTTGATGTTAAAACTTGATCTTGCAATCATAATTTACTAACTATAAAGTTAAAATTTACCTGAGATTTGATCTTGCACTTGTTCTCAAACTTGTTATTAAATCTGAAATGATTAGCTCCTGTTGCTTCTTTGTTTTGAATTTAAACTTGCTGTTGAACTTTCTTTCTATCTTTTTTTTTCTACTTTTGTATTGTTGTTTTGAGATGTTCAAATCTTTTTTACTGTTTTCTTTTCAGACCTGGCTGAGATAAAATATGATTGAGCATGGGGAGATGGAAAGTTTCTCTCAATTTTTTTATTTCTATTATTTTTTTTATTCAGTTATAGACATTGGGTGCCATTTGTTAAAAACAATCTTAAGCTTAAGATCTTGTTAATTCTTCTACTCCACCCTCATGTGTATATGTTTACATTTGTATACATGTTTTCTTTGTTTTAACCTTTGTTTGAAGTTAAATACTTATGTTCATCTTTAAACAATTTAAATAGTTTTAAACATAACTTTATATTGTATTTATTTTCAAGTGAAAAAAAGAAAAGAAAAAGCAATTTGAATTTTTGATTTATGAAACATGATTTATGCTTTTAGCCCTTTATCAATTTATTTACAAGTTACTTACATACACTTGTATTCATTTTATTTTTACAACTTTTGAAATCCATCACATCCTACAACCATAATAAAAATGATTCTTATTTCTTAACATATCTTTATTTATTCATACATTAATATTTAAACATACTCAATCACATTTGTGTTTAGATCCTCAGTTCAATAAATTTTAATTTATACATTTTGTTTTTAAACCTTGTTTGATTTTAATTTACAAGATATATCTATCCATTTTATCCCCTTATGTATATATTTATACTTATACAAATTAAAGTAAAATAGTTTGAAATTAAATTATACATTTTTTTTATCTATTATTTTGTTTGTTCAACTTGTTAAAGTTTTTAATCTCTAATTTATTTGTAATACATTTTATTTTGAAATTCAATATTGTTTTACAATTCACTTATTCTTAAACTTGAAATTTAAATTTCTATTTAAAATCAAAATTATTTATCTATTCTAAGAATTTTCTAATTAATTCACAATTTATTTTCAAAAATAAATTTAATTGCCAAATTAAACTTGATGAATTTCAGGAATGTTACATAGCACTTATCAATAATGCCCTATCAATCAATATTACACAAATGAAATCAATTATAGAAACTAATACAATTAGATATGCTCTTCATAGACAAACTTGGGATTTGCGATCCCAGGTAAGATCGGTTCAGGATCATGGGGTCGTTTTCTATCAGATAGGAAGGGCTGTTGCACAAATTGTACTTCTAAGTAATTGCCCCATGGATCCTTTATCTATCTTTATGAAGAAGAAATCATGTAAGGCAGGAGATTCCTATTTGTCAAATGGTACTTCAAACTTCGAACGAGTGTGAAGAAATTAATGATACTTCTTTATCTTTTGAGTTGTTTTGCCGAATTGGTCGCTCAACATCTTTGGTATTCACTCGGACCCGAATCCGGTGAAAATAATAGGACCGCTTCTTATTGATTCATTGAGAATGCTTCTGATCTTGTTTTCTGCCTATTAGAAGTAGAAGGTGCTCTGGCGTGATCCTTATGGACAAAAAAGGATTGTAGTAAGTTTGATAATAATCGAGTGACATTACTTCTTCGGTTCGAACCAAGGAATCCGTTAAATATGATCCAAAATGGTTCTTTTTCTATCATTGATCAGATGTTTCTCTATGAAAAATACGAATCAGAGTTTGAAGAAGGGGAAGAGGCCCTTGGCCTGCAACAGACAAAGGATGATTTATTCAATCACATAGTCTGGGCTCCTAGAATATGGCACCCTTGTGGCAATCTATTTGATTGTATCGAAAGGTCCACTTAATTAGGATTTCCCTATTGGGCCGAGTCATTTTGGGGAAGCAGACCATTTATCATAAAAAGGAAGAGCTTGAAGAGAATGATTAGGAATTCTTGCAAAGTGGAACCATGTAGTACCAGACACGAGATAGATCGTCCAAAGAACAAGGCTTTTTTCAAATAAGCCAATTCATTTGGGACCCTGAAGATCCATTCCTTTTCCTATTCAAATATCAACCCTTTTGTCTCTGTGTTTTCGCACCAAGAATTCTTTACGGATGAAGAGATGTCAAAGGGTCTTATTACTTCCCAAACAAATTCTTCTACATCTATATCTAGACACTGGTTCATCAAGAATGATGTGCACGTAAATGTGCATATTTTTACCACCATATTTATTCAATTTGAATTAAATAAATGATCATATTGGGTATTTTAACTTGTTTTAACCAAAATTCAAATTAATTCCAAATTTTCACATATTCATCTTCATATAGGGGCAAAACGGTCATTTAAGTGTATATATTTCTTTGAGAAAAATTGATTGGAAATTTATATATATTTTTGTAGGAAAACGGTCTCAAATAGGAGTGGTTCATGAAGGAATATGCATGCACAAAGAATATAAAGGAATGAAGATGGAAATAATTCAAAGTGAAGATCATGGAGGACCCCACCTACCCACCTACCTTAATGTACAAATTAAAGGCTAATGCACATGCTTATGGAGTTAATGGTTTCATGTACACTTAATGGGGGATTAAGACATGTTAATGGTTACTTGGCCTCCACACTTCCTAAGGGGCATTTTGGGCATTCCCCAAAAATATGAATTAGGGTTTCATACATGTATAAATACCCCTTATGTTTCATGTAGCCTCCACGCACTCTTCTCTTAGTCTCTCTTAGGCCTCCTTCTCTTTAGTTTAGTTTAGATCAAAAATAAAATGAAAGCTCATCTTTCTCTTTCATGGCCACTTAGCCATTTTTATTTTATGTAATCTTTTTTATTTTATGCAATTTAATACATGCTCTTTCCCTTTCATGTTCATTTACTTTTATGTTGTAGTGTAGATCTCTTCTCTTTTATGCAAGTAGAATAATTTTCCTTTCATTTTGCTCTCTTTTTTCTGTTCATTTTGCTTTCATGTTGTTAGCTACATTTGTTAATAAAATGACAAATATGAGAGGCTAAACCACTTCAATTTAGGGGTAATGAAGCTCTCTAATTAATGTAGCTTCAACATTTTGTCAATTCATGCTCTCTTTTTGTGTTTTATGACAACGCTTGAAGTGGTTTAATTTGTTGTCTTTGCTTTGAATTTGATAGTCTATATTGTTGACACCAAATAGGCTATGCTTAAACAATCACTAACACAAATGCCTCTTCCTGAATGTATGATTATGGCATAAGGAAGTGATTTGAAATTAAAATTTGATGGTCTATATTTCTAATTAATAGTTAATAGGCCATACTTAAAATAGATTTCACTTTCATTTTCTTTGTCAAGTTTCATGAAAGTTAGTAAGTGTTTTAAGGGGTGTGTTATAGTTTGATGGCTTATTTTGGCTAATCAATAGCTTAAATATGCCATACTTATGATAAACACATCAATTAAAACACTAATGACCATAAAAGAGAGATCATGATTTCATGTGTTGAACTACATGATCTAGAGAGTGGATTTATTCTCTAAATTGTCATTTAACTCTCATATTTGCATTTCTTTTCTTTTTGTTAGTTAGTTCATTTTCTAGCTTAAACACACTCTCGACTTTGGTATAATTTGATTGAGTAGGAAATTTAAATCAACAATTCTCTGTGGATCGACCCGTACTCGCCGTGTGCTACATTCGTACACCGTGCGCTTGCGGTAAATTTTATTTCAAAATTCGTTCGACGGTTTTCTAAACCGATAGAATTTCCGTCGTCGACGAACAAGTTTTGGCGCCTTTGCCGGGGTATTGCTTTGATTTTGATTCTCTATTATTCGAATTATTTTCTTTTGACTTTTGTGCGTTTTTATTTTGTGTGTGTTTGCAATTTTTGTGTGTTTGATTTGTGCTTGCATTTGTATGTGTGTTTGATTTGTGCTTGCATTTGTTTGTGTGTTTGTAGCTTTTCTGTTTTGCATTTGCATTTTATCTATAATATAAAAAAAAATTCCATTCCATTGTGCATTTGCAAATTTTCATTTTTACAGTTTCTTTTCTATTTACAATTTTTCATTCCCTGTTTCATTCTTCACTATTTCTTTGTATTTCTCTCCTCCTCCCCTCTGTGCTTCTGTTTCTCTGCATTTCTTCACTGTTTCTTTGCATTTCAATTGCTTACTCGGATTCTCATTCTCATAGCCAACTTTCTGCTCCTCTCAACAACTTTCTCTGACCATACAGCCATCGGAAACATCACCAGAATACATACTGCACACAAACTCCATATTCATTACTTCTCCACACAATTCTACATTCCTCCATTTCGGTACCACTATCAGTCACAGTTGCTATTCACCTCAACCATTGCCTTCATTCTGTCTTCATCAACCTTTATTCTTCCAGCAACCAACCACTGTCTCGACTAACTGCAAATACGAGTCTTCCTTTCTGCAAATACTGCCAAACTTCTGCTCACATCACATCATTTCCTTCGTACCACCCATTCATACCAAAACACAGCAGCTCCTCCTACCTAAGTCCTACAAAACACAACTACATCACTGTAATAATCTATAAAATAGTTGCATTACTATTCTACCATCCAAACCATCATTGTCTATTATACCTCTACATCGAGCAACACATACTAACCACAAACACCCTGCTCAATCACCGTACCAGACTTCTAACTACATCAACTACAGATTCTACGTCCATCACCTTGCAATTGAGCAAGCTCATCCATAAACTGCCCTCGTCGATAAAATGACCACCATCATACTACCTCAAACCAAGACAACAACGCAACTCACCCCTACCTTCAGAATCAACCTCGTCTACCACCACTTCAACTTCCACCACAAACCCGAAATCGCATCAGCCTCCATAACGCCGAGCACCATCGCAGCCTGAACCACCCTAATACCCACCTCCAACAAAATCGCATACTCCAAACACTGGTAGAAGCTACGCTGTCCACCTACCTGAAACCACGAAATCAAACGCCGCTACAAAACCACCTAAACCACAAAACATCAATTTCCCCTTTGTACATCACTAACCACCAGTAGCCTCACCGCTACTACAGTAGCCATCGCCTTCCTCTAAACCTGATCAACTGCAAAACTTGCTACTTCATCACTTCGGCAATTCCTCTAACCCGCAACCTGAAGCCATCCAATCAAATCGCCTCCTGCGACCAACATTGCTGACCACGAATCCATTTCCTTAATCTCAATCTCGAACCTAGCTTTAACAGCGAACAACCATTCGAACAGTGAACTCTGGCATCCTTCAAACATAAGAAATGTTGAATTAGTTTCGTAAAATGAATTTTCTTTTGTGAATTTAATTTGGATTGGGAATTGGATTTGCTGAGGATTTGAGAACGTGTTTTGAGCTTGAAGTAAGTGTGAGCTGTGAATTATTGTGAAAATTTTTTATTGGGTCGGGTTTGGCTGTTTAGGCTGAGTAATTTTTTTCTTTAGTTTTTGTTAATATTCTTATTTTGTTTTGTATTAAAAAAAAATTCGATTAGTGTTGTTTTCTGTTTGTTCATTCTGGTTTCACTTGTTTTTCTTTGATTTACTTTCTTCTTTGACATTGTATATATTTAAAAAAAACAAAAACTGTATATATCTTGTGTTTATTTCAGATTGCCAAAGCAGATAGAGGAAGAAACAGCTGCCAAATAACTGCTTGCCTACAATTAAACAAAAAAAATTGCTGCTTAAATCTCTAGTTTTATTTGCTTTGCATTGCTGGTTGCTTGCATTTTATTATAAAAAAAATTTCAAAAACCGAAACAAAAATTCATTGTAGTTGCATTGTTAATACACGTTTAATTTCTGCTTTGCATTTCATCCTAGAATTTGGTTAATAATAAAAGTTAGACATCGATAACACTTAATTGTATGTTGACAATTTGCCTTCTTTGAACAATTTACTTTCTTGGTGTCTAGGCTACGAAAGAGTAATAACCATTTATAAATATTACGGTGATTCGTAAATATTATAGTGGTTGTTCCTTTGAAGGTACTTAAACCTTCGGCTGCATTGCTACGGTGATTCGTGGTGCACCGATAAATCCTGTCCGTTACCTGGCTGAGAACTATCTTGTTTATCTAAGACAAAGTGTGATTATATAATTTTGGGTTAACTTAGGATAAATCATTTGTAATTAATCTTGCATTCATTTAGTTGCATTAGTTCATGCATATTTTAAAAAAAATCTAAAACAAAAAAAAATTGTAAATATTCCTTTTCTTTTGAAATTTTTACATCCTTCTTCTTTGAAATTTCAAAAATCCAAAAAAAATTTGAAAAAACCAAAATTCAAAAAAAAATTATAAAACCTTTTTAGAAACAAATAATTTTTTTTGAAAAACCAAAAACAAAACAAAAATCAATTTTCCATTTTGACAAATAAATTCTACTTGTAAATATTTTTCTTTATAAAAAAAACAACAAAAAAAATTCTTGAAAATGTCCGAGTTTCCTTTCTCTTACTCACTTGAATTTAGTTGTGAAAATCAATATAATCCGTATAATTTCACTTCAAATCCTTATGGATATTTCAACAATTATTGTTTAAACGATTCAAGTTTTGAACCATAAAGTTTTCAAAATGATCACCAACTCTCGACTCTTGAAAATAACATTTCATCATTACTTGAATTCTCTACACAACAAAATCAAAGTATAAACGATTTGTGTAACTCAAATTTGTGCAATGGTTCAAGGCAAAATTTGAATTCACTTCAAGATTCAAATGATTTCGAGTGTAACCCATGCCAATTCAATTTCGAGTTTCAAAATGAATTTCAATATCAAGATGAAAATGTGAACCAATTTTCAAATAATTTTGGAAATGGGAATAGTTTCAATAACGATATGATTGAAAACTTTGGTTATCAACAAATTCAGAATGAAAATTTTCAAATTAATAATCATGAATTTGATTTTGTTGACCAGATGGAAAAAGATAACGGGGATTTATTACTTGAAAAATACAAAGCTTTTCGTGAAAATTATAATCATATCTCAACCCGCAAAGAATCAAATAATAGTCTACCGTTTATCGACATTGACAATTCTTGTTCTCAACAAGTCCAAATCGAAATTTTCAAGTTAATAATTACAAATTCGACTTTGTTGAGAAAATGAATGAAATTTATGATGATTACATGAATTTGTTGATTAAAATATTGGAAATTTTCGTGAGAAACAAAATCAAATTTCAATGTGTAACGAGTCAAACGATAATCCATCTTTTACCCAAATCGATGATTTTCAAATAACAACTTTTGAAATTGATAATGACGATCTTAATCAAGTTGTTGAAAATACGGTAATTAAGTTGGATTTCAATTCTTTTGAGGGTGCAAAACTGGATTTAAACTTCGATCTTCCTTTTTCTGAAAATTTGAATGCGACAACTTTGAATTTTAAACTCGATTTACACGATGAAGTTATTGATAATCCAAGAAAGGAATTCAAGTTTAACGAACATGAATTTTATGGACTTTTTGAAAATGAGTTGTTGAATTCTGAAGGGGAAAATTTCGATCACCATTTTGATTTTGAAATCGATATTTTGGAAGAAATTGTACTTCAACCAATTTTTCTATCTACCCCAAAAATCATCGAAAATAAAACAACTCTATCGATTTTCAATAAAACGACTTTCGTTTTTCCAAATCCACATTCAACTTCGAAATCATTTACGATTTGGTTTTTCGTGCTTAAGCTGTGTCTCACACATTCGACTAGATAAATGAATTAGTCTTTAGAAGACCGTTTTATTTACTCTTTAACGGTATACTTTCTGATGTCATGTAAATAATCATCTTTACATTTTCATTTAAATAAAGGTTATGCTTTTATTTTTCTCCTTCCACTTGGGTTGACTGTGGGGACACAGTCAAAATCAAGTGTGGGAGAGTGACTCATCTTCATTTTTTTTCATGGTTTATTTTTGCTTTGTAATTTCAAAAAAAAATCACAATTTTTTTCTTTTGATTTATTTTTAAAAGAAACACTAAGATAATTATGAGGTTTTGGTTTATTAAATTGAAATTTCTGAAAATTTATTTGTCTTAACAAAAATAAAAATGAAGTTTGATTACAAATAATAATGGTTTAACTAGTATATAGGAAGATTCATACGTGTTAATTATGAAGTACATCCTAATTGAAAATCTTTGTTTTAAAAAGTGGTTGATTTAAAGTGAAGGACATAACAATTTTTTTGCCTTCTAAGTTAAATGGTGCTAAGATGATTTTGCAAAACTCTTTCTCTCTATTTTAAATATATATATATATATATATATATATATATATAAATTAAAAATAATAACATCCAAGTATTCACTCTCATTTAAAAGTCCTCATGGTTATGCATGGGTGAGTTACTTGGAATCATTGATTATGTGCTTTCATACTCATTTAAAAGTCCTCACGGTTATGCATGTATGGAACACATGTAAAAAAACAGACTTAATAAAAACCACCTACGGTCAATAGGTGTATGCACGAAAGTGTGTGCACTCTCCATGCTCTGTACTCCCTCACATAAGCCCGAAAGGCAGTGCATGGGTGGTATATATGGCCTCAGTTTACCTGAGCTAGGTGTGTAATTTTTCTTGCAAATAATGAGAGAGCAAGCAATTGAAATCCTAGCACTATTTTTACTTAGTTGATTTGATTTGTTATTGAAAAGAAATGAAAATACCACTTTGATAAACTTTGATAATCAACTAAGGATCCATTTTATAATTACACTTTGTTATCAACCGAAACAACAAGTTAAACTATTGTCTATTTGTTATGATAACTTGATTTTTGTTGGAAATTTGACAAGTAAATGACTTAAATTTTCATGATAATGACCAAAACCTATATTTAACTTATTTGTGTCGATTTGAAAGTAAATCCTTCATTGTAAATATTTTCAAAAATTCGCATTCATCTCTTTGTAAATAAATCTTGCATTTTGTAAATATTTTCATCCTGCATGTGGATTTTGTGGGCAGTATCCGCTGAAAACCCTCACGAGACAACACTCGTCCCACTGGGGACACCCAGAGGTTTAACGGCTTGTTGCATACGCTCAATGCAATTGTACTCCCTACGAAAACGGATTTATCTTAGTTTTTCTTTATTCGAGGACGAATAAAAAGATAAGTGTAGGGGTATTTGATGTGCACGTAAATGTGCATATTTTTACAACCATATTTATTCTATTTAAATTAAATAAATGATCATATTGGGTATTTTAACTTGTTTTAACCAAAATTCATATTAATTCCAAATTTTCACATATTCAACTTCATATAGGGGCAAAACGGTCATTTAAGTGCATATATTTCATTGAGAAAAATTGATTGGAAATTTATATATATTATTGTAGGAAAATGGTCTCAAATAGGAGTGGTTTCATGAAGGAATATGCATGCATAAAGAATATAAAGGAATGAAGATGGAAATAATTCAAAGTGAAGATCATGGAGGACCCCACCTACCCACCTACCTTAATGTACAAATTAAAGGCTAATGCACATGCCTATGGAGTTAATGGTTTCATGTACACTTTATGGGGGATTAAGACATGTTAATGGTTACTTGGCCTCCACACATCCTAAGGGGCATTTTGGGCATTCTCCAAAAATATGAATTAGGGTTTCATACATGTATAAATACCCCTTATGTTTCATATAGCCTCCACTAACTCTTCTCTTAGTCTTTCTTAGGCCTCCTTCTCTTTAGTTTAGTTTAGATCAAAAATAAAATGAAAGCTCATCTTTCTCTTTTCATGGCTACTTAGCCATTTTTATTTTATTAATATTTTTTATTTTATGCAATTCAATACATGCTCTTTCCCTTTCATGTTAATTTACTTTTACGTTGTAGTGTAGATCTCTTCTCTTTTATGCAAGTAGAATAATTTTCCTTTCATTTTGCTCTCTTTTTTCTCTTCATTTTGCTTTCATGTTGTTAGCTACATTTGTTAATAAAATGACAAATATGAGAGGCTAAACCCCTTCAATTTAGGGGTAATGAAGCTCTCTAATTAATGTAGCTTCAACATTTTGTCAATTCATGCTCTCTTTTTGTGCTTAATGACAATGCTTGAAGTGGTTTAATTTGTTGTCTTTGCTTTGAATTTGATAGTCTATATTGTGGACATCAAATAGGCTATGCTTAAACAATCACTAACACAAATGCCTCTTCATGAATATATGATTATGGCATAAGGAAGTGATTTGAAATTAAAATTTGATGGTCTATATTTCTAATTAATAGTTAATAGGCCATCCTTTAAAAAGATTTCATTTTCATTTTTGTTAACTCCCTTCTGTAAGAAACTTAAGGAAAATGTAACGACCTAACCAATTCGAGAACCTAGCGACCTAAAAGGCTGCGACTTAAAAATGGCTCGACCTAAAAAGGAGAACGACCTAAAAATGCTTCGCGACCTAAAGGAGGCCGCGACCTATGAAGCTCCGCGACCTAACAGAGAGTTGCGACTTAAGGAAGGCTGCGACTCAGAAGATGTTTCAACCTATCAAGCTTCGCGACCTAATAGAGAGCTGCGACCTAAGAAGTAGGACGACCTAAGAGTGAATGCGACCTAAAAACGGTCTCGACCTATGGAACTCCGCACCTAGGAATACTTCGCGACCTAAGGGAAGTCGCGACCTAAAGACTCCAGTTATAACTATAAGAAAAGTACTCACGACCTAGGATAGGTCGCTAACGACCTAAATGCCTGTGTAAAGAAGTTACCTATACTGTGCCGCAGGGGGATAGGTCGCTCGCGACCTAGGACTTGTACAAATCAGCATGTGTATTCTTGCAGAGGGAGGACAATGCATCTTAGGTCAGGGACGACCTGCGACCTAAGTTAGGTCGGTATCAACCTACGACCTAACTCCGAGCAAAGCCTATAAATACACCCCAAGCTCCAACTAGAGGGGGACTTTTTAGCTCGTTCATTTCAAGCGCCGTTACTCTGCTGCATTCTGAACTACTTCAACATCTTCAAGGAACTTCACGAAGAAATCAAACATGTCCAATATGAGTTCAAAGATTTGGATCGATATTGAAGTTTAGGCTACTTGTTCTAAGCCACTTGTAACTCAAAGTGTGCTGTAATCAAAGTTTAACTGCATTGACTTGTAATCAAATCGTCAATAAAGATATTCAAAGTGGACGTAGGCTCTCTCTTAAGCCGAACCACTATAAAATTGTTGTTGTTTACTGTTTTTTCACTATTATCTGCTTATAATCTGTTCCCGAGCTATCGGGTGGTGCTTTCACAATCTCCCTTCATACACCGGGGTGTTAGCGTTCAAATTTTAGCGTCAACATTTTTGGTGCTTCCACTGAGAATTGAACTCAGGTGAATTATCATCATTGCTTCACAGAGGTTTGTAGAGAGAATTTCCTTGAAAACCAGAAGTCTATCCGAGATTATGGCTCCTGGAAGGAAAAGTAGATCTGTTAGTGCTTTCACTGAGAACTGAACTCAGGTGAATTATCATCATTGCTTCACAGAGGTTTGTAGAGAGAATTTCCTTGAAAACCAGAAGTCTATCCGAGATTATGGCTCCTGGAAGGAAAAGTAGATCTGTCAGATCTGGGAATATTCAAGAGGGAACCTCCGCTTCCCCTATATCGAATCAAGCCACTCCAGCTGTCGAAGTTACAAAGGCAGAGCTGGATGCTGCAATCTTAGGGCTGAACCAACAGATAAATGCCCAAAATGCACAATTCGAGGCTTAGAATGCCCAGAATGCCCTAATTCTGAATAGGTTGAACGATTTGCTTGGGGCAAACCGTCAACCGGCAGGTAATGAAAGGAATTTTGCTGGCAACATTCATGATGCTGAAGAAAGGAATGCTCCTGAAAGGGTTGTTAGCCCCTTTGAACAAACACTTCCTGAAGTTGGTGGATCTAGAACTCGACATGATGAGGAGTATCTTTCTGGGATGGTCCGACAAATCATGAAAGAGAGTATGCAGAGGGTTGAGGACGAGAAAGAATGGGGTTTTGCCCCAAGTAAAACTCCATTTACTGAGAAAATCTTAAAGGCTGAATTCCCAAGGAAGTTTGTCTCTCCAACCATTCCAGCTTACAAAGGAACAAGTGATCCGAACGAATTCTTGTATAAGTATGATTGGCACATGACAAGTGCCGGGGCTTCTGATGAAATAAAGTGCCGATATTTTCCTATATACCTAGAAGGTGTAGCTCTGCTTTGGTTCACCAAGCTGCCAGTCCGATCTATCGATCAGTTTTCTGACTTAACCCGGAAGTTCAAGGAGCAGTTCAGACTATACGCTTCAAAAGCCAAGGATATTATGTCGTTGTCAAGTTTAGAACAGAATCCGGGTGAAACTATCAGATCTTTCTTAAATCGCTTTAATATAGCGCTGGCCGAGGTAGACAATGCAGAACCACAGATGATCTTGACTTATCTGATGAGGGCCATCGACAAGTCGAGCGAATTTGGGAAATGGCTAAACATGAAGGAACCAAATTCCCTTGAAAAATTCTATAAAAAAGCAGATGAATTCATATGCTTGGAAAGCCGCCCCGTACCGGTAAAGGCAGTGTTGGAAAAAGCTGAAGATAACACTATTGCTCCACGCACGAATGAATCTGTAGGGCAAAAAAGGGAAAATAACAATGGGAAGAAGCAGAGTAATCTGAAGAAGCCCCGATCCTTCAAGCCATCAGAGTATACTCCTTTATCAGATACGCCGGAGTGTATCTACCTTGCCACTAAAGATTCTGTTGACTTTCCCAAACCTCCTCCTCTAAGGACTGGTAAAAAGGCTATACAGAGTGGGAAGTTCTGCCGCTTCCATAATCAACCCGGTCACGAGACCGACGAATGCCGCCAGTTGAAAATTTTGATTGAAGAGTTACTAAGGGAAAACAAGCTGCAGCAATTTGTGAAAAAGAATAGCAACAATACTGCTTCATCTAGTCAGGTGCAACAAGCTGCGGCTCATCAGCCTAGGATAAGTGAGAAGGCTGCAGGGCATGAATCTGGAAGGCCCATTATCAATGTCATTACAGGAGGACCTCACCCAGCAGGCAGAAGCTGGGGTGAGATGGAAAGGTATACCCGAGCTTTGAAGTATGTTCCGACCGAGGAAGATGTATTCGTTTTGGAAGGTGCTATGCCCCTGAAGCAACAAAGAACTTTCGATGATGATATTGTGTTCAAAGCTAGGGATTCCGCAGGTATTGAAGCTCCTACCTTGGATCCCTTAGTCATCTCGGCTGGTATCGGGCCAGCTATTGTCAGAAGAGTTCTCATTGATTGTGGCGCATCCTGCAATATCCTCTTCAAGAAAACATTCGACCAAATGAAGATCCCTATGGCTGATGTGCAAGCCTCATCGCAGAAAATCGCTGGCTTCACTGGGGAGCCAAAGCAGCCGGTAGGAACCATTGATTTGTTTGTGGAACTTGGAGAAGGAGAGAGAAAAGTGGTCCGCAAGCAAACTTTTGTGATTATCGACGAATTTTTTGCTTACAATGCTTTCCTTGGCCGTCCAACTCTCGCAGCGTTCAAAGTTGTTCTGGCCCCATGGTGCCTCACCGTTAAATTTCCCACAGATAAAGGAGTGGGAGTTATAAAAGGGGATCAAAATGCGGGGCGGGAATGTTATCTAACAGAGCTACGAGAGACCAGAAAAAGAGAAATGGGAAAGAATGCGGCAGCCCCAGTCCGCATCAAAGAACCAGCCTTGTAGCAATTACAGGGCGGACCCTGCACTGGTGAGCACAGCGGAGCAAGGAAAGAGATGGATCCTAGAAAAGTCAGTGCAGGGGAAAATAGAGTGGTGCCAGTGGAAACGACAATACCAATACCCGTTGATCCAAAGGACCCAAACAAGGTGTTGAATGTGGGTTCACAACTTAATGCGTCAATTCAGAATATCTTAATATCTTTTTTAAAGGCAAAGTTGGATGTTTTTGCTTGGACTCATGCCGATATGTGCGGAATATCCCCAGAAGTTGCAGTACACGCTCTAAATATTGATCCAAAATTTACACCTGTGAAGCAGAAAAGGAGAACTCAAGGTCCAGAAAGGTCGGCAGCATTAAAAGAAGAAGTTGATCGGCTCATGGAGAATAATTTTATCAAAGAATCTACCTATCCGAATTGGGTTTCGAATCCAGTGCTGGTTAAGAAAGCCAACGGAAAATGGAGAGTATGCATCGATTTTTCAGATCTAAGCAAGGCCTGCCCCAAAGACTGCTTCCCATTACCCAGAATCAATCAACTGGTAGATGGAACAGCGGGACACGAATTGTTATCTTTCATGGATGCTTACTCCGGATACAACCAGATCATGATGCACGAGCCAGATCAAGAGGACACAAGCTTTATCACTGACATTGGTCTTTACTGCTACAGAGTTATGCCCTTCGGGTTGAAGAATGCAGGGGCAACATACCAAAGACTTGTTAATGCTATGTTCAAACCGCAATTAGGCAAGACTATGGAAGTCTACGTCGATGACATGTTAGTAAAGTCTAGGAAAGCAGTGGATCACATAGAACACTTAGCGGACATGTTCGCAGTCCTCCGAAAATACGGAATGAAGCTCAATCCTTTGAAATGTTCATTTGGAGTGGAATCCGACAAGTTTTTAGGTTTCATCGTGAGCGCAAGGGGCATCGAGGCTAGTCCAGCTCAAATTACCGCCTTAAAGGAAATCAAAGCTCCCAGAACAAAGAAGGAATTGCAAAGTCTCAATGGAAAAGTCGCCGCCTTGAGTCGGTTCATTTCCAAAGCCACAGATAAATGCATCCCATTCTTTGACGCCCTAAAGAAAGGAAAGAAAAACTTCGATTGGACTCCTGAATGCCAAAAGGCCTTTGATGAATTGATTCGCCATATGGAAACGCCTCCAATACTTTCTAGGCCTGGCGATGGCGAGGATCTTCTTATATACTTAGCAGTATCATCTCATCCTTTAAGTGCAGCGCTGATACAGGAAGACAAGAGGATTCAACATCCAGTTTACTATATCAGCAAAAGACTCACTGGGGCAGAGATGAATTACTCAAAGTTGGAAAAACTCGCCTATTGCCTACTAATTGCGTCTAGAAAGTTGAGGCAATATTTCCAAGCTCATCCTATCAGAGTCCTCACTGATCAACCTTTAAAGCAAGTCCTTTTTCGCCCTGAGGCTTCGGGTCGTCTTCTAAAGTGGAATATTGAACTCAGTCAATATGACATCACTTATCATCCCCGAAAAGCAATCAATGGACAAGCTTTAGCGGATTTCATCGCAGAATTCACAGATAAGGGTAACAGTGAGGAGGAAACGATCGACGATTCTCCAATACAATGGAAGTTATATGTCGATGGCGCGAGAAACGACTACTGTTCTGGAGCCGGAGTTGTACTTGAGACCCCTGAAGGTCGATCATTATGCTATGCACTAAGATTGGAATTTCCTTCAACAAACAATGAAGCAGAATACGAAGCCCTTATCGCTGGCTTAAGGATCGCTAAAGAATTAAGCATCCGAGCGTTACAGATCTTCAGTGATTCTCAGCTTATTGTATGCCAAGTCAAAAATGAATTCCAAGCGGAAGGGGGAAATCTGCCTGCCTACTTGTCAAAGGCTTGGGAACTTCTGTGTGACTTCGATCACCACACGATAAACCATATTCCTCGAGAACAAAACATGAAAGCAGATTCTCTCGCAAAGTACTCTAGCACCGGCGAAGCTCAATTTCTGGGGTTAGTCCCAGTAGAAGTTCTGTCGGCACCGAGCATTAATGAGATGGACATTGATTGGATCATGAGTATGTCTCAAGAGAAAGAATCATGGATGACTCCAATAACAGAATATCTGCTCAATGGCTCTCTACCAGGGAACTCAAAAGAACGACAAAAGCTACTGAGAAAAGCCTCTCGATATATAATCTAGGATGGCCGATTATACAGACGGGGATTCTCAATGCCATTACTTCGATGTGTATCCAGGGAAGAGTCCAAAACAATCCTAGCGGAGGTACATGGAGGAGAATGTGGTGATCATTTAGGAGGCCAAACATTAGCAAAGAAAATTCTCCGATATGGATATTTTTGGCCAGAAATTAATCGAGATGCTGCAAGCTATTCCCGAAAGTGTGACAGATGCCAAAGATTCGCTAAAATTCCTAGAACACCTTCTACTGAACTCACACAGATGGTCAGTCCATGGCCTTTTGCAATTTGGGGAATGGATCTCATTGGACCGCTACCAATTGCCAAATCTGGAATCAAATATGCCATGTTGCTGTAGATTATTTCACTAAATGGGCTGAAGCTGAACCATTGGCTACTATCACCTCTAAAAAGATGATAAACTTTGTGACTAAAAATATCATTTTCAGATATGGTGTGCCTCAAAAAATAATTACAGATAATGGTACTCAATTTGAAAGTGAAGAATTCCAAGATTTTTGCAAGCGATTCAAAATTCGGAAAAGCTTCTCAGCAGTGGCTCATCCGTAGGCAAACGGGCAAGTGGAAGCCGTGAACAAAATTATTAAGTCAACCATCAAGAAGCAAATTGAAAGAGCAAAAGGTGGTTGGGTCGATAAGCTACCACTAGCACTATGGGCATACAGGACTACCCACAAAACTGCGACTGGGCATACTCCGTTTTCATTGGCATACGGATCAGAGGCAATGATTCCGGTAGAAACAGAGGTCCCTTCACATAGAAGAATCCATTTCAATCAAGCGGAGAATGAGAAACTACAGCTTGAGGCACTAGATCTCCTTGATGAAAAAAGAGAAGAGGCTGAGCTCAGGATTGCATCTCATCAACAAAAGATAGCCAGACATTTCAATTCCAAAGTTCGCCAACGCAGCTTTGAAATTGGAGATCTAGTCCTAAAGAGAATTATGACAGCAACAGGTGTGTTTGGGCCAAATTGGGAAGTACCATATGTCATAGGTCAGAAGCTGCTTGACGGCACATTCAAACTCGCTACTGTTGAAGGATATCAAATTCCAAGGGCATGGAACAGCAATCACTTGCGTCCATACTTTACTTGAAAATTTTGTTGAAATATTGTAAGAAGAGTTGTGAATGTATGATTCTTGTAATTAAAGGCAATTGTAAAACTGATGCAAGTAAATAATGAAAGAATATAAAGTAGATGTAGGCCCAATTTCCTGGCCGAACCACTATAAATCTTGTGTTCCTTATTATTATTACATGTTTGCTTTATTGTCGATATAAAAAGTACATAGAATGTATTGCTGAAATGTCGATTTAAATTTTTGCAGACAATGGAAGTGAAGCTTGCACATAATAAGACCAAGCGATTCTCGCCAAATTTCGAGTCACAAAAGCCCCGAATTCAAATCCTAGATAGGAAGTACTTCAATTGAACGTCCTATGATTTCGACAGAAACGGGCCTTTGCTAATAAGTTGAGATCGTTTAAACAAACAAACATCCAATTAAGAAGCTAATGCCCGTTCTCACGAACTTGCCTGACAATGAAGTACACTTCCTTGGATTAAACAAATTACTTGTAAGAAAAGGGAATGAAAGCTTTAAAAAAAAACAGAGGATCGCTGAAAAGGCACAAGCAAGTGGACAAGGGAACAACCAAAGCCATCATCGGCAGCACAAGTCCTCTTCGGAGGCACAACTCTTTGGAGGATAAAGACCTCTAATGGGTCATACGCCACAAAAAAGAAATTTCTCTACTCAACAAAAAAGATTGGAGGAGTCATGACACTCCAACCATGAGAGAGTAACTTCCAGGCGATGAAAACCCTCTCTGAGGCACATTTCACCAGGAGTTGAAGTGTAACAACCGCTCTTCGGAATTTCACTTCACCAGAGTTGAAATGCAAACAAAATAAAAGCCCTCTTCGGAGGCCCATTTCACCAGGAGTTGAAGTGTTACGACCGCTCTTCGGAATTTCACTTCACCAGAGTTGAAATGCAAACAAAATAAAGACCTCTTCGGAGGCACATTTCACTAGGAGTTGCAGTGTAACAGCCGCTCTTCGGAATTTCACTTCACCAAAGTTGAAATGCAAAACAAAATAAAGACCTTTCTGGAAGTCACGTTTCACCGAGATTGAAATAAAACTTCCAAGTGTTGAAACGTGAAAAGGCTTTCTTCGAAGGCACAACTCTTTGGAGGTACACGTTTCACCAAGATTGAAATAAAACTTCCAAGTGTTGAAACGTGAAAAATCCCTCCTCAGAGGTACAACCCCCTCCCGGGGACACAATCGAGAAGAAAGACCTCTTCGGAAGCCCACGTTTCGCCGAGATTGAAATAAAACTTCCAAGTGTTGAAACGTGAAAAGGCTTTCTTCAAAGGCACAACTCTTTGGAGGTACACGTTTCACCAAGATTGAAATAAAACTTCCAAGTGTTGAAACGTGAAAAATCCCTCCTCAGAGGTACAAATTTCTATTTAAAAAAAAAAATCCTCATCAAGAGCATACTTTAACTTTCAAAGGAAGAGTGATTTACCTATTCTAGAAAATAACCTTCCTAAAAAAAATGAAGAAAGTTAAAGTACCCTTCGGAGGCCCGCTTTACCACATAGGAGAATTCACTTGGCAAAATGCGTACATAAGCAAAAGAAAAAAGTGATTTCTTCGAAGGACAAAGCGTAAAAACTTATATGAAGGAAGTTGTACTCTACGAAAAATTTCTTCAAGAATGAAGTAATTATTCCTTAGAAAATAAGAGTGCAAGTCCCCTCAAAGTATAAAATATTGCAGCAAGCTATGGTATGGGGGCAACATGGTATAGTTACGTACAAAATGGTATAGCTACATCGGTAAAGTATGCTCAAACAACATACCACAAGCTCACCGCAATATCATATAAATAAACTTATGCAAAAATGAATAATAAATGCATTCTCAAATTCAAACAAGAGTCTGTACAAATAAAGGATCATTTTATTCAATTGCAGATACGGGTTTCAAAATAAAAAAGCAGGGGCCGGTGCCTGCACAACATCCGACCATTACACAAAAAAGGAATCAAAAAGCCCGAAGCCCGACTCTTCACTTCTTCTTACCACCTTTGGACCCTTTGCCCGGCAGAATGATTAGCTTTTCAGGTCTATCTATAGGCATAAGGGAAGAAGGAGAGGGAGGTGCAACCGGTGCAACTTCCGGTTCCCCTTCAGTAACAATGATTTTCTTCCCCCTCCTCTTCGACGTTCCGTGCTTCTTTCTCCTCTTCGAAGAAGACTCACTCCCTGGAGTAGCAAGAGAAGACAAAATTATGTCATCAGAAGGAGTCCGCTCCGGAGATATCTCACCTCCCTCAAGTCCTTCGTCTTTCTGCTCTTGCGAAGCGATAGGGTCATCTAAGCCATGAAGAGCCTCTATTTGCTCCTCTTGTGACCCGGGCTGTGAAGCAGAAGGAGGGGCCACCTGAAGAGACAGTGGAAGGATAACCGGAGGAGGCGAAGTTTGCACAGCACTCGATGTTTCAACTGCAGAAGAAGAGAAATTAAAAATATTAGTATCTCCCGAAAAGAAGGGAGATATGGGTTCATCAAGATTCAAGAAGTAATCGAGAAGCTCATCAAACTTTTGAGGAACAAGCAGGCAATCCACCTGAATCGGACCAATGTCAAAGTTACCTGAAGATATTTGCTTAGTTAGTTCAACTCATAATCCTGGGCTTCGGTGCTCTCCTGAGGCTTCTCTACAGCATTGGGAGTTGTAACTCCGAGATTAGTTTTATCTTGAGGAATAGAAGATGAGCTAGGGCTAGGTATATCAACATCAGCTGAAACCGAAGGAGGAACAGGGGCATTTACAAGCGTTTCCTTCTCTGAGCACCCCTCCCCTGTCGTTTCAGCTCGAAATTTAGCAAGCTGCTCTTTTCCCCTAGCTAGTGCTTCCCGAGTTGCCTCATCAAAATAATATTCTTGAAGATGATCTTCGGAGTAGCCAACGCCTCCAAGCATATCTACGGCAGCCTCCCATACTTCAGCCAATGTAATCTCATATTTGGGACCCAGAAATGAAAGGCTGCCGCGCCCCAAGATACATTGAAGATAAAAATCAAATAATGTGGAGCCAATGTCAGCTTTGGTTGCTTGATGGGCCTCTTCGGCCGCGAGTTTACCGGCAACAGCCTCGTCACGCTCCTTTTCGGCCATAGCAAGTCGAGTTTTTAACAACTCTATCTCCAAGCTTTGAGAGCCGGTCTGTTCTCGCAGCTGTAAAGTTTTAGCGCGATATTCTTCTATGACCTTCTCTTTATATGCAAGCTTATCTTCGACTGCCCTTTGACTGGCATGCGCATCTCGTACTTGTTGCTGAAGCATGCTCTCCTTTTGAGAATAGGAAGTAGATGAAGTAGCTAATTCTTCCTTAAGCTTTTCTACTTCCGCTTCCAGCTTTTCATTATAAGAAGCAATACTTCTCATTTCGGCGTCATGCTGCTCGAGAGTCTTCTGCCACTCAGTCTTATCATTCTCCATTGTGAGCATGGCCTCGAGATTGGCTCAGTTAAACCTCTGAAGTTCGTCGACAAGTTTTTGCAAGTTCGACATTCTTTCAATATCGGTCCTGACAGTATCAAGATTTCGCAGCATAGCCAATTTGTCGAGAGGAACCAAGTCGAGATCAAATCGAACCCCTTTCAGGCACCACTGAGGGAATCGACTTTGAAGAGTGGGAGGACCTTTCCCAACTTGGTATGCGGGCCGGTTGATGATTTTTTGAATGTCGGAACGAACGGGGCCAGGAGATTGAGCAGGAACATTTTCAGAAACTGTCGACATTGTTTCTTCAGTAAGTTTAGCCCGCTTGTTAGAAGAATCGTCCATGTGACCTTTACCTCTCTCATCGTGAGTCTGTCATTTTTGGATATCATCATCTCTGTGAGGAGGGTCATGTCTTTCTTGTTCTCTTCGGTGACGTTCTTCATATGCTCGTCTTTTCTGATGGCCCTCTCTTCATCAGTTTCTCTTCGAGGGGGGAGATGACGTCTATAGTCGAATTGGCTGCGTCTCCCGTATTGTTTAAAGTCGTCATAACAAGAGCCGCTCCGCCCCATTGGAGAACCTGAAATCAAAAACAAGGTTTGAGAATCTACCAGGAATAAGAAGGTCAAGTGCATCCTAAGTACGTGTGACGTGTAAAACTACTCGCGGCAAACTAGACTACAAACCAGTCATCGACTGAGGGGTAGTGGTAGTTATTGTGGAAAATTGCACTTCCGGGGCTGTGGAAGTGTGCTTGAGAGTAGAAGTTGCTTCAATAGCTGGAGATGTGACTTTGGTAATGGCAGGATCATCCCTAAAAAGTTCTTGAGAAGTGACTATTATGTCACTTAAACTCCCAAAAATATCAACTCCAAGATCAACGTTCTTATCAGCATGATGAAGGGGCTCCTCTTCTTCAGTTATGGGGGCAAGTGCAGGCTTTTCGGACGGCTCCGCATCATCCCTTGGAGTGGAACATTTTACTAGTGAAGTTTCTATAGAGGTTCCTCCCCGCATGTGCTCTTTAATAGAGACCGGGGCATCAGGAGTTTTCATCGGAGAATTGGGAACTTCAGTCGGAACTTCATGAAGTTGAGTAGAACGAGAAGAATGTAAAAGCTCAAACCGATGAAGAAGTTCATCTGTCAATAGAAATTTTGCGCTCCTCTCTTCAGCAGCCACAATTCTTAGCCTTTCAAAGACTGGGTTATGACTGGAATCTTTAGAAGGAGGAGGAAGTGCTGTAAAAATAAGGAACGGAATCAGCATCTAGCAATACGAACCATGAAAAACTTAGAATGAAATTGAAGAAAGAAGGGAAAGAAGATCTCACTTCCTATTCTCCAGTCTGCGTAAAATCCTGCGGGGCAACGAATATAGAAGAATTGATTCAAAAAACCATGTGCACTCTGCGGCAAATCCAAAATTAGTTTACGGTTCCTCGCACCTCTTACAAGTACAATTGAAGGGTGGTCCTTGTTCTTCGCAAAAGTGCACAGGTAACAGATTTCCTCAAAACTCGGAAGACGGTCAAGAGTTCTCCTGAACAGAACGCGCAATCCCATCAAAATGGCATAGCCATTGGGATGCAGTTGGAAAGGAGAGATCGTCAGTCGAAGAAGGATTTGTTGAAGAAATTCATTAAAGGGAGGAATTACTCCACTTAAGCACATTTGGCGATTAATGGCAACAAAACCGGAAGGTGGTCTATCAGCAAAATCATTTGGTCCAGGGAGTAGAACTTCTGCCTCGGCAATGCCAAATTGAACGCATAATTGATTAAGCACCCGCTGTTTCAAAAGGGTAGGAGTTCTTTCCGGAGGGTTCTCTAGTGGAATAGCAATCGGGAAAGCCCCTTCGACGTGTTCTATCATCTCTTCTTGTTGAGACGCCATTCTATATAAGCAACTGGATGTTCAGATGTGAAGGTGCACGTTTCCTAAAAGTGTGAAGTTGATGCAGCAAGGCCTATGGGAATTCAGAAGTTAGACCATATTAAGTCGTGCACGAGTCAAGGAGCTTCGGATTTAACTCGTAAGTCGTACACGAGACAATTGAAGGAGATATATGAGAGGGATGCATCTCTTAACGGCTTAAGTCATACGTGTTTGATGAGTCGTTCACGGGTTAATAGATGCATGAGTCGTTTCCGACCTAACGAAGCTTGGAGGAACGAGCTACGGCTTAACAAAAAGGGAGATGAGGCATCGGACTTGAGTCGTCTACGACTCAAGAGCATGGAACGTTTCCGACCTAATTGGGCGAGAGAAGAGGAGGCACGAGATAACAGATACTTGAGTCGCATACGAGTTAAGGAAACAAGGTTACGACTCAAGGGGATCGTGGGGTGTTCGTACCTGATGAGTCGTACACGACTCAACAACTTATCCATAAGTCGTGCCCGAGTTAGCATCAAGAGGGAGAAGGGTTCAACTGATGGAGGCTTGAGTCGGTGGAGGGACTACGACCTAGATGAGTCGTCCAGTGTTAAGTCGGTTGAGTCGTGAGTCGCTGGGCTTGTTGAGTCGTGTTGTATTTAGGTCGTTACCGACCTAGAGGTTATGTGTGTTGTATTGTAGGTCGTTACCGACCTATGGATGTGTGAGATGTATGGTACTAAGTCGTGTGCGACTTGGGGGTTGAGTCGGTCATAGATGTAATGTGTTAGGTCGTTAACGACCTTGGATGAGTCGGTTGTATTTTGGTCTGTTGTAAAAGCGTTGAGTCGCGAGTGTTAAGTCGGTCACGACTTAAAATGGGTCGTGAGTCGGTGCCGACCTAAGAGATGGGTGTTGTTTGTTGTGTTGAGTTGTAATTCTCTATAAATAGCGTGTGTGTTGTAATTTTTGTGGTTGTTGATTTTGAATAAAATTTCTCTTTTGTTAGCTTTGTGCTTTCATACCAATTGGTAGTTGAGTGTAATCTCCTATCTCCACTTACGTCGTTCGAGTGCGCTCGAATCCACGTTTGTTGAAGCCGATTCACGGAATCTAGTGCGCTAGATCAACGTGCGAAGAATCGTAGATCTTTGAACACGGTATAGTGCGCTATCAACGTGTTTGAGATAGCTAGAGTTCGGTATCTTTGGATCAACGAACTTGGGCATTTTTGGTATCTTCAACTCACCGATTGCTACATTTCTTCGATTGAAGTTTTATTTCGAATTATCCGCTGCGTCAGTTTTGGTATCAGAGCCATACTTAGCCAATCATAGCTAAGTTTGATTCTTGGAGCCAAGTTTTTGAAGTTTTTGAAGTTTGGAGTTGTTCATTGTGTTCATATTGAAGTTGCAACAAGTTTGGGGTGTTTGATCCATTTCATTTTGGATCGAGGAGTTGGACTTTGTTTGGATTTTGAATTGGAGTTTTGCGCGCCAAATTTTGAAGGGTTTTGGAGTTGTAGGCCGAGCTAAGCAAGTGAACCGAGATAGATTGGTGCGAGCTAGTTGAGCCGTGCCAAGTGATTGAGTTGTGCATTGTTGAAATCGACCTAAGTTGAACCGTGAAGTGTCAAGGCCGAGACCAGTTGGAGCCGAGACATTGTTGAACCGTGACTTGTTGATTGAAGTCTTGTGTTGAATTTTTGAAGTCTTGTGAAGTTTACAACCATGCCACCAAGGAGAGCTAACCGACATCAAAACGTTGAAGCTTTGTATCGTAGAGAAGAAGCCGAGCTTATGGAACAACGTATTAATGAAAAGTTTGATGAAGGCATTGGTAAATTGGAGAGATTGATGACTGATTTGAATCAAAGGAGGAGATCACCAAACTCGAACCATGGAGGAATCCGAGTTTCGCCATTGGTTACGGAAGCGAGGAGGGTATCACCACATTCTTGTAGAGATAGAAGAGAAACATCAATTTCATCACGAAGAGATCATCATGACTATGCACATGAAGAAAGAAGAAGTCATCGAGAATTTGACCATGAAGTATATAGAGATGAAGAGAGACATAGTCAAAGAAGCATGCATGAGAGAAGGGATGATGTTAGTCGAGATCGATGTAGGCGTACCTTTGATTTTGTTGAAGAGGGTGATAGAGCAAGTATTCCTTATAGAGATCGAGACCAAATTCGAAATTCTTACCGTGATGTGGAGGATGATCGTCGTTGGGAGTCGGGTATGAAAATGGAAATTCCAGAATTTAAAGGCGGAATGGTTGCTGAGGAGTTTTTAGATTGGTTGTCTAATGTGGAGGAAATCTTTGATTTCAAGGAGGTGCCGGAGAATAGAAGGGTGAAGTTAGTTGCTACAAGGCTGAGGGGAAGAGCATTGGCATGGTGGCAGCAAACTAAACTTACTCGAGAACGAATGGGGAAGTCAAAGATAGAATCTTGGGAGAAGATGAAAAAGTTGATGAGATCTACTTTCTTACCTTACAACTACCAGTCACTTATGTACCAAAGGTTGCAGAATCTGAGGCAGGGGACAAAGTCTGTTAGTGATTATGCTGATGAATTTTACCAACTCATTGCCAGGAATGATATCATGGAAACAGAAGAACAGCTAACTGCTAGATTCATTGGGGGCTTGAGAATGCAGATCCAAGATATGGTTAATATGTTTGATCCTAGATCAGTAGCAGAGGCACATCAGAAAGCGTTAGCTTGGGAGAAACAAGGAAGGCGTGGAGGTGGTGTGTTTACTAATTCCAATAATCAAGCAAGGGGTGTTGGCGGAAGTTCTAATGTTCCTAAACCTGTTACAAAGCCAGTGGTCAAGGAGGTTGAGAAGGCGAAGGCTAGTAGTGTTTTCAAATGTTATAATTGTCAGGAGTTGGGTCACAAAAGCAACGAATGTCCGAAGCCGAAGAAGAGAACCATGGTTGCAGAGGTTGAAGCAGATGATGGTGAGGAGGCAGAGTATTCAAATGTACCTTATGTTGAGGAGGAAGAAAAAGTGTCGGGTGATGAAGGTTGTAATCTTATGATGAGGAGAAGTTGTTTGACACCTAAGCAAGAGGAGGATTGTAGTTGGCTGAGAAGCAATATTTTCCAATCGACATGTACTATTCTGGGAAAGGTCTGCAAGTTTGTTATTGACGCGGGAAGTTGTGATAATATTATTTCTACAGAAGCAGTGAGAAAGTTGAATTTGAAGACCGAGAAGCATCCTAAACCATACAAGCTAGCATGGTTAAGAAAAGGAGGTGAAGTGAAAGTGTGTCGAAGAGCTTGTGTGAATTTTTCGATTGGGAAGAAGTACAAAGATGAAATTTGGTGTGATGTTGTGGACATGGATGTTTGTCACTTGTTATTGGGCAGGCCATGGCAGTTTGATAGAGCAGTTCAGCATGACGGTCGTGCCAATAGTTACAGTTTCATGTTCGAGGGTACTAAAATCACTTTGGTTCCCAAGAGACAGCAACAGAAGGAGAGCAAACTAGAAGAGATTGAAGAATTGAAAACTCTGTTGACTTTGAAGGAGTTTGTCAAGGAAGTGGAGGAAGAACCTGAAGTGTTTTTGTTGATTGGGAGAGAGAGTAGTGAAGAAGTTGAGATTCCCGAAGAAGCAAAGCCAGTTTTGGAAGAGTTTGAAGATGTCTTTCCAGAGGAGTTGCCAAAGGAGTTACCACCACTTAGAGACATTCAACATCAGATTGATCTTGTTCCGGGGGCAGTGTTACCACATCGACCACATTATCGTATGAGTCCGAAGGAACATGAGGAATTGAGAAGGCAGGTGGAAGAATTACTTGAACAGGGTCGTATTCAGGAAAGTTTGAGTCCGTGTGCTGTACCTGCATTGTTAGTACCAAAGAAGGACGGAACTTGGAGAATGTGCACTGATAGTAGAGCTTTGAATAAGATCACTGTTCGTTACAGATTTCCTATGCCGAGGTTGGATGATTTGTTGGATCAGTTGAGTGGGGCAACTATATTCTCGAAAATTGATTTGAAGAGTGGTTATCATCAAATTCGTATCAGACCTGGAGACGAATGGAAGACAGCTTTCAAAACTAGAGAGGGGTTGTACGAATGGTTGGTTATGCCATTTGGTTTGTCTAATGCACCTAGTACATTCATGCGGGTGATGAATCAAATTTTTAGACCACTCATTGGAAAGTTCGTCGTGGTTTATTTCGATGATATTTTGATTTATAGCAGGAGTACGGAGGAACATGTTCTACATCTGAAAGAAGTGTTGTTTATTCTTCGTGAAGAACAATTTTATGCTGCTACAAAGAAATGTGTGTTTATGACACCTAGTGTTTTATTCCTGGGTTATGTTGTTTCAGGGAAAGGTATTCAAGTTGACCAAAGCAAAGTTGAAGCAGTCAGGAATTGGCCACAACCAAAGACAATTACAGAAGTGAGAAGTTTTCATGGGCTAGCGTCATTCTACCGAAGATTCATTCCACACTTCAGTAGCGTGATGGCTCCAGTGACTGATTGCATGAAAGGGAAACAATTTGTGTGGTCAGAAGAAGCGGGGGTTGCCTTTGAGAAGATCAAGGAATTGTTGACGTCTGCACCAATTCTTGTTCTACCTAATTTTCAGTTATTGTTTGAATTGCATACTGATGCTTCGAAGGTTGGAATTGGAGGAGTTCTGAGCCAGAATGGAAAGCCAGTTGCTTATTTTAGTGAGAAACTGTCAGGGGCAAAGATCAGATACAGTACATATGACGTTGAATTTTATGCTGTTGTTCAGGCTGTTAAGCATTGGAGACATTACTTATTTCAGAAGGAATTTGTTCTGTACACTGATCACGAAGCTTTGAAACATTTACAGGGGCAAGATAAGATTTCAGCAAGACATGCATCATGGATTGCATATTTACAGCAGTTTACTTTTGTCGTTAAGCACAAATCTGGGGTGACCAATCGAGTAGCTGATGCTTTAAGTAGGAGGAGTCATTTACTGACGACAATGAAGGTGGAAGTGACGGGGTTTGAAATGTTGCCAGAGATGATTGAAGAAGATCCTTACTTTGTGAAATATGTTGAAAAAGTGAAGGATGGGAGTACCGATGAATTCATGTTAGTTGATGGTTTTCTGTTTAAAGGAAATCGTTTATGTATTCCGGACTGTAGTTTGAGGATGAAGATTGTGAAGGAATTGCACGAGGAAGGACATGTTGGCCGTGATCGTACTTTACAGTTGATTTCGCAGTCTTACTTTTGGCCGTCGATGAGGAAAGAGGTTGAAAGATTCGTGGAGCGATGTCATATTTGCCAAGTTTCAAAAGGGACAGCAACGAATGCAGGGTTGTATATGCCGTTACCAGTACCATCTAAGCCATGGGTTGATATCAGCATGGATTTCGTTTTGGGTTTGCCGAGAACTCAAAGGGGAAATGATTCGATATTTGTTGTGGTGGACAGGTTTTCAAAGATGGCACATTTTGTTGCTTGCAAGAAGACAGCAGATGCAGTTCGAGTCGCACAGCTATTTTTCAAGGAGATTTATCGACTTCATGGTTTACCAGAATCTATTGTTTCTGATCGAGATACTCGTTTCCTGAGTCACTTTTGGCTGAGTTTGTGGAAGATGGTCGGAACAAAGCTGAATTTTAGTAGCGCTTACCATCCACAAACTGATGGGCAGACAGAAGTTGTTAACAGGTCATTGGGAAATTTGTTGCGTTGTCTTGTACAGGATAATTTGAGAAGTTGGGACATGAAATTATGCCAAGCTGAGTTTGCTCATAATCATGCAGTGAATCGTAGCACAGGATTCAGTCCATTTCAGATCGTTTATTCAATTTTACCCAGGGGACCGCTAGATTTGGCAGTAGTACCACAGTCGAAGGGAACAGTTAAACGAGCTGTTGATTTTGTTGACGAGCTGACTGAATGTCATAGAATCGTTAAGGAACGATTGGAAAAGTCGAACGAGAAATATAAAAAGTTTGCAGATTTGAAACGTCGAAATGTTGAACTTAATGAAGGCGATTTGGTTTATGCTGTGTTAACAAAGGATCGTTTTCCAGTGGGTGCTTATAACAAGTTGAAGGCGCGAAAAATTGGTCCAGTTGAAGTTTTGAAGAAAATCAATGAGAATGCCTATCGATTAAAGTTACCAGATGATGTTTATACTTCTGATGTTTTTAACATCAAACACTTAACTCCGTATCATGGGAATGAGATTGTTGAGGAAGAATTTACAAATTCGAGGTCGAATTTTTCTCAACCAGGGGAGGATGATGCAGCAAGGCCTATGGGAATTCAGAAGTTAGACCATATTAAGTCGTGCACGAGTCAAGGAGCTTCGGATTTAACTCGTAAGTCGTACACGAGACAATTGAAGGAGATATATGAGAGGGATGCATCTCTTAACGGCTTAAGTCATACGTGTTTGATGAGTCGTTCACGGGTTAATAGATGCATGAGTCGTTTCCGACCTAACGAAGCTTGGAGGAACGAGCTACGGCTTAACAAAAAGGGAGATGAGGCATCGGACTTGAGTCGTCTACGACTCAAGAGCATGGAACGTTTCCGACCTAATTGGGCGAGAGAAGAGGAGGCACGAGATAACAGATACTTGAGTCGCATACGAGTTAAGGAAACAAGGTTACGACTCAAGGGGATCGTGGGGTGTTCGTACCTGATGAGTCGTACACGACTCAACAACTTATCCATAAGTCGTGCCCGAGTTAGCATCAAGAGGGAGAAGGGTTCAACTGATGGAGGCTTGAGTCGGTGGAGGGACTACGACCTAGATGAGTCGTCCAGTGTTAAGTCGGTTGAGTCGTGAGTCGCTGGGCTTGTTGAGTCGTGTTGTATTTAGGTCGTTACCGACCTAGAGGTTATGTGTGTTGTATTGTAGGTCGTTACCGACCTATGGATGTGTGAGATGTATGGTACTAAGTCGTGTGCGACTTGGGGGTTGAGTCGGTCATAGATGTAATGTGTTAGGTCGTTAACGACCTTGGATGAGTCGGTTGTATTTTGGTCTGTTGTAAAAGCGTTGAGTCGCGAGTGTTAAGTCGGTCACGACTTAAAATGGGTCGTGAGTCGGTGCCGACCTAAGAGATGGGTGTTGTTTGTTGTGTTGAGTTGTAATTCTCTATAAATAGCGTGTGTGTTGTAATTTTTGTGGTTGTTGATTTTGAATAAAATTTCTCTTTTGTTAGCTTTGTGCTTTCATACCAATTGGTAGTTGAGTGTAATCTCCTATCTCCACTTACGTCGTTCGAGTGCGCTCGAATCCACGTTTGTTGAAGCCGATTCACGGAATCTAGTGCGCTAGATCAACGTGCGAAGAATCGTAGATCTTTGAACACGGTATAGTGCGCTATCAACGTGTTTGAGATAGCTAGAGTTCGGTATCTTTGGATCAACGAACTTGGGCATTTTTGGTATCTTCAACTCACCGATTGCTACATTTCTTCGATTGAAGTTTTATTTCGAATTATCCGCTGCGTCAGAAGTGTTGTGCAAAACTAATAAAAATAACAAGCAAAATAACTGGAATTAAACTAGTTAGCAACTGATCGATTGTGAGATTTCAGGACTTGTTAATTTAAAACTCAAGTGCAGTGTTAATTCAAACAAAATTCTAGCTTTGCTTTAACACTTAATTTGAGTCAGTTGAGTTACAACATTTCACTCACACAATTCATTTAAGTTGATTATTCTTTATCGACTAATCTGTCATTCGATGTGGGCGGTCAGTGACAGTATATTCGTCCCATTCTTCTGTAAATGTCATATTTAACAGAAAAAATTTCACACGTCCTAGGTCATCCAACGACCTAGCATAGGTCAGAGCTCCTTTAGGTCGCACTGTGCAAATTAAAAAGGTCCAAAGCAATGCAGATTTGTTCAAGTCCTAGCTCGGCCGCGACCTAAAGCCTATGCCGCAAAAGAGTTAGGTTGTTAATTTGTTAAGTCGTGCTGCTTGGAATTCATGTGCAAATTTGTCAAGTCCTAGGTCGTCTGGTGACCTAACCTAGGTCGGGGTTAACTTAAGTCGCTCAATGCAAATCTGTTCATGTCCTAACTCGGCCGCGACCTAAAGCTTATGTCGCAAAAGATAGGTCGTTGATGTGTTAAGTCCCTATGCAGTCATTCAAAGGTGATAAGTTGCTAAGCTGTTAGGTCGTTCGGTTCAAAGTTCATGTGCAAACCATCCAAGTACTAGGTCGGCAGCGACCTAACTTCTGTGCCACAGGAATTTAATTCTAAGGTCGGCCGCGACCTAAAACCAATGCCACAAGAACTTAGGTCATTACAAAGTTAGATCGCTAAGAAGTTAGGTCACATGGTTAGTATTCAAGCAGACAGCCCTAAGGTCGATCCTCCACTCACACGCTGCCACATCATCTCCTCCATTACCCGTGTAGCTAAGAATCCATTAACCTGTTAACCCATCGGAACCCTCCTCGTATCCTCCAAATTTGCAAGCCAACTAGTTCGAAACACCATAATTCACCATCTTCCTCCTACATCGTCACGAATTACCCAAGAATCCAATCCAAATTGTCTCAAATTCATCACAAATCTGATATACTGCCATGTTCACAGGAATCGCGACAAAGACTCTGTCAAAAGTTAATTGAATTGTGACTTGTTGAGCGAACATAGCACATGAAATTACATTAGGGGCGACAAGTGAAACATTTGCGATTTGATGATAGATGTAATCAAATGTTGGTGAAGTTCACTTACGTAGTCTGATGATGGGATAATTGATGGTTAAGTTGTTGGAGTTGTCTTTGAGGGCTCAAAAGCTTGTTAATGGCGGAATGGAGGCTGAAGCAGATAAGGAGAAGAAGGAACGACCTAAGTATTTATATTCCAGGGAAATAGAATACGAACCGACACTATGCGACCTAACTTTCTCCTTAGGTCGTTTGCGACCTAACAATCCTTCAGAACGCGAGTTAAGAAAGTCGAAGCACAGGACCTATGGCTAAGTCATATAATTCGAGGGGCAAATGTTAACTCCCTTCTGTAAGAGACTTAAGGAAAATGTAACGACCTAACCAATTCGAGAACCTAGCGACCTAAAAGGCTGCGACTTAAAAATGGCTCGACCTAAAAAGGAGAACGACCTAAAAATGCTTCGCGACCTAAAGGAGGCCGCGACCAATGAAGCTCCGCGACCTAACAGAGAGTTGCGACTTAAGGAAAGCTGCGACTCAGAAGATGTTTCGACCTATCAAGCTTCGCGACCTAATAGAGAGCTGCGACCTAAGAAGTAGGACGACCTAAGAGTGAATGCGACCCAAAAACGGTCTCGACCTATGGAACTCCGCACCTAGGAATACTTCGCGACCTAAGGATAGTCGCGACCTAAAGACTCCAGTTATAACTATAAGAAAAGTACTCACGACCTAGGATAGGTCGCTAACGACCTAAATGCCTGTGTAAAGAAGTTACCTATACTGTGCCGCAAGGGGATAGGTCGCTCGCGACCTAGGACTTGTACAAATCAGCATGTGTATTCTTGCAGAGGGAGGACAATGCATCTTAGGTCAGGGACGACCTGCGACCTAAGTTAGGTCGGTCTCAACCTACGACCTAACTCCGAGCAAAGCCTATAAATACACCCCGAGCTCCAACTAGAGGGGGACTTTTTAGCTCGTTCATTTCAAGCGCCGTTACTCTGCTGCATTCTGAACTACTTCAACATCTTCAAGGAACTTCACGAAGAAATCAAACATGTCCAATATGAGTTCAAAGATTTGGATCGATGTTGAAGTTTAGGCTACTTGTTCTAAGCCACTTGTAACTCAAAGTGTGCTGTAATCAAAGTTTAACTGCATTGACTTGTAATTAAATCGTCAATAAAGATATTCAAAGTGGACGTAGGCTCTCTCTTAAGCCGAACCACTATAAAATTGTTGTTGTTTACTGTTTTTTCACTATTATCTGCTTATAATCTGTTCCCGAGCTATCGGGTGGTGCTTTCACAATCTCCTTTCATACACCGGGGTGTTAGTGTTCAAATTTTAGCGTTAACATTTTTCTTTGTCAAGTTTCATGAAAGTTAGTAAGTGTTTTAAGGGGTGTGTTATAGTTTGATGGCTTATGTTGGCTAATCAATAGCTCAAATATGCCATACTTATGATAAACACATCAATTAATACACTAATGACCATAAAAGAGAGATCATGATTTCGTGTGTTGAACTACATGATCTAGAGAGTGGATTTGTTCCCTAAATTGTCATTTAACTCTCATTTTTGCATTTCTTTTCTTTTTGTTAGTTAGTTCATTTTCTCATTTTCTAGCTTAAACACACTCTCGACTTTGGTATAATTTGATTGAGTAGGAAATTTAAAACAACAATTCCCTGTGGATCGACCCGTATTCGCCGTGTGCTACATTCGTACACCGTGCGCTTGCGGTAAATTTTATTTCAAAATTCGTTCGACGGTTTTCGAAACCGATAGAATTTCCGTCGTCGACGAACAAAGAATACTCAAGAAAAGCACTTTGAATTGTTGATTCACCGCCAAAGATGGCTTAGAACCAATAGTTCATTATCTAATGGATCTTTCCATTCTAATACTCCGTACGAGAGTTATCAGTATTTATCAAATCTCTTCCTATCTAACGGAACGCTATTGGATCAAATAGAAAAGATGTTGTGGAGAAAGAGATGGCTTTTCTCGGATGAAATGAAATATTTGATTAATGTAACTGGGTAAAGATTTCCCATTCCTTAGCCGTAAAGATATGTGGCCGTGAAAAGGAGATTAGGTGGAACGGAATAAGCCAGATGGTAGAGTCGTGGAAACACTTGTTTATTCCATATTTTGGACCTTAGCTCCATGGAGCAATATGCTACCGCTGAAGCATGGAAGAATTGAAATCTTTGATCAAAACACTGTGTATGGATGACATAAACTTCCTAAACAAGAACTCTTGAATGGTGAACAACCAGAGCCTATTACCCACTACATCAAAGAATTTCCATTAATGAAACTATGGAAATCCGTTGGAAAAGAAAAAATATGCATGTCCAGTGAAACGACTGTTGCTATCTGCTCCAATAACAAATCATTAGTTTAATTGAATAACTAAAGAAAATAGATAGACCTTTCTCTTTGTCTCAGGTTGATGGATCTTATCAAATGGAGGATCTCCCTTATGGATAACACATATTCCGGTTGACCAAGCCTAATTCTAATTGTTTTGTTCCGAAGCAAAGATATCCATGGAGGTGGTTCGTCCTATTCACGGCCAAGTGGTACTAGATTCTCTTTCAGATAGACCTTCAAAAGAGAAGGAACGCTCGATTGCCAACATGCGTCTGTCTATTCTCTAATTCACCTGACCCGATAGTACCCATTTTGGGAACGTCCAGTGCCAAAGTCACTGAATGGGTAAGTCCCCAACCCCTAAAATGTGCTATGTTATGTACTTTATCCGCTGGGTTACGGGTATTGGTGGGTATTTTACTAGAAGTTTCTATCAATCTACCCTTTTGTGATTCCTATTGAATCATATACTCGGGGGGTGGCGCGGGGTGGACGATTTCCAAATGGACTCGTCATTCATTAGATAAAGAAGATCACCAAGATTTCGTGATCTACTGCCGTACCTGTTCCTATTCCAACAGCTCGAACTCGGATCGTGGGGATCGTCGGAATACTTCGTATCAACAGATAAGATACTCCGTATATCAATATTGATTAGATCCGAAATCTATTATTGAATTGCTCATTCAATGAGCAATCTTAATATTATGCCTTGAAGAGGACTCGAACCTCCATGCCATTTAGCATGAGATTTTAAGTCTCGCATGTCTACCATTTCACCATCAAGGCATCTTGAAAGCGAATGGTATTCCATGAATATGACATCTATCTAGTGTGATATATGGAATATATGGACAAACGTGGATGGAGTGTTGGGGTATATCTATCGATCGGTCATGTCATACAGGCCCAAGTCAGACATCAAATTGCTTCAATTTGAATTATCCATCGGATACCCTATATATCAAAAAGATGTTATATATCAAAAAGATGTACAATCAAACCTATTTCTCAATTCAAAGAAGCCCAAAGAAGTGAATATGGTACCCAAATAACGATAGATATGTCAAAAGCAGGCCCGATTACGCCAATTCCTAATCCTAAATAGAATGTAACAATGTAGGGTCCATATGGAAACATAGTATCTATTTATATACGCTCAAATGACCACTTCACATGATAAGAATGTACATAACCCTATTTCGGTCTGGTCCGGTATGGAATGAACTTATAATATAATGATCGAGTTGATTCCATGATTATAAGTTCATAACCCCAGCCCATTTTGGGTGGAACTGATCTACTAATTCTTTTATTCCAATTAGTAAGAGGGATCATGTACTAAGAAATAGGCCTAGAACCATCTGATTTGATTCGTTCTCAATAGCCATGAGATGATCATCTTAGTGTGATCCTTTTGTCAACGGATGCCCTTATTGCACTTGTTGTCTCTAAAGGATGAGAACCAACTATATAGAATCTACATCGATAGTTCAAGTATTGTATACGTCATTAGTCCTATCCTTTGTACGAACTTCCCGTAATAACGAACTTGCAAAAGGATCAGTTTATCATAAAGAGATTCGTTGTTCTTGACCTTGCTTCAAATTAACTGTTATTTAAACAAAGAGATCATACAAAATTTTGGTAAAATTTATGTCTTGGTTCGAGTGTGGATAGCATTTCTCTTCTACATGTCTATGGAGTTCTTAAAAATCCAAACATCTCAGAGATAGATATAGAGATAGGAATTTGTTGAGCGAACCGCACTCCTTCGTATACATAAATAATCCATTGATGAAAAGGGGCTGGGTAAAGCTGGAACCCATTTCCTATAGTGATGGATATAAGTGCAATCGAAATTCCTGGGGAGTTATACATTTGTGTATTGATAAGACTATTCACTATTTCTTGAATCTCGATCTCCCCTCTAGATGAACCATATAGCCAAGAGAAAACATGAGCCAGAATAGAAGAGCTTGCCCCGCCCATGTGTAAATATTTCACAATAGCCTTATTAGACCGTACATCTCTCTTGGTATATCCAGATAATAGGTAGGAACATAAACTGAAACATTCTGGAGCTACAAAGAAAGTTATTAAATCTTTAGCACCACATAAAAACATTCCTCCTAGAGCAGCTATTAAGACGAATAACAAAAAGTCTGTTATAGCCATTTCTGTACATTCAATGTACTCTACGAATGGAGGAATACATAGAGCTGAACGTAGTAAAATAAGAAATTGAAAGATTTTGTTGAAATTGTTCATTTGGAAATTTCCCGACAAGTTATTATAGGTTCTTCTTTCCATCGGAACAATAGGGCTGTTATGCTCATTACTAAACTTGTTAAAGAGATGAAATAGAATTAAGGTCTATCTTTTTGATCAGAGGTTGAATCGCTCATCAGAAGAAGAATTTGGCCAAAAAATAGGATACATTCTGGGAAAATGAAACATCCATTGAAGAGAATCAAATGAAACGCTTTCATAAAAAACCTCGTAGAATCGAGAATGAAGTTTTAATTCTGTACATGCCAGATCGTGAATTAGTAACTGCATCCAATCTTCGAAAAAGTCCCAATTGTTTCAAATTTTTTGCTTATTTTATTTAAGGAATCCGTATGAATAGGATCAAACCTTATTCCATGATATTTCCATAAGATTCCTCTTTCTTATTCTTAAGCAAGCCCTCGAGAGGGTTTAGTTGATCGATGATTTATGTTTCATCTTTCTTTTTGTTTGTTTCGAGAAATATATCGATCAACTCCGTTTCTTTCATTTTCGATTGATTCTTTTTCGATCGTGGTGTATGGATCCATGGATCTATATGTCTATATAGATCATGTTCATGAATTAACGAAAATGTGCAAAAGCTTTATTTGCCTTTGTCATTCTACGAGTGTCTTCTTTTTGCGTATGTCATCGCCACTCCCTTTGGCAGCATCTACTAATTCGAATCTTAATTTGAAAGCCATATTTCGACCTGGGAATTTTCGGGATGCCCCTAATAACCAACGAATGGCAGTGCTTTTCCTTGGGTAGATCCTATATCAATAGGAACTTGTTGAGTCGACCCACTTACACGTCTTGCTTTTACTGCTATATCGGGAGTTCCTCCATGTATTGCTTGACGTAATACGGATACTGGATTTGTTTCCGTCTTTTATTGAATATTTTACACGACTTGACAGATAATTTGATATGCCAATGATTTTTTTCGGTGTTTCAGAATACGGTTAACCAACATGTAAACTAATCGATTACGATAAATTGGATCGGATTTTGCAGTTTTTTCTTATAAAGTACCTCGACGTGACATGAGCATGAAAGAGGTTAAAAAATAAGCTTCTTTTTATGAGGGCTAAAAATTAATCACTTATTTTAGCTTTTTGACCGCATATTATAGGGTGGATCTTGAAAGATATGAAAGATCTCCCTCTAAGCCGTACATATGACTTTCATCGAATACGACTTTCCACAGAATTCTATATGTATCTATGTTATCGAGTATGGAATTTTATTTACTCACTTTAAATTGAGTATCTGTTTCCCTCCTTTTCCTGCTATGATTGGAAATCCTATATTTTACATATCCATACGATTGAGTCCTTGGGTTTCGAAATAGTGTGGTGTAAAAAGAAATTCTTCGAATCATTGCTATTTGACTCGGCTCTGTTCTAAAAAATTCAAGGTATTTCAAATTGTTTGTTGACACGGGAAAGTAAGGGAAAATATATGAAATGATTTCAATATTGGACCTTGGACATATAATAGTTCCAAATTGAATCTCTTCTAGAAAGAAGATCTTTTGTCTCACGGTAGCCTGCTGGAGTCCCCTTACTAACTTTCATTATTGGGTTAGCCGTACACTTCGCATGTTTCTAGCGATTCACATGGTATCATCAAAAGATACAAGTCTTGGATAAGAATCTATAATGTAATAGAACGCTCTTGTTGACGATCCTTTACTTTGATGGCATCTAGGGTTCCTCGAACAATGTGATATCTTAGACCGGGTAAATCCTTAACCCTTCCTCCTCTAATTAATACACACAATGTTCTTGTAAATTGTGGCCAGTACCAGGTATATAAGCAGTGATTTCAAATCCAGAGGTCAATCGTACTGTGTCAACTTTATGTAAGGCAGAATTTGGTTTTTTGGGTATGATAGTGGAAAAGTTGACGAACAAGTCACTCTACAGAATCGTACATGCCCATCATACGGCTCGTCGTTCAATTCTTTCGAAGTAATTGGATACTTTTCTTCGTTCGAGAATCTCTTTCTTTCTTCCACTCCGTCCCGAAGAGTAACTAAGACCAATTCATTCATGTTTTCATGTTCTAATTGAACACTTTCCATTTAGGATCAAAGAAGAAGATTATTCTTTTTACCAAAAATATGCAAATCAAATCACGATCTTATATTCTAATCTAATAACAACAATAGATCTTTCTCGATCAATCCCTTTTCCCCCCATTCTTCGAGAATCAGAAAGATCCTTTTTGATTTTGAATTTTTTCATTTGGAATCTGGGCACTTCTATTTTCTACTTATTTTTTTACTTATTATTTCATTTCGATTTTCTTTCCCTCTCTTTTCTTTTTGTTTCCATCCATCATTCGTTATGTCCCATAAGGCTTGGTGATCCTATAGAATCCGACCCATTGTCTCATTGAGCAAGGGGTACGAAATAAATCAAATTGCTTTTTCGATCAAAAAAAGTACAATGTGAAATCTTCGGTTTCTTCATCTATCCCATAGGTATAGTGTTTGGTTTGAATTAATAGAGAACCTTTTCTTCTGTATGAATCGATATTATTACATTCCAATTCCTTTCCGATACCTCCTAAGGAAAATCTGGAATTGGATCCAAAATTGACAGATTAGTGTGAGCTTATCCATGCAGTTATGCACTTTTCAAATATGAATCCATTTTTTGAAAGATCCTGGTTCGTGCTTTGGTGAGTCGTCCAAGATCCTTTCGATGACCTAAGTTGTGTTGAAGGGATATTTATATGATCCCATCGATTTTGTAAGGCCCGTGATAGAAATGGAATCAGGGAAAGTATATAGAAAAGATAGTTCTTTTCTATTATATTAGTATTAGTTAATGATCTCAGCTCGGTGGGTCCCTTCCTCCATGATGAAGTATTGGCACTAGTCCTACATTTTGTCTCTATGGACCTTAGGAGAAAGATGGCTCAGTGGGCAGTGGGTTGTACCATGAGCGAAGCAAGGGGTCAACTGCTTCAAATATACAACATGGATTTTGGCAATGCAATGGAGTTGGACCCTCATGTCGATCGGAATGAATCAGTCTTTCCAAAGAGGTCAATCTTTGTCTACTACGCAAGAGGGCAGCAAGTTACAAATTATGTCTCAGTAGGACATGTAATTTCTAATACTATGAAATTCATAAATGAAAACGAAGTAGTTAGTGGTGGGGTTACCATTATTCTTTTTCTTGTATGTGTTCATAAAAAAGGAATTTGTCCATGATAGTGCGAAAAGAAGGCTCAGCTCCAAGTTGTTCATGAATAATGGCGTTGAGTTTGTCGAACGTTTTCCTTAGGATTAGTTAGTTCTATTTCTCGATGTGGCTGGGAAGGGATATAACTCAGTGGTAGTGTGTCACCTAGACGTGATGGAAGTCATCAGTTCGAGCCTGATTATCCCTAAATCGAATAGGAGTTTTTCTACTGATTTTCTCCCTACATGATTGAACGACAATGGATAAGAGGCTTGTGGGATTGACATGATAGTGTAGGGATGGCTATGTTGCCGCGAGCGAACTTCGAGCTAATATGAAGCACACGGATCCAAGTTATGCTTGGAATGAAAGAAATTTCGAATCGGCTTTGTCTACGAACAAGGAAGATATAAGTAATGCAACTATGAATTACATGGCGAGTTCGATCCTGGCTCAGGATGAACGCTAGTGGCATGCTTAACACATGCAAGTCGAATGGGAAGTGGTGTTTTCAGTGGCGGACGGATGAGTGACGCGTAAGAATCTGCCCTTGGGAGGGGTACAACAACTGGAAATGGTTGCTAATACCCCGTAGGGTGAGGAGAAAAAGGAGGAACCTACCTAAGGAGGGGATCACTTCTTATTAGCTAGTTGGTTAGGCAATAGCTTACCAAGGCGATGATCAGTAGCTGGTCTGAGAGGATGATCAACCGACCTGGGACGGAGAAATGACCCAGACTCCTACGGGTGGCAGTAGAGGAGAATTATCCACAATGGGCGAAAGCCCGACGACGCAATGCCGCATGGAGGTAGAAGGCCCATGGGTCATGAACTTCTTTTCTCAAAGAAGAAGCAATGACAGTATCTGAGGAATAAGCATCGGCTAACTCTGTGCCAGAAGCCATGGTAAGACAGAAGATGCAAGCGTCATCCCAAATGATTAGGCGTATAAGCGTTTGTAGGTGGCTTTTCAAGTACGCCGTGAAATCCCATGGCTCAACCCTGGATAGGCGGTGGAAACTACCAAGCTGGAGTACGGTTGGAGCAGAGGGAATTTTCGATGGAGCGGTGAAATGCGCAGAGATCTGGAAGAACAACAACGGCGAAAGCACTCAACTGGGCCGACACTGACACTGAGAGACGAATACTAGAGGAGCAAATAGGATTAGATACCCCAATAGTCCTAGCCGTAAATGATGGATACAAGGCGCTATTCGTATCGACCCATGTAGTGATGTGGCTAACGCGTTAAGTATCCCATCTAAGGAGTACCTCCACAAGAATGAGACTCAAAGGAATTGACGGGTGCCCGCACAAGCGGTGGAGCATGTGGTTAAATTCGATGTAAAGCAAAGAACCTTACCAGGGCTTGACGTGCCACGAATCCTCTAGAAAGAGAGGGGTGCCTTCAGGAACATGGACACAGGTGGTGCATGGATATCATCAGCTCATGCCTTAAGGTGTTGGGTTAAGTCTCGCAACTAGCGCAACCCTCATGTTTAGTTGCGACCATTGAGTGTGGAACCCTAAATAGACTGTCGGTGATAAGCCGAAGGAAGGTGAGGATGACGTCAAGTCATCATGCCCCTTATGCCCTGGGCGACACACGTGCTACAATGTGCGGGACAAAGGGACGCGACCCTGCAAGGATGAGCTAACTCCAAAAACCCGTCCTTAGTTTGGATTGCAGGCTGCAACTCGCCTGTATGAAGCTGGAATCGTTAGTGATCGTCTGTCAGCCATACGGTGGTGAATTCGTTCGTGGGCCTTGTACATACCACTCGTCACACTACAGGAGTTGGCCATGCATGATGTCATTAACTTAACGCAAACAAGGGGATGCCGAAGGCAGGGCTAGTGACTGGAGTGATGTCGTAACAAGGTAGCCGTACTGGAAGGTATGGCTGGATCAACTCGTCTTCAGAGAGAGGAAATGCTTATGCTTGTTGGGTATTTTGGTTTGACACTGCTTCACACCCAAAAAGAAGCGAGCTACGTCTTAATTAAGCTTGGATATTGAAGTCTACTTTCGTTTCTCGATAGTGAATTAAGACCAAGCTCATGAGCTTATTATCCTAGGTCGAACCAAGTTGGTAGGATCCCACTTTTTATGTCCCTATGCCGCCACATAGAGGGACATAGGGTGCAAAATGGAAAGAGAGGGATGGGGTTTCTCTCGCTTTTGGCATAGAAGGCCTCCGTTTTTCCGTTGAATTCAAACCTAATCCTGTGCTTGAGAGATAGCTGTCTATATACTGATAAGGGATGTATGGATTCTCGAGAAGAGAAGAGCCGCGGTGGTCATCCCCGACTGCCCTGATCCCACGAGTGAATAGAAGTTAGATCTACATTGGATCTCACCTGAATTGCTCCATCTATCCTCCTGAGGAGAAGTTTGGATTCAAACTCCAATTCGAACGGGCGGACTATGCCTGCACGAAGGGCTATTAGTTCAGTGGTAGAGCACGCCCCTGATAATTACATCGTTGTGCCTGGTCTATGAGGGCTCTCAGCCACATAGATAGTTCAATGTGATCATCAGCGCCTGACCCGAAGATGTGGATCATCCAAGGCACATTAGCATGGCATAGTCCGCCCGTTCGAATTGGAGTTTGAAACCAAACTTCTCCTCAGGAGGATAGATGGAGCGATTCAGGTGAGATCCAATGTAGATCTAACTTTCTATTCACTCGTGGGATCAGGGCGGTCCGGGATGACCACCGCGGCTCTTCTCTTCTCGAGAATCCATACATCCCTTATCAGTATATAGACAGCTATCTCTCAAGCACAGGATTAGGTTTGACTTCAACGGAAAAATGGAGCACCTACCAACACATCTTCATGGTCCAAGGACTACGAGATCGCCTCTTTCATTCTGGGGTGATGGAGGGATTGTACCATTCGAGCCTTTTTTCATGCTTTTAACGAAGATCTAGAGAAAGCAGCAATCAGTAGGATTTCCCTAATCCTCCCTTCCCGAAAGGAAGAATGTGAAATTCTTTTTCCTTTTCGTAGGGACCAGGAGATTGGATCTAGCCATAAGAAGAATGCTTGGTATAAATAACTCACTTCTTGGTCTTCGACCCCCTCAATCACTAAGAGGCCGATCAGTGCAATGGGATGTGTCTATTTATCCAAATCTTGGCTCGAAATGGGAGCAGGTTTGGAAAATGATCTTAGAGTGTCTAGGGTTGGGCCAAGAGGTCTCTTAATGCCTTCTTTTTTCTTCCCATTGGAGTTATTTTATAAAGACTTGACATGGCAAGGGAGAAGGGGGAATAAGCACACTTGAAGAGCGTTGTACAACGGAGAGTTGTATGCTACGTTCGGGAAGGATGAACCGCTCTCGAAAAAGAATCTATTGATTCTCTCCTAATTGATTGAATCATAGGTGCGATGATTTACTTCACGGGCGACGTCTCTAGTTCAAGTCCCGAACGGCCTAGCTGCGCCAGGGAAAAGAATAGAAGAAGCATCCGACTCTTTTATGCATACTCCACTTGGGTTAGGAGATATAGCTCAGTTGGTAGAGCTTTGCTCTTGCAATTGGGTCGTTGCAATTACAGGTTGGATGTCTAATTGGCTATGCAGTAATGATAGTATCTTGTACCTGAACCGGTGGCTCACTTTTCTAAGTAATGGGGGAGAAGACCGAAACATGCCACTGAAAGACTCTACGGAGACAAAAAGATGAGCTGTCAAGAAGGTAGAGGAGGTAGTATGGGAAGTTGGTCAGATCTAGTATGGATCGTACATGGACGATTGTTGGAGTCGGCGGCTCTCCTACGGTTCCATCATATGGGACCCCTGGGGAAGAGGATCAAGTTGGCCCTTGCGAATTTCTTGATGCATTATCTCCCTTTAACCCTTTGCTTTGAGCGAAATGTGGCAAAAGGAAGGAAAATCCATGGACCAACCCATTCTCCACCCTGTAGGAACTACGGATCTCCCAAGGATGCCTTCGGCATCCAGGGGTCACGGATCGACCATAGCCCAATTTAATAAGTGGAACACATTAGCTGTCCACTCTTCGGTTGGGTAATAAGGGCCGGAGAAGGGCAATCACTCATTTTTAAAATAAAACCAGCATTCTTAAGAGCAAAGAGTCGGGCGGAAAAAGGAAGGGAGCTCTCTATTCCTAGTTCCTTGGTAGCTGGATTCTTCGAAACCACAAGAATCCTTAGAATGAATGGGATTCCAACTCAGCATCTTTTGAGATTTTGAGAAGAGTTGCTCGTTGGAGAGCACAGTACGATGAAAGCTGTAAGCTATGTTCGGGGGGTTTATTGTCTATCATTGGCCTCTGTGGTAGAATCCGCTGGGGAGGCCGAAGAGGCGGTGGTTTAACCTATGACAGATGTAAGCGGTTCGAGTCCACTTATCTCCAGCCCGTGCACTTAGCTGATACTATGACAACACCCAATTTTTTCAATTCGGCAGTTCGATCTATGATTTTTCATTCATGGACGTTGATAAGATCCTTCTATTTAGCAGCACCTTAGGATGGAATAGCCTTAATATTAATGGCGAGGTTCAAACGAGGAAAGGCTTATGGTGGATAACTAGGCACAAAGAGAGGAGGAATGGCAACCTTTCGAATCGGTCAACCTTTTGAATAGCAAGCGACGAAATGGTTCAGGGAGTTAAAAATAAGCATAGATCCGGAGATTCCCGAATAGGTCAACCTTTCGAACTACTGCTGAATCTATGGGCAGGCAAGAGACAACCTAGAGAACTGAAACATATTAGTAGCCAGAGGAAAAGAAAGCAAAAGCAATTCTCGAAGTAGCGGCAAGCGAAATGGGAGCAGCCTAAACCACGAAAATGAGGTTGTGGGAGAGCAGTAAAAGCATCATGTTGCTAGGCAAAGCAGTGGAGTGTTGCACCCTAAATGGAGATAGTCCACTAGCCGAAAGCATCACTAGCTTACGCTCCGACCCGAGCAACATGGGGCACGTGGAATCCCGTGTGAATCAGCGAAGTAGTACCATGAGGGAAAGGTGAAAAGAACCCCTATTGGGGAGTGAAATAGAACATGAAACCGTGAGCTCCCAAGTAGTGGGAGGAGAATGTGACTCTAACTGCATGCCTGTTGAAGAATGAGCCGACTACACATAGACGGTGGCTTGGTTACGGGAACCCACCGGAGCCGTAGCAAAAGTGAGTCTTTGTAGGGCAATTGTCACTGCTTATGGACCCGAACCTGGGTGATCTATCCATGACAGGACGAAGCTTGGGTGAAACTAAGTGGAGGTCCAAGCCGACTAATATTATAGAATCAGCGGATGAGCCGTGGTTAGGGTTGAAATGCCACTCGAACCTAGAGCTAGCTGGTTCTCCTCGAAATGCAATGAGGCGCAGCAGTTGACTGGACATCTAGGGGTAAAGCACTATTTTGGTGCGGGCCGCGAGAGCGGTAACAAATCAAGGCAAACTATGAATACTAGATATGACACCAAAATAATAGGGGCTAAGGTCGGCCAATGAGATGATGGGGAATAAGCTTCATCGTCGAGAGGGAAAGAGCCCGGACCTTTCCCTCTAGGGAGTAAGAAAATCATGATCGGTATAGATGACGCAAAGCAATTGAACTTCGGTAGACCTCATAAAATAATTGTCCTAGTTCTACCGTATCCTTTGTTTCATTTCTTCTAGAACAATCACAAAAACTTTTTTGATTATGGATCTACCACCAAAAATTCCATGCGTAATCTCAGCATTCAATGTGTATTCCTGAATAATTTCATTTTTCAATTATTCAACCATTTCATTTTACCAAGTTCAACGTTAGCCATATTAGTCAACATTTATATGTTTCGATGCAACAACAAGATGCTATATGCAACAAGTAGTTTTGTTGTGCGGTTAATTGGTCACATTTTATTCATGAAATGGGTTGGATTGGTATTATTCTGGATACGGCAAAATCATTTGAATTGATCTAAGTACCTTGTGTCAGAATTGAGAAATTCTATGGCTAGAATCTTTCGTATTCTCTTATTTATCACTTGTGTCTACTATTTAGGCAGAATGCCATCGCCCATTTGTACTAAAAAACTGAAAGAAACTACAGAAAGGGAAGAAAGCGATGTAGAAACAACTTATGAGAAGAAGATGATGAAACAGGAACAAGAGGGATCCACTAAAGAAGACAACGATAGCCCGGTTTACGAAGATTCTTATCTTGATGTCCATCAAGATAATTGGGAATTGGGAAAACTTAAAGAAAGAAAACTTATTTTTGGTTTGAAAACCTATTGTAACTTTTCTTTTCGATTATAAACGATGGAACAGCCCATTGAGATATTTAAAAAATGATAGGTTTGAAAATGCTACAAGAAATGAAATGGCACAATATTTTTTTATATATGCCCAAATAAAGGAAAAAACTCTAATCTCTTTTACATATCCACCAAGTTTATCAACCTTTTAAGAAATGATAGAGTGAAAAATTTCTTTCTACACGACAGAAAAACTATACCACGAAGACATATATAAATACTGGATTTATAATAATGAACAAAAAAATACAACTTAAGGAACGAATTTGTAAGTAGAATACAAAATTTAGAAAAAGTGAAAGGATATTTTGCATTAAATATACTAGAAAAAAGAACCAGATTATGTGATGATGAGCATGAACAAGAATATTTACCCAAAATGTATGATCCCTTTATGAATGGGCCTTATCGTGGAACAATAAAAATTGTAGATTCCGACGAAATCGTGACTGATTTAATAACTTCAAGAGTGGATACCTTAGAAATATCGTGGATAAATAAAATTCATGGTCTATTTCCTAAAAAATTTCAAATATTTGAACATAAAAAGAATAGATTTTATTCCGAGAGAAATTTTTATCGAATCCTTTTGAGAGTGCCTTAACCTCAATTGAAAATTTTTATTTTGAACGTGCGCATGTAATAGATTCAGAAAGTCAAATAAAATCTTTGAAATTTTTATTTGATATAATTACCGCTGATCCAAAAGGATCTAATAATATTTAGAAATGATTCCATTGGAATGGAAGAAATTAGTAAAACGGTAGATGGTCATACAAATAGCAAATGATTTGGAAGAAGAAGATGAAGAATAATTGACGGAAGATCCTGAAATTAGGTCAAGAAAAGGGAAACGCATAATTATTTATAATGATAACGATCAGAGTACTAATTCGAGTGCTACTAATGATACTACTAGTAAAACCAGTGATGAAAAAGACGAGGTAGCTTTGATACGTTACTCACAACAATCGGTTTTCACCATGGTATAATCAAAGGATCTATGCGTGCTCAAAGACGTAAAACAATTAACTTGAAAATATTTCAAGAAAATGCGCATTCTCCACTTTTTTAAAATCGAATAGACAATTTTTTTTTCGTTTTTTGATATAATTAAAATTAGGAATTGGCTAGGGAGAACCTTAGAATCTCAAATTTATTATTTTGAGCAAGAACATACAAAAGAATATGAGAAAACAAACAAAGAGAAAGAAAAGGGAAATGAACAAATAGCAACATCAAAGGCTTGGGATAGCTTTCTATTTACTTAAGCAATAAGAGGTTTAATACTAGTAACTCAATCTTTTCCAAGAAAATATGTTCTATTTCCCATATTAATAATAGCTAAAAATATTAGTCGTATGTTATTGTTTCAATCCACCGATCCAAGGCCTCACCGGACCAGCCTCCACCGAATCAACCACACCGAACCAATCTCATCTACTACCGAACCAACGTTGCCAGGCCAGATCACTTCAGCCCAGGCCCACCAGGAGCTATATACATCCAAGACCCCTGCCCCCAGCCTCACTCTATAAATAAAAGGGCAGAGGTACAACAATGGCAGACAAGTTTGAGAGCTCAAGCACGGACAGAACTTTCAAACAACTTTCATATACTTGTAATCAAAGCTTTGTACTTGTAATCTGAAGAGTGAAGGAGAATAACATATAAAGTGGATGTAGGCACGTTCTGGCCGAACCACTATAAATCTGTGTGTCTTTTACAGTTTAGTCCCTGCTTTTTACATATGTGCATGAATCACCCGAATCACTAAGAACAACTTAAAATCGACTAAATCATACGACTTGGAGGTGTTTGCCCATTTTTTGTGCAAACATTTTTGGTGCTTTCACCGAGAACTCGAGCTAGAAGCTTCAGCTTCTTCCACTCAACCTTCTTCCCAACAGCATCGCTTATTACTTGGAAAACATGCCTCCCAGGCAGAGGAAAGATGCTAGCAAAGGAAAGAACATCGCAACTAGCAGTATCGCAGATCCAGCAATCAGAGATCAAGAGAACCGTCCTGTTCCAACAGCAAATGGAATTCAGGCAAATCCGACAGCTCCTGCTACAGAACAACCAATTACTAGGGAAGATCTGGAAAGGGTTGTAGCTGAAGTAACTAACCGCTTCGCATCTCAGCAAGAAGCCTTGGTGGACCAACTCATGTCACACCTAAGGGATGCTGAAGAATCCAACCGCAACACCGAATCATGGGGTGAGTCCCAGTTTGGAGGATCTGGGAGGCGACAATGATCTTTCTTCTTCGAAGAGGCTAACAACAGAAACAGCAATGGTAGGAGCCGAGCCCAGACTCAGCCCGAATTCCGACCCGAGGAAACACTTGGAACCGAACCCAACGGGGGAGGTACCAGGCAGGGGTCGGATATGGCTGAGCGTGTCATGCTACCTAACCATGGGAACACCAATGGATGGGGTCGAGCTGGAGTCCAGCCCGTAGTTGGACCCGAGGTAATGCTTAGAATAGAGCCCAGCAGGGGAAGATCGAGGTATGGGCCAACTGTGGCTGACCCGAGCATGCTCCCAGAAGACCGAAGACAGCCACCGGAAAATGTTAGGAGTAATAGACGATACCATCCCCATATGTTATCTGGACGAAATCAATCCCGCAGAGAAGAACCAAACTCATTTCTATCCGCTCCATGTTCTGATGGAAGAATGGCGCGATTGTTTAGAGAGTGCGTCCAACGGGACCAAAGGGATGGGGGATAGGCGCTAGGGTAACCAACCCCTTCACCTGCAATATCGAAACTGCCATCACCCCCCGGGAATGGAAAATGCCAACAATGGAACCTTACAAGGGAACCTCTGACCCCATTGTACACTTACAGAGATACACACATCATATGCTCATGAGCGGAGCCATAGAGGGAGTGTTGTGTAAATGCTTCCCACTATTCTTGGCAGATCTAGCTACCTCCTGGTTCTTCCATCTACCCCAAGGATCCATCAGCTCATGGGAAATGTTGAAAGAAAAGTTCATCAGCCAGTTCCGCATTCATGTGGAACAACCCAAGGACGCTTATTCCCTATCTAATATCAAACAAAAGCTCGGAGAGACAGTGCAACAATATCTAACCCGATTCAACGCCGCAGCGGCCACAGTCCAAGATGCCGATGGGAAACTTATCCTAATGGCTCTTTGTAGTGGCGTACATCCTGATACCAAGTTTGCTAGAAGATTAACGAAAGAAAAACCAGCTACCTTACCTGATTTCTTCCATGAAGCCGAAAAATATATGAGACTTGAAGACGCTGCCACCGAAAGGCAGATAGGGCAACAAGCCAAGGCAGCTCATGGCAACGCACCCGTTGCAGCAAAGGACGTCGGAAGAAATGACTCTCGAAACAATTCTGGGGAAGGAAGGGAGAAAAACGCCTATATCGGCCAGGACCAAGATTTGACGCTTACACTCCTTTGAATGAAATAGTCGAAAACATCTTCTTGCCCACCCAAGACGAGCTTAAATACAAACGGCCCCCGTACAAGAAGGAATCAGATCACACAATCAAGTCTGGATAGTTCTGCCGTTTCCACGAATCCCATGGGCATGATACCAATGAATGCCGTCATCTCCGGGACCTGATTGAATAACACATCAGAAGGAAGAGATTGGAACACTATGTAAAGGGTCAAGACAGGACTCTAGCTCCTGCCAAGGAGAACCTAGGGCAACTCCACCCAGAGACAGGCGGAAGAAATCACAACACCGGCGGTTCCAGTCAAGAGAAGATAATGGTCCATACAATATTGTGAGGACCACACATCGTCGACAGCAACTGGGCAGAAATGGAAAGATATGGAAAGTCACTTAGAAACAATGAAGACTGCATCAATTTCGTCATGGAAGAACGCCGCCCGGAGCGGAAAGAGGATAATGACATCGCATTCAGTAGGCAAGACCTAGAAGGAAGGCAGTACCCTCACATGGATCCTATGGTCATCTCTGCCTGATTCGGTCCAGCCGAAGTTTTTTCGTATTCTGGTAGATAATGGAAGCTCCGTAAACATTCTATTCAAGCATGCTTTCGACAAAACGAAGCTGTCAATGAAGGATGTGTCTCCCTACAACAAACCACTGCACGGTTTCACTGGAGATGCAAAGATGCCCCTCGAGCAATTGGACCTCTTTGTTGAAATAGGAAGTCATCCCCGCTCCGTTGTGCGGAAACAAACATTTGTGCTAATAGATAACCACTCGGCCTACAACGCCTTTTTAGGAAGACCAGCCTTGTCTGACTTCCAGATTGTCCTGGCCCCTTGGTGCCTGAAGATGAAATTTCCAACAGATAATGGGATAGGGGAAGTAGAAGGAAATCAAGACGCCGCTCGAGATTGCTATGTAACTGAACTTTGCAATAACCGCAGGAAGGATAAAGGGAAGGATGCAGAGACTTCTCTCTGCAAGAAACACTTGGAAGCATAGCAACTAAAGAAAGCCCCTCCTCTTTGATATACCAGTGATCCTTTCAATGGATTAGACCCCAGGGACAAAGAGGAGGAGGCCACCGTCGAGCCTGCAGAGGCTATGGAATTTGTATCTGTAGACAAACACGACCCAAGTAGACTGCTGAGAGTCGGGTCTCGTTAAGAGCAGAGTTGAAGGATCAACTCATCGATTTTCTTCGCCACAACTTGGATGTATTTGCATGGACGCACGCTGACATGACTGGAATCTCCCCAGACATAGCATGCCACGTACTGAACATCGATCCCACCAAGGTGCCGGTAAAGCAGAAAAAGAGAAGTATGGGGGCAGAACGATCAGCAGCCCTCGAGGAAGAAGTAAAGAACCTACTTGCCAATAACTTCATATGAGAAGCCATCTACCCAGAATGGATCGCCAACCCGGTACTGGTAAAGAAGGCTAATGGGAAGTGGCGAACATGCATTGACTTCTCCAACTTTAATGATGCTTGCTCGAAGGATTGCTTCCCACTCCCTTGAATCGATCAACTCGTGGACAGCACAGCCGGGCACGAACTCTTATCTTTTATGGACGCATACTCAGGATATAACCAAATCCCTATGCACGCCCCCGAGCAAGACCATACTAGTTTCATCACTGACTGGGGATTGTACTGCTACAGAGTAATGCCTTTTGGACTTAAAAACGGCGGAGCTACTTATCAGCGCCTCGTCAACAAGATGTTTGCGGAACTAATAGGACGAACTATGGATGTTTATGTGGATGACATGCTGGTAAAATCGAGGAAAGCCAACGATCATGTAAGCCACCTGGACGAGATGTTTCAAGTACTTCGCCAATATGGAATGAAGCTGAATCCTCTAAAGTGCTCCTTTGGAGTATCGTCTGGAAAGTTCTGGGGATTCTCGTTCATGCCAGGGGGATTAAAGCAAACCGCAAACAAGTCCAGGCTTTGCAAGGTATCAAGATACCGTCCACTCGAAGAGAGATGCAAAGCCTAAATGGAAAGGTGGCCGCCCTGAGCAGATTCATCTCCAAAGCAACCGACAAATGCACCCCTTTCTTTGAAGCCTTATAGAAAGACAAAGGAAAGTTCAAATGGACTGAGGAATGCTCAACATCCTTCCTTAACCTAATCAAACACCGCCAGAGACCACCAGTACTCTCAACTCCAAATGAAGGCGAAGAACTATACATATACCTTGCTGTATCGTCCTATGCTCTAAGCGCCGCTTTGGTGAGAGAAGACAACCGCGCATAGCGGCCCGTATGCTTTGTAAGCAAGAGATTTACGGGGGTAGAAGCCAGATACCCTAAACTAGAGAAGCTATTATACTGTTTGCTAACCACGTCATGGAAACTGCGACACTATTTCCAATCTCATTCCATCAGAGTTTTAACCGATCAACCGCTAAGGCAGGTACTCCATCGCCCCGACACTTCTGGGCGACTACTTAAATGGTGCATTGAACTGAGTCAATATGATATCACCTACCATCCTCGCACCGCCATCAAGGGACAAGCCATGGCCGATTTAATTGACGAATTCACTACCAATAAAGGTAAGGAGCAATCTGAAATAGCAAAAGATATCAAGTGGAATCTCTTTATAGATGGAGCATCAAACGAACAAGGCTCGGGGGCAGTTATTGTGATAATCACCCCTAGGGGAAGGAAGCTGCACTATGCCCTAAGGTTGGAATTCTCCGCCGCTAACAACGATGCAGAATATGAAGCAGTAATAGCAGGATTAGAACTTGCCTTAGAAATTGGAGTCAGCTCTTTATGTCTTCATGGTGATTCTCAACTTACCGTAAACCAAGTAATAGTAGAGTTTCAGACTCGAGGAGAACGACTCACAACATATCTAAAGAAAACCAAGCTTCTACTCGATCAATTGGACCACTATTTAATCAAACGCATTCCTCGGGAGGAGAACCAAGAGGCTGACGAACTGGCAAAGCAAGCTAGCATGAAGAACAGCACCATTTCCGGAACAGTAGCCATCTCAAAACAACTAGCCCCAAGTTTCGAAAAAGAGGATCTGATAGCTGCAATCGAAGAAGAAACTTGAATGACTCCTATCCAGAAATACTTACAAGATGGCACACTGCCCGATGGGCGTAACGAAGTTAAGAAAATCTTGAGAAAAGCTTCCCGCTACACAATACAAGAAGGCATCCTCTATCGGCGCGGCTTCTCTAACCCCTTATTAACGTGTGTCGCTGGAAGGGAAGCTAAGGAAATCTTATCCAACATCCATCAAGGAAGTTGCGGAGATCACACTGGAGGGCAGACTCTAGCAAAGAAGATACTTCGATATGGATATTTCTGGCCTACCTTAAACAAAGACACCTTGGACTTCGTCAAAAGATGTGACAGATGTCAGAAATTTGCTAAGATTCCTCGACTACCAACAAGCGAGATTACTCAAATGACCAGCCCTTGGCCTTTGCAGTATGGGGAATTGACTTGATTGGCGAACCGCCGATGGGCCGAGGCGGAGCCAAATACGCTATAGTGGCAGTCGACTATTTCACCAAATGGGTGGAAACAGAACCTCTAAATAAAATATCTTCGGCAAAATTTATGAACTTTTTGATCAAAAATGTTCTATGCAGGTACGGGGTTCCACTCAAAATCATATCAGACAATGGACTTCAGTTTGACAGCGAGGAGTTCGCCGACTGGTGCCAAGAGCACGGAGTTCACAAAAGCTTCTCATCTGTGGCTTATCCCCAGTCGAATGGACAAGTCGAAGCTGTCAACAAAATTCTTAAAACTCTAATCAAGAAGAAGCTTGAAAATTCAAAAGGCGCTTGGGTGGATGAACTTCCTACGGCACTTTGGGCCTACCGCACGTCTTTCAGAACATCAACAGGGCATACTCCTTTCTCTTTGGCATACAGATCGGAGGCCATGCTCCCAGTTGAAACTGTAGTGTCATCCCACCGTAGGATCCACTACAACCCAGAAGAGAACGAAGAACTCCCCCACATGTCTTTAGATCTATTCGAACAAAGAAGAAATGATGCAACACTCAAAGCAGCAGCTCACAAGCAAAAAGTGGCAGCACAATACAACTCCAAAGTCAAGGATCGCAGCTTACAAGGAGGAGATCTTGTCCTCAAGCGAATCTTCCCGCCCCATGTAGCGCTAGATCCAACCTGGGACGGACCATATGTAATTCATAAAGATCTCCACAACGGAGCTTATATTTTGTCAACAGTGGACGGAGAGGTGTTCCAGAGGGCATGGAACATCCAACACCTTCGTCGATACTTTTCTTAACTTGTACTGCCCATATAAAGTGAATTAACAAAGAGAATCAGTGGACGTAGGCATTTTCATGCCGAACCACTTTAAAAACTTGTCTCTTTTTTAACTTGTTCCTTTATATCTTGGCTACTTGCTGAGCTTTATCCTTTTCAGTTGAACAAAATGCTGTGTAGACGGCATCTCCATTCAGGGCATCACAGCACAACTTCACCTGGACAAAACCTAACAGGTATTATACGAATCTATGCCCTCGCCAATGAGACACTTTTGCTCCAGCATCCCTCAGCTGCGGGTTAACTCATTGCTCGTGATGGCCCTTAAAGCCATTGTAATGAGCCGATTATAAGCCGTCGAGAAGGCCAACCATAGCCTAGGCAGCTCATTACGGCGTTCGGCTCGCCAGCAACTGTGAACTGATTATAAGCCCCAACATAAGGTGTGGCCAGCCAGGAGCAGTTCACAGTTGACGATCGGCACCCGCGCTAGCCGGCCACGGTAAATCGAATAATACCCACGATTACGGGCCATAATGGCCCGGGTAGTTACCGTGCGCGATCTCGGCTCCATTGTGTCTTAAGTACGGCTGTGGTAAAAAAGAAAACTCCCCGCAGAGGCGTAAGATGGGTGACAAATGTCTCCAAGACTCACGGCTAGGGAAAGTGACTACAAAGCCCGTTTGCCACGAACTTGAGCGCGTTGAAGGCCTTCCGTGATTGGAAGTTTTACTATTTCTTATATTTTCATTTTATTTATAAAAACTTTCCTCCTATCCTCTACAACGATCACTAAAGTACAGGACACAAAATAGGAGACACTCACTAATGGGAATAAGAACTCACAGCTGGATGGTAGGTCACTCAGCTGCATTCCATATTCGATTACACAATGCATTCAAAGCTACCGTCTACAGCTAAAACTTGAAGGACGGTACTTTCTTCTCTTGAACATAAACATGTAACTATAATTTATTCGCACATCACACTAACATTGCGAGACATTAGATTATATTTTAAGCAAGAACTTGACATCAAACACAACTGAATCGCTAGCACATGCACAACTATATTTCTTATGCAACACATCAAAATAACAAAAGCATTCAAATGTAGCAAAATCAGTTTAAGTTAAAAGTTACATGCCAAAAATCAAGTTGTTCGTTACATAATTACAGCCTAAAAATTACATCAATGTTTTAAGACTAACATAGACAGCAATGTCAAGTAAGGCAAAAAATGTCCAGATCTAGCCAAGGCGTCGGCTGCATCAGGGCTTCGCCTCTATCCTACTGGCCCTCCGAGATCTACTTAACCGCAGGATCAGAACACCCAGCATGTTGACCAAAGGTAGTTGGCGCTTCAAAGGTCCCGCCAGGAATCCATTAAATAAACAATAAGCAACCAAGTTATGAAAAGGCTAAAAGGGAAGACTTACCAGCATCAGTTCCTTGATCATCATCCCCTAACTGCACACCAACCTCCTCAGCAGCAAGCAGCCGCATACCCTCCTTCACCGCCACTTTCTCCTCCTTGGTGAATTGGGTTGTAACTACATCCATCCTGAAGGCCACACCACCCTCCTTATCCGCATCAGCCTTGGCCTCCTCCAGAGCCCGGAGATAAATCCTGGCCATGATCCGGGGATAATCATCCATCCAGGATAAGTTGCCCTGCTTCCAAGTACGGAAATACATGTCCTGGAGCATCTCATCCATCATCCCCTCGTTCTCCTCAAACTCCCTCATTCGGACCTCAGAAGCCAACAGCTTTGCAACGGAAGCATCCCTCTTCGATCGGTATCGCGAGCGGTCAGCCTGAAGGGATTTCCTCATCGCCTCCATCTCCTCCTTCAGCTTGGCTTGAGCAAGCTTTGCGGCTTCAAGCTTCCCAGATAACTCCTCTACTCGCTCGAGATCCGCTTTCCGAACCTCATCCACCGTTGCAATAGCCATATCGATCCGTTCCTTGCAGGTGGCCTCCATTTTCCACAGCTCGGCTCTGCTAGCCTCTTCCATGGTTTTCTTTAATCGTATGGAGGCAGCCTCGTGCTGAGAGATCTGGATGGCCTGATCGGCGAGTTGCTTGGCCTGGTCGGAAACCACTAACCGCAATCTTATGTTAGCACTCCCAATTTCCTCCCCGGCCTTGACCAGTCGGGCATGATTCCCCATCAACTTCCTGGTCTCCTCAGCAACCCGGTCGATATTTGCCTTAGCTTCATCCCCTATAGTTACAATCCGAGTAGTAAGCAAATCGAGGTCCAGGGACTTGGCCTCATCAAGCATCCTTACCATAGGATTGCGAGGGAGAAGGTGCTCACCAGTAACCTCGTCAGAGGAAATATCATGAGAACCCGAATCTAGATCTGGATGACCAGCAAACGGATTACGAGCCAAGCCGGGACGATCAATCTGAGTAACGGTAGGATTTTCAGATGGATGCGGAGAGGGTACGAACTCAGTATCCTCCTCCGTGATATCATGAAGAGGGTGGGTTGGGGGCTGAGGACCAGGTGAAGGTTCGAATAAGGAGAGACTCCTCTTTTTCTTTCGAATATCCTCTTCAATAACTCCAAGAAGAGGACGGTAGCTGACTACGTCCCCGGAATGGTTGGTCAGAGGCTTGGGTTTAGCGGAAGCTCTGAGGAGTTTGAATTGTTCGAGACGGTGCTGAATGTCTGATGTCTTGGCCGCCTTACCCGTTCCTGTAATAAAAACCAAGTGTTACAAGCATGCATGGGACTATAATCCAAGAAACATGTGAAGTTAAAAAGAGTAAAGAGGAGTCAAAACTTCACCTTGAATCGCTAGAGTTGCGCTAGCTGAAATGCTCTTGGAAGATGAATCGGCACCAGTCCCGGCCTTATCGGTCTTCTTTGGCTTCTCCACCAAGGTCGATCCTTCCTCCAACCCCTCAAAAGCCTGGAGGAAAGCATCATCTGTCCACTCTTCGATCTCCCCTGCTTTCCCAGAGGACAAAGCTCCGGCGCCATCACCGCTTTGTCCTTCGCCACCATCATCACCATCACCTTCTCCATCACCTCCGCTTTCCTCCTCGCCTCTTTCCTCCTCCACATTTTCCTCCTCCAGAACATCTGGACATGTGCTAGGGGAGGGTCCATCGGATTTCTTGTGCTTCTTTCACCCGGCAACTGGAGGTATCGAGAAGGGTTTCCTCTTGCTGCTCTTTGTCATGGCCTCTCCTTTAGCTTTGGCAGTCCTCTCCTCAGCTATGTCTCTCTGCTTGACCACAGACTGACATGGTAGAATCAAGTTGTGCTGCAGAAGAGTAGCATTCCAGATCAGGTAAGACGCTGACCTCTCCCTTCCCGAAATGGCTTCTATCTCCGCAGCCATCTGAACCAGGCGATTGTTCTCCACGACCGCAAAGCCACCTGTCGCTAGCAAGAAATAAAAACACATAAGGAGAAGCATTAAAGTCAGAATGGAAATTATAAATAAGCTTCAACTTACAGCCGGAGGTGAAGCGACGGATAGAAACAGTGTCATCCTTGACGAAAACCCATTCTTTCTTGAACATGCTGAACTTCGAATATAAGTCCAGGACCGGCTTGAAGGACACGGCCGATTCCAAGCTGATGTATGGAGACCCCTTCTTATAGCCCCTCAAGTTTTATAAATACCGGATCTTCCGGTTGGAAGGGGGACGCCCGTATTTTCTCTGGAAAATGTTGATAGACTCACCAAGATAGCATAAGAATTGGGCTGAAGCTGGAAAGGGGCCACCGTCAAATAGGTAATGAAGCTGACTATCCAAGCATTGATCGGGGGAATGGCCCTGCACATGCAATGGTACCTACTATAAGCGAAATATCCTTCAGGGGGATCATAGGCATAACTCCATTCCCTGGCAGCACCATGTGTGCTCTGTCAATCCCGAAAGAACGAGATATAACATCAAACTGCTCCTCTTTAAGGGAGTTAGGAAAGCAGTCAGGTGGCGAGTTCAGGAGCTCCTGAGGGCCGTACCCAACTACTAGTGATCTCGGGGATGGTCCATGACGTCCCGATCCTGACTGAGCTGGGGGCACTATGGAGGACTCTTCTCTGTCCATGGATTTCTTCTTATCTGATCGAGTTTCTACTTTACGAGACATTTATCTGCAAACACAAAAAGCGCGTCGTTAGAATGAGGGAAGTAAACAAGCAAGTACATGAAGTCTAGAATTTCATTTACAAGTTAAAACATAAAAGGCATAAGGTTCATTCGGCACTCAAGCCCATTCGGTAATAAAAGGCATAAGGTTCATTCGGCACTCAAGCCCATTCGGTAGTTCAAGGCTCCAAAGCCTTTCGGCACTCGTACTTCTCAGATTCATCAGGTAGCTCAAGGCTCAAAGGTTCATTCGGCACTCGTACTTCTCAGATTCATCGGGTAGCTCAAGGCTCAAAGGATCATTCGGCACTCACACTCCACGATACATTCGGCAGTTCAAAATATAAAGGTCATTCGGCAATTACCTGGACCGGTAGTCAAACAGGTTTCAACAGTATGGTTTATTCGGCAGAAAAGAATCTGGTTCGGCTATTTCAGTTAGTAAGGAATAACGAAAGTGTATGACCCATACTTATAGGCAAATAGAAACGACCGGACCAACCGGTTCGGCGCTTGGGACCGAATGAAAGTGTTCAAGTCGAAAGGCCTAAAACAAAGCAAGACATATGCTGGCATATGCCCCACTTTGGAGGGCAAATGTTGGGTGTGTTTCCACCACCACCGAGTCAAGGAGAAGAAAGCATCGCCGAACCATAGGGAGGAAAGTCCCACCGAACCAACACGTCTCCAAGGCCCTGCCGAACCAACCCTTGCTCCACTACCTGCCGATTCAAACCCAAAGCACCGATCCAAGGCCTCACCGGACCAACTCACCACCGAATCAACCTCCACCGATCCAAGGCCTCACCGGACCAACTCACCACCCAATCAACCTCCACCGATACAAGGCCTCACCGGACCAACTAACCACCGAATTAACCTCCACCGATCCAAGGCCTCACCGGACCAGCCTCCACCGAATCAACCACACCGAACCAATCCCATCTACTACCGAACTAACATTGTCAGGCCAGATCACTTCAGCCCAGGCCCACCAGCAGCTATATACATCCAAGACCCCTACCCCCAGCCTCACTCTATAAATAGAAGGGCAGGGTTACAACAATGGCAGACAAGTTTGAGAGCTCAAGCACGGATAGAACTTTCAAACAACTTTCATATACTTGTAATCAAAGCTTTGTACTTGTAATATAAAGAGTGAAGGAGAATAACATATAAAGTGGACGTAGGCACGTTCTGGCCGAACCACTATAAATCTGTGTGTCTTTTACAGTTTAGTCCCTGCTTTTTACATATGTGCATGAATCACCCAAATCACTAAGAACAACTTAAAATCGACTAAATCATACGACTTGGAGGTGTTTGCCCATTTTTTGTGCAAACATGTAGGGTGTAGTCCAAGCGTTTGACACAATAAAAGTGCCACATTATCAATCAGCACAAATTCTAATACAGCAATATATATTTTATAAGAGGTATAAACTATAACACTTATATTTCATAAGGGGTACAAACCAATTGTAACGCTTATCTTTTATTCACACATCACAGGTATATATAACAAATAATAAATTACATTACAGATAATTAATTTCATCACGGAATAAATTACATCACAGTTCACAAATCAAAATAATTCATATCACATATTATCACAAATCATGGACATCAATCAATTCAAAGCACTCCATAAAATCCTAACATCCATGAGTAAGATCAATTAATTATCTGATTTATTTAAATCGGATTAATTACTTATGGATAAACTTCTTATCCTGGTTAATTAATCATTAATTAATTACAAAACATTTTGATTAATTACTTTTTAATCATTAATTAATCTTTAATTAATAAATAATCCTTTGATTAATTATTCTTAATTAATTACAATAATTAACAAATTAATTCTTAATTAAAATAAATGATCATCCCCAATCACTTTCATAAATTAATTAACTTTTATTAATTATTTTAAATCGATAAATTAATTATCCTAAATATGGATTAAGTCTTAATCACCATCATACATTAAACCATTTATTAATTAATTATCTTAATTAAATTATACTTAATTATATTGATTAAGTAACCCTAAATCAATTATCATTAAATTAATTAAAATTAATCTAAGTGGTTATCCTTAATCACTTATATCATAAATTAATTACATTGAGTAATTATTCTTTTAATTACTTGATAAATCAAAAATCAATTATTTTTAATTGAGTAATTATTTTTAAGTAATTAATTTCCTTTAATCATAAATTAAGAATTTAATTTATTATTCTTTAATTACCATCATTAAGATTATCCTTTAAGTAATTAATTATCTTTAATTAAATTACACAAAGTAATTAGCTTCTTAAATCAATTTCACAAAGTAATTCATACTTAATCACTTAATTACATCCTTTAAATCAAGATAAATACTCGAAATTGTTATCATACAAAATCATATAAAATCATCTTGGTTAGTTAAGGAATAAAACACTTCCTTGATCACTTTTCCCATCACGACATTATAATTTTGAAAATACTTGTTATTTAATTTAAATAGTTAAGTAATATAAAATTATTAATTACCAAAATAATTTTGAAAACATTTCAAACTTTCAAATCTTTGACACTTGTTTTAAAATTGGTTTATAATTTCGATTCAAAATTTGGTCAACATTTATTTTAAAACGAATTTAAAACCGGATACCTGTCCCTTTTTAAAATTTAAAACCTGGAAATTTAATCTTTTAAAAAACCCGAGCCCATCACAATTTTACTCGATCCATACTTCGAGTTCCTTCCCACGCCTCACACCTTCTATATTTTAAAACCTGTTACTTGTTTTAAAATTCGAAAACCCTATAATTTAACTCAAACAACCCGAGACCATCACACAAAACCTCGGTAAAAATCACGATCTACTCCGAGACAAACCTCAATTTCTTCGAGCCCGGACCCGAGAACGACTTCCTCTTCTCCACTCTAATTTGCTTGAGAGCGATATGCATGGGTAAACGTGCACACATGATCGGAGTATCTCCAATCATTGTCGTCGACGCCAACTAGTCATCGGAGGTCCCCTTATATCCCTTGAGCACCCAGATCATCCAGTCACATCGTAATTCTAAATTTAGCCTTTCGACCAAATACTGGAACCCAACTGGCGTCCAATTTCGCCTCGACGCCGACTATCTACTCCACCATCAACGAAGCCGACCATACCATAAGATCGCCTCGACTTCTAGTCCCCAACCCCCTTGTGCCTTTCCACTCCGATCATTCATAGATGATCAAATTGGCTCGAGAACGGCGTAGACAAATGTGTGCCCCTAAATCCTACATCGCTAACGTACGACCAACACGGCTATCTAGAAATATTCTCGGCATTTTTCCAACGACCACCAACCTACAATCTTCCTCCAGCATTGATTTTGCCACCCAAAACGACCTTGATCGCCAGAATTTGGTGAATAAGGATTTACCGTTCAACTCAAAAAATATCATCACTCCTAAACGTAAAAATAGTGATTTCACTACTAAAATTCGTCATTTAGCAAAACGAATTTGATCCAAAACAAAATTGATAACTAAATTACTTGAATCTTTTCGTTTCGAATCTTCCCTTTGTAACTCTAAATTTCTCGAATTTTTTCATCACATATTTTACTTATTTTTATAAATAACATTACAACATTATGAACATTTTTATTTCAAAGAATTAAGCCTAATACCAAGTTGTTTGGGTGATATGGACTTTTCTTTTGTTTGTTCTTGGTCTGGAAAACACAGCATGGTATGTACATATATCCAGTAATGCCTATTAGATAGCCTAATTCAATTTTTTTTCAAGTGGATGCATCCAGAAAACATACACACCCATCATCATCACACATGCGGATCACATGCATCTGTATGAAAGATTAAAAGTTAAAGTTTTGCTCACCTGACTTCCAGAAAGAAAAGAGGGCAGATTTTGTTCTAAAATCTGGAATTTGAAGCTTGCATTTGTTTTTGATCTGAAGTTTGAAACTGAGCAAAATCCGAAGCTTGATATTGATCTTGCATACTTTATCAGGTTGAAGATCGAGCTGTTTGATTTAATTTCTTTCTGGTTTGTGCTTTGTTTTTAGCTTTTGTTTTCATCTGGTTTTGAGAATGCTAAAGTTTTGATTTCCTAGTTTGCTAATTTTCCTTCCTACATATTATTTGTGTAATTAAATTTTCAAAAGAAAAAATTGATTCCCTTGCCACTTGTAAATTTTTCCATGTTGATTCAGCACACTTGCTTAATTTTCATAACAAGATGCTTACATTTGTTTAAAACAAAGAAATTTATGTTTAAGTCCTTTAGTTCAATTAATTTTTAAAATTTAGTTTTAAACCCTTACTTTAAATTAATTTATATATTTTGTTTAAACCCCTATATTCAATTTAATTTAAAATTTATAGTTCAAACCTTTAAACTTATTTAATCTTTATATTTACAAATGTTTATGTAATACATTTTATATAAAAACTTAAATTTAGTTTAGTACATAAATATATTCACATTTATTTTCCACTCATAAATTTATATATTATTTTTATTTTCAAATCATGTTTTTAATTGTTCTTACAAATGTCCAATGTAATTTAAATTGTGTTTTAAACCTTGTCTTGATTTAATTTAAAATTTTTATTTTAACTCTTTTCATTTTAATATTTTACATATGTATATTTTAAAACATTTTGTTTAACCTTGTTTAATATCATATTGGAAGTTATCCTTTAAATAGTATTTAAAATTTTACCACATTAATTCAAAGCATAACTTTCAAATTAAAAATATATTTGCTAAAATTAGAAAACAAGATGTTATTTGGTTTCCTTACATTCTATTTTGTACTAATACACTTTTAAAACAAATGATTTGAAAAGTTATTCATTGCAAATAAATAATTATATATCCACATATATTAGTCCTATGGAAATATAGAATTAATAAATCCACTTTTATTTCTATTTATTTTTAAATCCAATATTATTTATAAAATACTTACATTTTAAATTTCAAATCAAAATTTCTATTTAAAATCTAAAATGTATTTTTTTTTTATAAATTTCTAATTAATTCACAAATAAATTCAAAATTTAATTTCCAAAAATTTAATTAATCATAAAATTATCCTAACTAAAATTTCAGGGATGTTACATTAATATCCATGTATGAAAAGCAAGACTTAAAGTAAGTTTATAAAATCTACACGACTTAGGTCGTTATTATTTTGGTGAGAATCATTTATCATGTGCAAGCTGGTAATTGCGTAGAATGGAACGCAAGGTCTTTATATATTACCAAATTTCCAAAACATGTTTAATTCTTGTTTTTCCAGGTTCAAGTTGACATTGGAAACGTGGAATGCAGCATATGGTTTTGAGCTGAAGCCTAAAAATTTGGGTTTTCAAGATTCCATGAAGTCTTTTTAGGTTTTCACTATACTATTTCTCAATGGTTGTACTAATTAAAGATCTGAATTAAGACTATACCATTTAATGATTGTACTAAAGATCTGAATTATGCTGCTAAAATGAATGTGTGAACCATTATTTTGTATAGACTGTTAACACTATAATTGATATATGTTTATTTTTGCATTATGTTATTCAGTTCGTATTTGCCATCAAATTTAATTTTGAATGATTGTAATATTGCATGAAATAATTGTTTGTTACAATCAATAATAATATGTGTGTGTGTGTGTATTGTCTATTTTAGTACTGTAGTAATGATTTCTGAGAAAGGGTTTTTTGCATCAGGTATAAATAGCTGATGCAATAGAGGGATTAGATTGCACTGGTTGTTGTAAAAAACCGATGCTACAAAGAGGGCTGTGTCCAAGCAACCCACCGTATTTTGCATTAGTTGTTAGTAACAACCGATGCAAAAAGGATCGTTTTGCATCGGTTTTAGAACTGATGCAAAACTGTTAAGCCCGTTGCATCGATTGCATATGCATCGGATGTTGAACTGATGCAAAAGAGGGGTAAACAACCGATGCAAATGGCCTGTTTTGTAGTAGTGAATGAACAATAAGGTAAAGGAAATCTTGTATTATATTTACGAAAACAATATGAAAAAGATATTGAGGCAAATTATACAAGAACAGACATTAAAAGGTAGAAAAAAAAACAACCTAAGAGCAAGAAAGAAGCAGAACTCAATTTCTTCTAGAAAAAATATTTTCTTTTCCAATTAAGATGGGATGATCTCTTGAATCAAAGAATTATCAAAAATATAAAGGTATATTGTCTTCTACTTACATTGATAAATCCAAATAAAATAGCTATATCTACCATTCAAAGAGGAGAGATGCATCTAGATGTAATATTGATGCAGAAAGATCTAACTCTTAAAAATAGGTAAAAATAGGCAAATTGTCGAACCAATTCGTCTATCTATGAAAAGGGATGGAAAAGATATTATATATCAAACCATAGGTATTTCATTGGTTGATAAGATTAAATGCCAAACTGAAGGGAAATAAATATTAAAAAAGAATATGTTGATTAAAAAATTTCATGAATCTGTTGCACAATACAGCAATATACTTATGACTAAAAACAACAAAAATTATTATGATTTCCTTGTTCCTGAAAATATTCTATCCCCTAGATGTCGTAAAGAATTGAGAATTTTCATTTGTTTTAATTCTCAGAATTAGAATATTATGGGTTGAAATCCAATATTCTGTAATCAAAACAACATAAAAACTGTGGATTTTTGAACAAGGAAAAACATCTTAATACATATACAAAGATATTCATTAAATTCAAAAAAATTCTTTGGCCCAATTACCGATTAGAAGATTTAGCTTGTATGAATCGTTATTGGTTTGATAACAATAATGTCAGTAATTTCAATATATCAAGAATACATATGTATCCTGTAACGACCCATAAATTTTCAATGTTAAATTTTTGTTATTTTAATAATATTTTATGAGTTAATATTGAAAGAAATAAAATATTACAATTTTATAATGGAATGATAACTAAATTTAGACTGAAACAATGTTAACACAAGTCAATTGTCAACAATCTAAATGAAACTCCAATTCATTTTATTTAAGCATGATACGTTTGGTTATAAAACTAAATATAAGTAACAAATGTAAACATTTAGTTATTGTACAAAATAGATAGTTAATGATAATTAAATAAGATCAGTATTGTGTAAAGAATGTTAACATGGGTGGTATTAGTGGTTACACTGATTTATAGTGGGATGTAAAAAGTAATAAATTTATGTATAATTTGGGTAATAAAATAAGTTTATTTATGGAGTTAGATTGGTTATATTATCTTAGGCTATAAACCAAATAGAAGAGAACAAGCGTAAATGTAACGTCCCGCCTTTTTGCACACTTTAAATCGACACACGTGCCAATTCAAACCATACGGAAGGGCGGATTGTTATGGGGTAAATAAGAAAAACAGAGAAGAAATAAAATAAAACAGAATCTCACAGCGGAAGGATAAAATATAATAATCAATATATAGTTCATAAAACTGTTTACAAAACATTTTCTTCTTCTTTATACAATAAATATCAGAGTTCACATACCAATAAATATCAATGCAGTGGAATTAAATAGTGTAGTGGAATAATATAGTAGATAGACATACTACAAATCTTCGTCTTCGTCCTCCAGAACTAAAGTCTTCGATCCTGAAATGCTCGGACTAACCCAAGTGAATTTGAAAAGACAAAAACACTCGAGTCAGAACTAAAAGATCTTATATGAGTTAAATTAACAGAAATAAGTACGAGCGTAGTAACTCAAGAGATTCTCGGGATTTAAATCTCCTAAGGATCCGTTAAACTATTTACTATGTAGTATATTGCGCTATTATAATAGTGTCTAATTGTAAAATAAACTTACTTTTTTATAGCATTAAGGGGTTACCCATATAGCCCTTAACACAAATAATGCCAATAGTCTGTACAGTACCGTAATACCTCCTGATCGGGCGGCTACCAAAGGATACTCCATAGGTACGACACAAAAAGAAACTCGTACAAGGCGCGGTAGGGTAGGTGACACGGCACAACTAGGCAATGCCAGGGTAGATATACCAATTACGCTTCCGGGTCGGTGGTAACGCGTAGCGCGCAGCTACCGCCCACCTCGAGCCACACCCCCAAATAAAATCAAAAGTGGCCACCGAATCAATCCAAAAGTCGAAGTATAATATCGAAGGGTTGTGTCCGATCAAAGGTGCTACCTTATTAACCCGTCGATCGCTCCTGTTTTAGTCACCTTATGCCACCTCACGGGAGTCGGGTCCACGTATTTACCTTAAAGGAAACGCCACCACCATCCTACTTCATTCTGGAATCTCCACCGCGTACACGGTTGTTAAAGTGGTTTTCGGGGTTGGCAGAGAGTATGACAACTTCCGATCCCGGTCTCTTCAACAACCAAACATTATTATAACCCCGCGGTCATTTAAAAAGTTTATACTTTGAAACCAGAAAATAATTATCCATTTCAAAACCCATAAATACTATATCATTTCCATTTCCAAAACAACTCATTTTGATATTATTTTTTTGAAAACCCAAATCAATAATATCATTTTTATTTCAAATATATTTCTTTGCCAAAATCATACTGCTTTAAAATTTATATTATCTGGAAACCAAACATTTAAATTATAATTTTCAAAACATAATACTTCGAAACTCATAGCTTTAAAACCATAACTTCTAAAACTTAAATAGTTTGGATATTCAACAGTATATAGAATAAAATAGTTTATTTCATATTACTTTATAAAGTAAATAATTTTCACGGCTTTACAAATTTATTCATTTAAAATTTAGTCTAAATCCATAAATTTTAAATTCACTTTCAGTTAAATAAACCACTTCAATTTCAATATATTCCTGACTTTGAGTATTTAACAATTTTAAAACTTAAGGACGGAAATTATATTCAAAAATTCATTGTCCTATTATTTAGTTTTGAAATATTTAGAAAATAAATCCATAAAATAAAAGTCAAAATTTCTAACAATTAAACATTTCCTTCAATTTATTTATACTAGAAATATTCATTTAATTTATCTTGAATAAAAATCCAGTTATAAGTGTCATACATTTAAAATTTCCAAGTTTAAATAAGTTACATCACTTATAGAGTTTAATTCTTACATACGATTAATTCTAGTTTAATTTTTTTTACCTTCCAATCTAGATTGATTTAAATCATTAAACTACATTATTCAACTTATTTAATTTATTTAACAAATTATACATATCTTAAATTTAATAATTTAACTATATATGTATATATAAAATAAGATTTTTAAAATATTAAAATTAAATATTTATTAAACTGTATCTTACCCAAACCATAGAAAATCATTTCAAAAATATTATTATATATATATATATATATATGCGGTGCCTGTATATCATTTTCTATCCTATGGTCAAGTGATACAGATATTTATCATTTCAATCCGCAATTTAAAAATAAAAATACGGTTGTATATCATTTCAAACCGCAGTCCCAAATGAAATGAAAATGCATAATAACTTGCAGATTTTAAAATATAGTACACATCATCCATTCACCAAAATCAATCATCAACCATTAATTATAATCATCATCCAATTTAACAAACATCAATATAGAGCATATAAAATATAATAGGGAATAAATAACAGGTATTAACTAACAGTTTATATTCAGTAGTAAATTTAATAACTGTTTAATTAGCAGGTTATATGCAAATAAATAAATTCTAACTGTCAATTTATATGCAATAATAAAAATTAATTAACAGTTAAATTAAATAAATACGATTTAACTGAGATGATGAATAAAACATGCCAAACAGTCATAAATAAATTTCTACTCATATCTTAAGTCAATTTACCAAACATAAGAAATTTTAGAAGTTGTGAGTGGGTTAAAACACTCAACTTTTGAATTTAAATTGAATTTAAATCCAATTTAAACCCAAAAATTTGACCGTTTCCAAATTCGCCTAAACTCGCGTCACAGTGTCCGGGATCTCAATACGAACCTAGCAGAGAAAACCACGCGTGAAACGCAGTTCGTATGTGTGAGTTATGATTATTAGAACTAATTGAAATCGAGATATGCAATAATAAATTAAACAAAAATAAAATACCGTGCCCCATCCACTCTTCCAACGTGAAAAACGCGTATGCTTCTTCTTGATTGCTTGCTTTGTTCCATAATTTTTCTTTTACTTCGATTTACTTTAATTTTCCTCATTATTATATGAATGTATGTATTTTTAAAAGGTTTGGAAAAAAAGATTTGAAAAAGAAGAATTGAAAAAGAAAAGGATTAAAATAAGAACTGAAAATGGAAGAGAAGATCTAGATTTGAAAAGAAAGAAGAAAGTTTGAAATAGAAGAAAATTTAAAGAAGAAGAATATTTGAAGAGGAAGGAAAAATTAAAATGAGAGATAATACGGAGATTTGAAGAAGAAAAAAAGAAAAGGAAAAAGAAGAAGAAGATTAGAATGGAGGCTGTGGTTTCATTTGCGTCATATCTTATTTATAAGGTTAGAGTTAGGTTTAGGGTCAAAGAGATTTGAAAAGAGATACCGCTATTAATTAGAAATAAATGAAATGACGTTTCAGAAAATGAAGTTGGAAAATGAATGGAAAGAAATAAAGTAAATATGAACAAACTTTTAGAATTCTAGTTTCAAAACAATCGTTTACTTAATAAATTTTGTTAACCCTAAACATACCGAAATTAACATCTTTGAAAGATTTAATTAACACACAATAAATGAAAATAAATTCTCCACCCAAATTTGTGTCATAAATTAAAAGAATATGCAGCATTAAGAAATCTTCATTTCTCCCTCTTTATGATTAGATTGGAAATTAAACAACATGTTAACATTTCGATTGAATGTTTTACAAGGAATGCATTAACATACATTCCAAAATATGATAGCATAAACAAAGTAATATAAACAGGTGTACAATATATATATACGTCTTTATCGCCACTTATAGTTTACATTCAAAAATAAAAGGTATGAAAATAATCCACATAAGGAAGCGATGAGTGTAAGAGTAAATTTGAAAAATGAAGATGGAAAGGTAAGTTATGTTGCAATAAAATCTAATAAAGTCTAATTGGAAAGGAAATAGTCAAGTGTAAATCTATTTACCCCCTTTATCATCTCCTATTAATATTTAATTTAACAACGTATGAGATTTCAATATAAACTAGCATTAAATTTTGATCTAAAACATAAGTTTGACTTTAGGTATAAATATATATGTAGTAAACTAGTATTAAATTTTGTTTAACGCAAAACGCGCATTTTTTTGTTAAATCTATTAATTGCAATCACTGTTTCTTTCCTTTTAATTGAAACATTTGAACTACATTAATTGCAATCACTTATAAAGTTAAATTTTAAAACAGACAACTAAAATGCATGAAAAAAATAGAAAAATTGTTTATAAACAAGAGTAATAAATAAATTACTGAAATATATTATTTTCCTATTCTTGTAATCAATCTGTAAGCTAAAACACGGTTCAAATAAACATATATTTCTTTTTTTAAAATCAATCATTCTATTCTATATTTTAGTGAAATTAGACCTACATTCATAAATGAAACATTCATTTATTTGATGTAAATGTTCTTTTTATTAAATCAAACTTTCCTTATTTTCACAAAACATAAGCTGCTATTAATTACACCTATTAATTTACAATTAGTATTCTCTCTCCTATTAATTAGAAATTTTCAATTACATTCATTTCAGTTGATTAAGTTCCAAATTGGACTAAATGAATGTAATGAGAATTAAACAATTTTTCCTATCTAATAGTTACTTAAACATATTTACATTATTGGATACAAATAGTAATTACATATTTCTCACTAAATAATAGTTACTCATCTCTAAAATCAATCTTTCAGCTAATAAACATATGTTTACTCCTTTACTAAACTTATTCATTTTTATTCTTTTTGATTTACACTCCTACTATTAAATCAACAATACCTTATGAAATTATTAACATAGGTTTCTATCTTTTTACTTCATAAATCATTGGCTTGTAAATAAATTTTACATTTCTATACCTTTTATCATGTTGACACTACAATTATTGTCTTATTCCATATTAATGTAAAATTTATTTACGTTCAATTGCAATATCCATTTATCATAATATAAACTACAATAAATTGATCAAACATGATTTCCATTTTTTATTCAAATCAATAGTCATATTATAATTAAAATTTTCATTGGTTACGTCCTATTGATTTATCATTTTTCGATTACCCATTTAATCTACATTAGTTGCATAAATTAAGTAAAACAAATTTTATGAACTAAATAAATATGTAACTTATAACCATTGTTACCCTTAACTACACTTAAAAGTTCTTTAATTATAACAAATGTTCAAATCATCTATATAATTCTAATTTCATCTTTTATTTGTGTTAACTATTTTATTTCCATTATGCTGAGATTTAGTCACTTATACACACTTAATATTCCAACTCATTTATTTATATTGGTTTCAAATTTTTTTATAAAATCAATTGCCATTTAGGCATATAATTAATGTTTCTGTTGATTTTACATTCAAAAAATTTCAGTTATTATCTTAACTTACATAAGATAATGTTTAATTGCATTTAATTACTATTGATTAAATATATTGGTAACGAACAACAGTTGTCACCATTATACATTTTATAACATTTGTAAATTTATTCTTTACCTTTTACATCCCACTATAATCAATGCACACATTAATACAACACATATTATAATCTCTTATACAATATTGATCTTATTCAATTACCCTTAACTATCTATTTTATACAATAATTAAATGTTTACATTTGTTACTTATTAAATTTTTTTTAACCAAGCATAGCATGTTTAAATACAATAAATTGGAATTTCATTAAGATTGTTGATAATTAACTTGTATTAATATTGTTTCGCTTTAATTTAGTTATTATTCCATTATTAAATTACAACATTTTATTTCTTTCAATATTAACTCATAAAATATTATTAAATTAACAAAATTTAAATATCGAAAATTTATGGGTCGTTACACTCTCCCCTACTCAAAACTTTTCGTCCCCGAAATGGAAAAAGAAGGGAGAAGAAAGAATAAATAAACAATACGCCTTGTTCAAAATATTAACTTATAAACAAATAATTTACAAATTTTATTACTTTAAACAAAATATATCCATTCTATACCCATTAAATCTTTTATACTTAAATAAATAAAGTTTGGTAATCATTTTAAAAAAAAATTCTAAGTCCAAAATTTACGAAAAATTCGGCAAAGTCTCCTTTGTACGGAGAGGCTTGGGAGAAAATATAATATCAATATAACAAATATTTTCAAAATAATATATATCCCAACACGGGAAACAATATAATAGCGCTACAAACTGTAATCCGAAAACGTACCTATTTTTCGGGCAATTTACGCTTAATTATGAAACCAAAAGCAATAGCAATTGCTTCCATAGCCTGTATTTAACTTATATAATCCAAAAGGTTAACAATTATATAAAATGAAATATTTAAAGTTGTTTCAAATAATCAACAAACAAATCAATCAACCATCACTTGCAACAAGCATACGACCATCACAAAAAAATCAACAACGCATCAATCATTCATTCATATCAAACAAAACAAATAGTTATTCGGGCTCAAAACTTTAAATTGTACGGAAAGAAAAACAAACTACTAAGCATACCCTTCACTCAACAGTCTTAGGTGAAACTAAATAGATTATTCATACCTTCCAAACAGATTTTAAAGTATCCTTGCCCAAACTACTATAATCCAAACGAACAAAAATCTCAACCAATAGATTAAGTTTATTCTTATTAATTCCATTCATATTTTTGTTGTTTGATTTCTTTTTCATTCATATAATGGTTTATCCTTTTATTTTACATTTTATTTCTTACAGTTTTCATTTATCCATATATGCAAGTTTCTTTTATTTGCATTACATTCATTTATTTATTTCTTAATTTCACTTATTTAAAGTATTCATCTTTCTACTTATTTTTAATATAAATAACTTTATCATATACTTAAGTCTATAATTACTTACTTACAACATTTATCTCTATCATATTTTATTATAGTAAGATCTTCATCATAACTTAAGTCTATACAATAACAACATCAATCCTTATTTTTTAAAGAATTTTATTGAATACTCCATTACTTCAAATTTATTACTTGTATAATATTCTGTTTAAATTTCTTATAACATTTTAACTTTTTATAGATGGTAAGTTATATATATGTTTTTAAGAAATGCAAATGAAACTTGTACAAGATTTACCTCATCTTTTAATTTAAATTAAATGTTCAATAATTACATCTTTGGTTCATAAATTACAATTTCAACTTTCTTTAAACTTTATTTATAACTTAGCATTTATCTCTTATTTCAATTAAAGGTTCCAATTTATAAATTAGTTACAACCCATTTCCTACAAAAAATTAAAACTATTGATTAAGGGAAACTGAAGAACTAAATAACGGGTTAAATTTTAAATCATTTTAAAATAATAGATAAATATATACTTACAACTTATCTATATCCAAGTATATTTAAAGAAATTTAAAATTCACTTTTGTTTATCAAAATAAATCTGTAGTAAAACTACTACAATGGCCTTCCCACTTCGAAACTCGAAAATGAATGTCGATGATGCGTGCACTCATCACCAAAATTATTTTCCAGCGACAGAGAGGGGAGTACAACTTTTTTCTTTCCAGAATTTCTTTAAAACCATACTTTCAAATTATATTGAAATATTTATATTAGAAAATATTTCTAAATACTATTATTATATTTTAAAATCCTTTGAAACTAATTTTTCAAAATCCTGGACTTAAGTTCTAAAATTTCCAAATTTTATTTATTTTATTTTTCAATCTTATTTCTATTATTATTTATACATTTTATTACCTAAGAATCAATCTATTGCAGCCAAATATAGATATCATTTGAATTTTTTTATTTTATATATAGAAAATATAATAGGCAAAATTATTTCATTCGCCTATATAAAACAAATATTATGTCGGTCTGTCCTATTAAGTGTTTAGAAATCCCTATTGATGTCATAACGTCCCATGCAACAACCAGAATTTATAAATACAAAGCGGAACAGATTAACACAATATTAAAACCTTTTTATAACAATAACAAATACGCTCTCTCATATATATAGGCTCAACGACTCCCATAGGGTATTACTACCCCACTAACAAAGAGTCAAACCCCACAAAGCCAAGGTTTATCGCTAAACCAAAACTCTGATACCAGATGTAACGTCCCGCCTTTTTGCACACTTTAAATCGACACACGTGCCAATTCAAACCATACGAAATGGCGGTTTGATATGGGGTAAATAAGAAAAGTAGAGAAGAAATAAAATAAACAAAATCTCACGGCGGAAGGATAAAATATAATAATCAATATATAGTTTATAAAACTGTTTACAAAACATTTGCTTCTTCTTTATACAATAAATATCAGAGTTCACATACCAATAAATATCAATGCAGTCGAATTAAATAGTGTAGTGGAATAATATAGTAGATAGAAATACTACAAATCTTCGTCTTCGTCCTCCAGAACTAAAGTCTTCGATCCTGAAATGCTCAGACTGACCCGAGCGAATTTGAAAAGACAAAAACACTCGAGTCAGAACTAAAAGATCTTATATGAGTTAAATTAACAGAAATAAATATGAGCGTAGTAACTCAAGAGATTCTCGGGATTTACATCTCCTAAGGATCCGTTAAACTATTTACTATGTAGTATATTGCGCTATTATAATAGTGTCTAATTGTAAAATAAACTTACTTTTTTATAGCATTAAGGGGTTACCCATATAGCCATTTACACAAATAATGCCAATAGTCTGTACAGATCGTAATACCTCCTGATCGGGAGGCTACTAGAGGATACTCCATAGGTACGACACAAATAGAAACTCGTACAAGGCGCGATAGGGTAGGTGACACGGCACAACTAGTCAATGCCAGGGTAAATATACCAATTACGCTTCCGGGTCGGTGGTAATGCGTAGCGCGCAGCTACCGCCCACCTCGAGCCACACCCCCAAATAAAATCAAAAGTGGCCACCGAATCAATCCAAAAGTCAAAGTATAATATCGAAGGAATGTGTCCGATCAAAGTTGCTACCTTATTAACCCGTCGATCGCTCCTGTTTTAGCCACCTTATGCCAACTCACGGGAGTCGGGTGCACGTATTTACCTTAAAGGAAACACCGCCACCATCCTACTTCATTCTGGAATCTCCACCTCGTACATGGTTGTTTAAGTGGTTTTGGGGGTTGGCAGAGAGTATGACAACTTCCGATCCAGATCTCTTCAAAAACCAAACGTTATTATAGCCTCGCGGTCATTTAAAAAGTTTATACTTTGAAACCAAAAAATAATTATTCATTTCAAAACCCATAAATACTATATCATTTCCATTTCCAAAACAACTCATTTTGGTATTATTTTTACGAAAACCCAAATCAATAATATCATTTTTATTTCAAATATATTTCTTTTCCAAAATCATACTGCTTTAAAATTTATATTATCTGGAAACCAAACATTTAAATTATAACTTTCAAAACATAATACTTCGAAACTCACAGCTTTAAAACCATAACTTCTAAAACTTAAATAGTTTGGATATTCAACGGTATATAGAATAAAATAGTTTATTTCATATTACTTTATAAAATAAATAATTTTCATGGCTTTACAAATTTATTCATTTAAAATTTAGTCTAAATCCATAAATTTTAAATTCACTTTCAGTTAAATAAACCACTTCAATTTCGACTTTGAGTTTATAACAATTTCAAAACTTAAGGTTGGAAATTCAATTCAAAAATTCATTGTCCTATTAATTAGTTTTGAAATATTCAGAAAATAAATCCATAAAATAAAAGTCAAAATTTCTAACAATTAAACATTTCCTTCAATTTATTTATACTAGAAATATTCATTTAATTTATCTTGAATAAAAATCCAGTTATCAATGTCATACCTTTAAAATTTCCAAGTTTAAATAAGTTACATCACTTATAGAGTTTAATTTTTAAATACGCTTAATTCCAGTTTAATTTTTTTACCTTCCAATCTAGATTGATTTAAATCATTAAACTCCATTATTCAACTTATTTAGTTTATTTAACAAATTATACATATCTTAAATTTAATAATTTAACAATATATGTATATATAAAATAAGATTTTTAAAATATTAAAATTAAATATTTATTAAACCGTATCTTATCCAAACCATAGAAAATCATTTAAAAAATATTATATATATATATATATATATATATATATATACCGCGGTGCCCGTATATCATTTTCTATCCTATGGTCAAGTGATACGGATGTTTATCATTTCAATCTGCAATTTAAAAATAAAAATGCGGTTGTATATCCTTTCAAACCGCAATCCCGAATGAAATGAAAATGCACAATAACTTGCAGATTTTAAAATATAGTACACATCATCCATTCACCAAACATCAATCACCAACCATTAATTATAATCATCATCCAATTTAACAAACATCAATATAGAGCATATATAATATAATAGGGAATAAATAAGAGGTATTAACTAACAGTTTATATTCAGTAATAAATTTAATAACTGTTTAATTAGCAGGTTATATGCAAATAAATAAATTCTAACCGTCAATTTATATGCAATAATAAAAATTAATTAACAGTTAAATTAAATAAATGCGATTTAACTGAGATGATGAATAAAACATGCCAAACAGTCATAAATAAATTTCTACTCATATCTTAAGTCAATTTACCAAACATAAGAAATTTTAGAAGTTGTGAGTGGGTTAAAGCACACAGCTTTTGAATTTAAATTGAATTTAAATCCAATTTAAACCCAAAAATTTGACCGTCTCCAAATTCGCCCAAACCCACGTCACAGTGTCAGGGATCTCAACACGAACCTAGCGTAGAAAACCACGTGTGAAACGGTGTTCGTATGTATGAGTTATGATTATTAGAACTAATTGAAATCGAGATTTGCAAAAATAAATTAAACAAAAATAAAATACCATGCCCCATCCACTCTTCCCACGTGAAAAACGCGCATGCTTCTTCTTGAGTGCTTGCTTTGTTCCATAAGTTTTTCTTTTATTTCGATTTACTTTAATTTTCCTCCAACTATATGAATGTATGTATTTTCAAAAGGTTTGGAAAAAAAAGATTTGAAAAAGAAGAATTGAAAAAGAAAAGGATTAAAATAAGAACTGAAAATGGAAGGGAAGATCTAGATTTGAAAAGAAAGAAGAAAGTTTGAAATAGAAGAAAATTTGAAGAAGAAGAATATTTGAAGAGGAAGGAAAAATTAAAATGAGAGATAATACGGAGATTTGAATAAGAAAAAAAGAGAAGGGAAAAGAAGAAGAAGATTAGAATGGAGGCTGTGGTTTCATTTGCATCATATCTTATTTATAAGGTTAGAATTAGGTTTAGGGTCAAAGAGATTTGAAAAGAGAGACCTCTATTAATTAAAAATAAATGAAATGACGTTTCAGAAAATGAAGTTGGAAAATGAATGGAAAGAAATAAAGTAAATATGAACAAACTTTTAGAATTCTAATTTCAAAACAATCGTTTACTTAATAAATTTTGTTAACCCTAAATATACCGAAATTAACATCTTTTAAAGATTTAATTAACACACAATAAATGAAAATAAATTCTCCACCCAAATTTGTGTCATAAATTAAAAGAATATGCAGCATTAAGAAATCTTCATATCTCCCTCTTTGTGATTAGATTGGAAATTAAACAACATGTTAACATTTCGATTGAATGTTTTACAAGGAATGCATTAACATACATTCCAAAATATGATAGCATAAACAAGGTAATATAAACAGGTGTATAATATATATGTACGTCTTTATCGCCACTTATAGTTTACATTCAAAAATAAAAGGTATGAAAATAATCCACATAAGGAGGCGATGAATGTAAAGTAAATTTGAAAAATGAAGATGGAAAGGTAAGTTATGTTGCAATAAAATCTAATAAAGTCTAATTGGAAAGGAAATAGTCAAGTGTAAATCTATTTTACCCCTTTTATCATCTCCTATTAATATTTAATTTAACAACATATGAGATTTCAATATAAACTTGCATTAAATTTTGATCTAAAACATAAGTTTGAATTTAGGTATAAATATATATGTAGTAAACTAGTATTAAATTTTGTTTAACGCAAAACGCGCATTTTTTTGTTAAATCTATTAATTGCAATCACCGTTTCTTTCCTTTTAATTGAAACATTTGAACTGCATTAATTGCATCACTTACAAAGTTAAATTTTAAAACAGACAACTAAAATGCATGAAAAAAAATAGAAAAATTGTTTATAAACAAGAGTAATAAATAACTTACTGAAACATATTATTTTCCTATTCTTGTAATCAATCTATAAGCTAAAACACTGTTCAAATAAATATATATTTCTTTTTTTAAACTCAATCATTCTATTCTATATTTTAGTGAAATTAGACCTACATTCATAAATGAAAATTCATTTATTTGATGTAAATGTTCTTTTTATTAAATCAAACTTTCCTTATTTTCACAAAACATAAGCTGCTATTAATTACACCTATTAATTTATAGTTAGTATTCTCTCTCCTATTAATTAGAAATTTTCAATTACATTCATTTCAGTTGATTAAGTTTCAAAATGGACTAAATGAATGTAATGAGAATTAAACAACTTTTCCTATCTAATAGTAACTTAAACATATTTACATTATTGGATACAAATAGTAATTACACATTTCTCACTAAATAATAGTTACTCATCTCTAAAATCAATCTTTCAGCTAATAAACATATGTTTACTCCTTTACTAAACTTATTCATTTTTATTCTTTTTGATTTATACTATTAAATCAACAATACCTTATGAAATTATTAACATAGGTTTCTATCTTTTTATTTCATAAATCATTGCCTTGTAAATAAATTTTACATTTCTATACCTTTTATTACGTTGACACTACAATTATTGTCTTATTCCATATTAATGAAAAATTTATTTACGTTCAATTGCAATATACATTTATCATAATATAAATTACAATAAATTGATCAAACATGATTTCCATTTTTTATTCAAATCAATAGTCATATTATGATTAAAATTTTCAATGGTTACATCCTATTGATTTAACATTCTTCGATTACCAATTTAATCTACATTAATTGCACAAATTAAGTAAAACAAATTTTATGAACTAAATAAATAGGTAACTTATAACGATTGTTACCCCTAACTTTTAATTACATTTAAAAGTTCATTAATTACATAAAATGTTCAAATCATCTATATAAATCTAATTTCATCTTTTATTTTTGTTAACTATTTTATTTCAATTATGCTGAGATTTAGTCACTTATACACACTTAATATTCCAATTCATTTATTTATATTGGTTTTAATTTTTTTTATATTTTTTTTATTAAATCAGTTTCCATTTAGGCATATAATTAACGTTTCTATTGATTTTACATTCAAAATTTTTTAGTTATTATCTTAACTTACATACGATAGTATTTAATTACATTTAATTGCTATTGATTAAATATATTGGTAACGAGCAATAGTTGTCACCATTATACATTTTATAACATTTGTAAATTTATTCTTCACCTTTTACATCCCACTATAATCAATGCACCCATTAATACAACACATATTATAATCCCTTATACAATGCTGATCATATTCAATTACCCTTAACTATCTATTTTATACAATAATTAAATGTTTACATTTGTTACTTATTAAATTTTTTTTAACCAAGAATAGCATGTTTAAATACAATGAATTGGAATTTCATTAAGATTGTCGATAATTAACTTGTATTAACATTGTTTCGCTTTAATTTAGTTATTATTCCATTATTAAATTACAACATTTTATTTCTTTCAATATTAACTCATAAAATATTATTAAATTAACAAAATTTAAATATCGAAAATTTATGGGTCGTTACAGTAAATCTTAAGGGTATAATAACAATTATTATATATTACCTAATTTATTGGTCAATCAATTTATTTGAAATAAAGTCCTCGTGAATGTTAAGTAATTTTAATATTGTTATGGAGGAAATGTTACTTAATGATTTTAATTTTATTAATGGAAGAGTGAATGAGAATTTACAGAGAACATAAATTATTATAAGTAAAAAGGAGTATATATTTAACAAATTTATGATAATTGGATAATGCAGTGTTATTGGAAATTAATTAGTGTTATATATGGGATTTATACCTAGGTGGGAAAGTAGTAAAATTATAAATGAAAGAAAGTGAGTAGGTGACCCTTTATTTAGGTTATTTATTCATTTAGTATGTTAAATAAAAATTTGGGAATTAGATCTCAATTAAGGGAAATTAAGTTGTACGTTAATTTGAAATAAAATCTATTAAATATTACATTTATAGGGAATGTAGTACGAATGGTTAGTGTAACGTCCCGCCTTTTCGCGTGATTTAAATCGACACACGTGCCAATTCAAACCATACGAAAGTGCGGATTGTTATGGGTAAATAAGAAAAACGAGAAAGAAATAAAACAAAACAGAATCTCGCAGCGGAAGGATAAAATATGATAATCAAATACACAGTTTATAAAGTTGTTTAAAATATTCGATTATACTTATACAACATACATCAGAGTTACACATACCATATAACAATGTAGCGAAAAAATATGAGTGTAGTGGAGCCATATAGTATATAATAACAATAAAATCTCCGTCTTCGTCCTCCAGAAATAAAATCTTCAAATCCTGAAACGCTCGGACTGACCCGAGCGAATTGAAAAGACAAAACACTAGAGTCAGAACTAAAAGATCTTATGTAAGTTAAATTAACTGAAATAAATATGAGTGCAGTAACTCAAGAGATGCTCGGGATTTTCATCTCCTAAGGATCCGTTAAACTATTTACTATATAGTATATTGCTCTATTATAATAGTGTCTATTTGTAAAATAAACTTACTTTTTAATAGCGTTAAGGGGTTACCCATATAGCCCTTAGCACAAATAATGCCAATAGTCTATACAGTACCGTAATACCTCCTGATCGGGAGGCTACCAGAGGATACTCCATAGGTAAGACATAAATAGAAACTCATAGTAAAGGCTCGGTATGGTAGGTGACATGGCACAACAAGGCGATGCCAGAGTAGATATACCAATTACGCATCCGGGCTGGTGGAAATGCGCAGCGCGCAGCTACCGCCCACCTTGAACAAACTCCCCCAAAATCAAAAAATAAAGGTGGCCACCGATCAATCCAAAGTCAAAGTATAGTATCGAAGAGGAGTGTCCGATCAGAGAAATGACCTCATTGGCCCGAGAATCGCTCATGTTTTAGCCACCTTATGCCAACTCATGGGAGTCGGGTCCATGTATTTACCTCAAAGGAAACGCCGCCACCATCCTACTTCATTCTGGAATCTCCACCGCGTACACGGTTGTTAAAGTGGTTTTCGGAGTTGGCAGAGAGTATGACAACTTCTGATCCCGGTCTCTTCGACAACCAAATGTTATTATAACATCGCAGTCATTTAAAAATAATTATACTTTCAAAACCAGAATATAATTATGCATTTCAAAACCCATAAATATGATATCATTTCATTTTAAAAACCCAAATAAATATGATATCATTTTATTTCAAATATATTTCTTTTCTAAAATCATGTCGCTTTTAAGATTTATAATACTTCAAAACCAAATATTTGAAATTTAACTTTCAACATAATACTTTGAAATCCATAGCTTTAAAGCCATAACTTGCAAAACTTAAATGGTTTGGATATTCAACAGTATATACAAAATAAAACAGTTGAATTTAAAATTTCTTTATAAAGTAAATAATTTCCACGCCTTTACAATTTTATTTACTTTAAATTTAGTCTAATCCTGTAACCTTTAGATTCACTTTCAGTTTGAATAATAACACTTCGATTTCAATATTTTCAAACTTTGAGTATTTAATTACTTTCAAAACTAAGGTTGGAAATTCTATTCAACGATTTATTGTCCTATTATTTAGTTTGAAATATTCACATAATAAATCCATAAATAAAACTCAAATTCCTAACAATTAAATATTTCATTCAATTTATTTATACTAGAAATATTCATTTAATTTAAATTAAATAAAAATCCAGTTATAAATATCATACCCTTAAAATTCCATGTTTAATAAGTTTACACCAACTTGTGGAGTTTAATTTTTAAATAAGCTCAACTCCAAATAAATTTTCAATTTATTTTCCAATCTTAATTGCTTTGAACCATTTAAACTCTCTCTCTCTCTCTATATATATATATATATATATATATATATATATATATATATATATATATGTAGACACACACACACACACAATATCTTAAACCCGTAGTTAATCATATAATATAAATTATCAAACTCAATTATTCAACTTATTTATTTTCATTTAACAAATTCATACATAGCTTAAATTCAATAATTTGACTATATATATGTATATATAAAATAAGATTTTATATAAGGTCCAAACTTAATATCTAGTAAACCGTATCTTATCCAAACCATAGAAATCATTTCAAAATAATTTATATACATATACCGCGGTGCCTGTATATAATTTTCTATCCTATCGTCAAGTGATACAGATATTTATCATTTTAATCCGCAATTTAAAAATAAAACATGCGGTTGTATATCATTTCAAACCGCAATCCCGAATGAAATGAAAATGCATAATAACTTACAGTTTATAAAATATAGAACACATCATCCATTCACCCAATATCAATCATCAACCAATTTATTTCAGTCATCATCAATTTAAACAAACATCAATAGAGCATATAAAATATAAAGGTATCAACAAATAGTTTATATTCAAACAAATAAATAAATAAATAAATAAATAACTGTTTAACTAGCAGTTTATATGCAAAATAAATAAATTTTAACGGTCAATTTATGCAATAATGAAATTAATTAACACTTAAGTTAAATGAATGCGATTTAACTGAGATGATGAATAAAATATGCAAAAAAGTCATAAATAAATTTCTACTCATATCTTAGATCACTTTAACAAACATAAGAAAACTTAGAAGTTGTGAGTGGGTTAAAACACTCACCTTTTGAATTTAAATCGAATTTAAATCCGATTTAAACCCAAAAATTTGACAGTCTCCAAATCCGTCCAAACCATCTTAAAAGTGTCTGGAATTTCGATACGAACATAACGGAGAAAACCGCGCGTCAATCCGAGCTCGTATGCAAAAGTTATTCGAGTTAAAAGATTTAAATTTTAATATAACATAACTAATTAATACATAAAAAAAATAACGTACCATCCTCATCTTCCTTATCCACGAACCTACTAACCCATCACGCCCGCACCATGTGACGCCCCACCTCTATGCTCACAATAACAAAGAGTATTAAAAGAAATACTGTCTGTTATTATGAAGAATAAGGCTGGATAGGTACGGCCATCCGTAGTTAGGCCTTACACTAGTATTGGTTATCTCGATAGGAGTGGTATATATTTTTATTTTTCATCTCTTATTTATTTACTTCCATCAACATATCCAATTCCAGTATAAAACGAACTACGATGGTTCATAATAGTTTAGGACAATAGATATAATAATAACACAGATAATATAAGTGCGGAACACAGATAAAACAAAAATGTCTCATATATATAATAACTGATGTCAGTTACAATACATGTGATACAATACATATGGTACAACTACAACTGTCGACTCGGGAAGTTATATACACAAGTACATTATCGTGAATAATATACAAGAATATACAACATCCTATACAGTGACAACATCTACTCAAATGATATAAAGAAACTTCATAGCTCTCGGTCTGACCCGAGTATTACATTCAAAAGAAAACAATACACGGGTCAGTCTAATTCAAACTCAGTTACTAATGCGTAGAAGCAATAATAATTAAATAATCAAATAGACGACAGTCATCAAAAATCCCGTCTATCCAAACCTTCAAGAAGAGAATCAGATTACGGTAGATATAACACGTAATAGTGTTAAACAACAAATCAACAAATTCAAATTATTGAATTGGACACACGAAACAATTCAAACAATTGAAACATCAATTAAAAGGTCAACACGGGTAGGGCTGCGGTACACGCATGCGTGTACTGCCTCGCCACTACAGTATATGGAATATGCAAAAGATCAATAAATCAAAGAAAAATAAAATAACATAAAACCATACCGTGTGGCTGTAGTTCACGCTAGCGTGCACTGCCTTGCCACTACAGTGATGATGTACACAAAAGATCAACGAACCAAAATCAATGAAGATTCAAATATCAATGTCGTGGACTCAATGGTCAAAGTAGACAGAAATGGACACTGTGCACGCATGTACACAATGAAAATTCACAAACGAACACAAGGTCAAACCCGAATACCGGATTCAACTCAAGTGAAATTTAGATAACAAATCCAAATAAAATCGAGTGGTCAAGACAGCTAATTCATATGCAAACTGCCTCAACACAACTGAACAGCAATCAACTCGAATGACCAAGTGCGCATGAATACAGTGGTTAGTGCAATACAAAACAACAAGGGCCAAATAGTAACAACCCCAAACATACAAGGCCAAACCGCAACAAAAACTGTAGCCACCACAAGATCACCAGGGTAAACTACAAACAAGAAACTACAACAACAAGCTCAAAACAACACAAAAGTTCTCAAATTTCAACATGGCAGTAAGCATCAGTGCACAAGGGCCATGACGCATACATGTACATGAACCAGCAGAAGCAATTGAAATGCAACAGTGGAACAACAAGGTACAAAGGGCATACCCCACAATGCAATGAAATCATCAAAGACCAAATCACAGCCGAGGTGATTAATTGCAGTACAACGAAAATAAATGCATCAATGCACATGAGAATTGACTCGGTGCATATGGAAAATAAAATGCATCAGTGCACATGAGAATTGACTCAGTGCAATACCAATAAAATCACAACACTAGCACATGACAAAGACAGAGCTCGAAGTCAAGGCATAAGAAGGCCAGCAACCATCAAGATTCAAAATCAGTAATACAATAAAGCCCAAAATCAAGTTCAATTCCAAAAGGAAAAAGCAGCAGTATGCAAGTAGAGACCAGTAAGGCAAAGACTCGAGCATCAGATCACAAGTCAAAGCCATACACAAGTACAACATAAATCAGACTATCAAAGAATGCACAATGAAGTAAAGACTACACAATATATCATGTACACAAAGAGAACCACATAGACCACATAAGTTGACAATGCAAACAGTGGACAACAAAAAGACTTCAAACCAGTGTACCAATGGATATCCGACTCGAGTAAAACAACTGAATTTAACACAAAGACCTCAAGTATAAACTGAACAGAGGAAATGCACTGCAAATCAAAAAGCACCTGTCCAGATATGGATCAACAAGTTTCGACCAAGAAAATACCCATCATATATGCAATGACTACAGTGAACAAAAGATCAAAGGAAACAGTAATGTACTGAACAAAGTGAATGCACAATGCAAATGAACTCGACCAGTGAACCATGCTATACAATAAAAAAATCAGTGTAACCTGATTTGCAAATTGACAATGCTACGAACAACTCAAAAATACAACAATGCGAACTGCAAATGCAATCCAGACCAGTTCAGGTATGAACATACTCAAAGCTCAACTACCAATGTACTGTAATTAAACAACATGACCCTACAAATCAAATAAGCAAACTAGTTCAGGTAGTACAAGTATGGCTAACGAGGAATACCAGAAATCGAACCAAGTCAATGATACAAGAACGAGAACGAAATCAACATCAAAATCCAAACAAACCGAATAATCACGAAATCTCAAACTGAAAATCGATAAAGTTTGAATTAATATGAGTGATGCTTAAATCACTCACCTTTTTCACGAATCGAAGCAGCCGCAAGCAGAGAAGCATCGATCAACGAAGCAAGGCATCACGAAGTCGATCGAAGAAAATGAGCGAAGTTCGAACTCTTGCAGCCATTATCTTTGATTTCTATGCCTTAATTTTTGAAAGGGGGACGAACGAGAAGGACGGGCAGGCAGCCGCAATTTTCGTTTGCTTGTTTTATTTCAGGGTTTGTCGACGAATGGAAAATGAAAAAGAGGAACGGGTTTTGAATATATCACGGCATCACAACAAAGAAACATGGTCTATAATAAATTCTAAAGCTCGCATAACCGGTTGACCAGTATTTAAAGAATTTCAAACCGATTACAAACTTTTAACAGCAATTAGATGATACACAAATCGTCTAATGACGATAATAGATTAACAACAAAACCCCGGGTTGTTACAGACTCCCCTCCTTATAAAAATTGCGTCCCCGCAATTTTCATAATTAAGGTCGTCACTAACAATTATTTTTCTAACATAAACTGGTTAAGCTAGGAAAATAAAGGTAGAGAATTCAAACGCCAAAGAAATCTTTTAATTTCATAAAAGAAATCCACAAATTCTCAACAAAATCTAATTATCAATAGATAATCAGAACACATAAATCACAAAACAGCAATATCTAATTATCGATACGATAATTAGAAAACAGCAAAATCTAATTATCAACAAAGATAATTAGAAAACCCAATTCAAAAATCGCAAAACCGCAAATATCTAGTTACCAAAACGGTAATCAGAAATCAAAAAAGGTCTAAGTATCAAAAACGATAATCAGAAGTCAACAAATATCTAACTATCAAAAACGATAATCAGAAACAACAAATATTCGATTGTCAAAAACGATAATCAAAATCAACAAATATCCGATTATCAAAACCGATAATCAGAAACAACAAATATTCGATTGTCAAAAATGATAATCAAAATCAACAAATATCCGATTATCAAAAATGATAATCAGAAACAACAAATATCCGATTATCAAAAACGATAATCAGAATCAACAAATATCCGATTATTAAAAACGATAATCAAAATCAACAAATAATCGATTATCAAAAACAATAATCAGAAACAACAAATATGCGATTATCAAAAACGATAATCAGAATCAACAAATATCCGATTATCAAAAACGATAATGGAAATCAACAAATATCCGATTATCAAAAACGATAATCAGAATCAACAAATATCCGATTATCAAAAACGATAATCGAAATCAACAATATCCGATTATCAAAAACGATAATCAGAAACAACAAATATCCGATTATCAAAAACGATAATCAGAATCAACAAATATCCGATTATCAAAAACGATAATCAGAAACAACAAATATTCGATTATCAAAAACGATAATCAAAATCAACAAATATCCAATTATCAAAAAGGATAATCAGAAACAACAAATATCCGATTATCAAAAACGATAATCGGAAACAACAAATATCCGATTATCAAAAACGATAATCGGAAACAACAAATATCCGATTATCAAAAACGATAATCGAAAACAACAAATATCCGATTATCAAAAACGATAATCAGAAACAACAAATATTCGATTGTCAAAAACGATAGTCAAAATCAACAAATATCCGATTATCAAAAACGATAATCAGAAACAACAAATATTCGATTATCAAAAACGATAATCCAAATCAACAAATATCCGATTATCAAAAACGATAATCAGAAACAACAAATATCTGATTATCAAAAACGATAATCAGAATCAACAAATATTCATTGTCAAAAACGATAATCAAAATCAACAAATATCCAATGATCAAAAACGATAATCAGAAACAACAAATATCCGATTATCAAAAACGATAATCAGAAACAACAAATATTCGATTATCAAAAACGATAATCAAAATCAACAAATATCCAATTACCTGAAGATAATTGGAAACAACAAATATCTAGAAATCAATTAAGATAATCTAGAAAATCAACATAAAAGGTGGATCCACCCCATCAAATGGCGATTTTTAGCTACGCCGCACGTGCATCAACAAATGGCCGAAGCCTACCAAGTACCCAACATAATTTTGGCGCCCAACAAATGACCCGGAGGTCCAACAAATGACCCGAAGGTCTGGTACTGCTATTGACCCGAAGGTCCAACAAATGACCCGGAGGTCCAACAAAGTGGCTCGAAAGCACACGAAAATCCTCAAAACAGCAAATATTTCAATTAACGAGTCCGGAATTAACCAAAATAGCAAACGCACATGTCCCATAACCACGAGTTTTACTAAATCGTTTAATTCTCTTCATCGTTTCCTTGAAAGTGCAAAATTGTGTATTTCAAAAATAACATTTCACATTCTTTAAACGGACAAGTCTGGAATTAAGCAAATTAGTAAAAGAAAGGGGTCATACTCCTCCATTTTGCTGAAACGTTTAAATCGCTTTCTCATTCTTTTGAAAACGAAAACTGAAAAACTTCTGAAAACGATTTCATTTATTTTATAAAAGTAATAATTTACATTCTCAAACGAACAAGTCCAGAATTAAGTGAATCAGTAAAAGAAAGGGGTCATAGTCCTCGATTTTGCTGAAACGTTTAAATCGCTTTCTCATTCTTTTGAAAACGTAAACTATAAAAAATTTGAAAACAATTTTTTATTTTTAAAACGATTTGCAAATCCATGATAAAAACAGCAACATTAGTGACAATTTCGACAAGCAAATTGCACTTTCCAAAACACCGTAGAAACGAATCTCAAATTTAGCATTACGGGATAACCGCTTAAAAATCCACTTTAAAAATTGACGGTTACTGAACTCAAAGCGAAAGTAAATTTTAAACGTCGAAATCTCATCAAAATAATTCGCATCGAATTATAATACCAGTGAATTTTCATTCATTAAAAATGTCAATAAAACACCGGGCTTCAAAAGTTTAGCATTGGTGTAAAAATCCCGTTATAAAAATAACGCCAACAAAATACGTTTAAAACCAAACATCGGTTCAACGTAAAAATAATGCAGTAACGTGCAACATAAATTTGCACGTATATCGCAAAATGAACAGAGAAATCATTCGAATATATCATCAATGAAAATAATTCAAAACAGCAAAAATCTCAACAAATTCACATAACTGCGATCGCTTCGGACCCTCAATCGGGTTCGAAATTTTCAAAGAAAACAAATTAAACACAGCCATGTCAATAACAAATGAAATTTATTTCAATTTCATATTTTGATTTTGAAACCAAAAGGGATATCAGCTGTACTGAGCAAAGACAGTCTCACTGTTTCCGCCGCGCTTTCTGATAAACAGAACACAAATCAATCAATCATCAGAACACAACTTCACTTTTATTTTTAAATAAGAAAAAATAAATATTTCATCATAATTTCAAAACTTTAGTTTTGACTCAAAGCACAAATAAAACATCGACTAATAGTTGTAACACATGTTCCTTCTAAGTTATGTTTTATATTATGTCCATAAACCCCAAGCTCTGATACCAACTGTGACGCCCCACCTCTATGCTCACAATAACAAAGAGTATTAAAAGAAATACTGTCCGTTATTACGAAGAATAAGGCTGGATAGGAGCGGCCATCCGTAGTTAGGTCTTACACTAGTATTGGTTATCTCGATAGAAGTGGTATATATTTTTATTTTTCATCTCTTATTTATTTACTCCCATCAACATGTCCAATTCCAGTATAAAACGAACTACGATGGTTCATAATAGTTTAGGACAATAGATATAACAATAACACAAATAATATAAGTGCGGAACACAGATAAAACAAAATTTTCTCATATATATAATAACTGATGTCAGTTACAATACATGTGATACAATACATATGATACAACTACAGCTGTCGACTCAGGAAGTTATATACACAAGTACATTATCGTGAATAATATACATGAATATACAACATCCTATACAGTGACAACATCTACTCCAAATGATATAAAGAAACTTCATAGCTCTAGCAACAACCCAAAGCAAGATATCTACAACCTGTAATAACTCGGTCTGACCCGAGCATTACATTCAAAAGAAAACAATACACAGGTCAGTCTAATTCAAACTCAGTTATTAATGCGCAGAAGCAATAATAATTAAATAATCAAATAGTGACAGTCACCAAAAATCCCGTCTATCCAACCCTTCAAGAAGAGAATCGGATAACGGTAGATATAACACGTAATAGTGTTAAACAACAAATCAACAAATTCAAATTACTGAATTGGACACACGAAACAATTCAAACAATTGAAACATCAATTAAAAGGTCAACACGGGTAGGGCTGCAGTACATGCACGTGTGTACTGCCTCGCCACTACAGCATATGGAATATGCAAAAGATCAATAAATCAAAGCAAACTAAAATAACATAAAACCATACCGTGTGGCTGCAGTTCACGCTTGCATGCACTGCCTTGCCACTACAGTAATGATGTACACAAAAGATCAACGAACCAAAATCAATGAAGATTCAAATATCAATGGCACGGACTCAATGGTCAAAGTAGAAAGACATGGACACTGTGCACGTATGTACACAATGAAAATTCACAAACGAACACAAGGTCAAACTCGAATACCGGATTCAACTCAAGTGAAATTTGAATAACAAATCCAAATAAAATCAAGTGGTCAAGACAGCTAATTCATATGCAAACTGCCTCAACGCAACTGAACAACAATCAACTCGAATGACCAAGTGCACATGAATACAGTGGTCAGTGCAATACAAAACAACAAGGGCCAAATAGTAACAACCCCAAACATACAAGGGCAAACCGCAACAAAAACTGCAGCCACCACAAGATCACCAGGGTAAATTACAAACAAGAAACTACAACAACAAGCTCAAAACAACACAAAAGTTCTCAAAATTCAATATGGCAGTAAGCATTAGTGCACAAGGGCCATGACCCATACATATACATGAACCAGCAGAAGTAATTGAAATGCAACAGTGGAACAACAAGGTACAAAGGGCATACCCCACAATGCAATGAAATCATCAAAGACCAAATCACAGCCGAGGTGATCAATTGTAGCACAACGGAAATAAATGCATCAATGCACATGAGAATTGACTCAGTGCATATGGAAAATAAAATGCATCAGTGCACATGAGAATTGACTCAGTGCAATACCAATAAAATCACAACACTGGCACATGACAAAGACAGAGCTCGAAGTCAAGGCATAAGCAAGCCAGCAACCATCAAGATTCAAAATCAGTAATACAATAAAGCCCAAAATCAAGTTCAATTCCAAAAGGAAAAAGCAGCAGTATGCAAGTAGAGACCAGCAAGGCAAAGACTCGAGCATCAGATTGCAAGTCAAAGCCATACACAAGTACAACATAAATCAGACTATCAAAGAATGCACAATGAAGTAAAGACTACATAATATATCATGTACACAAAGGGAAGCACATAGACTACATAAGTTGACAATGCAAACAGTGGACAACAAAAAGACTTCAAACCAGTGTACCAATGGATATCCGACTCGAGTAAAACAAGTGAATTTGACACAAAGACCTCATGTATAAACTGAACAGAGCAAATGCACAGCAACTCAAAAAGCACCTGTCTAGATATGGATCAACAAGTTTTGACCAAGAAAATACCCATCATATATGCAATGACTATAGTGAACAAAAGATTAAAGGAAACAGTAATGTACTGAACAGAGTGAATGCACAATGCAAATGAACTCGACCAGTGAACCAGGCTATACAATAAAAAAATTAGTGTAACCTGATTTGCAAATTGACAAAGCTATGAACAACTCAAAACTACAACAATGCGAACTGCAAATGCAATCCAGACCAGTTAAGGTATGAACATACTCAAAGCTCAACTACCAATGTACTGTAATTAAATAACATGACCCTACAAATCAAAGAAGCAAACTAGTTCAGGTAGTACAATTATGGCTGACGTCGAATAACAGAAATCGAACAAGTCAATGATACAAGAACGAGAATGAAATCAACGTCAAAATCCAAACAAAGCAAATAATCACGAAATCACAAACTGAAAATCGATAAAGTTTGAATTAAATGTGAGTGACACTTAAATCACTCACCTTTTTCACGAATCGAAGCAGCCGTAAGCAGAGAAGCATCGATCAATGAAGCAAGGCATCACGAAGTCGATCGAAGAAAACGAGCGAAGTTCAAACTCTTGCAACCATTATCTTCGATTTCTATGCCCTAATTTTTGAAAGGGGGACAAACGAGAAGGACGGGCAGGTAGCCGCCATTTTCGTTTGCTTGTTTTATTTTAGGGTTTGCCGACGAATGGAAAATGAAAAAGAGGAACGGGTTTTGAATATATCATGGCATCACAACAAAGAAACATGGGCTACAATAAATTCTAAAGCCCGCATAACCGCTTGACCAGTATTTAAAGAATTTCAAACCGATTACAAACTTTTAACATCAATTAGCTGATACACAAATCGTCCAATGACGATAATAGATTAACAACAAAACCACGGGTTGTTACATGCCACTTTCTTACGTGCACGCGTAACTCGAGACATACAGGGTTGCAGTGTGTGCCCACCTTGAGAGCCACTTATGGACCAAGTTTCACATCACCACTCGCTACCATTTGCATGCAATCCAAGAAAATACGTCCATGCTTCCAAGCCAGATTCTGGCGAATCCGTGTCCAATAGAATAGATCAACCGTATGGATTTGAAGAGCTCGTCGAGATCTACAACTTTGCTTTTGGAATTTTTCGATTTTGTTGAACGGATTGAAAGATATTGAGGAAAGAAGATAAGCAATTTTTGGCCATTGAATAAGTGGTGGCCATATGGTATAGAATTAGGGTTTCTGAAATAAAATAATAATAAAACAGTCTCGGTTTGCGTGCATATTTATAGAGTTTAACGTCAAAAACGGGCCAGAGTCCAATTTAAGCGTGCTGACAGGCGATCCTAACATAAAAAGGCCTTCTGAATGCAATGGTAGTGGTTTCGAAGCCCAGTTCCATCATTTTCATTGGTTACTGTTTAAGTCAATTTGTTTGAATGACAAAAATGCCCCTGAAAAGTCCATTTCGGCTCCGGAACGAAAATGAATCATCCCATATATCAAAATAGATGTTTTTAAATATTTTAAACGCGATGGAACAAGTTTCAAGCCCAAATTCCATCGTATGAAGAAGTTATGTTAAAAAAATATTTTCAAATTGATTTCAAATTGATTTCAATTAAATCGATTTCAAGGCGTTTCGCGTTCGTATGATCAAACAACAAGTCCGATCGCTAAAAAACTTGAAACCCTGCAATAATTCACTGTTACGGATCCGATGAAACTGGTTTCGTCGAAATTCGAGTCCGTGACCAAAATGGCTATTTTTTATATTAATTAATAAATTAAGAATTAGTAAATAAATCCAATTTTTATATTTCAGTTTTAGAATTGGAAATTTTTATCACTTAAAAATTCTCAAACATTTAAAATGATTTAACAATTTTTAAATGTCAATTTATTAAAGATTAAATCAATATAAATCTTCGATTTCATAAAATTCAAAATTATAAATAAATTTCCAAAATTTCCATTAAATTGAATTTACCCATAATTATTCCATTCATAATTTCAAATAGAAGGGTTTACCATTGGATTTAAAACTTATCACATAAATATTTTCTGTTTTCAACTTAATTTTTAATTAACGTAATAATTAAATATTTGATTTCATTTATTGACAATAAATCCAACTATTATAATTAAATAAATTAACTCACTATTAAAGATTCAAATTCTATAATTCATAAATTCCATCATCTTGATTTACTTATTAATTTATAATTCTTTAAACCAATTCCATCTCTATTTAAAGTAACTTAATTCGCCAATTATAGAATTTATTTCAATTTCTTAAAATGACCTATTTATTATACATTGAATACAATTTATTTTGATAAGTCTCCAATTGAATGGATTAGATTCAATTTCTACCTTTAACTTACACTTAAGTTTAGGTCATAATCAATTTATAACGTATTACCTTTCTTAATTATTACTTTACATACTTCTCGTATTAATTTCATTATTAATCATAATTATTAAAGTAACGCTTATAATAAATACGATCCTATAATTACTCAACATTTCAATAAACGTTATTTCATTTTCCATTAGTGTATCATTTATTTATTTTATTATCACTTATTACAATTCGTAATTCCATTAACAAATAAGCAGGTAATTTATAATATATGTTAAATTTTTTGAATTAATCACTATTCATTATTATTGACATTAATTTAGCATTAATTACCTTGCATTAACATTGTTACTAAAAATCCCTATCCAATTGCAATTAATATTCTAATGAGTACATTTACTCTTTCCGTTATGTTAGAAATTATCAACAAAGAAACGTTTATTACTTTCAACAACATTGTAATTACTAATTACCTACATTGATTGTATACGTTTTCCATTATTATCATTTATTAGAATTCTATTCAACTTTCCATTTTATGCATATAGTTAACCTTTCTATTGATTTTACCTTTAAAATTTTCAGTTATTTTCTTAACTTACAAAAGGCAATGATTAATTACATTTAATCGCTATTAATTAAATGTATTGGTAACGAACAATGGTTGTCACCATTATACAATTTATAACATTTGTAATTTATTCACTACAGCAATTATTTCAACAACTCTCATTAAATACATTTATTCCAATTTCCATTTCAATGTTTTTATTACAAAATCAATTAAATACTTTCCTTTCTCGCATTAAATTATACACCTGTATAATCCTTTCCACTATTCATTATTTAGAATTCTATTTAAATTTCAATCTCTTGTAATCACTCATTTATTATACATTCGCATATCAATAAACAAGGTTCCAATAAATAGGATTTATTCAATTCACCTTATATACAGGTACAATACTTACCATTTTATTTACTGAAATTTTATTCATATTACAAATAAAAGCTTTAATTACCATTCATATATTTTATTTTAGCCTTCATTTCAATATTATTTTACCCCCTTAATTATTTCTACTAAAATTAAATTTAAAAAATCCTATTAAATTAACAAATTAAATTGACGAAATTTACGGGTCGTTACACTCTCCCCCACTCAAAACTTTTCGTCTCCGAAAAGGAAAGGAAGGGAAAAGAAGCATTAGGAATCAATATATCTTACTTGAAATATTAACTTTATGAACAGCTAAATCTACAAAATTAATTATTTTAAATAAAATATACAAATATAACCATTAAATCCTTTATACTCAAGTTAATAAAGTTTGGAAACACTTTTCAAAAAACTTTCTAAGTCCAAAATTTACGAATTTTTTTGGCAGTCTCCTTTGTACGGAGAAGCTTGGGAGAAAATATAATATCAAAATATAACAATTATATAACATATAGTATCCAAAATATTATATCCCAACCCAAAGTAGCGCTATAAATCGAAATCCGAAACGTACCTATTTGTCGGGCAATTTAAGCTTAATTTATGGAACCAAAAGCAGTAGCAATTGCTTCCAAAACCTGCATTTCACTTATATAATCTAAAAGGTTAACAATTTACGTAAAGTGAAATATTTAAGTGGTTTCAATCACTGACAACAAATGAATACAACAACCAACAGCTTCAACAAACAGCATACACAACAAATACAAAACAACCATACAATCAAACAAACACATAGTTGTTCGGATTCAAAACCTTTAAATTGTACGGAATGAAGAATAAACCATCAAGTGCATCATTTACTCAACAATCTTAGATTAAACACAATGGATTATTCATCCATCCCAAAAAAATTAAGGTTTCCTTACCCAACAACCACAAACCACGACAAATAACAATTTCAGCAATAGATTTAGTCTATGCTTATTCATTCCATTCATACATTTGTTGTTTGATTCTTTTCATTCATATAACAGTTTATCTTTTTATTTTCATTTATTTCTTTCAATTTTATTTAGAAATAACTACAACCCTATTTCTTAAATTTACAGTTTCTCTTTATTTATATTACATTTATTTTCACTTACTACTTACTATTATTCATTTATAATTGCACGACCTCATCTATTTACACTTTAATTACTTAAGTTTATAATCATCTATTTGTCATACTTACCTTTAATTATATTTACTTGGTAAAATTTCATTTATAACTTAAGTTTATAACATTAAATTCTCATTTAATAGCGATTTCATTGAATACTTTCATTATTTCAAATTGCTACTTGTATAATATTCTATTACAATCTCTTATTAAACATTTCAACTTTTAATATTTGGTAAGTTATATATGTTATTTAAGGGTGTAATTGAAAGTTATACAAGTTTCTCATTTCTTTTAATTAATTCATTGTTCAATAAATCTTTACCTTTGCCTTATAAGTTACAATTTCAACTTCCTTTTTATTTCCTTTATAACTTAGTATTAAATCTCTTACTTAGAGGTTTCAATTATTAATTTTACTTTTCATTTTACTACACTAATTGAAACAAATTAATTAATGGAAATTTAAGAATTTAATACCGGGTTAAATTTCAAATTATTTTAAAATAATAGATAAATACATTCTTAAAACTTATATATCTCTAATTATATTTAAACAATTCAAAATTTATATATTTTTTTCAAAAATGAATCTACAGTAGAACTACTATAGTGGCCTTCCCCTTCAAAACTCGAAAATGAAAGTCGATGATGCGGCCGCCATCACCGAAATTATTTTCCAGCGACATAGAGGAAAGTACAAAACTTATTTTCTCCAAAATCTTCTTTAAAACAATTCTTCCAAATTATATTGAAATATTTACATCAGAAAATACTTATAAACAATATTATTATATTCCAAAATTTATTCGAAAGAAATTTCAAAACCCCGAAACTTAAGTTCTAAATTTCCAGATTTCATTTATTTTATTTTTTTCAATCTTATTTGTATTACTATTTATACACTTTATTACCTAACAATCAATCAATTGCAGCCAAATATAGATATCATTTGAAAAAATTTATTTTATAAAGAAAATATAATAGACAAAATTATTTCATTCACCTATATTAAAAACAAATATTATGTCGGTCTGTCCTATTAAGTGTTTAGAAATCCCTATTGTTGTCACAGCGTCCCAAGCATCAACAAGAATTTATAAATACAAAACGGAACAGATTAACACAATACAAATTTTTTTTATAACACTAACAAATACGCTCTCTCATATATATACACTCAGCGACTCCCATAGGGTATTACCTATTAATAAAGAATCGGACCCCACAAAGCTAAGGTTTATCGCTAAATCAAAGCTCTGATACCAACTGTAACGTCCCGCCTTTTTGCACGATTTAAATCGACACACATGCCAATTCAAACCATATGAAAGTGCGGATTGTTATGGGTAAATAAGAAAAACGAGAAAGAAATAAAACAAAACAGAATCTCACAGCGGAAGGATAAAATATGATAATCAAATATACAATTTATAAAGCTGTTTAAAATATTCGATTATACTTCTAAAACATACATCAGAGTTACACATACCATATAACAATGCAGCGGAAATATATGAGTGTAGTGGAATCATATAGTATATAATAATAATAAAATCTCTGTCTTCGTCCTATAGAAATAAAATCTTCAAATCCTGAAACGCTCGGACTGACCCGAGAGAATTGAAAAGACAAAACACTCGAGTTAAAACTAAAAGATCTTAGGTAAGTTAAATTAACTGAAATAAATATGAGTGCAGTAATTCAAGAGATGCTCGGGATTTACATCTCCTAAGGATCCGTTAAACTATTTACTATATAGTATATTGCGCTATTATAATAGTGTCTATTTGTAAAATAAACTTACTTTTTAATAGCGTTAAGGGGTTACCCATATAGCCCTTAACACAAATAATGCCAGTAGTCTATACAGTACCGTAATACCTCCTGAGCGAGAGGCTACCAGAGGATACTCCATAGGTACGACACAAGTAGAAACTCGTAGTAAAGGCTCGGTATGGTAGGCGATAAGGCACTACTAGGCAATGCCAGGGTAGATATACCAATTACGCATCCGGGCTGGTGGAAACGCGCAGCGCCCACCTCGAACAAACTCCCCCAAAATCAAAAAATAAAGGTGGCCACCGAATCAATCCAAAGTCAAAGTATAGTATCGAAGAGGAGTGTCCGATTAGAGGAATGACCTCATTGGCCCGAGAATCGCACCTGTTTTAGCCACCTTATGCCAACTCACGGGAGTCGGGTCCACGTATTTACCTCAAAGGAAACGCCGCCACTATCCTACTTCATTCTGGAATCTCCACTGCGTACATGGTTGTTAAAGTGGTTTTCGCAGTTGGTAGAGAGTATGACAAATTCCGATCCCAGTCTCTTCAACAACCAAACATTATTATAACACCGCGGTCATTTAAAAATAATTATACTTTCAAAACCAGAATATAATTATCCATTTCCAAACCCATAAATACGATATCATTTCCTTTTAAAAACCCAAATAAATATGATATCATTTTATTTGAAATATATTTCTTTTCTAAAATCATGCTGCTTTTAAGATTTATAATACCTCAAAACCAAATATTTGAAATTTAACTTTCAACATAATACTTCGAAATCCATAACTTTAAAACCATTACTTTCAAAACTTAAATGGTTTGGATATTCAACTGTATATAAAATAAAACAGTTTAATTTAAAATTTCTTTATAAAGTAAATAATTTCCACGCCTTTACAATTTTATTTACTTTAAATTCAGTCTAAACCCATAACCTTTAGATTCACTTTCAGTTTGAATAAAAACACTTCGATTTCAATATTTTCAAACTTTGAGTATTTAATTACTTTCAAAACTAAGGTTGGAAATTCTATTCAACAATTTATTGTCCTATTATTTAGTTTGAAATATTCACATAATAAATCCATAAATAAAATTCAAATTCCTAGCAATTAAATATTTCCTTTAATTTATTTATACTAGAAATATTCATTTAATTTAACTTAAATAAAAATCCAATTATAAATATCATACCCTTACAATTCCAAGTTTAATAAGTTTACACCAACTTGTGGAGTTTAATTTTTAAATAAGTTCAATTCCAAATAAATTTCCAATCTTATTTTTTTTTAAACCATTTAAACTCTCTATATATACATACACACACAATATCTTAAACCCATAGTTAATCATATAATATAAATGATCAAACTCCATTATTCAACTTATTTTTTTTTTCATTTAACAAATTCATACATAGCTTAAATTCAGTAATTTAACTACATATATGTATATATAAAATAAGATTTTATATAAGATCCAAATTTAATATTTAGTAACCCGTATCTTATCCAAACCATAGAAATCATTTTGAAATAATTTATATACATATACTGCGGTGCCTGTATATAATTTTCTATCCTATGGTCAAGTGATATGGATATTTATCATTTCAATCCGCAATTTAAAAATAAAACATGCGCTTGTATATCATTTCAAACTGCAATTCCGAATGAAATGAAAATGCATAATAACTTACAGTTTATAAAATATAGAACACATCATCCATTCGCCCAACATCAATCATCAACCAATTTATTTCAATCACCATCAATTTAAACAAACATCAATAGAGCATATAAAATATAACAGGCATCAACGAACAATTTATATTCAAATAAATAAATAAATAAATAACTGTTTAACTAGCAGTTTATATGCAAAATAAATAAATTTTAACTGTCAATTTATATGCAATAATGACATTAATTAACAGTTAAGTTAAATGAATGCGATTTAACTGAGATGATGAATAAAATATGCAAAACAGTCATAAATGAATTTCTGCTCATATCTTAGATCAATTTAACAAACATAAGAAAACATAGAAGTTGTGAGTGGGTTAAAACACTCACCTTTTGAATTTAAATCGAATTTAAATCCGATTTAAACCTAAAAATTTGACAGTCTCCAAATCTGTCCAAACTAGCATCAATATGTTTGGAATTTCGATACGAACGCAACGGAGAAAGCCGCGCATCAATCCAAGCTCGTATGCAAAAGTTATTCGAGTTAAAAGATTTAAATTTTAATATAACATAACTAATTAATACATAAAAAAATATAACGTACCATCCTCTTCTTCCTTATCCACGAACCTACTAACCCATCACGCACACGCCACTTTCTTACGTGCGCATGCAATTCGAGACATATAGAGTTCGATCAACGACTACCAGTGTGTGCGCCACCTTGAGAGCCACCTACGGACCAAGTTTCACATCACCACTCGCTACCGTTTCCATGCAATCCAAGAAAATACGTCCATACTTCCAAGCCAGATTCTGGCGAATCCGTGGTCCAATAGCATAGATCAATCATATGTATTTGAAGAGCTCGCCGAAATCTACAACTTTGCTTTTGGTATTTTTCGATTTCGTTGAACGGATTGAAAGATATTGAGGAAAGAAGATAAGAAATTTCTGTCCATTGAATAAGTGGCGGCCACGGTATAGAATTAGGATTTCTGAAATAAAATAATAATAAAACTGTCTCGGTTTGCGTGCGTATTTATAGAGTTTAACGTTAAAAACGGGCCAGAGTCCAATTTAATAATGCTGACTGGCAATCCTAATATAAAAAGGCCTTTTGAACGCAATGGTACTAGTTTCGAAGCCCAGTTCCATCATTTTTGTAGGTTATTGTTCAAGTCAATTTGTTTGAATGACAAAAATGCCTCTGAAAATTCCTTTTCGGCTCCGGAACGAAAATGAATCATTCCATATATCAAAGTAGATGTTTTTAAATATTTTAAACGCGATGGAACAAGTTTCAAGCCCAAATTCCATCGTATGAAGAAGTTATGTTAAAAACAATATTTTCAAATTGATTTCAATTAAATCGATTTCAAGGCGTTTCGCGTTCGTACGATCAAACGACAAGTCCGATCTCTACGAAACTTGAAACCCTATAATAAATCACTGTTACGGATCCGATGAAACTAGTTTCGTTGAAATCTGAGTCCGTGACCAAAATGGCTATTTTTTATATTAATTAACAAATTAAGAATTAGTAAATAAATCCAATTTTTATATTTCAGTCTTAGAATTGGAAATTTTTATCACTTAAAAATTCTCATACATTTAAAATGATTTAACAATTTTTAAGTGTCAATTCATTAAAGATTAAATCAATATAAATCTTCGATTTCATAAAATTCAAAATTATAGATAAATTTCCAGAATTTCCATTAAATTGAATTTACCCTTAATTATTCCATTCATAATTTCAAATAGAAGGTTTACCATTGGATTTAAAAATTATCACATAAATATTTTCCGTTTTCAACTTAATTTTTAAATTAATGTAACAATTAAATATTTGATTTCATTTATTGACAATAAATCCAACTATTATAAATTAAATAAATTAACTCACTATTAAAGATTCAAATTCATAAATTCATAAATTCCATTATCTTGATTTACTTATTAATTTATAATTCTTTAAACCAATTCCCATCTCTATTTAAAGTAACTTAATTCACCAATTATAGAATTTATTTCAATTTCTTAAAATAACATATTTATTATACATTGAATCCAATTTATTTTTATAGGTTTCCAATTGAATGGATTAGATTCAATTTCAACCTTTAACTTACACTTAAGTTTAGGTCATAATCAATTTATAACGTATCGCCTTTCTTAATTATTACTTTACATACTTCTCGTATTAATTTCATTATTAATCATAATTATTAAAGTAACGCTTATAATAAATACGATCTTATAATTACTCAACATTTCAATAAACGTTATTTCATTTTCCATTAGTGTATCATTTATTTATTTTATTATCACTTATTACAATTCGTAATTCCATTAACAAATAAGCAGGTAATTTATAATATATGTTAAATTTTTTGAATTAATCACTATTCATTATTATTGACATTAATTTAGCATTAATTACCTTGCATTAACATTGTCACTAAAAATCCCTATCCAATTGCAATTAATATTCTAATGAGTACATTTACTCTTTCCGTTATGTTAGAAATTATCAACAAAGAAACGTTTATTACTTTCAACAACATTGTAACTACTAATTACCTAAATTGATTGTGTACGTTTTCCATTATTTTCATTTATTAGAATTATATTCAACTTTCCATCTTATGCATATAGTTAACCTTTCTATTGATTTTACCTTCAAAATTTTCAGTTATTTTCTTAACTTACAAAAGGCAATGATTAATTACATTTAATCGCTATTAACTAAATGCATTGGTAACGAACAATAGTTGTCACCATTATACAATTTATAACATTTGTAATTTATTCACTACAACAATTATTTCAACAACTCTCATTAAATACATTTATTCCAATTTCCATTTTAATGTTTTTATTACAAAATCAATTAAATACTTTCCTTTCTCGCATTAAATTATACACCTGTATAATCCTTTCCACTATTCATTATTTAGAATTCTATTTAAATTTCAACCTCTTGTAATCACTCATTTATTATACATTCGCATATCAATAAACAAGGTTCCAATAAATAGGATTTATTCAATTCACCTTATATACAGGTACAATACATACCATTTTATTTATTGAAATTTTATTCATATTACAAATAAAAGCTTTAATTACCATTCATATATTTTATTTTAGCCTTCATTTCAATATTAATTTACCCCTTTAATTATTTCTACTAAAATTAAATTTAAAAAATCCTATTAAATTAACAAATTAAATTGTCGAAATTTACGGGTCGTTACAGTTAGGGATTGTCAAATTTGGTAAAAAGGGATTGGACTTTGAAAACTTTGTTAATTGAGTTCAAAACCTTAATTAGTACGCGTAATTGACAAGATTCACATTTAAAAAAAATAACCATTGATACAAATCTAAGATGTATATAGAAGTATTAATGTAGTGAAAGATAAACAAATATTAATTATGTTATTTATGTAATTAATGGATAGGAATACCAAAGGCTAATTGTAGTAAGGAATATGCAACGACCCAGAATTTTTAGAAATTAAAATTTGAATATTTAATTAATTTTAAATATTAATAAGTGAATTTATAAGTCAAATAAATTTTTATTTGAATTATTGGATTTAATTGGATTATTAAATCGATAATTTAATACGTTAAATTATGAAAATATTTGAAAATTGAGTTAAATATGATTGAAAATGATTTGTAAAATTTTATTTTATCATATGGAAGTTAGAATGATATTTTAGAACTTTTAAAATCGAATTAAAAGTTAATTTGTGAAAATTGAATATTTTAATATTAAAATCGACTAGTGAAAATAGTCAATTTTTGAACAGTCTCAGAATTGAACGAAACCAGTTCCATTGGATCCGTAATAGTTAGTTATTACCGGATTTCAAATTTCGTGTCAATCGGAGCTATCGTTTGAGCGTGGCAGCTCGAAACGCATCGATTTATTTTTTAATTTAAATTTGACGAGTGAAAATAGCCATTTTTCAAAAAGTCTTGGATTTCGACGAAACCAGTTTCATCGGATCCGTAATGTGATATTATTATAAGGTTTCAAATTTCAAGTCAATTGGATTTACTGTTTGTCCTGTACAAATTAAAACGCCTAGAAAATCGCTTAAATCGATTTAATTTAAATTGAGCGTTTACAGCCATAACTCGCACATACTTCCGAATTAGCTTCCGAAACCTGTTCCATTGTGTCCGGAACGCGGGGTAAACCCTAGAAACGCTGGTTACGGCGCCTAAATCGGAGTTGGGAATTTCCGGGATGAATAGTGTTCGAATTTTTCTTATAAATAGCCCATTTTATCACAAAATAAAAAAAAAACAAAAAAAAAACTAGGGTTTGCTTCATGTAGCCGCCGGCCTCAAAACAAAGGGCCAGAATTTCGTTTAGATTTTCCCCAATTTTCTCAAAATCCATGCATCAATTCGTGAAAGTATTAACTACAATGTTGTAGTGCTCGACGAGATCGATATATCTAACGGTGGAGATGTGGAATGGGGGTTCGACGTGGACGCTGGAGTGGCGCGTTCGGCTGCAGCTCGTGCACGTTTTTCGAGCAAGATGCTCGACCGAGCTGCACGTGATTCTAGCCGTTGGTGAGTGGGGCGTAGGCGCGTGGATGGGGGGCTCCTGATCGACGTCAAGTCGAGTATGGGGGGTGCGGTGATTCGAGTATTCGAACGGCTTTGGGTTATGTTGGTTCGAACATGAACTGGAAGATGGGGATGAAGCAAAGAACGGCCGAGATCTGGAAAGAGGGAACCAACGGTAGATGCAGTGAGGGTTTGGAAATAATAATATAATTGTGTAATTTATATATATTTAAATTGTTCAAACTTTAAAATATTGTATCTCTTTCATACGAGATCAAAAATTGACGAAACAAGCGACGTTGGCTTCGTTTTGTCGAGCACTACGCAATGCAACTGATTTGGAGTCGTTTGGAGTTAGTGAGAATTTCGGGTAAAATTAAACGCGCATTTAATTTTATTCGGAATAAAAGCTAAAACGGAAATTAAAATCAAGGTGAGAACTTCTCACTCAATCGAATCAGTTTCGATTTTATTTTAAATAGTTAGATTTAAAATATTTGAATACATGTTTGAATGTTGATCGATATCTATTTATTGTTAAAATAGACATTATATGCCGTTAGTAAGCGGATGTTATTTATTAAAAACATATACCGCGAATATTTCATAAACAGTGAAATTGGTATTATATATAATATCAATATATATATATTGGCATATGTATATATTGCAGTTGTTGATTCCCCGCATTTTTTAGCGGATGAGACCCTATTACGCCGTTATTAAGCGGATAATATTTAATAAGACCATATACCGCGATAATTTCGTACTGGAGCGAAATTGGTATTGTGCTAATGTTTTTGGATGCAGGAAAACAGGTTGGAGGGATCCAACTGGATTCCTCAACAGTATTTATTTGATTATGGATATTTTGATATTCGTTGATTATCATATTGATATATGATATCGTTGTAGTCGTGATTGACTATTTGGTGTGTAGCATCATTGGACCCAGATTTTGGGATTTTAAAATGATTATAAAGTGATTTTTGAAAATATAAAATAATTTTGGAATTGATCCATTTTAAATAAATAAACGTTATAATTTTTAATGTTATAAAAATTATGATTTTTGAGAAATATAGTTAAAAACTGATTTTTGAGAGTATGATGCTATTGAGTTTATAAAATAGTTTAATCGAGATATTTTAGAATTTTTGTGAAAAGTTTAAATATAGGATTTATAAAATTTAATTATTTTATAAATTAAAATGGTGAAATAATAAAGGAGATTAAAGAAGTTTTAAAAGAATAATATAAATTGAATTATATTAAGAGATTTATAAATGGATATTTATAAATTGAAATATTGAAATTATAAAACGAGTTTTTATAAGTGTTTGAAGGAAGTGAAAATGAAATTCATTAATGAATGAAATTTATAGAATTATATAACGGTGAAGTTATAAATGGAAATTTTATAAACAGTAGGTTTATAAAATTTGTAAAGTTCAAAGGAACGATTTTTGCAAATAAATAAATTATAAGTGTTTGACTTATAATTTGGACTTTTGGTTTATAATTAAAATTATAAATCGAATAAGTTAATAAAGAGATTTATAAAAAGGAAGTTTTTATAAATAAATAGAAATGGAATTTATAAACGTTGTTTTATAAATTCGAAATGACTTATTTTGATAAGTAAATTGTTGAAACTTATTAATGGAGTTATATTCACATTTTTGACTGTGAATAATCCTTTGAATTAAAATGAATAGAAGTGATGAAATTGTTAACGAAGTTTATTCACATTTTTGAATAGTGAATAATATGTTAAAGAAATTGTTTTAGATATGATGTTTTAAATAGAATTAAAACTATCTAACGATGTTTTTAAAAGGTATTGAGATTCGAAATCATAGATTTAAACATTGATTGTTGAAATAGACGTTTTCGAGAAATAGAAGGAAATGGTGGACTATAACACTGTTGTTATAGTAAATGATTTCCGAAAGGAAATGTTTTGTATAGTATTGGGATTTATATATCTATTTTAATTTCGAATCCCTATACTAGTGATTTTGGGTTGTTGTAACGATGTTTTACGCAACATTCGTTTTGGCCCAAATAAATATGTTTAAGAGAAGATTTCCTTAAAGAATGAAATATATACTTAATTTCGATTGAAGTATATTGAATATTTTCTAAGTGTTGAAAATAAATAAAATTTGTGAATTACTTATGAATAAATAAGTATGGAATTGTTTTCCAATATAAAGTGATATTTAGAATTTATCTTTTTGAAGATAAATTGAAAATGGATAGTTGAAATCGTATATGCATGAATATTTTGGAATATAAATTCACTATTGAATTTATAAAGGAAGTGGAATTTGTTTAAAAATAAATATTGATTTATTTTTGAAGTGTGAAATTATATATCTTGTAAAGATATTTTGTGAAATAAATAATTTGGAAAATTATTTGGAATCTGGTGATGTGTGCATATCCATTGATAGTTCAATAACCGACTATCGATATTTCCCTTTGAATGGGTAATTGATGTGATTTGTTTGAATGTGAATGCTACACTTATTTTTGAATAAGCGCTCACTATTCGGGTTAACCGGGAAAGCACCATGGGGTCGTATAACCCATTCCGAATATGTGATACGTCGTTATGAATTGCATTGAAGATCGGTGTTGAAGACCCGGTATTTGCGAGAGTGATAGGATGACCTGTCGATTTACTCTGCACCGAGTTGCTCCGGTATAGAGTTCTCCATATGTGATGGTGAATCCGATCAGGATTGTGAATATCCGGATTGCAAGGACTTCTTTGTAAGTGCCTTCGGTTTTGTTCGAGCCCGGAACAAACTTGTATGGATTGTGTGTCTGACATTACAAGTTGAGATATAAAGCCGATTTCTTTCAAATATATTTCTGTTGGTGGCGGAGAATTTATTCTTTTAGCTTAACACCCTTCTCTGAGACGTACGAGCTCAGAGGTTATATAGTTGAAGTTATCAGCGATATATTCCCAATTTGGTAATGTGATATGCTGAGTGTTGCTGAAATGATCATTGTGTTGATTATTTTGATAGGATCGTTTATTTGATCGTCTATCTTAGTGATCATTGTGTTGATCATTTGTTGACCCAAAGCATGGCTTTTGTATAAAGTATGTTTTTGTGGACGTGACTTCGTCGAACCTCACACCCCGGAAATGGTCAAAACAGGAAAGATGCAGCAAGGTTATGAGGGGTAGCACCCTTTAGGGTATGTACATTTCCTTCTGGATAGAGGTGGTATCATGGTATGGAGCCCAGATATTTAACCTATGTGGTTACTACGAATTTATTACTTTGTGGTTGTTGGTTTTCGGGATCCCGTGAGAATGGTCGTTTACGATCGGGGAATGGCGTGCTCGTGTCAGTAGTTACCCAGTTAGGCGTAACCCGGCCTTGTGTTGGCAGAGTTCCGGTTTGGTTCTCGGGGATGTCTTTCCAGAGGCATTCTCTTGTGGCAATGGGAAGTTCCTTGGCCTGACCATTTGTTGGAAATCCAAAGAAACAATACGTGACTTGTACGGTTTTAGTTGTATAACCTGCTATGGAATGTGGCGGTAACCTGCTATTGAACATAGTTATCTATAGTAGGCATACGATAATGGTCGTATGTTGACTAAGATTTATATTCTACTTTTGAAATGAATTTCCACTACACTATGCACTAGTAATAATATCAAATGTTATTTTAAATGCGTATCAAGCATCTTTGACTATCATAAGGAGAAATCTCCTCCGATTCTGCGTTTGCATTGTGTGTGTGTGCGGGAGGCCTTATGGTAGTCTCATTTTTAAAAGCAATGCGAATTGAATTTAAAAATATTCCTCTATTTTGATTTTAAAGATAAATAAACTATTTTGAGTTCTCACACCAGTCACATGACTGACTTGGAGTTTATTGTTTTCCTTCCTAAACTCTGGGTGCCCACCAATTTCCACACGGGCAGTCAAGAGTAAGGTTTATCAGGATATTCTGGATATTATGGAGTTGCTGGAGGCAAGATGGATGGCATGGCGTATTACTAGTTTATAAAATATTTCTTTTTCCGCTGCATTGTTGTTGTTGTACACTCTGATGATATGATGTAATGTAATATGATGAAATGTAATAACTGATATAGTTCTTTGTTTAAAGATTATTCGTTTATTATTATATGTTGTTCCGCTGCGAATTCTGAGATTCTGATGTTGTTCTGTTGTTTTCTGTTCCGTCCTATTTTCTTCCGTTTTTCCTTTTTCTCTATTCTCTTTTCCTTCTATTTTAAAATTTTCTTTTCTCTTTTCCTTCTAATTAAAATTTTCTATCTTTTTCTTTTTCTTTTCTTTCTTTCTTCTTTCTTAAACCCATAACTATTCGGTTTTTCGGCAACGAAAATCCGCGTACGTTACAGAATATAAGTGGTAGAATAATAAAAATTTATGATTTTATTTTTGTTAACATATGTTAAGAGATATGTTTATGATGTTAATTTGAACTTCTATTAATAACATGTATTACAGTAAGATAAAAAAAAATGATAACATACGTCAGCTGTATTTAATGACATTGTTTGAATGTAATTAATAATGGTGATTATAATAATAAATGTTAATAAAGAATAAGAATGAATAAGTTTAGTAAAAGAGTAAACATTCATTTATTAAAAATGTTTGGCAACTGAAAGATTGATTGAAGAGATGAGAAACTATTATTTAGTAAGAAATATATATAATTATCGTTTGTAGCGAATAGTGTATTAATATGTTTGTATTACTATTAGATAGGAAATAATTGTTATACTTCTCATTACATTCATTTAGTCCATTTTGAAACTTAATCAACTGAAATAAATGTAATTGAAAATTTCCAATTAATAGGAGAGAGAATACTAATTGTAAATTAATAGTTGTAAATAAAAGCAGCATATGTTTTGTGAGAATATAGGAAAAGTTTAGTTTAATAAAAAGAAAATTTTACATCAAATAAAATGAATGTTTCATCTGTGAATGTACATTTAATTTCATTAAAATAAGAACAGAAAGATTGATTTTAAAGAAAGAAATATATGTTTATTTGAACTGTGTTTTAGCTTACAGACTGATTATAAGAATAGGAAAATAATCTATTTATTACGCTTATTTATAAACAATAAATTTATAAACATGTTTAAATAAAAAATTGTTCTATTTCTTTATCCATTTTAGTTGTCTGTTTTAAAATCTAACTTTGTAAGTACCTGCAATTAATGCAATTCAAATGTTTCAGTTAAAAAGAAAGGAAACGTTGATGCAATTAATAGGTTTAATAAAAGATACGCACGTTTTGTGTTAAACAAAAAAGGTGTTTTAATGGAAATAAAAGATCATTTTGAGAAAACAAAATTGAACGTTCTCATTTTTAATGTAAGTATAAATATTTTATTTTGCGTAGATAAAAACCTAAAGGCGTACAAAATTCTACTTTCGTTTGCAAACTTTTCCATTCCTACGTACATTCCTTTATCTATTATTAATGCCTGAAGCTTTAATAATAAAACGTGACATTTATTTTTGTCCCTCCACATTCATTTGCAAATTATAAATAACCTACATATTATTTCTTCTTCTATATCTTGTTTCTCCTAACACCTCATATTCAAAAGCTCTTATTCTTGCAACTCCAAAAGCATTCTTTTATAAAAATGATTTTTTTTATTTTTCATACTGGAGAAGAACGAGGTCCTGTAGCGTGCTAAAGCTTTTGCTGACGTGGCTTATATTTTGTTAGGTATGTTTATTTGTTTGTTTAAATTAATTTTGTTTTCAAGCGATTTAACGCGTGTAACTTTGTCATACGAACTCCGTTTCACACGCAATTTTTTTGTTAGGATCGTAATAAAATTCCGGATCTTTTGACGCTGGTTTGGACGAATTTGGAGACTGTCCAATTTTTGGGTTTAAATTGAATTTTAATTCAATTTAAATTCAAAAGGTGAGTGTTTTAACCCACTTACAACTTCTAAGTTTTCTTATGTTTGTTAAATTAATTTAAGATATGAGTAGAAATTTATTTATGTCTGTTTTGCATATTTTTTCATCATCTTAGTTAAATCGCATTTATCTAATCTAACTGTTAATTAATTTTATTATTGCATATAAATTGGTAGTTAAAATTTATTTACTTTGCATATAAACTACTAGTTAAACAGTTACTTATTTATTTATTTATTTATTTTGAATATAAACTATTCGTTGATACCTGTTATATTTTATATGCTCTATTGATGTTTGTTTAAATTGATGACGATTGAAATAAAATTGGTTGATGATTGATATTGGGTGAATGGATGGTGTGTTCTATATTATATAAACTGCAAGGTATTATGCATTCTCATTTCATTATGGATTGTGGTTTGAAATGATATACAACCGCAATTTTTTTTTATTTTTAAATTTGCGGATTGAAATGATAAATATCCGTATAACTTGACCATAGGATAGAAAATTATATAGAGGCACCATGGTATATATATAAGATTATTTTGGAAATGATTTCTATGGTTTGGATAGGATGCGGTTTAATAAATATTAATTTTGATCTTATATAAATCTTATTTTACATATACATATATAGTTAAATTATTGAATTTAAGCTATGTATGAATTTATTAAATGGAAATAAATAAGTTGAATAATGGAGTTTGATCTTATATAAAATCTTATTTCATATATACATATATAGTTAAATTATTGAATTTAAGCTATGTATGAATTTATTAAATGGAAATAAATAAGTTGAAAAATGGAGTTAGATAATTTATATTTATGATTAAGTACATGTTTAAGATATTGTGTGTATATATATATAAAGAGTTTTAAATAGTTCAATTCAGTTTCAGTTTGAATAAAAACACTTCGTGTAACAACCCTGTATTTTCTTATTGTTTTAACTGTATATTTTAATTATTATAATCGAATTCTTGATTTAAAAACTTTATTTTATCTATTGAAATGAATATTTTTGTTATTTTAAATACAAATTTTTATTTTAATGTAAATTATAATTTCAAACATGTATAAATTGAATATTTTCCAAAAAAGTGAATTTTGGTCAAAATGGTCAAACTTTGACTTTTAAATTTAAAATTTGAAAGTCTTAAAATTTGAATTTTATCTTTTATTATGAAAGTAAATAAAATTTTAAGAACATTGCTTTTCGTTTCGTTGAAATCTGATTTATAATGTAAAAGTTATGCCTTTTTAACTATTGTGTGAAATTTGCTGTATTTAACAAAAATATTTATTTTAAACTATATAAATAATATTTTATTTGGTCATGTAATGTTCTAATTCATGTTTATATGGGTAAATAATAGGTATCGTATATATTTTGGTTTTAAAACATTTTTGAAAGTGTAATTGACATTTTCCAATGTCAGCTGTATTCTATTTACAATTTTTAATTTCTAGTTTCGATTAATTAAAGAAATTCTTTATTTATTTTTCTATTTTCTTAAGATTTTCATTTTATTTCATTTCTGCTTTATTTTTTTCCTCGTTTATTTTATTTATTTGACATTTATTTATTTTAAAGTGAAATAGAAATTTGTCTAGAGCCAATGGTATTTTATTTGTAATTTTCATGTCCTGTTTGCAATTTTTAAACAATTTCTTTAATTGTTTTTCTATTTTCTCTAAATTTAATTATTTATTTCACTTTTAATATGTTTATGAAATTATTTTATTTCAAAATTTTGCTTTAGAATATTTTTAAAATGAAGTAGATATTTTTTCAAAGCCAATGATGATTTAATTGTAATTTTTGAACCCTGTTTTGGAATTTTAAGTAATTTCCTTAATTCTTTTTCCATTTACTTTAAAATTTATTATTTATTTTATTCTTTATTACTTTATTTCGGTTTTAAAGTCAAACTACAGAAATTTTAATTAGTTTATTTGAATAAAAGAAAATAGAAAACAAAGGGTCAAAAACCTTTTCATTTTCTAGTCTTTTCATTTGCCTTGCCTTTTCATTTTTCCTTGTAGCCGTTCATTCTCCTAAGCATTTCCGTGACCTCCCTCTTCATTCCACGTGAATTATTCTTCTCACATCATAAAACTCACGGCTAGGAAGAAGAGAAAAAAATGGCTTCTTCTTTAATCTTTTTCTCCTCTTTTCACATGATTTTTCATTGATTTTTGCCTCACTCTCTCTTGTGCTTTGCTAGGCACCTACCACCCACCATCACCACCATCCTCTCCACAATCTACAATAGCACCAACCCCCTCTCCTCTGACCACCACCTCTGGCCATGACCATTAGATGAAGCCAGCACCTCAAATTTGCAAAGTACTTCACCAAACAATGCTAGCCAAGCCTGTACTCCACTATTGCCTTTGGCCACCCCTTAGCCACCACCACCATCATCTACTTCACCTCTAGCTGCCCCTTTCACTACTGCCCAGATCTGAGCTGACATGAAGACCCCATGACCGAGCCTATATGTGGTCATAGCCGAGTCAAAATGCACCAAAAACTTCACCTATTTGCCTTGAACCCATGTATGCTTCATGTTGTAACTCTTCCACCACCTTCATTGTGACGCCCCACCTCTATACCCATGCTAGCGAAAAACACTACGGTGTAGTGCTGTCAACTAGCATGGAGAAGGCTGTTGAGGAGCGACCATCCATGTGATTGCTTATCACACGGTGGCTATAAATAATCTTCGGAAACAAACATAGAAATAAGCATAACACAAATCAGTCACAGACATCCATATCACAAAGGCGGAAGAAGATATGAATATATAACTAACACATGAAAGTGTACATCAGAGTGGTCAAAAAGATCCACAATAATACAAAAGAATAGCAACACGTGTTATACAAAAGAATACAACTATGAGTCTATATCTCAAGTGTAAACAACAAAAACTGCTAATCTAAATAGTTAGCCAAAAGTTAGAGTAGCAAATCCTGGGAAGAAGTCAAGTAGAAGCACCTGTAACATCTCGGTTTGACCCGAGTATTATTTAAGAAAGTGATAAATGGATCAGTCTAGCTATAAATATCAGATGACATGGTATAAAATAAAAGGTATGGCATAAACATAAAATATCCATACTGACATACTACTATAAGTATGCAAATGATGATCAACAGAAGATCAATCAATAAGAGATAAATCAATATCACAAGAATCTTCTCAAAGATCCAAACATACCCTAAACTTGTACTCATAACAAGTCAATGGCATAAATTCCAGAAATCAACACAAGAAGTCCAGAAATCACAGAAAAAGGGAAAGAGGCCTATCACATGATGGTCCGAAGACCATAGGGAGCTACCCCTATGGGTGAGTCGGAATCACCCAGATGAGGTCTAGGCTAACCAAAAAGCAAAAAGGTATGTGTGGGTGGAATCAAACAAATGGTGTCTAGCCTAACCTCGCAACAAAAAGGTATGTGTGAGTGGAATCACACAAATGTTGTCTAGACTAACCTTGTGGACAAAGAGATATGGGTGAGTTGGAATCACACCCATGAGGTCTAGTCTAACCTTGCAAACAAAGAGACATCGCACAATTGCTAGTCTAAATCATAAAATGATCGTCATGATCAACGACAAGTATCAATTACACTAAGCTAGTAAATATAAAAGTTTATCTTCGTGTTCCATAACCACTTGCTTAACTTAAATATTTACGAACAAACTATAAATCTTCACTAGAAAATTGTCACAAGAGGTTCAATCGAACAAGTCCAAGAATTAACCGACGAAGTGAACGCAAGCGTTTCATACCACTTGTTTTACTATGCCGTTTAATTAGATTTCTCATCCGAGTGAGGTAAAGGTTTGTATATACTAGTAGATTGGAAAACGATTTAAGAAAAGAGCTTTATTATTGAAAATAGAGTTGAAATCATTTTGTTGAAAGAGTTTTGATATTTACTACTAGTATTGAAACCTTCATATTTCTAAAGTTGTTATCCCGCCTTTTTAGCAAGGCCGTGATACCATAAAATTGACCGAGAAGCCAAAGATAGCTTGTCTCGAAGAATGGTCAACTCAGCTTCTCAACAAAGCAAGTTCTGTTGAATGTTTATCAGCTAAGATCCCCTACGGAGGGGGGGTCCAGGGAGGATGGCAACCCCCCAAGGTGGGGGTGCGGGGGCAACACCCCCGCTACTGGGTACGACCTAGTGAAGACCTAAGGGAGGATAGGATCGAGCGACTTAAGAAGCTCATGACCTATCGTTAGCACGGTCGAGCGACCTAAATAGAACGGCCTAAGGCTGAAGGCCTAGCGACCTAATGTCCAGCGACCTATGACCTAATTGGTTCAAGCAGGGTCAAAGTGGAACGACCCAACGACACGCGACCTAAGGTGTTTATCACTCGAGCGACCTAACGGTTTAACCCTCAAGCGAACTAACGGCATATAAAGGTCAACCGACCTAGTGAAAGCAAACAAGTCATGCGACCTAACGAGTAGACGACCTAAGGTCTTAACGACCTAACGAATTAAGGGTCTAACGGCCTAAAAGTATAAAGGTCATGCAACCTATCGGTTTAAGAGGCGAGCGACCTAAGTGTTATGACCTAAGAGTCGAACGGCTTAGCGTGGAAGCGACCTAAAAGCCATAGGACCTAACGACCTAAGGTCATACGACCTAGCGACCTAAAGGGGTTAAGCAACCAAAACTTGGCCGAGAGGAATTAGGTCGTGAACGACCTAACTACTGTACGACCTAGTAATACTGAACGACCTAACACCGAGAGCCTTATCCATTAGAGGGAACGACCAACGAGTTAAGACCCAACGACCTACGACCCAACGGCCCACGACCTACGACCTTGCGACCTAACTCCGAAGAGGCATTTCGTGGGAGTGCGACCTAAGTGCAGGAAATCTCCAAGGTCGAGCGACCTACGACCTAGCGGCCCACGACCTACGACCTAGCGACCTAACTCCGAAGTGGCATTTCGTGGCAGTGCGACCTAAGTGCAGGAAATCTCCAAAAACACTAAAATTTGGAGTTATTCGCCAATCAAATCCAAATCAAATGCAAATGTACATGCTAAAGTGATAGGAGATCATTCCCAACAGTCCAAGATAGTTATAGACAAGAATGTGAGATAAAAATCTCACCTTGAATAAGAAGCTTGAAGTCAATAGAGAAGCAACTACAAGCTTGAATCCAATGTCTTTACTTTGATTTTGGAGTTGGATGTTGAATTTGCTAATGAACTTGGGCTTGGAATTTTAATTTCCCTTTCCACTCACCATTAATGCTAAAACTAGAGTTAGGTAGGAATTTATGAAGAGATGAGGAGAAGGGGTTGGAACTTAGGTTTAATAGGCTAAACCAACCCAAAGTCCAAAGCAGGAAAAGTTAGTGAAATTCCACTAACCCCAAACATATCAAAGTTTATACTTATTTAATAATGAGTAATTCACAAATCTATTTATTTCCAACACTTAGAAAATATTCAATATACATAAATCAAAATTAAGTATATATTTCATTCTTTAAAGAAAACATTCTCTTAACACATTTATTTGAGTCAAAAACGAATGTTGCGTAAAACATCGTTACGACGACCCTGCGTAAAACATCGTTACGACGACCCAAAATCACTAGTATAGGGATTCGAAAGTTAGATAAATATATAAATCCCAATACTGTACAAAAACATTTCCTTTCGGAAATCATTTACTATAACAAAAGTGTTATAGTCCACCATTTCCTTCAATTCCTTGAAAACGCCTATTTCAACAATGAATGTTGAAATCTATGTTTTCAATACTTAATACATTTAAAACATCTCTAATCGTTTTAATTCTATTTAAAATATCATTTTTCCCCAAAACATTTCCTTAATATATTATTCATTATCCAAAATCGTGAATATACTTCGTTAATCCAAATTCAACATTTCACATATTAAATTAAAGGATTTTCCACAGTCCAAAATCATGGATATAATTCCTTTAAAAATTTCTATGTTTACTTATCAAATTTATTTGATTACGGATTTATAAAACAACGTTTATAAATTCCATTTCTATTTCATAACTACTTCGATTTATAAATCTCCTTTAATAACCAATTCTATTTATATTTCGTTTACGTGTCGAACCGAACTTATAAGTAAATTACTTATAATCCATTTATTCACAAATCCATTCTTTTATATCATCATTTATTTATAAATCTAAAATTCTTATTTACTTATAAAACTAGGTACAACTTTATTTTAACACTTATAAAAGCTCGTTTTATAATTTCAATATCATTAACTTATAAAATATCAATTTTATAAATCTTTTATACAAATCGCTTATAATAATTCAAAAATCCCAATTTAAATTATTTATAAATTTGTCAACTGCTTATTTCAAAAATCACCTTTCGTTTATAATTCACAAAAATAAAAAATTTACAACATAAAAATTTATAACGTTTTAATTATTTAAAATGAATCAATTCGAAAATTTAATAAACGTATAATTTCGAAAATCACTTTAAAAATTCCTTAAAAATCAAAATCGTTATTTTTAAACTTCAAAAATGGATCCGATGATGCAACACACCAAATAATTAATCACGGGGTCCAAACATCATATATCATCATATGATTATCAACAAATATCACAATATATGTAAATAAATAAATACGGTTGAGGAATCCAGTTGGATCCCTCCAACCTGTTTCCCTGCATCCACAGATGTTAGCACAATACCAATCCCGTTTAAAAGACGGGATATCGCGGTATATGGGATTTATAAAATATTATCCGCTTAACAGGCGGCGCAATAGGGTCTCATCCGCTATATAATGCGGGAAATCGACAACTCCAATATATACATATGCCAATATATATATATTATATATATATATATATTGCTATATAGATATATCCTACTATATCTAATATCACAACCAAACAACAATCAATAACTGCAATCCAAATTTTCAATTTGAGTGAGGAGGTCTCACCTTGATTTTATTTGGCAATCCATTTCCATCTTGACTCGATTTTTCTTGATTTATACCTTGTATAAATATTATGCAAATAAATTAACATTCGAACCAATCAAATAATCAATTTTTCGTTTTGATAGTTTTAATTAACCAATTTCTCCTTTTATAATTTTATTTAACTACAATTTAATTTTTAAAACTAAATTCCCTTTTATAATTTATTTTTTTAACGCCAAAAATTAAATGAACCATTTATACAAATTAATTCCGCTAGTCGAAAATAAATTTCCATTTTTATTTTATTTTAACTAATTCCTTTTAATAAATTTATTTAACTAATATTCGAAATATAAATCGACCCTTAATTACCGTTTTATAATTCAATTAAATTTTTGAACTAACTTACTTTATTAAATCTTTTAGTAACAAAAATAGTTTGGATAGGTAAATTTACACACTTTAATTTCCATAATACCTCGTTATAAAATAAACTAGTTAAGTTATACTTATTTAATTTACGAACAATATATTTGTAAAATAATCTATATAGGCTTCATAAAAAAAAATCTATTTCATATAATACATTTATATTTTATTTTCTGCAAATAAATAAACAGTAATACAAATCTTCTACTTTTTACCGTAAAAGTTAGACATATATTTTCTAGTGACCAACAGTTAAATAAGTTTTAATTTCTATAATTTATTATTTTAGAATTTAAACTAGTAAATGAAAAATAGATATATCTATATATATTTTTCTCTTTTGAAACTACATATTATTATTATAGGTATATTTATATTCTCTGTAAACAACAAACAGTAAATTGCCTTACTGATAAACTTCCTTTCTTCAATATATACATATACAATAATTCCTGTAAATAATAAAAATATCAAATTTCTTTACTGTTAAAATAAAATTTTAACATATATTTGTTAAAATAAAATCTGACAGTAAATTTTAGATAACCCTTACTATGAAATTTTTTTTGAATATAAATAAATAAAAATTTAAGGAAAAATAATTATAATACCTCACAGAAATCATTCGAGAACCTCACCCTCGACCATACTTACGCAACATACTCTACATCGCCCCTCTGCCTTCTGCCGTGTTGCCTCCAAGGAACAGTCGCCACCCCCTTGATTTAATCGATTCCGATCGACTCGCGAGCATCACGTCACGATGTTGCGACTTCCTCCCTACTGCCGCCAAGCATCACCCATTGCTTCGCCTGCACAAAATCGCCCTCCACGACATGCCGAGCTTCACAGCATCGCGCACGCGGTCGTGATCGATTTCCCCTCCTTTCGCTCGATCGAGCCTCTCGATCCCGATCCCTTTCTTTTACTGAGGAAGAGGGCTTCGGCCATTTGTTTCGTTGATTCGAAATTGAAGGAGAGGAATGAAAATTAAACGAAGGGTTTGGGTTTTGATTTAAACTTCGGCCTTGATTTATTGAAGAGGGATGGCAGCCATTTTATTTGTTTTCTTTGAATAAACTCTGAACGAGGGATTTGAATTTGAAGTTTTAAAGATGAGCTGCCATGCTTTGCATGATTTTTTTCGTGATCTTTGGCGTGATTTTAGGCATATTTAACGGGAGATAACATGCCGATGTTGACTAAATAAAATTTTAAATTCAAATTGAACTCGATTTAATTTCAACGTGTTTACTTACCGTGTGCTCACATATCAACTCCGAAAAATACGAAATTTGAAATCCGGTAGTAATTCGATATTACGGACCCAATGGAACCAGTTTCGTCGAATTCCGAAACTGTGCCTCGGACGGTTATTTTTAAATATAGATTCAAACGATATAATTTCAAAACTGAACAAATCACTTTCAAATTAAATTCTGAAGCTTCTATTATCTTCAGTATTATCAACATGAATTTTACAAGCCTTTGAAATATTTTTAATCAGCTTAAAATTGAAGATTCAAATTTATATTCAACTTTCAATAGATTAAACTCTATAATTTAATCGCCAAATTCATATTGATAATTTGAAATTCAAGTCAAACCATCATTCAAATATTTAAAATTAATTAAATATTTTCAATTTAAATTGTTCAAAATTTAGGGTCGTTACAACCTTCCCCCTTAAAAGAATTTCGTCCCGAAATTACAAGTTAGGAAAAATGATCCTTAACTCGTCTACTATTTTTCACAATCCAAATAGTTTTATCAACTTACTAACCTAAATCTTCTATTAAAGATCCATTATCATTTCAACTAGCTTTCCCACTTCAATTATAAGTTTCAACCAACATTGTTTTCCTAACAATTCAAATTTAAATTTAAATTCAAATTTCAAACTTTCAAAAAAATTTTAAAAAATTTCTAACACTCTAAATTTTCGAAAAATTTCGCCAACGTCTCCTTTGCGCGGCTAGCTCGGTACGACTACAAAATGGCACCACGGCCCCTTAGATTCAAAAAGAAAACGAAAAGCCAAGCGGCTGGACAAGAAAATCACCAAAATTCATACTGAAATTGAAATACGTACCTTTTTGTCGAGCAATACAATTTTTATCTTTGAAATCAAAATCTCAATTCCATTTCTTTTAATACACCTGTATATCCTGCTAGCCATAATATCTGATTCCAACATTCAAACCATTTTACCAGTTCCATTACAAAATTTTCAATATATACTTCTTATACATTTTTACTTCACTATTGAAGTTACTAATCCATCTTCATTCAATTTTGCATTTCAATTTCATTTGAATTTAATTCACAATTTTAATTCTATTTGAATTCAATTTATCTTCTATTCTGAATATTGAATTTTATCGATTAACCTCATTTACAATTAATTCGTCTCACTATTTTTAATTAGTTTCATTTACTAATTTACTTCAATTTCAATTTGAAATCTTTGTCGTTAACAAATTTTTTTCAACAATTTTCAAAAATTTTCTAACTCCCAAAATTTTCGAAAATTTTTGGCAGAGTCTCCTTTGTACGGAGGAGCTTTTGCAATTTGACAAAAGATATAAATATATATACATCGACCCACTCGGTCGGAAAACAGAAAAGCATTTCATATTTCCTTTTTTTTATTGCGTAGGCGTACCTTATTTAGCATTTTTAAGCAAAGCGGCTAATTATAAGCTTATTAGCACGATCAAATCCAGCCATATGACATATATAAGAAATTTATTTGCATTTCACTTATTTCAATAGCAACACATATGCATTTCATGAATAATGTACATAAAACAATTTCCGTAAGCAATTTATATGGTTTCAATACAAATTTAATCGCTTACAACTACATTTCATACCATTTCTATTCAATTCAAGTGATTTACAACACACTTTCTACATTCTATTCATTTTTTATGTCCAAACAGCTCATATTCATTTCAATTAATTCAAATATGAATTCTATTTGTTTTTATTAAGCCATAGAAATTTATACAACTCATTTGCGTCAAACGACAGCCATATTAAATTTGTCATTTCTTCAAGTAGTTTTACTTACTATTTTTTTTATTTCAATACTTCACTTCGTGTCCTTAGACATTTCTTCCAATTTACTTTGTTCAAATTTATTCACTTATACTTACTTTAATTTAACTCCATTCTTTAAATTAAATTTATTCTATTAAAATTTAGTTTGTATAAGTTATTAACTTATTTATTATTCCCATAAATATTTTAAATAGGATTCTAGAGTCTTTTCTATCTTTCAAAACCATTATTGAAAACAGTTCAAACTATCCTTTGAATTTCCAAAACCAAACCCAAATTTTCCAAACAACTTTCACTTAAAACAATTTGGCAGCAATTCCTCTTTTGGAAACCCGAAAATGAACACCGATGGTGTTGTACTCATCATCGGAATTATTTCCCAGCGACCGAAAAGAGTTTAGAGCTTTTCATTCCTTCCAAACATTTTTCCACAAACCTTTGAAAATTATTTTCAAATCAAAAAGGAATTTAATTTCTAAAATTTCCAAATTCTTTCAAAAACATTTCCAAATACTTCCCTGGAATTCTATTTCCAATTATAAATCACATTTATAATTTACACTCTCCAATTTCATTTGTATAAGAATTTTATTTCAAAACTTTTGATTATGATTCCAATTTCTTATTCAATAATCAATGGTAATAATTTTTAATATTATTAATTCCTAACAACCATGCAACCATATACTATAATAATCTATGGGAAATGATTTCTTTTTTTATACAAAAATAGTTTTGGGTAAAATTATTTCATTTACCCGATTTTTTTAAAACACTACGGTGTCGGTTTATCTTGTTTAAGAGTTTAGAAACTCCTATCAACACAGTTAGCTAGACTACACCGACCAGAATCTATAAACAATCAACCAATAAGTCAACACAATACAAAACACTTTCATATTCACTAATAAATACGCGCTTATATCTATTATTACACTCAAACTCATTCTAGAGTACTGCTGACTCTAGATCTAATGAGTAACACCCAACAGAGCCATGGTTGTCGCTTAACCATATGCTCTGATATCAAATGTAAAATCCGCAAATCCGCAGTCCTTGAGTAGACACTAATCTCCAGTGATTAACTCAAGATGAACGGAAAAACGAATCCTTATGGTTTTAAGAAAAGAAAGAGGTAGAAGAAGAAAGAAAAAGATAGAACAGAACAATATCAGAATCTTACAAATCGCAGCGGAGCAACATATAATAGATAAATGAATATTCATTAAAACAAAAAGAACTGTATGTTTTACACATTACATCACATTACATTCATTATCAGAGTTTACAACAACAAACAGCGGAAAAGATATACTATATACTTAGTAATATGCTATGCCATCCAGCTCGCCTCAAGATTTCTGTAGCAACTCTCGAATCCAGAATGACCTAATAACCTAACTCTAGACTGCCCGTGTGGAAATTGGTGGGCACCCAGAGTTTAGGAAGGGAAACTATGACGACCCAAAATTTTCGAGCGTTTAAAATCGGGATATTTAATTGATTTTAAATATTCAATAGAGTAATTTTAACTTAAATTACGAATATCACAATTTATCTGATAATTGAATCATTAAATTTAATAAGTTGGACTTGGGTAAATTGTCGAATCTAGAATTTTAAGCCGATTAAAAATAATTTGAAGGCTTATAAAATTTATATTGATGATAGTGAAGATAGTAAAAAGTGTTAAAATTGAATTTGGAAGTTGTTTGTTCAGTTTTGAAATTTATATCGTTTAAATTGAATTTAAAAATAGCCTTCCGAGGCACAGTGTGACGCCCCACCTCTATACCCACGCTAGACAAGAACATTACGGTGTAATGCTATCAACTAGCAGGGAGAATAAGGCTGTTGAGGAGCGACCATCCGTGTAATTGCTTTGCACGAGCATCGATATGTCAGATAGTATAACATGCATTTCGTTTCAAGAGGAAATCCGACATACCGATACAAACTCAAAGCTTCTACACAGTGGCTATAATAATCTTCGGAAACAAATATAGAAATAAGAATAACACAAATCAGTCACAGATAATTCATATCACAAAGGCGGAAGAAGATATGAACATATAACTAACACCTGAAAGTGTATATCAGAGTAGTGGTCAAAAAGATCAACAATAATACAAAAGAATAGCAACACGTGCTGTACAAAAGAATACAACTATGAGTCTATATCTCAAGTGTATACAACAAAATAAACTACTAATCTAAGTAGTTAGCCAAAAGTCAGAGTAATGATCCGGGATGAGAATCAAGCAGAAGCACCTGTAACATCTCGGTCTGACCCGAGTATTATTTAATAAGAAAATAATAAACGGATCATTCTAGCTATAAATATCGGATGAAATGATATAGAATAAGAGATATGACTAAACACATAATAATCACAATGCCAAGTTGTGATAAATAAGAAATTGAAAAATCAATAAGAGATTAATCAATATCGCAAAGATCTTCTCAAAGATAAAAAGGAATGTCATACTCCTAATTTCATTCACCAAGCCACAATAAATGACATATGTATCAATGCCAATCGTAAAAGATGGTGAAACATAAATTCCAAAAATCAACACACGAAATCCAGAAATCACAAGAAAAGGATGGCCAATCCCAAACGGAACGCTATTCCATAAACCGAGCATCGACGCACCTTAATAGATACGCCCCATGCACAGTCAAACATCGCCGCACCTAGAAAGGTACGATCCATGCAAAGACAAACATCGATGCACCTAGATAGATAAGCCCCATGTAATGTCTAACATCGATGCACCTAGAAAGATACACCCCATGCATAAATAAGCATCGACGTACCTAGAAAGATACGCCCCATGCAATGCCTAAAATCAACGCGCCTAGAAAGATACGTCCCATGCTTAGACGAACATCGATGCACCTAAATAGATACACCCCATGTCCCGACATATTGAGCCGATTGCTCCTCGAAGTAAACAAACATCGACGCACCTAAATAGATACGACCCATGTGTAAATAAACATCGACGCACCTAAATAGGTACGACCCATGCGAGAAATGAGATGAATCTCAATTAAATGAAGTACAGTCCTCGACATAAACAAAGAGACATCGCACAATTGCTAGTCTAAATCACAAGAATTATCGTCATGACCATCAAGAAGTGTCAATTACAGTAAGCTAGTAAATATATGATCTTAGCTTCATGTCCCATAACCACTAGCTTAACTTAAATATTTACGAACAAATTGTAGATCTCCACTAGAAAATTGTCACAAGAGATTCAATCGAACAAGTCCAAGAATTAACCGACGAAGTAAACGCAAGCGTTTCGTACCACTTGTTTTACTAAGTCGTTTAATTAGATTTCTCGTGCGAGGGAGGTAAAGGTTTGTATATACTAATAGATTGGAAATCGGTTTGAGAAAATGAGCTTTGTAATAAAATAGTGTTGAAATCATTTGAAGAAAGAGTTTTGATATTTACTACTAGTGCAGAAAACCTTTATATTTTTAAAGTGACAAATCACAAAGAAGATCGTAGGAACAATCAATCACTAAAATTCACATTCGAAGAAGTGAATAAAATCCAAGAAATCAATACCGAATCCATCAAAGTGGACATATCCTAAATTCCAAAAGAAAATGTCATCAAAGTCGATAACAAATGATAGCAACAAATAGGAAACAACACGAATCGATTAAAGTTGGAAATTCAAGCAACTAGGCAAAAAGCATAGTAGGCAGATAGGAGCAGGTCGGTCAACCGGACTCCCTGAGTCGGTTGACAGAACCAGAGGTTGGAAGTGCTCGGGCACCAGGTCGGTCGGCCAGCTACAGAGCTCGGTCGACTGAACCAAAGATGGAAGTGCTCGGGTAGCAGGCCGGTCGACCAGACCTTGAGCTCGGTCGACCGGAGCCTGAAACCTGCACTTCCAAAACAGAGGCAGGAAGTGCCCGGACTACAGGTCGGTCGGCCGGCCCAGGGGCTTGGTCGGTCGAATCCTGTATTCTGCACTTCCTACCCTATTTCAAATGAGGTGCAAATCTCGATTAAATTGCAATCGCACGAGCAACGGCGCTAAAGGTTTACGCCAATCGACTACCCGACCCTATATGCTCCTCGATGCATCACCAAAAACTGTTCAAACATCAATGTTAGGATTTTTAAAGAATTGAACCCAAAACACTAAAAATTGGAATATTCACAAAATCAATCCAAACCAAAGCAAATGCACATGAATAAGTGTTAGGAATTCATACCTAACAATCGAAGATAGTTATAGACTAAGATGTGAGATAAAAATCTCACCTTTGAACCCAAATCAATGAAGAAGGAGCTTGAAAGCAAAGGAAGATCAACCACACTTGAATCTCAACACAAGAAGCTTGAATCTAAGCTCAAAAGACGAACATTCCCTAAGTTAGGTTTAGGATATTTCTGAAATCAAAGAGAGAATGAGTTGGAGAAGATGAAAAGAAGGCTTACCAATGGGTTCTCTTGAATTTGGAGCTAGAAATTGATTTGCAAATGGAAACTAGGGTTTTGGATTTCTATTTCCCATTCTCTTCCACCATTAATCTCTTTAGAACTGAAAGTAGAGGAAGAGGGAGTGAATGAAGAGGGGGTTTTAGTTTGGGGTATTAAGTTAGAACATTGGGCTGAACCCAACCTAAACCCAAAGCCCTAAGTGAAAAGTAGCAAAATTCTACTATCTCCAAACAAATCGAAGTTTATACTCAAAAAGGTCGCAAACGTCATTTTGAACTCAATGGGGGTGGTCCCGAGTCCTAATTCGACCGTATGCAAAAAGTAGTGTTTCGGACTAAATTTCGAGTATCGATAAAATATTTAAATAAAATATTTAAATATACAATTGATAAATATGCGGGTTGTTACAGACTCCCCTCCTTAAAGAAATTGCGTCCTCGCAATACTTAAGAAGAAAATAAGAAGTAACAACCATAGAAGCATATCAACACAAAAGAAAATTTGAAATAGGAAGTTCACCATAAGGAGCATGAAAGAGTAAGCCAGAACGGGATCGCTCGATGAATTCTCTGGATTCCCAAGAGCAATCCTTAGGATTTGAGAACCATTGAACTCTCACAAGAAGAACATCTTTATTCCGAAGGCGCTCAACCTCCGAAGTAATGATGCGAATGGAATGTTGCTCATAAGTCAAAACTGGTGAGACTTCTATTTCATCAATAACACTGGCTCGAGAATAAAAATAGGAAACCTAAAAGCATTTCCATAGTTAAAAGACGCAGAAAACGTCAAGAATAGCAGAAAAATGAGCCAGTGCAACGGCGTAGTACAGAAACGGTACGCCCGAGAAACTAGAAACTAGAATAATTTGGAACACCGACGTAGTACAAAAATGGTACGTCCAATGAAATTAATAAAAGGATAATCACATTCAAACAATCATCAAAGAATCAACCACCTGTTGCCTACGACTAAACGCATTGGCAACACGATTTCCCCTCCGGGAATAAAAGAATATCAAGATCATAAGATGCCAGGAACTCGAGTAAACATGAAGTTCCTTATGATAAAATAAATATTCCAAAGATTTTATGATCGAGGTGGAGAACAAATTTCTTCCCCAAAAATGATGATGCCAAACTCTAAAAGTAAAAACAATAGCCGCAAGCACTAGATCATGAACGGCATATCTAGTCTCGATAAGCTATAACGATTTAGAAGCACAGGTTATAGCACGTTCTCATTTGCAAGAGAGCGGCATCAAAACCAATACGATTAGCATTGGTACAAAAGATAAAGTCTTGATTCCCCACGGGAAAACACAAGAATAAGAGTATCGGAAAAGAATTCTTTCAAATAATCTTCTTTCCCAAAAACTAAAACTTTCAAAATTACAATTAACTTATGTAATCATCTTGTTAGAAAATTTTACTTATTTGAAGTGAATTTTACTGTGTTTGATTGTCTCATCAAAGCGTTTAGGAAATTCCTATCGATAACGTTGATCAAGCGCATCGACCAAAATTCTTAAAGCACTGAACGGGCAATAAATCACAAAATCGTCTTCTAGATAATAAACATGTTTCCTAAAAACTTTTAAGAATATTATTCGTTCGTTTCAAGAACAAAATCCAATTTTACTTATAAACAAATCTTATGGAAAAGATTTGCAAAATTTTAAATTACTATTTTCATCCAAAATCAATAAATACAAGAATGGTCTTATCGAAATATTCATAGAATATTCGATTTATAAAATGGATGAAATAAGCTGGATAAACCGAATGACATAATAAGTCATTCATAAGAATCATAACGAGTGCGGAATGCGGTAAGCGGAATGCTAACTTCCGCAACTCGTAGCAAATGAAAACCGGTGGCAAGGTCGAGCTGAAAAGACCTTAACACTATTCAAAAGATTGCTTAGGTGAAAGTCCTAAGACAAATTCAAAAATACCGGAAAATTTCTCAAACTACATGAATGAGAGAAATAACACTTTCCTTATAAGTGGGCTTAAGGAATAAAATGATGCCATCAAGTTGGAATCAAAATCATAAAGGAAAAATAGAAATCTGCTTAACAGATTGAAAATGTCAAAGATGAATAGTCCACACGGGACAAAGGATATGGCCTCATAATAATTAAGCCAATCCTTACAAAAGTAAATTCCGAAGCCTAAGTAAAAATCGGCTCGGACTGAAAAATCACATAAAACAATTTCGACATCAATAAAGACAAATTGAGTGTTGCGGATCTACCATCCAGATTCACAATCCTCAAAGAAGTCATCAAGCCCAATATATTCAAAGAAGAAGAATCGACAAGTTCTTTTGATATAAAAATAATGAGATGAAACCCATATCAAAAAGAACTCGAATAAGAAGGTCACGAAATAAATAATGCCATCAAGGATTGAATGTAAAATACCTTGACTGAGAGAAGTGCCACTAGGGGCTTGCACTGCATTGAGCTCTCCCTCCTTCTTAGTTTGAAGTACGGGACATGCAGTAATATGGTGACCTAAATTTTTGCAATAGCGACAAAAGAGGGGTTTCGGACACTCCCTTGCATAGTGGTTCGTGGAACCACAATTGTAGCATTGTCCACGACTAGAGGTGGGAGTCTTTGCTACCGGAATTGGTTGCTTCCCTTTCTTATTAGAATTGGGGCCTTTTACTTTGATAGGCCTCTTCAAGACGAAGAGCGATATCAATAAGCTGATCAAATGAAACCTCAAGTTTCAGAAGTAATGGCTTCTTAAGATTCTTATTCAAGCTATAAACAAATCTCTGATTTTTCTTCAATGGTGTATTAATGTACTCAACCCCGTATTTGGAAAGAGATTCGAAAGATGCGACATAGTCTGTCACGGAAGATTCACCTTGAACAAGGTCAATAAGGTTCATGCGAGAAAAGATACGATCGCATGATTTGAGCCAAGCTTGAATTTCAATAACACCTTCGGATCCCTTGAATGGCCTTCCACCCAAATCAGTATAGTCTCTGCACAAGCGTGCAAAACCGGATCTAGGATGAGTAGGCTCTGGAATGGGACCGGTAGCTTGAGCATTCTTTACTAGATCAAGAAGCTGCTGGGCAGACATAAATACTCCATCCGGTGGAGTAGCACTAGATTGACCGGCGCTGGGATAGCCAGGCCTAACCATTTCTCTTCTTTAAGAAAGAAAGAAGAGGAAAAGGTTATTCTCAAGATAAATATCAAGCAAATCTTGATAGATAAAACAAGGAATCATAAAGAAAATAGGATGAATCGGTACGAAGACTCGAATTAAATCCTAAAGCACGACTCCTAAGAAAGACTTAGGACGATGATCCTTGTTATAATATTCCATATTGTTCCGAAGTTTGGCTCTGATACCAAGCTGTGACGCCCCACCTCTATACCCACGCTAGACAAGAACATTACGGTGTAATACTGTCAACTAGCACGGAGAATAAGGCTGTTGAGGAGCGACCATCCGTGTAATTTCTTTGCGCGAGCACCGATATGTCAGAGAGTATAACATGCATTTCATTTCAAGAGGAAATCCGACATACCGATACAAACTCAAAGCTTCTACACAGTGGCTATAATAATCTTCGGAAACAAATATAGAAATAAGCATAACACAAATCAGTCACAGATAATTCATATCACAAAGGCGGAAGAAGATATGAATATATAACTAACACCTGAAAGTGTATATCAGAGTAGTGGTCAAAAAGATCCACAATAATACAAAAGAATAGCAACACGTGCTATAAAAAAGAATACAACTATGAGTCTATATCTTAAGTGTATACAACAAAATAAACTACTAATCTAAGTAGTTAGCCAAAAGTCAGAGTAATGATCCGGGATGAGAAGTCAAGCAGAAGCACCTGTAACATCTCGGTCTGACCCGAGTATTATTTAATAAGAAAATAATAAATGGATCATTCTAGCTATAAATATCGGATGAAATGATATAGAATAAAAGATATGACTAAACACATAATAATCACAATGCCAAGCTGTGATAAATAAGTAATTGAAAAATCAATAAGAGATTAATCAATATCGCAAAGATCTTCTCAAAGGTAAAAAGGAATGTCATACTCCTAATTTCATTCACCAAGCCACAATAAATGACATATGTATCAATGCCAATCGTAAAAGATGGTGAAACATAAATTCCAAAAATCAACACACGAAATCTAGAAATCACAAGAAAAGGATGGCCAATCCCAAACGGAACGCTATTCCATAAACCGAGCATCGACGCACCTAAATAGATACGCCCCATGCACAGTCAAACATCGTCGCACCTAGAAAGGTACGACCCATGCAAAGACAAACATCGATGCACCTAGATAGATAAGCCCCATGTAATGTCTAACATCGATGCACCTAGAAAGATACACCCCATGCATAAATAATCATCGACGTACCTTGAAAGATATGCCCCATGTAATGCCTAACATTGACGCACCTAGAAACATACGTCCCATGCTTAGACGAACATCGATGCACCTAAATAGATACACCCCATGTACCGACTTATTGAGCCGATTGCTCCACGAAGTAAACAAACATCGACGCACCTAAAGAGATACGACCCATGTGTAAATAAACATCGACGCACCTAAATAGGTACGACCCATGCGAGAAATGAGACGAAGCACAGTAAAATGAAGTACAGTCCTCCACATAAACAAAGAGAAATCGCACAATTGCTAGTCTAAATCACAATAATTATCGTCATGATCATCAAGAAGTGTCAATTACAGTAAGCTAGTAAATATATGAGCTTAGCTTCATGTCCCATAACCACTAGCTTAACTTAAATATTTACGAACAAATTGTAGATCTCCACTAGAAAATTGTCACAAGAGATTCAATCGAACAAGTCCAAGAATTAACCGACGAAGTAAACGCAAGCGTTTCATACCACTTGTTTTACTAAGTCGTTTAATTAGGTTACTCATGCGAGTGAGGTAAAGGTTTGTATATACTAATAGATTGGAAATCGGTCTGAGAAAACGAGCTTTGTAATAAAATAGTGTTGAAATCATTTGAAGAAAGAGTTTTGATATTTACTACTAGTATAGAAAACCATTATATTTTTAAAGTGACAAATCACAAAGAAGATTGTAGGAACAATCAATCACTAAAATTCACATTCGAAGAAGTGAATAAAATCCAAGAAATCGATACCGAATCCATCAAAGTGGATATATCCTAAATTCCCAAAGAAAATGCCTCAAAGTCGATAACAAATGATAGCAACAAATAGGAAACAACACGAATCGATTAAAGTTGGAAATTCAAGCAACTAGGCAAAAAGCATAGTAGGCAGGTAGGAGCAGGTCGGTCAACCGGACTCCCTGAGTCAGTTGACCGAACCAGAGGTTGGAAGTGCTCCGGCACCAGGTCGGTCGGCCAGTTACAGAGCTCGGTCGACTGAACCAAAGATGGAAGTGCTCGGGTAGCAGGCCGGTCGACCGGACCTTGAGCTCGGTCGACCGGAGCCTTAAACCAGCACTTCCAAAACAGAGGCAGGAAGTGCCCGGACTACAGGTCGGTCGGCCGGCCCAGGGGCTCGGTCGGCCGAATCCTGAATTCTGCACTTCCTACCCTATTTCAAATGAGGTGCAAATCTCGACCAAATTGCAATCGCACGAGCAACGGCGCTAAGGGTTTATGCTAATCGACTACCCGACCCTATATGCTCCTCGATGCATCACCAAAAACATGTTCAAACATCAATGTTAGGATTTTTAAAGAATTGAACCCAAAACACTAAAAATTGGAATATTCACAAAATCAATCCAAACCAAAAGCAAATGCACATGAATAAGTGTTAGGAATTCATACCTAACAATCGAAGATAGTTATAGACTAAGATGTGAGACAAAAATCTCACCTTTGAACCCAAATCAATGTAGAAGGAGCTTGAAAGCAAAGGAAGATCAACCACACTTCAATCTCAACACAAGAAGCTTGAATCTAAGCTCAAAAGAAGAACATTCCCTAAGTTAGGTTTAGGAAATTTCTGAAATCAAAGAGAGAATGAGTTGGAGAAGATGAAGAGAAGGCTTACCAATGGGTTCTCTTGAATTTGGAGCTAGAAATTGATTTGCAAATGGAAACTAGGGTTTGGATTTCTATTTCCCATTCTCCTCCACCATTAATCTCTTTAGAACTGAAAGTAGAGGAAGAGGGAGTGAATGAAGATGGGGTTTCAGTTTGGGGTATTAAGTTAGAACATTGGGCTGAACCCAACCAAAACCCAAAGCCCTAAGTGAAAAGTAGCAAAATTCTACTATCTCCAAATATATCGAAGTTTATACTCAAAAGGGTCGCAAACATCATTTTGAACTCAATGGGGGTGGTCCCGAGTCCTAATTCGACCGTATGCAAAAAGTAGCTTTTCGGACTAAATTCCGAGTATCGATAAGATATTTAAATAAAATATTTAAATATACAATTGATAAATATGCGGGCTGTTACACACAGTCTCGGAATTTGGCGAAACCTATTCCATTGGGTCCGTAATATTGAATTATTATCGGATTTCAATTTCCGTATTGATCGGAGTTGTTGTATGAGCGTACGATATATAAACGCGCTGAAATTTATATCGAAATTCAATATAATAACTGATCTAAAAAGCTATCTTCTCCATACGATCGAATCCTATTGCGTTCGAAATAGGGGTATAACTTTATGAATGCCAGGTGGCATACGTCGACAGGGGTTCGGCATTTCCACATATACAAAGCAAGATATTTTGAATATAAAAAAAAAAGTCAAATCATCTGCAACCCTAGTTTCAACTAGGCCGAATTTTTATCTCAGACAAGCCACCCTACTTTGGAAAACATCACGCCTTGCCTCCTCTCCTTCTTCGATTTCACGCGACTTTCTTTCCTCAGTACAAACTCACGCAATGTTTCTTCCACTCCTTATACCACGTCTTATACCTTCTGGACCAAATAAAATGCAGTCTTCCTTTCCACTACTCTCAAAATCGAAAATCCCCTTTCTCTTTTCTGCAAACCGAATACGTAATCAGAAAAGGAAAATAAAATAAAATTATTATCAAAATCGGAATCCCTCCTCTCCTTCCTTCAGACATTCGAATTCAATTCATTTGAAACTCCTCAATCGCATTGCCGAATCAAGTCGGCAATCTAGTTCGTGCTCACGCGCGTGGATGGGAGGCTGAGCAAGTTAGGGATTGTTTGGAGAGCGAAGTGTTAAGTCGGCGCGGCGACAAGGTCACGAATCGAGGGTAGGAGGCGGCTGTGTTTTTGGCCATTTCGATGTCGCGGCCGTGATTGGGTTGGTGTGCCCTTGCGTACGCACTCACACTAGGGGTCGAGGCGACGGCCTCTGGTCGACGAGCAGTGGAGCTCGATCGGGCGAGGCTGTTGAGGTAAGGCAGTTCTTTTATTCTAACATGTTTGTATTGCAGAAAGAAATTACAGTAAAGATTAAAACAATTCAATTTTAACTTAACAAATATATATATATATATATATATATATATATGAAGGTTTATTACAGTAAGCTTAAGTGTTAAAATATGGCCTTCACAGTAAAGAAACAAATCCTGTTTTGTTTATTCACAGAAGCAGAAACAAATATAAATATCTTATATACATGTGTATATACAGTAAAGGAAGTATTAATAAATACACACACACCTATTTAATTTGCTCGGTTGTTTTAAAAATAGTGTATTGTTGGAAATTAATTTATTTAATTAACCTATTAAATTAATTGGTTGCTAAAATAATATGTTAAAAGGGAATTAGTTTAAATTTAAAATTTATTAGTTAAAATAGAATCATTGGTTAATTAAATTTATAAAATGGAAATAAATTGTTCAAGTTATTTCAAAGTGTTAATAAAATCAAATGATTGTTATATAAGGTCAAAATCTGATAGAAGCAAGCCGGGTTGGGTCGGATTGCAAAACAAGAATCAAAGGTGAGTTAATCTCACTCAGTTAAATTAAATTTAAATTTAAATGATTAAATTTAAATAATTGTTTTAATGATTGAAATTGTTTGATGTACTATAGTATGGTAGATTTTGAAATTGGTGTATTATTGTGCTAACATCTGTGGATGCAGGGAAAACAGATTGGAGGGATCCAACTGGATCCCTCAACATTTATTTAAATTATTTAATACCCTCAGTTGTGATTATATTGATATTCTATGATGAATTATAGTGGAATACCGAATGTTATGGTTTGATGGGATATAATTGGGTATAATGAATCACCATAAAAATATATAAATTGGATTTTGGAAAGAAAATAAAGGAAGTGAATTGTAAGTTAAATAATTATAGAATAACTTTAAGGAATGAATTTGAAAAAAAAAGTGACTTGAACAATTCTAATAAACAAATCTTAGATATGTAAAGGGGAAAATTTGAATTAACTGAGAGTTAATGAATTTTAATCTTCAGTGTTATTTTTTTAAAAAACAACAAATCATTTATTTAAAAGTTAAGATTTAAATTATTGGGAGAAATCTGGAATTTGAATATTCCAGTTAAAAGCTTAGAATCAAATGAAAAATAATAACAACAACAATAATTAAGCCCATACTTAATGAATTTTTGAAATGAATTAAGTAATTAAAGAAATTTATTTCAAATGGGATAAGTTTGAAATCAATTTGGGGAAAAATTGATTTATGTGATTGAAGTTGGATTTTCTCCCTGGTTAACCAAGTACGTTTTCAAAGTAAGTTTTTAAATATAAGTTAAAAGTTTTTAATTTGATTTTAAAGGCAAGTTTGGAAAATCTATTATTTCTAAATATTTGAATTCTAAAGTAAATCTTACCTTTTTAACCTATTATAGTAGTAATATTTTAAAGGATGACTTAGTAGTTTGTTTAGGATTAAAAATTTAGTTATATTTTATAAAGTAACCTTATTTTCAAATATTTATATAGTATGTATTTTAACAGATTATTGAAATAGTTTTAATTTAAATATTTTAAAAGTTTATATTCAAAGTAAAGTGTTGTAAAATTATTTTTAAAATCTAGTTTTGTGCTTGGTGATTTCAGAGGAGATAGAAAATAGTTGGGAAAGTTTATTCGGATAGAAAAATGGGTTTGAAACTATTTTCAAAGGATTGAAAATATAAATATATCTTGTGAAGATAATTTTGGGATTAATAAATAATTTGGAAAATTATTGGTTGATGGTTGTTTGTGAATATAAATTGATAGTTAAATAACTGACTATCAATATTGGCCAAATGCATTGATCGTTTTGAAGAGGCCGGGATCGAGATTTATTTCTCGAAAACCACTTCGATCCGGTTTGTACGTTTCGTGTAAACGATTTTGGATGCGAGATGGAGCAGTGTAGTGCAAGGGCTAGTCGCTACTAATTCTGAGGATATTTCCAAAATGGATGTAGTAGGAATAGTGCCTTCGGTTCCGTTCGAACCCGGAACAGACTTGTATGGATGAATGCTTGCGAAACATCGTCAGGTGGACGATGGGCATTCTAAGGGATATATTCTAAAAAGGTAACGCTTAGCCTCAAGCCTCATCAAATGGGAATGACTGAAAATCAGGGGTTATGCAGCAAGGCTAGGTGGGTAGCACCCAAGCATGGTGAGGTCATTCGAGTCTAGATGTCCCTTTTTATTTCGGCTTAGTGGGCGGTTGCTGATCCCAACCGCGGGGTGATCTCACTCGGGATTATCCAGTAAGGGGTAGTCCCGGCCCTGTGTTGCAGGGGAGCGGGCGTACTCCTCGGTACGGTGATCTAGGCCCCGTACTGTGGCAGGTGGTACCCCAGTGTCTAGTCATTAGTTGGAAATCCATTCTCCCTACGAGCCTTTTAAGAGTTTTGTTTGTATTACCCACTCTGTGGCTAGTAGCTGGAATTTAATGAATGTAACAATTTCGGCTATTTTATAAGTATTTGTAAATAGACCCTATTATAATATCAGAGGATTTCTATAAAAATTGTTTCAGCTATCGTAAGGTAAAAACCCGACATGTTTATTTGTGGCGTGGTCTTTGTGACGCCCCACCTCTATACCCACGCTAGCCAAGGACACTACAAGGTAATGCCGTCAATTAACACGGAGAATAAGGCTGGTTAGGAGCGACCATCTGTGGCCTTGTTCTAACTATCTATTGAGTACATCGACAATAAATATACCAACCAGGTTGACATACCCAATGAATACTTGAAACAAAACCATAGGTGGTTGGATCAATCAGAACAGAATATAATAACTCAAATGTAATATACATCACGGAACAGTAAATCATCATATACACATATACAGATACACAGCAGAGTTATAAAATAATACATATCAAGTCGTATAGCAAACCACCATATACAGACGAGTCAAAAGAATACATATCAGAGTTACTACAAAATAGGACTACACAAAAAGCTATGACAAAAAGAAACAAGCTGAATAGTCCATGCGGAAGCAAAAATAGGCTAAGTCCAAAAGCACCTAACCTGAAACATCTCGGCCTGACCCGAGTATAAAATACACGGGTCAGTCTAGCTAAACAAATCAGTTAGATAAACTGAACAATGATAAACCTGCAAGGTTACAAGGTATAGCAAATATCTCTAAAAGAGATAACACAATCATCTAACAAAAGATGAATCATATGATAACAAGCCTCATATCATCGGCAACATATAGAAACAAAGGATACAAATATCCCAAAACAAGCCAAAAGGCAATAACAAATACCAATAAGGTATACAAGATCCACAAGGTAAACGCTACGCATCATGCGGCTCATAATGACCAACATCGAAGAGCGATACCAAGGGAATATACATATGAATGAAACATCAGAATATTGCTCGAGCTCAGTACTTTATAAACAAGGATCCATGAGCCCGAAGACTCCAAACCCAATATCACCCATGCGGCTCATAACGACCAACATCGGAAGCGGTACTAAAGGGCAACCCAATATCACACATGCGGCTCATAACGACCAATATCGAAAGCGATACTAAAGGGCAACAAACCCGAAGGCACAAACCCGAAGGCACATACCCGAAGGCAACAAACCGTAGTGGTGAAGGTCAGAGACCCGGTACTGGACACCACTAACTGGCGGAATGTGTCACAACTCTCGAAAAGGAATCCGAAAAGTGTTAACGTATGTCCCATAACCACTCGTTCGCACTAAACGGTTTACTATCCGTCAGCCACTTTCACACTCAAAGCAGTACAATGTTCACCTCATATCATCGGTAAACCAAACCCGAAGGTTAAAACGATCTATTGAATAGGTCGGGGATTAATCGGAAAGATAAACGCACAGATTCATGGTCCGTGTTTTGCCCAACCATTTAATCACCCTTCCACTTCGCTCGAAGTGCGAAATTGTACGTGTGGTTTAAATAGAATTTATAAATCGGAGAAGCGAACTTTTAATACGATTTGAAGAAATCATTTATAAAACCCGTGAATGAATTCAAAAAGAAATTATCAAGGTCAAATACGCATAAGCAACTAATTGGAATCAATATGTATTGATCAAATTTGGAAAATTAAACGAACAAGGCAAATTGGCCAAAAACAGCAGGTTCAGTCGTCTGAAAGAAGGGATTCAGACGTCTGAATCTGGAGACCAATTTGTTTTTCAAAAGAGGATTCAGACGTCTGAACCCAAATTTTCAGACGTCTGGAATAGGCAATATTTTGCCTATTTCCTTTCTGGTTGAAATTTTGGCAATTCAGACGTCTGGAAATATAATTTCAGACGTCTGAATCTGGGGATGAAAATTTCCCTTGAACAATATTCAGACGTCTGAAATAGGCATTTCAAACGTTTGAAACTCAATGTTCAGGCATTTCCTGAACCTGGGCCAATTATGGCCAAGCAAATCGAAAGCGATCGGGTGCGTGTTGATTATGGGCTTACGTCAAATGACCACCCAACCTTAACAACACCTCCAAACACTCTGAACAACATAAACATCAACCATATAGGGTTTTACATAGATTTGGCTTCAAAAATCATAATTTGGCAATTTCACAAAAACAATCCAAATCGAAAGCAAAAGCATATGAACAAGTGTTAGGAATCCATACCCAACATCAATGATATCCAAAGAAGTAGATGTGAGTTCAAAACTCACCTTTAACCCAAAACAAAGAAGAAGGAGTTCAATTTGCAAGGAGAAGACCAACCAAACACTACTTCAACTCAACAAGCTTCAATCTAAGAATAAATCACATATTTCCCAATTTAGGTTTAGGAAATTTTCTGAAATTGAAGAAGAGAAGAGTTGGAGAAGATGAAGAAGAACTTACCAATGGATTCTCTTTGATTTTGGAGTAAGAATTTGTAGTTTGCAAATGGATTTTAGGGCTTGGAGTTTCTAATTTCCTTTCTCTTCCCCCATTTCAGTTTTTGCTTAAGCTTTTATGAAATGAATAAGTGAATGGAAGGAGAGAAGGGCTAAGTTGGTTTGTAGAACGGTTTGGGTGAAACCCAAACCCAAAAGCCCACTTAGCAAAAAGCAAAATTCGACTTACTCTAAATATATCAAAGCTTATACTCAAAAAGATCGCAAACGCCATTTTGGAACCAATGGAAATGGTTTCGAGTCCCAATTCAGCCGTTTGCAAAAGTAACATTTCGGACCTAAATCCGACTACCGACGCTATATTTAAATAAAACATTTAAATATAAAATCGTTAAATATGCGGGTTGTTACAGATCTCCCCTCCTTACAAAATTGCGTCCCCACAATTCCTAGAGACGATATTTGTAACAACTACATACATACAACATTCAAAAGAGAAGGAAACGAGTTAGAAACGAAAAGATAATCTCACCATCGACAAGCAAAGATAGAAAACCCGGATAAGATCGCTCGATATACTCTCTGGTTTCCCAAGTACAGTCATTGGGATTAGCGGACCATTGAACTTTAATGAGCGGCACGTACTTGTTCCGAAGGTGTCGCACCTCCATGTCAAGCACGCGAATAGGTTGCTATACAATAGATAAGTCCGGTGAGATCTCAACCTCTTGCAAATCAGGAGAAGTAATAACAGAATTCGACTCCCGAAGACACTTCCGAAGTTGCGAGACGTGAAACACGTCATGAATGCCAGATAAATGAGCTGGAAGTGAAACTCTATAATCCACAGGGCCAATACGTTCAGTAATAGAAAATGGTCCTATAAAGCGAGGAGCCAATTTCCCAGTCGCACTGAAACACATAACCCCCTTTAAAGGAGAAACACGAATAAAAACAAGATCGCCGATCGAGAACTCGAGAGGCTTCCTACGGTTGTCCGCGTAGGATTTCTGACGACTCTGTGCCTCCTTCATTCTCAATCGAATAAGATCAATCTTCTTAGAAGAATGACGAACAAAATCTGGACCAAGAATAAGCTTCTCTCCAGATTCCAACCAACATGAAGGTGATCGACATGGCCTTCCGTATAAGGCTTCGAAAGGAGCCATACCGATACTAGACTGAAAAATATTGTTGTAGGAGAACTCTACAAGAGGTAGATGATCCTCCCAACTACCACCGAAATCAAAAATACAAATACGGAGAAGATCTTCCAAGATACGATTCACCCGTTCAGTCTGTCCATCAGACTGCGGATGATAAGCTGTAGAAAAATTAAGCTTTGTCCCCAAAGCTTGCTGAAGACTCTTCCAAAAATGACTCGTGAATAACGGTCACTCACAATAGAACTAGGAACACCGTGAAGTCTCACGATTTCCTTGACATATAACCTAGCCAAAAGCGAAGCAGTCCTATTAGACTTAATAGGGACAAAATGAGCAGACTTGGTGAGGCGATCAACAATAACCCAAATGCTAGAATGCCCAGACCTCGAACGAGGTAGGCCGTCAATGAAATCCATAGAAATCTAATCCCATTTCCACAATGGAATCTCAAGAGGCTGAAGAAGACCCGAAGGACGCTGATGCTTGGCTTTAAAACGCTGACAAGTTATGCAATTGCTCACATAACTCGCCACATCGCGCTTCATGCCTTCCCAATAATAAAGACGACGCATATCGGCATACATCTTGCTACTACCGGGACGAATGGTATACTTAGAATGGTGACAGTCATCAAGGATGCCATGCCTAAGTGCAAGATCAGAAGGCACAAAAAGACGGTTCTTCTTACGAAGACACCCATGAGATTCAATGCTGAAATCTTGCAACGCCTCATCACAAGATCTAGACTCACAAAGCTGAATCAGACGCAACAACTCAGGATCACGCCGCTGGGCATCGACAATACGATCCAATAAAATAGGTCGAGCTCCCAAACTAAATAATAGAATAGGAGAATCAGAAGATGAACCTCGATCACAAATTTCACAAAAAGATAGAGTCTCAAGAACATCCCATTCGGCAAACATCATAGAAATAACAGCCGAATGTTTTCGACTAAGCGCATCAGCAACACGATTACCCTTACCAGGGGTATACTGGATATCAAAGTCATAAGAAGCAAGAAACTCGAGCCAACGCTGTTGTCTCATATTGAGTTCCTTCTGAGTGAACAAATACTTATGATCGGTATAGAGAATGAAGCGCTCGCCCAATAAATAATGTCGCCAAATCTTCAAGGCAAAGACAATGGCGGCAAGCTCAAGATCATGAGTGGCATAGCGAGCTTCATTCGGACGCAGTTGCCTAGAAGCATAAGCAACTACCCGATCCTTCTGCAGAATAGCACCGAGACCACTACCACAAGCATCGGTGTAGGCAACAAGATCATGATTCCCTTCGGGAACCACAAGAATAGGAGCATTAGTGAGAAGTTCCTTCAATGTCAGAAAGGAAGCTTCACACTTGTCGGACCAATCAAAACGAATGCCTTTCCGAGTAAGGCAAGTGAGAGGAAGCACAACACGGGAAAAGTTCTTAATGAACAAACGGTAATAACCCGCCAATCCAAGGAAACTACGAATCTCATGAACATTTTCAGGCCTCTTCCAATTTTGGATGGCTTCGATCTTTGAGGGATCGACATAAATGCCATCGGAAGATACAACATGGCCTAAAAACTTATCCTTATTCTCCCAAAAGTGGCATTTGGAGAATTTGGCTCTAAGCTGATGACGACGGAGAGTATTCAAGACAATCCTTAAGTGATTAGCATGCTCAACTTCAGACTTAGAATAAATAAGGATATCATCAATGAACACAAGGATGAACTTATCGAGATATTCCCGGAATACTCGATTCATGAGATCGACAAAGAAAGTAGGAGCGTTCGTCAAACCGAACGGCATAACGAGCCACTCAAAAGAACCATATCGAGTGCGGAAAGCTGTAAGAGGTATGCTATCCTCCACGACTCGTAACTGATGAAAACCCGTGGCAAGGTCGAGCTGAGAAAAGACCTTAGCACCACTCAATAGATCGAACATGTCATCGATCCTAGGCAATGGATTCCTATTTCTGACGGTTAACTCGTTAAGCTTGCGATAATCAATGCAAAGCCTAAGAGTTCCATCAGACTTCTTTACGAAGACGACCGTGGATCCCCACGGAGAAAAACTGGACTGAATCAACTGCTTGGACTCAAGCTCCAAAAGCTGCTTCTTGAGTTCCTCATTTTCCTTTGTAGACATCCTCGCGGGAGGACGACTAACTAGCTGCGCGCCTGGAATGAGATCAATGCGGAACTCAATTGCCCGTTTGGGTGGCAAATCCGATACAGGCTCAAAAACATCAGAAAAGTCACAAGCAACCGGAATACGAGATATATCATCATCATCTCGTGAGTCAAGAGAATACAAAGCCATTTCGGAATTATCCACATCACGAAGAACAAGAGATAGCTGAGTAGGCGAATCCGAATGTCGACGATATACAATCCTCTCCGAACAAATAATCCTGGCATCATATCTCACTAGCCAGTCCATACCCAAAATCATATCGAATCCCAGACAAGAAATAACGTGGAGATTCACACGGAAAGAAAAGTCACATAAAACAATCTCAACATCATCACAAAGCAAACTAAGGGTCGCGGATCCCCCAATTGGATTCGCAATCCTTAAAGAAGTAATCAAACAAGAAACACCCAAAGATAAATCATCAACGAGCTTTTTCGATACGAAAGAATGTGATGCACCCGTATCGAAAAGAACTCGAATACTACGATCATGAAATAAAATAGAACCTTCCAAAATAGATGAAGATATACCTTTGGACTGAGAAGGACCATCAGAAGCCTTAGCAGCATAAAGCCTGCTAGACTTGGCACTAGCCGGAACAGTAGGGCAAGCTGAAACATGATGACCATCCTTCTTGCAATAACGGCAGAAGAGAGGCTTAGGACAAGCTCGAATAATATGATCAGGAGAACCACAATTGAAACACTTTCAAACGAAAGGTGTTCCGGAAGACTGAGGCCGAGAGCTAGGACCACCGGTCTTCTTTTTCTTAGAAGGAAAAGGCCTTTTCTGAATTGATAACGGCCTCTTGTTGGGGTTCTTGGAAACCTCAACATCAACATCACTATCACACTCCTTCTCGACGGTCTCGAGGTGAAGTGCTGAATCAACCAACTCCTCAAAAGAAAGTTTAAGCTGGAGCAACAAAGACTTCTTAAGATATTTCTTAAGACCAGAAACAAACTTCAAATTCTTTTTATAAGAAGTACTGATAAATTCAAGACCATACTGAGATAAAGCCTCGAACGATGCGACATACTCAGGAACAGAAGATTTCCCTTGCTTCAACTCAAGGAAGCGACGGGTCAATAAAACTTTTTCAGATTCAGGAACGAACTTGAGTTCAAATCGCTCCCGAAACTGAATCCAAGAAAGAGTAGACTCATCAATCTCGGCTACAAGAAGCTCATACCAACCAAGATCACGCTCTTGTAATAAACTAGAAGTTACAAGAACTTTATCACGGTTAGAAAGGTCCATGCAAGAGAAGATACGCTCGCACATGCGAAGCCAAGCTTGGACTTCAAGAACGGACTCGGAGCCCTAAACGGCTTTCCTCCAAGATGAGAAAAATCACTACACTGACGTGCAAAGGCAGACTTGCGAGGTAGAGACACACGAGGAGGAACTGGAGGCTGAGTGCTCCTAAACAACTCCAAAAACTGATCAGCAGACATATATATGCCATCCGGATGTGAGCCACTGGATTGCCCAGCACCCAAACGTCGTCCCCTGCCTCTTCCAGCCATACGCTGAAGGTAAGATAAGAACAAGATTATTCACAAGGTAGATATTGCAATATGGAATACTACGGAATAAAATGCATTCCTAGACGTATTCCCAAACTTTATCTAACCTTGATGGAATAAAGAGACACAATGATTCAAAGATTTGTATCACTTGTACACTTTGACGTACCATAATATGTGCATCTATTCTGTGTTTATCATATTTTGTTCTGAACTCAGCTCTGATACCACGCTGTGACGCCCCACCTCTATACCCACGCTTGCCAAGGACACTACAAGGTAATGCCGTCAACTAACACGGAGAATAAGGCTGGTTAGGAGCGACCATCTATAGCCTTGCTCTAACTATCTATTGAGTACATCGACAATAAATATACCAACCAGGTCGACATACCCAATGAATACTTGAAACAAAACCATAGGTGGTTGGATCTATCAGAACAGAATATAATAACTCAAATGTAATATACATCACAGAACAGTAAATCATCATATACACATATACAGATAAACAACAGAGTTATAAAATAATACATGTCAAGTGGTATAGAAAACCACCATATACAGACGAGTTAAAAGAATACATATCAGAGTTACTACAAAATAGGACTACACAAAAAGCTATGACAAAAAGAAACAAGCTGAATAGTCCATGCGGAAGCAAAAATAGGCTAAGTCCAAAAGCACCTAACCTGAAACATCTCGGCCTAACCCGAGTATAAAATACACGGGTCAGTCTAGCTAAACAAATCAGTTAGATAAACTGAACAACGATAAACCTGCAAGGTTACAAGGTATAGCAAATATCTCTAAAAGAGATAACACAATCATCTAACAAAAGATGAATCATATGATAACAAGCCTCATATCATCGACAACATATAGAAACAAAGGATACGAATATCCTAAAACAAGCCAAAAGGCAATAACAAATACCAATAAGGTATACAAGTTCCACAAGGTAAACGCTACGCATCATGCGGCTCATAATGACCAACACCGAAGAGCGATACCAAGGGAATATACATATGAATGAAACATCAGAATATTGCTCGAGCTCAGTACTGTATAAACAAGGATCCATGAGCCAGAAGACTCCAAACCCAATATCACCCATGCGGCTCATAACGACCAACATCGGAAGCGATACTAAAGGGCAACCCAATATCACCCATGCGGCTCATAACGACCAACATCGAAAGCGATACTAAAGGGCAACAAACCCGAAGGCACAAACCCGAAGGCACATACCCGAAGGCAACAAACCGTAGTGGTGAAGGTCAGAGACCCAGTACTGGACACCACTAACTGGCGGAATGTGTCACAACTCTCGAAAAGGAATTCGAAAAGTGTTAACGTATGTCCCATAACCACTCGTTCGCACTAAACGGTTTACTATCCGTCAGCCACTTTCACACTCAAAGCAGTACAAAGTTCACCTCATATCATCGGTAAACCAAACCCGAAGGTTAAAACAATCAATGAATAGTCGGGGATTAATCGGAAAGATAAACGCACAGATTCATGGTCCGTGTTTTGCCCAACCATTTAATCACCCTTCCACTTCGCTCGAAGTGCGAAATTGTACGTGTGGTTTAAATAGAATTTATAAATCGGAGAAGCGAACTTTCAATACGGTTTGAAGAAATCATTTATAAAACCCATGAATGAATTCAAAAAGAAATTATCAAGGTCAAATACGCATAAGCAACTAATTGGAATCAATATGCATTGATCAAATTTGGAAAATTGAACGAACAAGGTAAATTGGCCAAAAACAGCAGGTTCAGATGTCTGAAAGAAGGGATTCAGACGTCTGAATCTGGAGACAAATTTCTTTTTCAAAAGAGGATTCAGACGTCTGAACCCAAATTTTCAGATGTCTGGAATAGGCAACATTTTGCCTATTTCCTTTCTGCTTGAAATTTTGGCAATTCAGACGTCTGGAAATATAATTTCAGACGTCTGAATCTGGGGACGAAAATTTCCCTTGAACAATATTCAGACGTCTGAAATAGGCATTTCAGACGCCTGAAACTCAATGTTCAGGCATTTCCTGAACCTGGGCCAATTATGGCCAAGCAAATCGAAAGCGATCGGGTGCGTGTTGATTATGGGCTTACGTCAAACGACTACCCAACCTTAACAACACCTCCAAACACTCCGAACAACATAAACATCAACCATATAGGGTTTTACATAGATTTGGCTTCAAAAATCATAATTTGGCAATTTCACCAAAACAATCCAAATCGAAAGCAAAAGCATATGAACAAGTGTTAGGAATCCATACCCAACATCAATGATATCCAAAGAAGTAGATGTGAGTTCAAAACTCACCTTTAACCCAAAACAAAGAAGAAGGAGTTCAATTTGCAAGGAGAAGACCAACCAAACACTACTTCAACTCAACAAGCTTCAATCTAAGAATAAATCACATATTTCCCAATTTAGGTTTAGGAAATTTTCTGAAATTGAAGAAGAGAAGAGTTGGAGAAGATGAAGAAGAACTTACCAATGGCTTCTCTTTGATTTTGGAGTAAGAATTTGTAGTTTGCAAATGGATTTTAGGGCTAGGAGTTTCTAATTTCCTTTCTCTTCCCCCATTTCAGTTTTTTGCTTAAGCATTTATGAAATGAATAAGTGAATGGAAGGAGAGAAGGGCTGAGTTGGTTTATATAACAGTTTGGGTGAAACCCAAACCCAAAAGCCCACTTAGCAAAAAGAAAAATTCGACTTACTCTAAATATATCAAAGCTTATACTCAAAAAGATCGCAAACACCATTTTGGAACCAATGGAAATGGTTTCGAGTCCCAATTCGGCCGTTTGCAAAAGTAACGTTTCGGACCTAAATCCGACTAACGACGCTATATTTAAATAAAACATTTAAATATAAAATCGTTAAATATGCGGGTTGTTACAGTCTTACGAGATGCTTTTGTTTTCAAATGATTTTTGAAAACTTTAATAATCAATTGGGTATGATTTTCTCACTCTGGTATTCCAGACTGACTCGGGTGTTATTTAACTGTAATGCTCGTGTCAGACCAAGTATTATAGGATACAGGATATAATGCTGTGGAGCTCAAGAGACAAGCTGGATGGCGATACGTACTTCCGTACTTGTATATATATGCATATTCCGCTGTATTGAGTTGTTGAGTATCCATTTGTATGATATTGATATTGAGCTGTGATTGATGTACTTTGATGATGTAATATATGTAAACAAAGATATTTGACTTTTGAGTAAAGATCATTTATTATCTATTATATTTTATTTCGCTGCGATGGTTAGATTCTGATGTTGTTTTCTATTTTCTTTTTCTACCTCTTCTTCTTTAACCCAAATGGTTCGTATTTCTGTACAACCTGAGTTGATTTAGGTTGAATAGTGTTGACTCAAGGGATAAGGATTTGCGGGTCGTTACAGTTGGTATCAGAGCTTAGGTTGGTGATAACCTTGGCTCTGGTGGGAATCACTCATTTAAAATAGAGTCCGTAGTACTCTGTAATGAGTTTGAGCGTATTAATAAATATGAGCGCGTATTTGTTAGTGAATATAAATTGTTTTAATATTGCGTTGATTGATTTATTGAGTCGCATATGAACCTTCGTCGACACAGTCTGCGCAACTGTATTGAAGGTGTTTCTAAACTCTTGAATAGAACAATCGACACGATATTGTTTTAAATGTGGGTAAATGAAATAATTTTCTCCAAAAATATATTTTGATATAAAGAAATTTTTTTGTAAACTATTTAGCTAATTTATGGTTGCTTGGATGTTAGTAATGATGATATCAAAATATTATCATTGTTAAGTGAAAATTTTAACTAGAAATTGTAAACATAATCAAAGATTGAGAAGATAAATTCAATTATGAAATGAAATTTATAAATATGAATTATAAATGTAATTTATGAATTGAAATGCAATTAAATGAAAATTTGTAAGAGTATAAAGTGTACAAATGAATTATAGTTAGAATTTATTTAAGCAGAATTTGAAACTCTAACCTGGAGATATTGGGAGTATTTTGAAGATAAATAGTAGCATTGTTGTTTTTGGGGTATTTCTGAAAGAAAATTGTTTCAAATGGATTTTGGAAGTGAGATAGCATTGAATTCACTTCAGTCACTGGAACATAATTTCGGTGATGACTGCAGCATCATCGATGTTCATTTTCGAGTTTCTAAGTGATGAATTGCTGCCAAATTATTTGTTCAGGAAGACATGTTTGTTTTTGAAATTTCAAAAGGAAATTTGTTGGGGATTTCAAAATAATTTGAAACTAAAAGCCAGGTGTTTAAAAAAAAAAAGAGAAATCCTGATGAAATAGGTTATAAGCTTATAACTTGAGATGATTTTTAAATCAAGAGGGAAATATGAGCTTTGAATGTTGGAATTTAAATTTAAAGGGAAAGTTAATAATGGAATTAACTAGGATTGGAGAATAAAAATTTAACTGGATTGAAATTGATTACGTAGGCTGAAAATGATATCCAGTTGTTTCCGAATTAAGTTGAAATTGATTGAGTTAAATAAATCTGAGTTAAAGTAAAATCGAATTGGAATGAGAATTCAATTGAATTAATGAATGAAATTAAATTCTTACCTGAACAAATGAAAAATAAATTGAATAAGGAATGGAATTGAAATAAATAAATAAGAATAACGTGTAAAAGAATTATAATGTGTTAAGTAAAATATGCTTGGGTTATAAATAAGCATAAGGCTTGAGTTAAAAATAAAGCAAGAATATATTCAAGCCTATGATGAATGGAATTGTGTAAATAATAAGTTGTGACTTATAAAATTTGAGAAAGTGAAATAGAAAACCAAAATAAATATGGTTTGATGAATTGGAAAATAAAACAAAAATCCAAACATGAATTGTATAATAAAATTGAACTAAGAAAATTAAATGAAGTGATATTTGGAATTAAAAATCAAGTATTGAACTATAAATAATAGAGAACTAATTTTATAATAAATTAGTTAATAAAATGTGTAAATGGGAACGTGATGTTGTTTAATAGAAGTTGAATTGTGAATTTCTGATGAAGTTTAAAACTAAAACTCAAGTTATAAATTAAATTCGACCTGGATCGATGGTGAAGTAAATGCAATTGAATTGTGGTAAATGAATTGGGTGGTAAATTGAAAATGGATAGTGGATCCAGAACTTGAGTTATAGATTATAATTTAACTTGAAGTGTTAACAAATTAAATAGATTGGCAATGTATCGAATAAAAATGTGATTGGAGTAAAATAGTAATGGTATGAATTGCAAATAAAATCCAACTAAGTGGAAATAATTAGAGATGGCCTTGTAGTCAATTAAAATGAGCTTAAGTATAAAATTTGATTTAAGCTAATGGATGAAGGAGAGTTGAATTGAAGTTAACTTAAAATTAAGTTTAATGATATTGGATTGAATTTAAATCAAGTAAACATAAATTGGAATCAAAATAGAATTTGGTGGGCCATAAATAATATTTAAGGAAATGAAAATTCCTAGTGGATTGTGTGGATAAACTAATTATGTTGAATAAATAAATGGATAGAATAAATAAGAAACAAAATGAAGTGTGGTTTAAATAAGTTGGAAAATGGTTATGGAATGTAATAGCTTGGATTGTCCTCGAGCTAAATATAATAGTTTGGAATAAACAAATGTGGAATGGAATGTAAATGAATGGATTGTGAATAAAATTGAAATGAAATGTGTCGAGCTAAATAAATGGTTGTGAATGAATTAAAATAAAAAAAGAAATTTAATTGGTAATTAAAATGAATCTAAATTGTTAATGGTTTTGAATGAACTAATTTGGTTAATAAAATGGAATGCGAGTGAATGGATTCAAATTTAAAATGCAATAAAAATAAGAATATATGGATCGTGAATAAATTTAAAAATGGAATAGAATTAAGTATAAATTGAGTTGATATCCATTCAAATTGGTTATAAAACATAAATAATTATTTATTCACATAAATCTCGTCAAATTGCATGGAATAAATTGTCATTTGATGTAAATGGAAGTAATTAAAATTCTATGTGTTGATAAGGGTAAAATAAATTGATTTTGAAAGCAATTGAATTAAATATGAGTTCAGTTTGCTTAAGAATAAATTAAATGTAAGCGATTGAGTTTTAAACCATTCAAATTGATGAAGTTATATATGAATGGATTGAAAAACATGCACATTGAATGAGAATGGTTTATAAATTAATCGAAACAATTAAATTAGTATAACAATTGTATAAATTGCTTACGGAAAATGTTTGATGTGTATTTCTTTTAGAATTCATATGTTTTAACCACTGTAACTAAGTGAAATATAGTTAAACTGCATATATTTGGCACTTACATGTTTAAATTGAGTAAGTACAGGTACCTGGAAGCCGTGTGACTGGATTGGGTTGCGCTAACTGCTAAATTAATAAGCTGTTTGCTTAAAATGCTAAATAAGGTAAGCCTACGCAATAAAAATAGGATATATGAACTGTTTTTTGGTTTTTCCGACCGGGTGGGTCTGTAACAACCTTAGAATTTTATGTATATTTTAATTTCAAATTTATTTCATTAAGAAATTATTTTAAACTTGTTTTATTTCAAATATTTCATTTTTAAATATAAATGTTGATTATTATGGGAATTATAACTTCAAACTAGTATAAATTGGATATTTTACTGAAAAGTGTATTTCTGTTCAAACTGTTCAAACATTGACATTTAAATTTCAATATTTAAATATTTAAATTCTTAAATTTTATATTTTATTAGAAAGTAGATTTAATAACTTGGATACTACTTTTTGTTTCGTTGAAAATGGACTTAAATTGTGAAAGTTATGTATATTTCAATATTGAATGCAATTTGTTTTATTTAGCAATTTTGTTTATTTTAAATTATATAAATTATATTTTCTTTGTCATACTTTATTTTAATATGTGTTAATATGTTATATTATATATATTTTGTCTTTTAAATATTTTTAAAGTGTTGATAGAATTTTTCCAAAGCTTATTGAAACTATTTTCTAATTTTCAAGCCTAGTTTCCATTTTTCCTTGCTATTTGCTTAATTTAATTATATATAATCAAAATTTATTTATTTATTTCATGCATTCACTCTTATTTTATGCATTCACTCTTATTTGGTGTGTTTTACTTTATTTTATTCATTTTACATGTATTTAAATTTAAATAAAATTTTCCAAAGTCTATTGAAGTTATTTCTAATGTTTAAAGCCTAGTTTGCAATTTTTAGCCATTTTCTTCATTTAAATTCTTTTTAATTAGAATTTATTTTTTTTAATTTTTTTTCATATCTGAGTTTTATCTTTATTTATCAGTTTTATATGTATTTATAAATTACAAATTTATACAAAAGAAATTCGAAGAGTTTTGTGACTCTTTAGCTGCTTGAGACCTTTTGTTTTCCACCTCTTCGTTTTCCAACATCTTGCATTCTATTGCTTTGGCCGACCTGATTCTTTCTCTTAGCCACTTATTTTTCTCATAATTCACGAATACAAATCTTTCTCATCTTCAAAATGGCCAGCCATCTCCATTACTTGCAAAAATTTTGGTAAAAAACTTCTTTTCTTTTCATGTTTTCTTTGTTTTCTTTTGTGATTGTACTTGCCTTCTTCATCTTTATTGGATCGGCCTGCCCTTCTCCACCACCTTGGCCGCCTCCACCACAACCCCCTCTGGTCAACACTTCCTCCAGCCCATCCCCTTGCCATAGCCGTGCACCATGATGAAGTAGATCCACACAAAAATGAGGAAACTCCACATATATGTCCGTAACCGAACTCACCTTGCTTCCATCACCCCCTCCATCACTTTGGCCGACCATACACCACCACCACCAGCAAATTCCTGATCTGAGCCCACTGACACATCATCCACCAGCCTACTACAGACCTGGTCGTACCCTCCTTGGCCTTGGTCGAGCCCTCTACTGCATAGGAATCCATGATATTTGCCTTGTAGTGTTAGTTCATGCTCATATATCTTCGCTCCATCATTTTTCCATGCTAGGCCGACCTTTAAGAACCCAAACCAGATCCAAACCATGCCTTTAGCCATGCCATTTCAGATCTGGAGTTGAAAAATAGGTGGTAGAAAGCAAGTGCAAACACTTCGGTGATGTTTTGTGTATTCATTTCTAGCTTTGTTTAATTGAATTTGGGTTGAAAACTTATGTTATATTTATTTGTTTTGTCTCATGTATCCAAGGAAAATTAATCTTTGGCTCTTCGACTCATCTTCGTGTCGTGTTATCGTGCTTGTTTGGATCTCATTCGTGCATTCGTCGTTGTGTCTCTAGCTCAAAACGGTGAGTTATTCTCACCAGACAATATGTACATATATAACTAGTAAATTGACCCCTTTTGAATCTGTAAAATGCATTATCATGTTACACCTGCTATATTATGATTATATGATATTCACCATGCTTATACACCTGTTATAACATCTGTTACTGTTATATTATGTTGTTCTGTTATTTTTGTCAGTTTATCACACTGCAAGTTCCCTGTAGACTAGAATCACTATGGGTTGAAATGATACATACCCGAACGGACTTTAGAATAGGAGAAAATCGTTATGGGCTAAAATGATAGACCTGAATGATTTTCAATTATTTTCTTTTACTTGGGATTGCGGGTTTGAAATGATCAAACCCGGGTTTTCTTTGTAAATTACGAGTTGAAATGATATATTACCCGTATCACTTTACCTAGGCTAGAAAATGAGATACAGACCCGTTGTTATAATATGTTTTTCTAAAAAAAAATTTAAATTATTTTAGAAATGTAAATATTATAATATTTTGATTTAAATTTGATCAAAAATGATTTTTTGTAAAGCATTATTGATTTTCTGAAAATTTATTCGTGAAATAAATAAATGGTAAAGTTGGAAAATCTGAAATGTAAGTTATTTTGGAAATTAGAATTTGGTGATAAATGGAATTTAAATTAAATATGAAAATATGATAAATTTATGATATTTTGAATTAAATGAATTTAAAATGATTTTATAATATATTAATGATTTTTGAATAAAGTTAAAATGTGAAATGAATGGATATTTAGGTTGAAATTTGGAAATATAACTAAAATTGGAAATTTGTGAATTTGGTTTAAAAGTGAATTTTAAGTTAAGTAAATAAAAATGAAATTAAGTTATATTTGAAAATTATAAACTTGAATGTTAAGTTAAATTTAATTTAATGAATTTAAAATTTAATGTTGGAATTTAATAAGTGAATTATTATTAAATTTTGATTTTTGAATGGAGATTTAACTTTATAAAATCATGAATATAAGGGTATTTGAATGATTGTTTTAAAAGTGAAATTATATGATTTTATAAGCTAAAAATGATTTAAATAAAAATATAATTGTTTGTGAAATTATATTGAATACTTGAAGTTAATTAGCTGCATTTCTGAAATGCTATTAATTCTAATGTAAATGATAATACAGCATTTGTAAATGCTGTAGTTGATAATAATGAAACAAATGGTAAGTTTAATTAAAGTTTATTGTAGCATTTTTGTAAATGCTATAATTGTTGAATTTAACTAAGTTTTGTTTGAAACTAATGTAACCCTATTACAACATTTTTTTAAATGCTATCTTTTGTTAAATTGAACTGTTTTGAATGTAACTTTCCGTAGCAATTTCTAAATGCTGCGAAAGTTGAATTTTCATCTGTTTTAATAAATTAAGTGAATAAATGAATTTTGAAAGACTAAAATTTTGGAAATTTAATAATTTAACTATTAAATATAATAACTTCATTTTATGATTTAAAATGAAGTAATTTGTTTCGAAATATAAACTATTTTGAAATGTGTTTTGTAATGGTATTTAAATAAAATAAAAATGAATGTGGTTTGGAAGATATGATATTTTGAATGATATTGAATTTTGAAATTATATTTGATTTTGAAGTATAAAATACCATTTTGAAATTTTAACCACGGGATGTAATTAATTTATGGTTTAACTGATTCTTAAAGGATGGGCGATCCCAAGCAACCTTTAAGTTATTGTGCATTTCTACTACAGTTCACTTGAGTTGGTTTACATTATATAAGTATATATTGTCCTGACTCGAGTGTTTTGTGTTTTACTTTACGCTCGGGTCAGCCTGAGTATTCACAGCTTTGGATTCTCTTTCTGGAGCTGGTCTATGCTGGAGTTTCTGCTTATCTACATTTATATCTACTCTCTGTTTCAGCTGTTCTAGTTTATCTCATGTATTAGTGAGCTTCTATGTAATTGGGATTTCTACTATGTTGTTTTCAGACTGTATTATGTATTTGATTTGAGACTCTACCGTAGTAGCTTCATGAACTACTATGTATTTTATTTCCGCTGCGAGTTATTCTGATATTTCTGTGTCTGTGATTCTGTGATTGTATTTCATTTGCTCCAAATTTATTTACAACGCGGTATTTTTAGCAATTCAAGTCCGACATGTGCGGATGCGAATGGCTGAAAATATCTGGTTGTTACAGTTGGTATCAGAGCTTTGGTTTTAGGCAAACCTTAGCCTGCGGAGCAAAAACTCATTTAAGATAGGGTAGAAATACCCTAAAATGAGTGAAATAAATCTCAGAATCATTTCCTTGCGAGAGAACGTATTTTCGAAGTATAAAATGATTTCCAAATGATTTTTAAAGATTTTCAAAGATTATTTTGGTATAAAAATGTTCTTATTTCGAAATCAAGATTTTCTAAACTTCATCTCTTCGGTATCCACCTTGTTAGAAATCTCTTGGTTAAGATTCTTATCGATTAGGATTTCTTGAAATTTGGAACGCTCCCACTTGTTCTGGAATCCAGTCTTGTTTTCCCCATTTTTCCTTTTGATTCAGAGCATTTCGTAACTCTACTTTGGAATGACCTCTCTAAAGGGCGGTGATTCTGTAAATCGTTGAATGATTTGTAAAGGGGTGAAACTCCTTTACAATTGGCTTTGATTCACTGGAGATTTCTGTATCCTCGGATGTCGATGCTATCTACCTCCTGCTCTACCCGGATTCTATCTCTGGCGATCGAAGGTCGATTTGCCTTAGATTTCCATATTGATTATATTCCTAAAGTCTCGGTTGACCAGTTAAGTTCGCCCGCGATTTATATAGGCTTATCTATCCTCTATTTGGTAATTAAATTATCTCAACTTCGTTTGAGTTTATCTTCGAATTAGAATTCTATTTGATTAGAGTCCCTCTAATTTTGAATCTTTGTTTGTTTGAAATCCTTCCTTGAATCATCCTTTGGAATTTGTGTTTGGTTGTATTTTAAAATTGTGCATACATCAAAATTATCAAGGATGACCATATTTTGTATATTAAAAGTGAAATGTTTCCAATAAGGATTATATACCTTTTAAAATGAAAATTGGAAGCTTCGAAAGAATTTGAAATTTTGAAAATTTTATAAGAACTTGATTTATACAAAAATGATTTATAACTGAAGGGTTTTGAATTTGAATTTCGAGGAATCGAACTCCGGTGTTTTGAAATCGGTTTTAAGATTTTGGAAAATAAATATAGTAATATGATTTAAAGATATATATATATATTTCAAATAAGAAATGTTTCAAATGTATTCGAATGAATTTCAAAGAAGTTTTTCAAAGTTAATTGAAGTCCAGAACTCACTTATGTCGCTGGAAAATAATTTCGGTGATGAATGCATGCATCATCGACATTGATTTTCGAGTTTCTGAGTGAGAGAGAGGCCACTCTAGTAGCTTTGCTCTACGAGTGATTTTGTGAAACCAATTTTGATTTCAGATTTTGATGTATGGTTTGATATTCGAAAGATAGATCCGTGTATATATATATATACATATATACATATATATATATATATATATATTTGAAAATATTTAAAGTAAGCTGGTGTTCAGTTCTCGAGTTTCAGATTTTGAAACCTAACTTTTGAAATTGATTTACTGATTTAGTGTTGATTTTCAACTCTTGGATTGAAAATATGACTTCTTCGACTATTTTAAGATTCGAGCACTTCCAAATCAAGGTTAATTTTTCAAAGCTAAATTTTTTGAAAGGTATAAGGTATTTGATAAAGAATATAAGTTTAATTTGTATGTTTCAAGTATGAAATAATATGGTTTTTATAAGTTGAAACTGTTTTGTTAAGTAAATAAATAAGACTATTTTGAATTATACTAGTATGAAATTTAGTTTTGAAATGTTTTGGATAAAAATTAGTCTTCAAATGTTTGAGAAAATTTTGGTTTTAAATGTTTTAACTTAGTAACATCTTTATGAAACCATTTATTTAACAAGTTGGAATAGGTACATAAGTTGTACGTATGCTGTTTATTAGCATAATTAATCTGATCCAAGTTTGAGTACACAAGTTCGAGGTGAATTGCAACATTTCATGTTAGGATTTTTCATTTGATTCTTGATGGCGAATATTTGATATGGATTTTGGGCTTGATTCTAGAATTCTCTATCATAGTATATGGCTATGCAAGGAGACTGATGGCTTCTAGTCAAGAAACCATATCGAAGTCCGCATTAGGGAAGTCGAATGGACAATACTAGTTCGAAAGCGAACTTGTGTGATCAAGCGAGCGATCGAATGTAATGTTGCGAAATAATGACATATGTAAGTAATAATGAAGTAAAATTTGAGATATATGAAATTATGAAATTTAGTTTTGAAATATGGTATATTTAAGCCTTGAAACATATTTAAGATTTAATAGTTTATTTTGTAAATCAAATCTATATTTGAAATTGATAATATTTGAAATGGTTTTGTTGGAAAACTAAATTGAAACTGATGGTTTGAATTGAATTAAAATTGGAAATTTTAGATTTTTGTTTAATTGAAAAAAATTGAAATGTCAAGAATTTAGGGCATGTTTTATGATTTCAAATATATGATTTCAAAATGTTATGATTTTCAAAGTGAAATGATTTCAAGTATTTGGTTTTGAAAGATTTATAACTTTGAAAGTATTATGATTTTTGAAGTGAATACATGTTTGAAATGGAAATGAATTTATTTGACCTAAATTTTGTTGATTTGGAAATTTGGGTTATTTTCTAAACCTATTGTTTTAAGAAATTTTGAAACTGAATATGTATAACTTGAAAGAAATGATTTGGTGAAATCATATATGATTTTAAAACTGAAATACTATTGAAATGAATTAATATTTAGAACCTGTTTATTTTAATACTTGATTTGGGAGCTATCAAACTTATATAAAAATGATTTGTATAAGTAAACCATTGATTTGAGAACTGTTGATTTGAAAGGGTACTCAATTTTGAAAAATGAAATCTTATATAATCGAAATTTATATAAGTGTGATTTGATATACTATTATTTTGGAAAGTATTTGATTTGAAATGAAATCTTATATATATGAACTTTATATAAGTATGATATTTGAAAGTGATTTTGAAAGGTACTATATGATACATATTTTCGAAGTAAAGATATGGAAAGTGCCTTCTGCTTGATATCCGCTTTGTGGCCACACTGTGCATTCATTCTATCCATATTATTCTCTCTCTTTGATTTGGGTTTTTGGGATATGATACTCGAGTGTTCATCGAATTCCACGGCGATCCCCGTGGTCTTATGATCGCGACTACATAGCGCAACTGCCTGGCTGAGTCTTGCCTAGGGGTACGGATTGTTTCCTGGGGGATCCAGGCGTAACCATTGTGTATCCTGCAATCTGTGTAGGTCGCGAAGAGTAGCGCAAGTGCCTGGCTGAGTCTTGCCTAGGGGTACGGATTGTTTCCTGGGGGATCCAGGCGTAACCATTGTGTTTCCTGCATTCTACTCGTCATCATGGCGTAACTCGCAGGGCTGTGAAAGCTTACGGATACGGATTATTTCCTGGGGGATCCAGGCGTAACCATTGTGTATCTGCGATCCATGGTTAGACAACTGTTTCGGTTTGGTTGATTTGTTTGGATTGTACTTTCCATATCTGTTTTTAAAAGTGTTTTCATTATTTTCACTGGGTGTTGAAACAAGTCAACTAAGTACTTGGAGAATTCTAGCTTTGCGCCTGATCAACGCACTGCCAGAATCTACAGAAACGAGGATAAACTTGTTAAGACATCGAGTTATAAAGTATTTTGATAAAAGTATCTTGATAAAGTACTATATAAAAAATATTTTGATCAGTTATTTTCCCTTTTAAATTTAAAATGTTTTAAATATTGTTTACTTTGAACCATCAGATTTGAATCAAATGACTATTCATCATACTAAAAAAAAAAATTAAATTGAAATCTGTAATGGTTCAAATAATGGTTCATCCTTGTCTTTCAACGTGCTTTACCTCCTAGCTATCTTTTTTCCCAACCTTCTTTCGGGGATGTATTCCAACCTATTGCTCTTTCTTGTGGTTTCTCCGCTTCCTTCCTTTTCGAGGACGAAAAGATTTGAGTGGGGGAGAGTGTAACAACTTTAGATTTTTATGTATATTTTAATTTCAAATTTATTTCATTATGAAATTATTTTGAACTTGTTTTATTTCAGATATTTCATTTTTAAATATAAATGTTGATTATTATGGGAATTATAACTTCAAACTAGTATAAATTGGATATTTTACTGAAAAGTGTATTTCTGTTCAAACTGTTCAAACATTGACATTTAAATTTCAAAATTTAAATATTTAAATTCTTAAATTTTATATTTTATTTGAAAATAGATTTAATAACTTGGATACTGCTTTTCGTTTCGTTGAAAATGGACTTAAATTGTGAAAGTTATGTATATTTCAATATTGAATGCAATTTGTTTTATTTAGCAATTTTGTTTATTTTAAATTATATAAATTATATTTTCTTTGTCATACTTTATTTTAATATGTGCTAATATGTTATATTATATATATTTTGTCTTTTAAATATTTTTAAAGTGTTGATAGAATTTTTCCAAAGCTTATTGAATCTATTTTCTAATTTTCAAGCCTAGTTTACATTTTTCCTTGCTATTTGCTTAATTTAATTATATATAATTAAAATTTATTTATTTATTTTATGCATTCACTCTTATTTGCTGTGTTTTACTTTATTTTATTCATTTTACATGTAGTTAAATTTAAATAAATTTTCCAAAGTCTATTGAACTTATTTCTAATGTTTAAAGCCTAGTTTGCAATTTTTAGCCATTTTCTTAATTTAAATTCTATTTAATTAGAATTTAATTTTTTTAATTTTTTTTCATATCTGAGTTTTATCTTTATTTATCAGTTTTATATGTATTTATAAATTATAAATTTATACAAAAGAAATTCGAAGAGTTTTGTGACTCTTTAGCTGCTTGAGACCTTTTGTTTTCCACCTCTTCGTTTTCCAACCTCTTGCATTCAATTGCTTTGGCCGACCTGATTCTTTCTCTTAGCCACTTATTTTTCTCATAATTCACGAATACAAACCTTTCTCATCTCCAAAATGTCCAGCCATCTCCATTGCTTGCAAAAATTTTGGTAAAAAACTTCTTTTCTTTTCATGTTTTCTTTGTTTTCTTTTGTGATTGCACTTGCCTTCTTCATCTTTATTGGATCGGCCTGCCCTTCTCCACCACCTTGGCCGCCTCCACCACAACCCCCTCTGGTCAACACTTCCTCCAGCCCATCCCTTGCCATAGCCGTGCACCATGATGAAGTAGATCCACACAAAAATGAGGAAACTCCACATATATGTCCATAACCGAACTCACCTTGCTTCCATCACCCCATCCATCACTTTGGCCGACCATACACCACCACCACCAGCAAATTCCTGATCTGAGCCCACTGACACATCATCCTCCAGCCCACTACAGACCTGGTCGTGCCCTCCTTGGCCTTGGTCGAGCCCTCTACTGCATAGGAATTCATGATATTTGCCTTGTAGTGTTAGTTCATGCTCATATATCTTCGCTCCATCATTTTGCCATGCTAGGCCGACCTTTAAGAACCCAAACCAGATCCAAACCATGCCTTTAGCCGTGCCATTTCAGATTTGGAGTTGAAAAATAGGTGGTAGAAAGCAAGTGCAAACACTTCGGTGATGTTTTGTGTATTCATTTCTAGCTTTGTTTAATTGAATTTGGGTTGAAAACTTATGTTATATTTATTTGTTTTGTCTCATGTATCCAAGGAGAATTAATCTTTGGCTCTTCGACTCATCTTCGTGTCGTGTTATCGTGCTTGTTTGGATCTCATTCGTGCATTCGTCGTTGTGTCTCTAGCTCAAAACAGTGAGTTATTCTCACCAGACAATATGTACATATATAACTAGTAAATTGACCCCTTTTGAATCTGTAAAATGCATTATCATGTTACACCTGCTATATTATGATTATATGATATTCACCATGCTTATACACCTGTTATAACATCTGTTACTGTTATATTATGTTGTTCTGTTATTTTTGTCAGTTTATCACACTGCAAGTTCCCTGTAGACTAGAATCACTATGGGTTGAAATGATACATACCCGAACGGACTTTAGAATAGGAGAAAATCGTTATGGGCTAAAATGATAGACCTGAATGATTTTCAATTATTTTCTTTTACTTGGGATTGCGGGTTTGAAATGATCAAACCCGGGTTTTCTTTGTAAATTACGAGTTGAAATGATATATTACCCGTATCACTTTACCTAGGCTAGAAAATGAGATACAAACCCGTTATTAAAATATGTTTTTCTAAAAAAAAAATTTAAATTATTTTAGAAATGTAAATATTATCATATTTTGATTTAAATTTGATTAAAAATGATTTTTTGTAAAGCATTATTGATTTTCTGAAAATTTATATGTGAAATAAATAAATGGTAAAGTTGGAAAATCTGAAATGTAAGTTATTTTGGAAATTAGAATTTGGTGATAAATGGAATTTAAATTAAATATGAAAATATGATAAATTTATGATATTTTTAATTAAATGAATTTAAAATGATTTTATAATATATTAATGACTTTTGAATAAAGTTAAAATGTGAAATGAATGAATATTTAGGTTGAAATTTGGAAATATAACTAAAATTGGAAATTTGTGAATTTGGCTTAAAAGTGAATTTTAAGTTAAGTAAATAAAAATGAAATTAACTTATATTTGAAAATTTTAAACTTGAATGTTAAGTTAAATTTAATTTAATGAATTTAAAATTTAATGTTGGAATTTAATAAGTGAATTATTGTTAAATTTTGATTTTTGAATGGAGATTTAACTTTATAAAATCATGCATATAAAGGTATTTGAATGACTGTTTTAAAAGTGAAATTAGATGATTTTATAAGCTAAAAATGATTTAAATAAAAATATAATTGTTTGTGAAATTATATTGAATACTTGAAGTTAGTTAGCTGCATTTCTGAAATGCTATTAATTCTAATGTAAATGATAATACAACATTTGTAAATGCTGTAGTTGATAATAATGAAACAAATGGTAAGTTTGATTAAAGTTTATTGTAGCATTTTTGTAAATGCTATAATTGTTGAATTTAACTAAGTTTTGTTTGAAACTAATGTAACCCTATTACAGCATTTTTTTAAATGCTATCTTTTGTTAAATTGAACTGTTTTGAATGCAACTTTCCGTAGCAATTTCTAAATGCTGCGAAAGTTGAATTTTCATCTGTTTTAATAAATTAAGTGAATAAATGAATTTTGAAAGACTAAAATTTTGGAAATTTAATAATTTAACTATTAAATATAATAACTTCATTTTATGATTTAAAATGAAGTAATTTGTTTCGAAATATAAACTATTTTGAAATGTGTTTTGTAATGGTATTTAAATAAAATAAAAATGAATGTGGTTTGGAAGATATGATATTTTGAATGATATTGAATTTTGAAATTATATTTGATTTTGAAGTATAAAATACCATTTTGAAATTTTAACCACGGGATGTAATTAATTTATAGTTTAACTGATTCTTAAAGGATGGGCGATCCCAAGAACCTTTAAGTTATTGTGCATTTCTACTACAGTTCACTTGAGTTGGTTTACATTATATAAGTATATATTGTCCTGACTCCAGTGTTTTGTGTTTTACTTTACGCTCGGGTCAGCCTGAGTATTCACAGCTTTGGATTCTCTTTCTGGAGCTGGTCTATGCTGGAGTTTCTGCTTATCTACATTTATATTTACTTTCTGTTTTAGTTGTTCTAGTTTATCTTATGTATTAGTGAGCTTCTATGTAATTGGGATTTCTACTATGTTGTTTTCAGACTGTATTATGTATTTGGTTTGAGACTCTACCGTAGTGGCTTCATGAACTACTATGTATTTTATTTCCGCTACGAGTTATTCTGATATTTCTGTGTCTGTGATTCTGTGATTGTATTTCATTTGCTCCAAATTTATTTACAACGCGGTATTTTTAGCAATTCAAGTCCGACATGTGCGGATGCGAATGGCTGAAAATATCTGATTGTTACAGGGTCGATGTATATATATTTATCTCTTTTGTATAATTGGAAAAGCTCCTCCATACAAAGGAGACTCTGCCAAAAATTTTCAGAAATTTTGGGAGTTAGAAAATTTTTGAAAATTTTGGAAAATTGTGTTAACGACAAACAAATTCAAATTGGAAACTAAAATAAATTAGTAAAGGAAACCATTTTGAAGTAATGATATGAATTAGTTATTAATGAAAATAAAATTTAAATATTCAGAGTTAAAGATAAATTGAATCCATATGGAAATGAAAGAATCGATTTGAATAGAAATGGATATAAATTAAAGTGGTAAAGTGAAAATAAATGTAAGAAACATATAAAATGCTTATGTTAACTTAAGTAAGGAATGGTGAATTTCTTAATTGGAAATTGATAATATAAATATATTCCAAGTTAATATTTGGATGAATAGATATTGGCATTTTGTGAAAAAGTCGATGAATTGTTTTGGGATATTGTGATTGGATATTAGTGCTAAGCAGGATATGCAGGTAATCTAAAGGGAAAAGAGAATTAATTTTGATTTCAGAAGATATATATGAATTGCCCGACAAAAAAGTACGTATTTAAATTTTGGTATGAAATTTGATTGGGTTTTTGGATCGAGCCACTTGGCCTTTTGTTTTCTTTTTGGATTTGGGAGCCCGTAGAGGCCTTTTGTAGTTGTACCGAGCTAGTCGCACAAAGGAGACGATGGCAAAAAATTTCGGAAATATAGAGAGTTAGGAAATTTTTGTGGAAATTTTGATAATTCAAAATTTAGTTTGAATTATAATTTGAATAGTTGAACAGTAAGTTGTTTGAAAACTGTAGAAGGTTTAGGAAGTTGGTTGAAGTAATAGTGGGTCTTTAAATAAAAGATGTGTTATGGCAAGTTGATAAAACCGTTTGATTTTGGGAAAAAGTAAAACGGGTATTGGAACATTCTTCTTAAGTAGTAATTTCGGGGACGAAATTTTTTTTTAAGGGGGGAGGAATGTGACGACCCGGAATTTTCGAGCATTTAAAATCGGGATATTTAATTGATTTTAGATATTCAATAGAGTAATTTTAACTTAAATTACGAATATCACAATTTATCTGATAATTGAATCATTAAATTTAATAAGTTGGAGTTGGGTAAATTGTCGAATCTAGAATTTTAAGCCGATTAAAAATAATTTAAAGGCTTATAAAATTTATATTGATGATAGTGAAGATAGTAAAAAGTGTTAAAATTGAATTTGGAAGTTGTTTGTTCAGTTTTGAAATTTATATCATTTAAATTGAATTTAAAAATAGCCTTCCGAGGCACAGTCTCGGAATTTGGTGAAACCAGTTCAATTGGGTCCGTAATATTGAATTATTATCGGATTTCAATTTCCGTATTGATCGAAGTTGTTGTGTGAGCGCACGATATATAAACGCGCTGAAATTTATATCTAAATTCAATATAATAACTGATCTAAAAAGCTATCTTCTCTCTACGATCGAATAGGACTCGAAACCTTTCCCATTGCGTTCGAAATAGGGGTATAACTTTATGAATGCCAGGCAGCATACGTCGATAGGGGTTCGACATTTCCATATATACAAAGCAAGACATTTTGAATATAAAAAAAAATCAAATCATCTGCAACACTAGTTTCAACTAGGCCAAATTTTTATCTCAGACAAGCCACCCTACTCTGGAAAACATCACGTCTTGCCTCCTCTCCTTCTTCGATTTCACGCGACTTTCTTTCCTCAGTACAAATTCACACAATGTTTCTTCCACTCCTTATACCACGTCTTATGCCTCCTAGACGAAATAAAATGGAGTCTTCCTTTCCACTACTCTCAAAATCAAAAATCCCCTTACTCTTTTCTTCAAACCGAATACAAAATCGGAAAAGGAAATTTAAAAAAAAATTTTTATCAAAATCAGAATCCCTCCTCTCCTTCTTTCCGACATTCGAATTCAATTCATTTGAAACTCCTCAGTTGCGTTCTACTGAATCAAGTCGGCAATCTAGTTCGTGCTCACGCGCGTGGATGGGAGGCTGAGCAAGTTAGGGATTGTTTGGAGAGCGAAGTGTTAAGTCGGCGCGGCGACAAGGTCACGAATCGAGGGTAGGAGGCGGCTGTGTTTGGGCATTTCGATGTCGCGGCCGTGATTGGGTTGGTGCGCGCTTGCGTACGCACTCACACTAGGGGTCGAGGCGACGGCCTCTGGTCGACGAGCAGTGCAGCTCGATCGGGCGAGGCTGCTGAGGTAAGGCAGTTCTTTTATTTTAACATGTTTGTATTGCAGAAAGAAATTACAGTAAAGATTAAAACAATTCAATTTTAACTTAACAAATATATATATATATATATATATATATATATATATATAGGAAGGTTTATCACAGTAAGCTTAAGTGTTAAAATATGGCCTTCACAGTAAAGAAACAAATCCTGTTTTGTTTATTCACAGAAGCAGAAATAAATATAAATATCTTATATACATGTGTATATACAGTAAAGGAAGTATTAATAAATACACACACACCTATTTAATTTGCCCGGTTGTTTTAAAAATAGTGTATCGTTGGAAATTAATTTATTTAATTAACCTATTAAATTAATTGGTTCCTAAATTAATATGTTAAAAGGGAATTAGTTTAAATTTAAAATTTATTAGTTAAAATAGAATCGTTGGTTAATTAAATTTATAAAATGGAAATAAATTGTTCAAGTTATTTCAAAGTGTTAATAAAATCATATGGTTGTTATATAAGGTCAAAATCTGATAGAAGCAAGCCGGGTTGGGTCGGATTGCAAAACAAGAATCAAAGGTGAGTTAATCTCACTCAGTTAATTTAAATTTAAATTTAAATGATTAAATTTAGATAATTGTTTGAATGATTGAAATTGATTAATGTACTATAGTGTGGTATATTTTGAAATTGGTGTATTATTGTGCTAACATCTGTGGATGCAGGGAAAACAGATTGGAGGGATCCAACTGGATCTCTCAACATTTATTTAAATTATTTAATACCCTCAGTTGTGATTATATTGATATTCTATGATGAATGATAGCGGAATATTGAATGCTATGGTTTGATGAGATATAATTGGGTATAATGAATCACCATAAAAATATATAAATTGGATTTTGGAAAGAAAATAAAGGAAGTGAATTGTAAGTTAAATAATTATAGAATAACTTTAAGGAATGAATTTGAAAAAAAAATAAAATGACTTGAAAAATTCTAATAAACAAATCTTAGATATGTAAGGGGAAAATTTGAATTAACTGAGAGTTAATGAATTTTAATCTTCAGTGTTATTTTTTTTAAAAAGAACAAATCATTTATTTAAAAGTCAAGATTTAAATTACTGGAAAAAATCTAGAATTTGAATATTCCAGTTAAAAGCTTAGAATCAAATGAAAAATAATAACAACAACAATAATTAAGCCCATACTTAATGAATTTTTGAAATGAATTAAGTAATTAAAGAAATTTATTTCAAATGGGATAAGTTTGAAATCAATTTGGGGAAAATTGATTTATGTGATTGAAGTTGGATCTTCTCCCTGGTTAACCAAGTACGTTTTCAAAGTAAGTTTTTAAATATAAGTTAAAAGTTTTTAAGTTGATTTTAAAGGCAAGTTTGGAAAATCTATTATTTCTAAATATTTGAATTCTAAAGTAAATCTGACATTTTTAACCTATTATAGTAGTAATATTTTAAAGGATGACTTAGTAGTTTGTTTAGGATTAAAAATTTAGTTATATTTTATAAAGTAACCTTATTTTCAAATATTTATATAGTATGTATTTTTAACAGATTATTGAAATAGTTTTAATTTAAATGTTTTAAAAGTTTATATTCAAAGTAAAGTGTTGTAAAATTATTTTTAAAATCTAGTTTTGTACTTGGTGATTTCAGAGGAGATAGAAAATAGTTAGGAAAGTTTATTCGGAAAGAAAGATGGGTTTGAAACTATTTTCAAAGGATTGAAAATATAAATATATCTTATGAAGATATTTTTGGGATTAATAAATAATTTGGAAAATTATTGTTAATGGTTGTTTGTGAATATAAATTGATAGTTAAATAACCGGCTATCAATATTGGCCAAATGCGTTGATTGTTTCGAAGAGGCCAGGATCGAGATTTATTTCTCGAAAACCATTTCGATCCGGTTTGTACATTTCTTGAAAACAATTTTGGATGCGAAGATGGAGCAGTGTAGTGCAAGGGCTAGTCGCTACTATTCTGAGGATATTTCCAAAATGGATGTAGTAGGAATAGTGACTTCGGTTCCGTCCGAACCCGAAACGGACTTGTATGGATGAATGCTTGTGAAACATCGTTAGGTGGACGATGGGCATTCTAAGGAATATATTCTAAAAAGGTAACGCTTAGCCTCAAGCCTCATCAAATGGGAATGACTGAAAATCAGGGGTTATGCAGCAAGGCTAGGTGGGTAGCACACAAGCATGGTGAGGTCATTCCAGTCTAGATGTCCCTTTTTATTTCAGCTTAGTGGGCGGTTGCTGATCCCAACCGCGGGGTGATCTCACTCGGGATTATCCAGTAAGGGGTAGTCCGGCCTTGTGTTGTAGGGGAGCGGGAGTACTCCTCGGTACGGTGATCTAGGCCCCGTACTGTGACAGGTGGTACCCCAGTGCCTAGTCATTAGTTGGAAATCCATTCTCCCTACGAGCCTTTTACGAGTTTTGCTTGTATTACCCACTCTGTGGCTAGTAGCTGGAATTTAATGAATGTAACAATTTCGGCTATTTTATAAGTATTTGTATATAGACCCTATTATAATATCAGAGGATTTCTATAAAAATTATTTTAGCTATCGTAAGGTAAAAACCGGACATGTTTATTTGTGGCGTGGTCTTACGAGATGCTTTTGTTTTCAAATGATTTTTGAAAACTTTAATAATCAATTGGGTATGATTTTCTCACTCTGGTATTCCAGACTGACTCGGGTGTTATTTAACTGTAATGCTCGGGTCAGACCGAGTATTATAGGATGAGTTGTGATTGATGTACTCTGATGATGTAATATATGTAAACAGAGATATTTGACTTTTGAGTAAAGATCATTTATTATCTATTATATTTTATTCCGCTGCGATGGTTAGATTCTGATGTTGTTTTCTGTTTTCTTCTTCTACCTCTTCTTCTTTAACCCAAATGGTTTGTATTTCTGTACCACTTGAGTTGATTTAGGTAGAATAGTGTTGACTCAAGGGATACGGATTTGCGGGTCGTTTCGGAAACAATAAACTCCAGGTCAGTCATGTGACTGGTATGAGAACTTAAAACAGTTATTTATCTTTAAAACAAAGAACAGGATAATTTTGAAATAGATTCGCAATGTTTTTTTGAAAATGAGACTACCATAAGGCCTCCCTCACACACACACAATGCAAACGCAGAATCGGAGGAGATTTCTCCTTATGATAGTCAAAGATGCTTGATACACATTAAAAAGAAACTTTTGATATTATTACTAGTGCATAGTGTAGAAAACATTTCGAAAATAAAGATATAAATCTTAGCCAGCATAGGCATTCCGCAGTTATGCCTACTATAGCTACCATCCAAACAGTGGGGCGCCACCATAAGTGAATGATAGGTTCTACAACTAAAACCGTACAAGATCGTATTGTTTCTTTGGATTTCAAACAAATGGTCAAGCGAAGGAACTTCCCATTGCCACATGGAAACGCCTCTGGAATGACGTCCCGAGAACCTAACAGATCACTACCAACACAAGGCCGGGTTACCTTTCAAACTAGGTAACTACTAACACGAATATGTCATCTCCTGATCGTAACCGATCTATATCCGAGGATCCTTGATTTCCAACAACCACAAAGCAATAAATTTGCAGCAACAACATAGGTTAAGTATCTGGGCTCCATACCATGATACCACCTCTATCTAGAAGGAATGACATACACTAAAGGGGCGCTACCCCCTAATAACCTTGCCGCATCCTTCCTGTTTTGACCATTTCCGGGGTGTGAGGTCCGACGAAGTCTCGTCCACAAAGCCACGCTTTATATAAAAGCTGTGCTTTGATCATCAAATGCTCAACCGCACTTCGTATGCCACATTACCAATTTGGGAATGTATCACTAGTAACCATCAACTACATAACCTCTAAGGGTGTTAAGCTAAGAGAATAAATTCTCCGCCACCAACGGAAATATATTTGATAGAAACCAATTTTACATCTCAAATTGTAACGTCAGACACACATCCATAAAAGTCCGTTCCGGTCTCGAACAGAACCGAAGGCACTTACAAAGAAGTCCTTGCAATCCGGATATTCACTAATCACGACCGGACTTCCCATCACAAAGGGTAATAAATTTCTATATCGGGGATCAACCGATGCAGAAACATTCGACGGTAATCCTTCCGTTTTCACATATATCCGGTCTGCAACACCAGTCATCAATGCTATCTATTACGACGTATCACATATTCGTAATGGGTTATACGACCCCAAGGTCCTTTCCAAGCTAACCCGAATAGTGATCGTTTATTTTTAAAAATAAGTGTAGCATTCAAATTCAAGCAATCACAACAAAACCTATTTAAAGGTAAATATTTATAATCGGTTATTTAACTATCAATAGGTATGCACAACATCACCAGACTCCAAATAATTTTCCAAATTATTTATTTTCCAAAAATATCTTTACAAAGATATATATATATATATATATATATATATATATATATATATATATATATATATATATATATATATATATATAATTTCCATACTTCAAAAATAAATCGATATTTATTTGTAAACCAATTTTCCCAATTTCATTTATAAATTCCACATTGAATTTACATTTCCAAAATATCTGTGAATATACGATTTTCAAATCGGTTTCAAATATTCATTTTCAATTTATCTTTAAAAAGATAATTCTCAAAACGTTCATTCCATATTGGAAAACATTTCCCTACTTATTTAATAATAAGTAATTCACAAATCTATTTATTTCCAACACTTGGAAAATATTCAATATACTTAAATCGAAATTAAGTATATATTTCCTTCTTTAAAGAAAACATTCCCTTAACACATTTATTTGAGTCAAAAACGAATGTTGCGTAAAACATCGTTACGACGACCCGAAATCACTAGTATAGGGATTCGAAATTTAGATAGATATATAAATCCCAATACTGTTCAAAAACATTTCCTTTCGGAAATCATTTACAATAAAAACAGTGTTATAGTCCACCATTTCCTTCAATTCCTTGAAGACGCCTATTTCAACAATGAATGTTGAAATCTATGTTTTCGATACTTAATACATTTAAAACATCTCTAATCGTTTTAATTCTATTTAAAATATCATTTTTCCCCAAAATATTTCCTTAATATATTATTCATTATCCAAAATCGTGAATATACTTCGTTAATCCAAATTCATCACTTTCACATATTAAATTAAAGGATTTTCCACAGTCCAAAATCGTGGATATAATTCCTTTAAAAATTTCTATGTCTACTCATCAAATTTATTTGATTACGGATTTATAAAACAACGTTTATAAATTCCGTTTCTATTTCATAACTACTTCGATTTATAAATCTCCTTTAATAACCAATTCTATTTATATTTTGTTTACATGTCGAATCCAACTTATAAGTAAATTACTTATAATCCATTTATTCACAAATCCATTCTTTTATATCATCATTTATTTATAAATCGAAAATTCTTATTTACTTATAAAACTAGGTACAACTTTATTTTAACACTTATAAAAGCTCGTTTTATAATTTCAATATCTTTAACTTATAAAATATCAATTTTATAAATCTTTTATATAAATTGTTTATAATAATTCAAAAATCCCAATTTAAATTATTTATAAATTTGTCAACTGCTTATTTCAAAAATCACCTTTCGGTTATATTTCACAAAAATAAAATTTTTATAACATGAATCAATTCGAAAATTTAATAAACGTATAATTTCGAAAATCACTTTAAAAATTCCTTAAAAATCAAAATCGTTATTTTTAAACTTCAAAAATGGATCCGATGATGCAACACACCAAATAATCAATCACGGCATACAAACATCATATATCATCATATGATAATCAACAAATATCACAATATATGTAAATAAATAAATACAGTTGAGGAATCCAGTTGGATCCCTCCAACCTGTGTCCCTGCATCCACAGATGTTAGCACAATACCAATCCCGTTTCAAGACGGGATATCGCGGTATATGGGATTTATAAAATATTATCCGCTTAATAGGCGGCGCAATAGGGTCTCATCCGCTATATAATGTGGGAAATCAACAACTCCATTATATATATATATATATGCCAATATATATATATATATATATATTACTATATATAGATATATCCTACTATATCTAATATCACAACCAAACAGCAATCAATAACTGCAATCTAAATTTTCAATTTGAGTGAGAAAGTCTCACCTTGATTTTATTTTGTAATCCATTTCCATTTTGACTCGATTTTTCTTGATTTATACCTTGTATAAATATTATGCAAATAAATTAACATTCGAACCAATCAAATAATCATTTTTTCGTTTTGATAGTTTTAATTAACCAATTTCTCCTTTTATAATTTTATTTAACTACAATTTAATTTTTAAAACTAAATTCCCTTTTATAATTTATTTTTTTGATGCCAAAAATTAAATGAACCATTTATACAAATTAATTCCGCTAGTCGAAAATAAGTTTCCTTTTTTATTTTATTTTAACTAATTCCTTTTAATAAATTTACTTAACTAATATTCGAAATATAAATCGACCCTTAATTACTATTTTATAATTCAATTAAATTTTTGAACTAACTTACCTTTATTAAATCTTTTAGTAACAAAAATATTTTAGATAGGTAAATTTATACACTTTAATTTCCATAATACCTTATTATAGAATAAATTAGTTAAGTTATACTTATTTAATTTATGAACTATATATTTGTAAAATAATCTATATAGGCTTCATAGAAAAAATCTATTCCATATAATACATTTATATTTTATTTTCTGCAAATAAATAAACAGTAATACAAATCTTCTACTTTTTACTGTAAAAGTTAGACATATATTTTCTAGTGACTAACAGTTAAATAAGTTTTAATTTCTACCATTTATTATTTTAGACTTTAAACCAGTAAATGAAATATATATATATATATATATATATATCTCTTTTGAAACTATACATTATTATTATAGGTATATTTATATTCTCTGTAAACAACAAACAGTAAATTGCCTTACTGATAAACTTCCTTTCTTCAGTATATACATATATATACAATAATTCCTGTAAATAATAAAATAGCAAATTTCTTTACTGTTAAAATAAAATTTTAACATATATTTGTTAAAATAAAATCTGACAATAAATTTTAGATAACCCCTTACTGTGAATAATTTTTTGAATATAAATAAATAAAAATTTAAGGAAAAATAATTATAATATCTCATAGAAATCGTTCGAGAACCTCACCCTCGATCATTCTTACGCAACACACTCTACATCGCCCCTCTGCCTTCTGCCGTGTCGCCTCTAAGGAACAGGCGCCACCCCCTTGATTTAATCGATTCCAATCGACTCGCGAGCATCACGTCACGATGTCGCGACTTCCTCCCTACTACCGCCGAGCATCACCCCTTGCTTCGCCTACATTAAATCACCCTCCACGACATGCCGAGCTTCACGGCATCGCGCACGCGGTCGCGATCGATTTCCCCTCCTTTCGCTCGATCGAGCCTCTCGATCTCTTTTTTACTGAGGAAGAGGGCTTCGGCGATTTGTTTCGTTGATTCAAAATTGAAGGAGAGGAATGAAAATTGAACGAAGGGTTTGGGTTTTGATTTAAACTTTGGCCTTGATTTATTGAAGAGGGATGGCAGCCATTTTATTTGTTTTCTCTGAATAAACTCTGAACGAGGGATTTGAATTTGAAGTTTTAAAGACGAGCGGCCATGCTTTGCATGATTTTTTTCGTGATCTTTGGCATGATTTTAGGCGTATTTAACGGGAGATAACATGCTGATGTTGACTAAATAAAATTTTAAATTCAAATTGAATTCGATTTAATTTCAACGCGTTTACTTACCGTGTGCTCACATATCAACTCCGAAAAATACGAAATTTGAGATCCGGTAATAGTTCAATATTACGGACCCAATGGAACTGGTTTCGTCGAATTCCGAGACTGTGCCTCGGGCAGTTATTTTTAAATATAGATTCAAACGATATAATTTCAAAACTGAACAAATCACTTTCAAATTAAATTCTGAAGCTTCTATTATCTTCATTATTATCAACATGAACTTTACAACCCTTTGAAATATTTTTAATCAGCTTAAAATTGAAGATTCAAATTTATATTCAACTTTCAATAGATTAAACTCTATAATTTAATCGCCAAATTCATATTGATAATTTGAAATTCAAGTCAAACCATCATTCAAATATTTAAAATTAATTAAATATTTTCAATTTAAATTGTTCAAAATTTAGGGTCGTTACAACCACCATCCTCTCCACCATCTAAAACAGCACCAACCCCTTCTCCTCTAACCACCACCTCTGGCCATGACCATTAGATGAAGCCACCACCTCAAATTTGCAAAGCACTTCACCAAAACAATGCTAGCCAAGCCTATACTCCACTATTGCCTTCATAGTTGCCTTTGGCCACCCCTTAGCCACCCCACCATCATCTACTTCACCTCTGGCTGCCCCTTTCACTACTGTCCAGATCTGACCTGACATGAAGACCCTATGGCCGAGCCTATATGTTGTCATAGCCGAGTGAAAATGCACCAAAAACTTCACCTATTTGCCTTGAAACCATGTATGCTTCATGTTGTAACTCTTCCACCACCTTCATCCACTTGTAACCTGACCTTTATGGTTGCCATACCGACCCAAACCTGAGCCTAGTGGGGTGAGAACAAGCCCATTTGATCATGTTACAAGCTATGTTGTCGTGGTTAGGCACTTTTATGTTAAAGCTGGGTAATGTTCTTTGTTGATTCAAAATTTCCATTTCGTTTCAATTCATATTTTTACTGTATATATATATATACTTATATTATCTTGTTTATTTGTTGTATACAAGATCAATATAAAGGATCTCCACCATTCAAATTAAATCATGCTTTTCGTGCCTTTGGAATCGCTCTTGTGTGTGTTGTTTGTCTCTAGCTTCGTAAAAGGTGAGTCTTTCTCACTCTAGACATATTTACTTATGAAATAGTAAATTGATAGCAAGTGTATAGTAATATAAAATGTTTATGCAAGTTAATGATGACTATATGATATGCTATGCCATGTTATTAACCATGTTAAAACTGTTAGTTATCACCTGACATTTGATATATTGTGGCATTGACATTGTTTATATTGTTTATGCATATGATCACACTGCAAGTTTCCTGTTAGAATAGAATCACTATGGGTTGAAATGATACATACCCGAACGGACTTTAGAATAGGAAAAAATCATTATGGGCTAAAATGATAGGCCTGAGCGATTTTTATTGTATTTTATTTGACTTGGGATTGCGGGTTTGAAACGATAGAACCCGGGTTTTCTTTGTAAACTGCGGATTGAAATGATATATATCTGTATCACTTGACCTAGGTTAGAAAATTATATACAGACCCCGTGGTACATTTTTAAATGATTTTTATTAAATTATGTATTTTTAAAGGTATGAAATTTTGATTTAAAATTATATATTTTATGGTTTTAAGAAAATTAAATATTAAGTCTTGAAATTGTGAATTTGAGTACGTAAATTTGAAGTAATTGAGATTTTTGACTTTAAATTTTATTTTAAAATGTAAATAAATAATGGAAATTAAAATTAAAGTTTTGAAATTATATTTTAAGTAAAATTTTAAGTTTTATTAAATTTATAAGTTAATAAACAGTGAATTTTGACTTAATAAATGAATAGAGTTTTTAAATTGAATATTTGATCTAAAAATTTTGTTGTGTTAAATCATATGTTAAAATGATTTTAAATATGAAATTTTGAAGTCTAGAAATATGATTTTTAAGTTATAATAAAAATTTGGAGTTTTATTATTTTTGAAAAGCTAAAATGAAATCTGGAATTTTATAGCATTTTCAAAATGTTGTAGTCTTTTGACAGCATTTTTAAATGCTGTTGTTTTGAATCTAACAATGTTTGAAATAACTAAATATCTATTATGGCATTTTATAAATGCCGTTATTCTTGAACTAAACTATTTTTGGAAGCTATAAGCTACGATAGCACTTTATAAATGCTGTCGTTGCTATAATTTGACAATGTTTGAAATATTATAGATTTTAACACTGTTTGAGTTATATTTTAAAGTGTTAAATGATTTAACTTTTGGAAATTGATTAATTGTGAAATTTAAGAAGTTTTGAATATATTTTATTATTTAAATTTGAATTTTTAAGGAATTTAAATTTGAATTTGAATTTAAATAGGGTTTACTTGGTTATGTGTTAAATGGAATGAAATGTAATGAGATAAATGAATTTTTGAATGTAATTTTTGAATGTATTTTCTAATGATACTTAAAATAACAAATGAATGACTTATTTGATTTAAAAATGATATTTAAATTTGAGTATTTGAATTTGGACTCAAATAATGATTTGATAATAAGGTTTTGAAAAGATATGATGTTTAATGATTGAAATGGTTTGGAAATGATTTGATCTTTATTTTGATAAAGAATATGAATTGGAATGATATGTACTTTTGATAAATGAATATTTGAAATTTATATTAGTAGGAAACGATATTCAGTTTAATTGTAAATTGAGTTTATTTAAATAATATTGAATTTTTAAGGAATTTAAATTTGAATTTGAATTTAAATAGGGTTTACTTGGTTATGTGTTAAATGGAATGAAATGTAATGAGATAAATGAATTTTTGAATGTAATTTTTAATGTATTTTGTAATGATACTTAAAATAACAAATGAATGACTTATTTGATTTAAAAATGATATTTAAATTTGAGTATTTGAATTTGGACTCAAATAATGATTTGATAATAAGGTTTTGAAAAGATATGATATTTAATGATTGAAATGGTTTGGAAATGATTTGATCTTTATTTTGATAAAGAATATGAATTGGAATGATATGTACTTTTGATAAATGAATATTTGAAATTTATATTAGTAGGAAACGATATTCAGTTTAATTGTAAATTGAGTTTATTTAAATAATATTGGATTTATGATTTTCAAAGTGTAATTGTTTCAAGTATTTTTGGTTTCGAAAGAGTTATACTTTGAAAATATTATGATTTTGAAATGAATATATGTTTGAAATGTTTTGGTTTCGAAGTATAAACTATTTTGATTGAATAAATAGTTTTGAAATTAAAATGATTTTGGTTTCGAAGTATAAACTATTTTGATTGAATAAATACTTTTGAAATAAAAATGGTTTTGGTTTCGAAGTATAAACTATTTTGAAAGAAATATAGTTTGAAATAAAATGATTTGATCTTTTTGAAGTATAATGTAACGACCCAGAATTTCTGTCAATTTAAATTTGTATATTTAATTGATTTTAAATATTAATAAGTGAAATTTATAAGTCGAATAAATTTTATTTCGAATAATTGGATTTAATCGGATAATTAAATCGATAATTTAATATGTGAAAATACAGAAATAATTGAAAATTCGGTTAAATATGATTAAAATAGATTTGTAAAATTTAATTTAATGATGTTGGAGTTAGAAAGATGTCTGTGAACTTTTAAAATTGAATTAAAAGTTAATTTGTGAAAATTGAATATTTTAATATTAAATTGACGAGTTAAAATAGCCATTTTTCAAAAAGTCTCGGATTTCAAAGAAACTAGTTTCATCGGATCCGTATTGTGATATTATTGTATGGTTTCAAATTTTGTGTCAATCGGATTTACCGTTTGTCCGGGGCAAGCCAAAACGCATAGAAATTAGTTTGAATCGATTTAATTTAAATTTGATCGTTTATTTCCGTAACTCGCACAGATGATCTAATTAGCCTCCGAAACATGTTCCATTGTGTTCGGAACGCGGGGTAAACCTTAGAAACGCCAACCGGCACGCTTCGTTTGGAGTTCGGAAATTTTCGAATGAATAGTGTCCGTCGTTTTTTCTATAAAAGCCCATTTATATTTCATTTTTGCAAAGGAAATAAAACCTAGGGTTTCGGCCGCCATTTTTCAATTCTATGGCCAGAAACTTCCCATCTTCATCCCCTCCGATCTTTCAATCCGTAAAGAATTGGCCTTCGAGTTCTAAAGTAAAAGTGTAGAGGACAAAGAGATCTATATATCCAACGGTCGAGATGGAGAATGGTGCAACGTGGAGGGAGGTAGTGGCTGCCGTTCACCATCAGGTCACGCATGAATTTTGAGGGAATATGGAGGTCGAGCTTCACCAATCTCTGGCCAAGCGTAGAGGAGGCGACGAGCATCGATTTGGTGGTGGAGTGATGGAGTCTAGTACGTTATGGTGTCCGTGGTTTCAAACCCTAGGTGGAGGCTTTGGGTTTGTTTTGTACGTGAATAGCCTGGAGTGTTACATGAGGGAAAAAGAGAAGGGGGTGGACGGCCTGATGAGATGGAAGCAAGATCCAACGGCCACGATTTGTTTTAGGTTAAAATAATAAAAGAATTGTTAATTTAGTCATATTTTAATTCGTGTAACTTTAAAAATGCATATCTTTTTCATACGAGGTCGAAAACGCACGAAACGAATTACGTCAGGTTCGTTTTGTCGAGCACTACGCAATGGAGCTGGTTTGGAGCTAGTGAAAATTTCGGATAAAATTAAACGCACGTTTAATTTTATTCGAACTAAAGCGCGAAAACTGAATTGAAAGCAGGGTGAGAACTTCTCACTCAATCGAATTGTTTTGATTTAAATTTTGAATAGTTATATTTAAAATTTCTTGATTTTATGTTTGAATGATGATTATTATCTATTTATTGTTAAAATAGACATTATACGCCGTTAGTAAGCGGGGGCTATTTATTAAAAACATATACCGCGAATATTTCACTGCAAAGTGAAATTGGTATTATATATGTACTTGGAGTTGATTTTCCCGCATTATATAACGGATGAGACCCTATTGCGCCACATAATAGCGGATTATATTTTATAAATCCCATATACCGCGATATTCCGTATTGGAACAGAATTGGTATTGTGCTAATATCTTTGGATGCAGGGAAACAGGTTGGAGGGATCCAACTGGATTCCTCAACTATATTGATTTATTTACAGATATTGTGATATTTGTTGATTGTCATATAATGATATATGATTTTTGTTGTTGTCGTGATTTGTAACAACCCGCATATTTATCGATTTTATATTTAAATATTTTATTTAAATATTTTATCGTTAGTTGGATTTTAGTCCGAAAAGCTACGTTTTGCATACGGTCGAATTAGGACTCGGGACCACTCCCATTGAGTTTAAAATGCCGTTTGCGACCTTTTTGAGTATAAACTTTGATATATTTGGAGTTAGTCAAAAATTTTACCTTTTTCACTTTGGGTTTGAGTTTGGGTTCAGCCCACTAGCCAACTTATACTCAAAACTGAACCACTCTTCCCCATTCACCCTCACTTCTTCCTCTTTTCAGTTCTAAGGAAATAATGGTGGGAGAGATTGGAAATTAAAACTCCAAAACCCTAGTTTCTCTTGCAACCTCAAATTCCTAGCTCCAAATTCAAGAGAACCCACTGGTAAGCATTCTCATCTTCTTCTCCAACTTATTCTCTTACCAATTTCAGAAATTCCTAAACCTAATTTTGGGAATGTTTTTGTTTGAGCATAGATTCAAGCTCATTTGGGTTGTGTTGAAGAGAGGTTGATTCTCCATTTGCTTTCAAGCTTCTTCTTGTTTGAGTTTGTAAGAAGGTGAGATTTTTATCTCACATCTTTGTCTATAATTATCTTCGATTATTAGGTGTGAATTCCTAACGTTTATTCGTGTGCAATTGATTTTGGTTTGGGTCGATTTCGTGTAAATTCCAATTTTTGGTGATTGGTCTAATTTATGAAAATCCTTTTATGGATATTTGGACCTTGATATTTGAGGCATATCGAAGAGCCGCTTAGGCTGGGTTGTCGTTCGACGTAATTCCTTAGCCATCGCCATTTGCTCGTTCGACCGTTTCCGTTATTCGTTTGGCCATTTTTGGCCTAGGTTCAGGGAATGCCCTGAACCATTCATTCAGACGTCTGAAACATAATATTCAGACGTCTGAATATTATTCTGGGAAGGTTTATATTCCCAGATCCAGACGTCTGAATATATGGTTTCAGACGTCTGAATTGGTTCATTTGGAACCAGAAAGGAAATAGGCTAAAAAGTGCCTATTTCAGACGTCTGAAACACTTGATTCAGACGTTTGAATTGTGTTCTGGAAATCTTTATATTTCCAGATTCAGACGTCTGAACCACTTGTTGCAGTCGTCTGAAACTGTTGTGTTTTGCCTATTTGCCTATTCGCTTGAGAATTCCAATTTAAATCGATTCGTGATGATCCTATTTGTTGTTGTCATTTATTATGACTTTGATGACTCCTTTTTAGGGATTTTTGAATATCCATTTCGATGGTTTCTTTATCGATTTGTTTGGATTTTTATTCACGTCTTCGAATGTGAATTTTAGTGATTGATTGTTCTTACAATCTTCTTTGTGATTTGTCACTTTAAAAATATAAAGGTTTTCTATACTAGTAGTAAATATCAAAACTCTTTCCTCAAACGATTTCAATACTATTTTAATACCAAACTCGTTTATAAAACGTTTTCCAATCTATTAGTATATACAAACCTTTATCTTACTCGTATGAGAAATCTAATTAAACGACTTAGTAAGACAAGTGGTATGAAATGCTTGCGTTCACTTTATTGGTTAATTCTTGGACTTGTTCGGTTGAAACTCTTGTGACAATTTTCTAGTGGAGACCTACAATTTGTTCGTAAATATTTAAGTTAAGCTAGTGGTTATGGGACATGAAGCTAGCTCATATATTTACTAGCTTACTGTAATCGACACTTCTCGTTGATCACGACGATCATCTTTGTGATTTAGACAAGCAATGTGCGATGTCTCTTTGTCTACGAGGGAGACTAAACCCCGTTTTGTGGAGTTTCGACTCAATTTGGTGGGGTAGCAACCCATGGTCTTCGGGCTGTTTGTGGAGCTTCGGCTCAATTTGTGATGGTTAGCAACCATGGAATTAGCGTTCCGTTTGTGATACACGTGTTGGTGGGCTTTATGCTCCCGTTTGTGATAGGCCTCCCCCCTTTGTGATTTCTGGATTTCTTGAGATGATTTCTAGAATTTGTGCTTCACCAATTTTCGTGATTTCTATTGATAAGCCTTATCGATATTTGTGCATTGGTGAATTTGTGCGTCATTGACTTTTGTGATTTCTGGATTTCGTGTATTGAATTATGGAATTTGTGTGTCGTTGACTTTTGTGATTGATATTGATATTATCGTCAATATTTATTGTTTGGTGAACGAAATAAGGAGTATGACATCTCTTTGATTCTTGTGTAGATTTGGTGATATTGATTTATCTCTCGTTGATCTTCAATTACTTATATATATCACAGCTTGGCATTATGATTATTATGTGTTGAGTCATATCTCTTATTCTATATCGTTTCATCTGATATTTATAGTTAGACTGATCCGTTTATTATTTTCTTATTAAATAATACTCGGGTCAGACCGAGATGTTACAGGTGCTTCTGCTTGACTTCTCCCCTGGGGTTCATTACTCTGACTTTTGGCAAACTACTTAGATTAGTAGTTCATTTTGTTGTATACACTTGAGATATAGACTCATAGTTGTATTCTTTTGTATAGCACGTGTTGCTATTCTTTTGTATTATTGTGGATCTTTTTGACCACTACTCTGATTTACACTTTCATGTGTTAATTATGTATTCATATCTTCTTCCTCCTTTGTGATATGAATTATCTGTGACTGATTTATGTTATGTTTATTTCTGTATTTGTTTCTGAAGATATTATAGCCACTGTGTAGTAGCTTTGAGTTAGTGTCGGTATGTCGGATTTCCTCTTGATAAAGTATTGCATGTTATACCACCTGACATATCGATGCTCGCACAAAACAATTACACGGATGGTCGCTCCTCAACAGCCTTATTCTTCGTGCTAGTTGACAGCATTCACCGTAATGTTCTTGGATAGCGTGGGTATAGAGGTGGGGCGTCACAGCTTGGTATCAGAGCCAAACTTCGGAACAACATGGAATATTATAACAAGGATCATCGTCCTAAGTCTTTCTTAGGAGTCATGCTTTAGGATTTTATTCGAGTCTTCGTACCGATTCATCCTATTTTCCTTTATGATTCCTTGTTTTATCTATCAAGATTGCTTGATATTCATTAGTGAATAATCTTCTTCTTGTTCTTCTTTCTTTCAAAAGGAAGAGAAATGTCTAGACCAGGCCGTCCAAGAGCTGGACCATCTAGTGTTCCACCCCAAGGTGGAGTTTTTATGACTGCTCAACAGCTTCTTGATTTGGTAACTAATGCTCAAGCAGTTGGAGCTAACCCGGAACCTACTCACCCAAAGTCGGGATTTGCACGCTTGTGCAGCGATTACACTAATTTGGATGGGGAGCCATTCAAAGGTTCCGAAACTGTTATTGAAGTACAGGCTTGGCTAAGGTAATGCGATCGAATCTTTTCTCACATGAATCTTATTGACCTTCGCCGAGTTCAGGTGGCCTCTAGTATGCTCCGAGAAAGAGCATTGGACTGGTAAGAGCTCCTTATTTCTGAGATTAATGAAGCGGATCTTTCCTGGGAGCAATTCCGAGGACGCTTCGAGTTGAAATATGTACCAGAAGCAGAGAAAGTGGCATTGGCTCGACGATTTATAGACCTTGTTCAAGGTGAGTCATCCGTGACTGATTACGTCGCCTCCTTCGAGTCGCTTTCCAAATATGGGGTTGAATACATCAACACCCCTTTAAAGAAGAACCAGAGGTACGTCTATGGCTTAAAAAAAAATCTCAAGAAGCCATTACTTCTAAAATTAGAAGTTTCTTTCGACCAACTCATTGATATCGCTCTTCGTCTTGAAGAGGCGGATAAGGTAAATGATGTTGAAGTGGTGGGTTCCAAACCAAACTTCAACAACAAGAAAAGGCCAAACAAATTCAAAGGCCCTTATCCCAATAAGAAAGGGAAGCAAGCAACCTCTGTGGCAAAGATTTCTTCCTTTGGTCGTGGGGAATGCTATAATTGTGGTTCGAAGGACCATTATGCGAATAAGTGTCCAAAGTCTCTCTCTTGTAGCTACTGCAATGGTCCCGGTCATGTTATATCCTCATGCCCCAAGCTTCAGGGCAGGAAAGAGGGAAAGCTTAATGTTGCTCAAGCCTCTGGCAACACATCTCGTGGCCAAGGTATTTCTCATTCTATTCTGGATGGAATTATTTTATTTCGTGATCATCCTATTCGAGTTCTTTTTGATACGGGTGTGTCCCATTCTTTTATATCAAAAGAACTTGTTGATACTTTTTCTTTGGATGTTTTGTGTTTAATGACTTCTTTGAGAATTGCGAATCCTGTTGGTGGATCCGCGACAATCAGTTTATTGTGTAAAGATGTCGAGATTATTTTGTGTGATTTTTCTTACCGAGCCGATTTGCATGTCACGCGTTATTTAGGCTTTGGAATGATTTTGGGAATGGATTGACTTAACCGTTATGAAGCTCATATCCTATGTCCTGAGCGGACTATTCATCTTCGACATCCTCAATCTGTTAAGCAGATTTCTATTAATCTTCAAGATTCAGTTTCCATCTTGGTTGCATCTTTGTATTCTTTAAATCCACGTGATGACGATGATGATGATGAGGGTGGTATTATTTCTCTTATTCACGTCATTCGTGAATTTTCCGACATATTCGAGCCCGTTTTAGGATTACCACCTAAGCGAGCAATTGAGTTCAGAATTAATCTCATTCCTGGAGATCAACCTATCACTCGCCCTCCTTATCGTATGTCCAATAAAGAAAACGAGGAGATGCGCAAACAATTATCCGAATTGGAGACGAAGCAATTTATTCGCTCTAGTTCCTCGCCTTGGGGAGCTTCGGCTATTTTCGTGAAGAAATCCGATGGTACACATAGGCTTTGCGTTGACTACCGCAAGCTTAATGATCTTACTATCAAGAATAAATATCCTTTACCTCGGATTGATGATCTATTCGATCAACTTAGTGGTGCTAGAGTCTTTTCACAATTAGACTTAGCTACTGGATTTCATCAGCTTCGTATTGCAGAGGATAGTATTCCTTTGACATCGTTCCGTACTCGTTATGGATCTTATGAATGGCTTGTTATGCCATTTGGTCTAACGAATGCTCCGGCTTATTTCGTTGACCTTATGAATAGAATTTTCAAAGACTTCCTCGACCGGTTTGTTCTCATCTTTATCGATGATATTCTTGTGTATTCTAAAACCGAGGAGGAGCATGAGAAGCATCTTCGGATTGTGTTGGAAACTCTTAGGAGTAATCGTTTAAAGGCAAAATTTTCTAAATTCCATTTTTGGCAATCTCGTGTGAAGTTTCTCGGTCATATTATTTCCGAATCCGGAATTTTCGTGGATCCTTCAAAGATTGAAGTGATTCAAGATTGGAAGAGACCGGAGAGTGTGACAGAGATTTGTAGTTTTCTCGGATTGGCGGGCTATAACCGTCGTTTTATCAAAGACTTTTCTAAGATTGCCGTGCCTCTCACTAGCTTGACGAAGAAAGGTGTTAAATACATTTGGTCGGACAAATGTGAAGCTTCTTTTCAGAAATTAAAAGAGCTTCTTTCTGATGCTCCTATTCTCGTTATTCCCGAGGGGAATCAAGATTTCGTTGTTTATACCGATGCTAGTCGCGTTGGTTTGGGTGCCGTTCTTATGCAAAGAGAACGTGTTATTGCTTATGCTTCTAGGCAATTGAAGCCTGCTGAGACTAGATATGCCACTCATGATTTAGAGCTCGCGGCTATTGTTTTCGCCCTTCGTATTTGGCGTCATTATCTTTTAGGAGAGAAATTTGTTCTTTATACCGATCATAAGTCCTTGAAGTATTTAATCTCTCAAAAGGAACTTAATTTGCGTCAACAACGTTGGCTCGAATTTCTTGCACCATATGATCTTGATATCCTTTATACTCCCGGAAAGGGAAACCGTGTTGCCGATGCACTTAGTCGCAAGCAACAAGCGGTTGTTTCTATGATGATATCCGAATGGAATGATCTCGAGATATTATCCTCTTGTGAGATTCGAGACCGTGTCTCCGATTTATGTTCATCTCTTGTTTTATGTAGCCTTGAGGCTCATCCTTCTCTTTTAGACCGCATTCTTGAAGCTCAAAGGCTAGATCCCGAAATGGCTCTTCTTGGCCAAAATATTAAGGAAAAAATTGATATTGAAGGTTTGAAAGACTTTGATATCGATTCTCGTGGCGGCATTCGGAGATTTGGTAGACTTATCGTGCCAAATATTAGTGGTCTTCGAAAAGATATTTTAGAAGATTCTCATCGTTCTAAATTCACCATTCATCCCGGTAGTAGTAAAATGTACGCGGATATGAAGCGACTTTATTATTGGGAGGGAATGAAACTTGACATCCCTAACTTCGTTAAGCGTTGCATGACTTGCCAACTCGTTAAGGCCGAACATCAAAGGCCTGGTGGGTTATTGCAACCTTTAGAAATTCCAATTTGGAACTGGGACCAAATTTCAATGGATTTTATAGATGGCCTTCCCCGTTCTCATTCGGGTCATGATAGCTTATGGGTGATCGTTGATAGACTTACTAAATCCGCCCATTTTATTCCCGTTCGGTCTAACCGAACCGTTCCTTTTTTGGCCAGGCTCTTTATCAAAGAGATTGTTAAATTGCATGGAATTCCTACTTCTATTGTTAGTGACCGTGATCCATTATTTACTAGTGGTGTAACGACCCAGAATTTTGACGATATATTTTAATAAATATTTAATCTAATTTAAATAAAATATAAACTTGTCAATATTTAAATTGGTGAGATCTTGAATATTTAACAGTTATATATGTTTGTAAAAGAAAATTTTGATTTGACGCTTAAAATTAAATACTTCAAAATCATTTAAAACAAAATCGGTTTTATTCAATAGAATCAAATCAAAGTCTTTATATTTCTGATATTTGATAAAATACATAGGAATATAATTTTAATTTTTAAAATAATAAGTTTTAAAATAAACAAACATGAAAATATTAAACATAAACATGGAAGTGCAAAACAATATAGGTGTAAACATACAAAATTAGTATAAAACACAATTATAATTATAAGACGTAATCAAAGTAATATAAATATACAAAATATAAATGATAATTTGAAATATATAAAAACAAGTATTTTTAGTCAAACAATGATCTTCAACATTTAAATTGTACAACACAACATCCTTAAATAAAATGTTAAAAAACATCATATGAACAAGTATACAATTTCATATAAAATATAACTATCAATATAAATAAACATATATGTTAACAATAACTTTGAGTAGGTGCTGGTACAGCTTTGTGCCTCAGGAAAACAGAGTTAACTTCAATACAAAACAAGTTTTCAACTCAAAGATAATAAAATCTGTAGCTGGTAACACTTGCTAGCCGAAATAATGATAATATCTTGTACAACACAAAGTAAGAAACATAAATATCTTTGTACTAAATAGCAACTGCCAGTAACCATTAATTTCTTGCTATCATAATTAATAACATAAGCATTAATTAGCCTAACTTCTTGTTCAACTAAGTACACAGCCGAAATTTTCCTATATCATTACCTTCTGCAGAATTTTACTAGCCAATAAAAAAGGAAAATGACATGCAGATGGAACTGGCCAGATACAACCTATTGTTAAGTAACTTTAACTTATATTTATGCACATATATATATATATATATATATATATATTCACCTATAACTTTCAGTTTATCCATTAACACTGAACACAACTTAAACTAATAAGAAGAAAAGAAAAACTGAAAAACAAACAAAGAAAATAGAAACAGAAAAGAAGAAACAAAGAGGGGAGTTTCAGGAAAACTTCTTTTGCAGTGTTTTCTTCAACACCTTCTGTTCACAGTTTTTGATTGGTGAGTAAACGAACTAATTTCAACTTTAGTTTATATGTTTGTTTGTAGTTTGAACATACTGATTTGTATATGGCTGTTTGCACTGGAAGTTTACATAATTGTTGTTGATCAGTACTTCAAGCTTTGGTATCAGTACTTCAAGTTTAAACAAAACTTATTCATATAACTATTTAAATTTTGTATTGAGTAAATTCAAGTTTGTTTAGTTTAAACAAAGCCTGCAAACATGTTTGAAGTTTAACAGTAGGATATTAACCCTGTATTCAAACTACAAGTTTAAAAGAAAAGTAAGGTTTAAAATTCAAATGTTGAAATTTGTAAATCCAATAGCGTAATTAGTTTTCATAAACATAATTATGATTTTACACATAAAAATTGTAATTTATAATCAAAGATTTTCGGAGCAGTTTTGCATTGAGGTTTTACTGCATATTTGTCAAATTTGGAAGGTTAATGAAATTTTAAATCCTGGAATTTGGCATGAAGCAAGGTTAAAGAGATATCAACACTAGAAAAATAGTAAATTATTTTTCGAATGTAAGTGTTTTGAGTTTGAATCACAAATAGGGTTTAAGCCCATATTTTTCAAAGCTCTGTAAAAAATTGATTTCGGCTCCAATAAGAAATCGAGTTGGCCGCGACTTTTGGAGGAGCTAGGTGGAGGTGTAGGCGACGTCCTGGTGAATTTTCATCACCTCTGGTGATGTGTGGTAGCCGCGCGATCATTTTGACAGTGACGTAGCTGTTGTTTATTTCGTGCACCAGGTCATATTTTTATTTTCAGCGTGAAATCGAAATCTGGGTTTTAATGTCGATTCTATGGGTGTTTTGTGGTTTGTGGGGATGGACGTGAGTCGCCGCATGGGAGGCGGACCACCGTGCACATGCACGGTGGCGTGGGCGTGCCGGTGAGAATGGGTGGTTTTGTATTCGAGTGATACTCGAATGGATTCTCGGGTTTAAGGGTAGTGTGACTCGAGTGGGGAATGTGCGTTTGCGTGAGTACTACTGCAGTTAAATTTTTAGCTTAACTTAAAAATAAATAAGAAGAAGGGATAATCTGGGAAGAAGAAGAGAGAGAGTGAGAGAGAGGGGGACGCACGGGAGAGACACGGGGAAAGAAGGGGAAGAATTCGTGACAGTCACGAGTAAAAAGGAAAGATGTCTCGGGTCCTTTACCAAGTGAGTGTTCAGCACAATTTTGGTTTAGCATTGTATAACAAAGTTAGTGATTAATTAGTTAGATTGATATTAATCAATTTATACTTGAAAATTTAAATTGATAACTTTCAAATTTGTTAATTAAAATAAATTATATGTTAAAGAAATTTTAAAACTTAATAACGTTAGCTAATTACTGGAAGTTAATTAATGAAAATTTACTTAAGTGATTAATCAGGAATTATACTATTAAGTTGATAAGTAAAGTAATTTGTGATAATTAAATAATTAATTCATTTTCATAAGTAAGTTATTAATAAATAATTAATAATTAAGAATCAACTAATTAATTGAGAAATTGAGTAATAGTTAATGAATAAAAGTTAATTAGTTTAAATAATTAATTAAAGATGAGATGATTAATAAATTAATTATTAACGAATAACTAATTAATAAATGGATCATTAATAAGCTAATAAATCAGTAATTAATTAAACAGGATAAAATAGTTTATTCTTAAGCAATTAATTAAGTTAAGTAAAACCAAACTGTTTGATATGCATTGATAATTATGTTGATCGACTGTGATATCTGTTAATGATATTTCTGTGATATGTTGTGATATATTATGGATATCTGTAAACTGTATATGATTTATCTGATATATCTGTTATGTTAATTTTTGATATTTAATTAAACTGTTAAGTTAAATAGACAACTTGGCCCTTAAAATGGCATTTGGATCCGATGAGACCGGGATCGGAAGAATCAATTTTGATTCTCCGAAAACCACATCGATCCAAATTAAACGATAAGTTGTAACTTATCAAATGGAGATCGAGATGGAGTTTCAGAATGCAAGGGTTATCGTCGTTAACTCTGAGGGTGATTCCAAAATGAGTGTAACGAGATAATGCCTTCGGTTTCGTTCGAACACGGAATGAACTTGTATGGATTGAATGCTTTCAACACATCGTCAGGCGGACGATGAGCATTCTAAGTGATATGTTCTTTAAAGGTAATCGTAACCTCAAGCCTCATCAACCGGGAATGGCTAAAACAGGGGAGATGCAGCAAGGTTAGGTGGGTCATGCCCAAGCAGGACAAGATTTTCCCCTGTCTAGATGTCCCTATTTATTTCGGCTTAGTGGGCAGTTGTTGGCCACAACTGTGGGGTTATCTTGTTCGGGACTGTTCAGCAAGGAATAGTTCCGGCCTTGTGTTGCAGGGGATGAAGGGAGTAATCCTCGGTACGGTGATCTAGGCCCCATACTGTGACGGGCGGTACCCCAGTAGCCCTGCCATTGTTGGAAACCCATTTACCCTACGAGACCCTACGGTTTTGATTTGTATTACCTACTTTCGTCGATAGTAGCTGGAATTTAATGAATGTAACAATTTCGGCTATTTTCTATTTACTTGAAAACCCTAGACACTATTATAATATCATAGAATTTCCTATAAAATGTTTTGGTTAGCGTAAGGTAAAAAACTTAGCCGTATTTATTTGTGGGGAGTCTTACGTGATACCCTTTATTTTCAAATGATTTTCAAAGTTAAGCAATTTTAACTGTTTACTAATACCAGACCCATGTCTGACCCGGAGTTTATATTTTGTGTTTTCATAAACTCTTGGGTACTCAAATTTTTAAGAGTAGCCAAGTGATAGGTATTGGAAGTGTTGATTCTCTGGAGGAGCTATTTTGGGGAGAAGGCCAGACGTATGTATCTATATATATAGTTCCGCTGTGTAGTTAGTCTATGCTGTATTTTGGATTTATGTATGGACATATATGTATATGACAGTCCTGTTATATGATATTGTATGACTCTGATGTATGTATAACTATGTAATAGTTATGTGATGTATTATATTTTGTTCCATTCCGCTGTGAGATTCTGATGTTGTTGTTCTTTCTTTCTGTTCTTTTCTATTTCTATCCCTTTCTTTCTTAATGATGAAACGTCTTTCTGGGATTGAGAAAGGCGGGTCGTCACAGTTGATATCGAAGCGTTAGGTAAAGCGGGTAACTAGGCTCTTGTGTATATTTATCTTGAGAGTGCGTATTTGTATTTTCATATAATGTTATATGTATACCTATCTAAATTGGTTGAGTTACCTGCTCAGGTGACCGACATGAGTTTAGGAAGAAGAGGCAGAGTTAGGGCCAGTACTTCTACAGAAAATGGACGAAGTCAGATTGTTAGTGAGGCTATCAATCCAGTACCATCTCAAGTTAGCTTTGCAGCCTTATGCAAGGATTTCAAACATCTTGGAGGCCAACCATTCAAAGGTTCGGAGTCAATAATTGAAGTTCAGGACTGGCTACGCACTTGTGAACGTATTTTCAAGAGTATGAGATTGTCTGATGAGCGTAAGAGGCATATGGCATCGTGGCAGTTGCAAGGTGGTGCAGTAGCATGGTGGGATTCAACTATTTCAAATATTTCTGAGGATGATATTTCTTGGGATAGATTCAAGGAGTTGTTTGAAGGGAAGTATGTGCCGACGGCAAGGAGAACCCAACTGTATCAGGATTTTCTGTATTTGAAGCAAGGTAGTATGTCTATTTTGGAGTATGAAACCAGATTCAACGAACTCTCTTGTTATGGATCAGGACTCATCGATACCCCTTTGAAAAAGAATGAGAAATTTGTGCATGGGTTGAGACCTGAATTTCATGGGAAATTGACCGTGCTTCTGAAGGGATCTTTTGTTGATTTGATTGATATGGCATTGAGGTATGAAAGTTTGATGAGTAAGAAACCAGGGGCTCCAGATGCAACTTCAAGTGGGAATTTCACTAATCTGAATAAACGAAAGTTTGATCCTAAATGGAGGAAACCAAATAAGAAGAAACCTGGGAATAACAACGGACCCCGAAAGTGCTACATTTGTCATCAGGAAGGGCATTTGGCAAATAAGTGTCCTAGGAAGGGATTCCAGCAGCAACAGCAGCAACCGCACCAGAGTGGCCCAGGATCAACTATGGTTCAGAAATCATTGTGATTTAATTGTCATCAGCCAGGACACATGATCAAGAACTGTCCACTTCTACAGAGGGCACCTCAGAATAAATTTTTTGCTTTGGAAGCCGGACCATCTTCTTCTTCGATGGGCAAAGGAGTACTAGAAGGTACTTTACTTTTAAATGGAAAATATATTGGAGTTTTGTTTGATTCGGGTGCTTCCTTGAGTTTTATTTCTTTGCACTCTTTTGAAAAGTTTTCTCTTACCCCTAGTTCAGTAGACAGTCCTATCTTGGTATCTAATCCTATAGGAGGAGTGACCAAATTAGACTCTATTTGTAAGGACTTGAAGATCTCTTATCTATCCCACAGTTTTTCTTGTGACCCGTATGTGTTGAATTTTAAGGGATTTGATCTTATTTTGGGTATGGATTGGCTGGATAAGTATAAAGCCGTTTTGAATTGTGATGAGAGAACAGTTTCGTTGGAAACTGATCTGGGTAGAATTGCTAGAGTGTCGTGTGATAATTCTGGAATTCACTTGAGCAGTCTTCTGCATGGAATGGAGACATCTGAAGAGAGTGTTGAAGACATCGATGTGGTTTAGGATTTTGCTGATGTTTTTGAAGAAGTTAAGTGTTTGCCACCACATCGAGAGATAGAGTTCCGTATTGATTTGATTCCAGGAGTTGTGCCAGTGATTCCACCCAGTAGGAGAATGGCTCCTAGGGAAAGAGAAGAGTTGACTAAGCAGACGCGGGATCTTTTAGAGAAGGGATTGATTAGACCAAGTTTTTCTTGTTGGGGTTTAGCGGCAGTGTTTGTAACCATATCGGATGGATCACTGAGGTTCTGTGTGGATTATAGAGAATTGAACAAAGTGACTATCCGTAATAAATATCCTCTTCCTCGCATCGATGATCTTTTTGACCAGTTGCACGGTGCTTCTATCTTTTCTCAATTGGATCTAGCTTCAGGTTTCCACCAGTTGAGGGTAGCTGAAGATAGTATTCCCTTGACTGCATTTAGGGGACCGAATTGTTTCTATGAGTGGTTGGTTATGCCGTTCGGATTAACCAACGCTCCTGCTTATTTCGTTGACCTCATGAATCGAGTTTTTAGGAATGTATTGAATAAGTTTGTGCTGGTATTCATTGATGATATCTTGGTCTATTCCAAATCTGAAGAAGAGCACAGGGAGAATTTGAGGATTGTATTGGAGACTCTGAGGAAGAATGTGCTGAAGGCGAAATTTTCGAAGTGCCATTTCTGGAAATCGAAAGTTAAATTTTTAGGGCACATTGTTTCGGGTGAAGGCATTTCTGTAGACCCAGCGAAAGTTGAAACTATTCTGGAATGGAAACAGCCAGAGACACCGACGGAAGTTCGCAGTTTTCTAGGATTGGCTGGTTACTGCAGGAGATTTATTAGAGATTATTCCAAGATTTCTTCGCATTTGACAAAGTTGACCAGAAAAGGAGCGAAATTCAAATGGACACCTCAATGTGAAGAAGCTTTTCAGGAATTGAAGATAAGGCTCACTAGTGCACCAGTACTTGCTATTCCGGATGGGAAGAGCAAATTCGAGGTTTACACTGATGCTTGTATTGTTGGTTTGGGAGCAGTTCTGATGCAGAACGGAAGGGTTATTGCGTATGCTAGTCGACAGTTGAAGCCTCATGAGAAAAACTATGCTACGCATGATCTTGAATTGCTTGCCATTGTTTTTGCTCTGAAGATTTGGAGACACTATCTTTTAGGAGAGAAATTCGAATTGTTCACGGGTCACAAACCGTTGAAATATCTATTCTCTCAAAAAGACCTTAATCTGAGACAACAGCGGTGGGTTGAATTTCTTGCATCATATGATCTAGATATTTTGTACACTCCGGGGAAAGCGAATGTCGTAGCTGATGCTCTCAGTAGGAATGCAGTTCTTTCTCTTCTGGAAGTGGTTCCATCTCTTATTGAAAGGATCTCGAGCAAGCAAGAATCTGATAAGATGTTGAGGAGGATCATCAAAAGAGTCAGGAAGGGTCAGTGCCCCAGTTTTGACATTGATGACCAAGGAACACTAAGGATCAATGGGAGAATCTGTGTTCCGAATGACAAGGAGTTGAGGCAGGAAGTTTTATCCGAGAGTCATCGCTCCAAATTGAATATTCACTCTGGAATCTCGAAGATGTATAAGGACATGAGGAGAGTCTTTTGGTGGAAGGGCATGAAGGAGGATGTAGCCGCCTTTGTGAACAGTTGTGCCATTTGTCAGCTAGTGAAAGGTGATCAACAGAAATCTGCCGGGTTATTGCAACCTCTAGAAATTCCGATTTGGAAATGGGAAATGATCTCAATGGATTTTATTGATGGTTTGCCTAGAACTAGGAAAGGAAATGACGGTATATGGGTTATTGTAGATCGTTTAACTAAGAGTGCCCATTTTATACCAGTAAAGGCAACTCGTAGTGCAGTTTCTTTGGCAGAAATTTTCTTGAACGAGATAGTTCGATTGCATGGAGTTCCGGTCAGCATAGTAAGTGACCGTGATCCTATTTTCACTAGCAAATTTTGGGAAGCTCTGCAATCAGCGATGGGTACAGATTTGAGATTAAGTACAGCCTATCATCCTCAAACGGACGGACAGACAGAGTGGCTGAATCGTATTCTTGAGGATATGCTACGGGCTTGTGTTTTAGATTTTGGAGGATCTTGGGAAGACCATCTTCATTTAGTGGAATTTTCTTATAATAACAGTTATCAAGCAAGTATTAAGATGGCTCCTTATGAAGCTCTATACGGAAGACCGTGTAGATCTCCATCTTGTTGGATTGAATCAAAGGATCGTCTTGTGCTCGGGCCTGATCTTATTCGTGAAGCTTCTGCGAAGGTTGAGCTTATCAAGAAAAGGATGAAAGCTGCTCAAGATCGTCAGAAGAAATATGCAGATAGAAGACGAAGGCCATTGGAATTTGAGATCGGAGACTTGGTTTTTGTTAAAGTTTCCCCAATTAAAGGTGCTATAAGATTCGGAAAGACGGGAAAACTTGCTCCGAGATACATTGGACCATACCGAGTGTTGGAGAGAATTGGAACTGTGGCCTACAGGATTGAATTACCAGAACGGATGTCTGTGATTCACAATGTGTTTCATGTATCGCATTTGAGGAAATTTGTTCATGATCCCTCACTGGTTGTGGAACCGGTAATTCAAGAAGATTTGGAAGTGGAACCCAATTTAACTGTGGTCGGAAATCCAGTTCAGATTGTGGACCGAGACGAGAAGCAACTCAGGAACAAAAGTGGTGAAACTCATTAAGGTACAATGGAGTGAGGATCCCAGAGATTCTACCTGGGAAACTCTCGATAGTTTTAGGAGTACTTATCCGGATTTATGTTCGGATAACTAGTGTTGTTTGTTAGCATAGACTGTTTGTTTGTTTGCTATTGTATGAATGATATGTATGTTTGGATTGTTAATATAAAAGCTTTTGAATTTACTGTTGTTTAAATTTCGGGGACGAAATTCTTTTAAGGGGGGAGGAATGTAACGACCCAGAATTTTGACGATATATTTTAATAAATATTTAATCTAATTTAAATTAAATATAAACTTGTCAATATTTAAATTGGTGAGATCTTGAATATTTAACAGTTATATATGTTTGTAAAAGAAAATTTTGATTTGACGCTTAAAATTAAATACTTCAAAACCATTTAAAACAAAATCGGTTTTATTCAATAGAATCAAATCAAAGTCTTTATATTTCTGATATTTGATAAAATACATATGAATACAATTTTAATTTTTAAAATAATAAGTTTTAAAATAAACAAACATGAAAATATTAAACATAAACATGGAAGTGCAAAACAATATAGGTGTAAACATAAAAAATTAGTATAAAACACAATTATAATTATAAGAGGTAATCAAAGTAATATAAATATACAAAATATAAATGATAATTTGAAATATATAAAAACAAGTATTTTTAGTCAAACAATGATCTTCAACATTTAAATTGTACAACACAAATCCTTAAATAAAATGTTAAAAAACATCATATGAACAAGTATACAATTTCATATAAAATATAACTATCAATATAAATAAACATATATGTTAACAATAACTTTGAGTAGGTGCTGTGTACAGCTTTGTGCCTCAGGAAAACAGAGTTAACTTCAATACAAAACAAGTTTTCAACTTAAAGATAATAAAATCTGTAGCTGGTAACACTTGCTAGCCGAAATAATGATAATATCTTGTACAACACAAAGTAAGAAACATAAATATCTTTGTACTAAATAGCAACTGCCAGTAACCATTGATTTCTTGCTATCATAATTAATAACATAAGCATTAATTAGCCTAACTTCTTGTTCAACTAAGTACACAGCCGAAATTTTCCTATATCATTACTTTCTGCAGAATTTTACTAGCCAATAAAAAAGGAAAATGACATGCAGATGGAACTGGCCAGATACAACCTATTGTTAAGTAACTTTAACTTATATTTATGCACCTATATATATATTCACCTATAACTTTCAGTTTATCCATTAACACTGAACACAACTTAAACTAAAAAGAAGAAAAGAAAAACTGAAAAACAAATAAAGAAAATAGAAACAGAAAAGAAGAAACAAAGTGGGGAGTTTCAGGAAAACTTCTTTTGCAGTGTTTTCTTCAACACCTTCTGTTCACAGTTTTTGATTGGTGAGTAAACGAACTAATTTCAACTTTAGTTTATATGTTTGTTTGTAGTTTGAACATACTGATTTGTATATGGCTGTTTGCACTGGAAGTTTACATAATTGTTGTTGATCAGTACTTCAAGCTTTGGTATCAGTACTTCAAGTTTAAACAAAACTTATTCATATAACTATTTAAATTTTGTATTGAGTAAATTCAAGTTTGTTTAGTTTAAACAAAGCCTGCAAACATGTTTGAAGTTTAACAGTAGGATATTAACCCTGTATTCAAACTACAGGTTTAAAAGAAAATTAAGGTTTAAAATTCAAATGTTGAAATTTGTAAATCCAATAGCATAATTAGTTTTCATAAACATAATTATGATTTTACACATAAAAATTGTAATTTATAATCAAAGATTTTCGGAGCAGTTTTGCATTGAGGTTTTACTGCATATTTGTCAAATTTGGAAGATTAATGAAATTTTAATTCCTGGAATTAGGCATGAAGCAAGGTTAAAGAGATATCAACACTAGAAAAATAGTAAATTATTTTTCGAATGTAAGTGTTTTGAGTTTGAATCACAAATAGGGTTTAAGCCCATATTTTTCAAATCTCTGTAAAAAATTGATTTCGGCTCCAATAAGAAGTCGAGTTGGCCGCGACTTTTGGAGGTGCTAGGTGGAGGTGTAGGCGACGTCCTGGTGAATTTTCATCCCCTCTGGCGATGTGTGGTGGCCGCGCGATTATTTTGACAGTGGCATAGCTGTTGTTTATTTCGAGCACCATGTCATATTTTTATTTTCAGCGTGAAATCGAAATCTGGGTTTTAATGTCGAGTCTATGGGTGTTTTGTGGTTTGTGGGGATGGACGTGAGTCGCCGCAGGGGAGGCGGACCACCGTGCACGTGCACGGTGGCTTGGGCATGCCGGTGAGAATGGGTGGTTTTGTATTCGAGTGATACTCGAATGGATTTTCGGGTTTAAGGGTAGTGTGACTCGAGTGGGGAACGTGCGTTTGCGTGAGTACTACTGTAGTTAAATTTTTAGCTTAACTTAAAAAAAATAAGAAGAAGGGATAATCTGGGAAGAAGAAGAGAGAGAGTGAGAGAGAGGGGGACGCATGGGAGAGACACGGGGAAAGAAGTGGAAGAACTCGTGACAGTCACGAGTAAAAAGGAAAGATGTCTCGGGTCCTTTACCAAGTGAGTGTTCGGCAGAATTTTGGTTTAGCATTGTATAACAAAGTTAGTGATTAATTAGTTAGATTGATATTAATCAATTTATACTTGAAAATTTAAATTGATAACTTTTAAATTTGTTAATTAAAATAAATTATATGTTAAAGAAATTTTAAAACTTAATAACGTTAGATAATTACTGGAAGTTGATTAATGAAAATTTACTTAAGTGATTAATCAGGAATTATACTATTAAGTTCATAAGTAAAGTAATTTGTGATAATTAAATAATTAATTCATTTTAATAAGTAAGTTATTAATAAATAATTAATAATTAAGAATCAACTAATTAATTGAGAAATTGAGTAATAGTTAGTGAATAAAAGTTAATTAGTATAAATAATTAATTAAAGATGAGATGTTTAATAAATTAATTATTAACGAATAACTAATTAATAAATTGATCATTAATAAGCTAATAAATCAGTAATTAATTAAACAGCATAAAATAGTTTATTCTTAAGCAATTAATTAAGTTAAGTAAAACCAAACTGTTTGATATGCATTGATAATTATGTTGATTGACTGTGATATCTGTTGATGATATTTCTGTGATATGTTGTGATATATTATGGATATCTGTAAACTGTATATGATTTATCTGATATATCTGTTCTGTTAATTTCTAATATTTAATTAAACTGTTAAGTTAAATAGACAACTTGGCCCTTAAAATGGCGTTTGGATCCGATGAGACCGGGATCGGAAGAATCAATTTTGATTCTCCGAAAACCACATCGATCCAAATTAAACGATAGGTCGTAACTTATCAAATGGAGATCGAGATGGAGTTTCAGAATGCAAGGGTTATCGTCGTTAACTCTGAGGGTGATTCCAAAATGAGTGTAACGAGATAATGCCTTCGGTTTCGTTCGAACCCGGAACGAACTTGTATGGATTGAATGCTTTCAACACATCGTCAGGCGGACGATGAGCATTCTAAGTGATATGTTCTTTAAAGGTATTCGTAACCTCAAGCCTCATCAACCGGGAATGGCTAAAACAGGGGAGATGCAGCAAGGTTAGGTGGGTCATGCCCAAGCAGGACAAGATTTTCCCCTGTCCAGATGTCCCTATTTATTTCGGCTTAGTGGGCAGTTGTTGGCCACAACTGCGGGGTTATCTTGTTCGGGACTGTTCAGTAAGGAATGGTTCCGGCCTTGTGTTGCAGGGGATGAAGGGAGTAATCCTCGGTACGGTGATCTAGGCCCCGTACTGTGACGGGCGGTAGCCCAGTAGCCCTGCCATTGTTGGAAACCCATTTACCCTACGAGACCCTACGGTTTTGATTTGTATTACCCACTTTCGTGGCTAGTAGCTGGAATTTAATGAATGTAACAATTTCGGCTATTTTCTATTTACTTGAAAACCCTAGACACTATTATAATATCACAGAATTTCCTATAAAATGTTTTGGTTAGCGTAAGGTAAAAACTTACCCGTATTTATGAGACAACCCCTTCCTACTTGTCATTTTTTTTTACACAATTTAGTTTGGGCTAATTAGGGTTGCCTTCTTTTCTGACCAACTATTTTCTTACTGTTTTTTTTTTCTTTCCTTTTTTTTTATTTCCCAAGATCCACTCCAATCAATATAAAAATATTGATACACCTCATTGTAAAAACTATTTGATTAGTCACATAGTTTTTTATACCAGAGTATGTTTTTTTTTATATTTATGTTCTGAGTAACTCAGCCCATTTATTTTTTAGCAAAATCAAACTGAATCATTCACAACAAAACAACCAAGAAGATCCCTTCCATTTGAATCTCTGCGCCATTGATTCAACTAATTCCTACTTGTTTCCTTGTGTTTATCATTGGTGTATTAAGTGAAATATGGGAACTAACTCATAGCGTTTCAACTTACCAAAATTTTCCCTTTCAATGACCAATTTGAGACTGTGCATGTTTCTGTGCAACTGTGTGCACATAATCATGCACAACTGCAGTTTACTTCCTCTTTGGTCCTTAAGTGGACTAATTTCGTTTAGGTATGATTCTGAAATGAATTAGCTGAATCTACAAATTTCACTTATACCAATAATTACCAAATGCAGTTTTACTTCTGAGTTACCCCTTCTATGTTATTCTTTTCTTTTTCTGTCCATGGTATTTCTTATCTCATGATGTTAGTAGTGACTAGATGAACAGGTTCTAGGTGTTCCTAAACAAATTAATACATAAGCATACTAGTTTACTTATGCTTCAGACCCACTACCAATTTCCTTATCTAATTTTCAAGAAATAAGTATGTTCACAGTTTCTAACATGAAGCAAAAGGCCTTATCATCTTTTACTGAAAATAATGTTCATTACAACATACTTTTCCCAATCATCCTTTACATAGTAATAAAGTTTTTCCTTGCATAATTTGAAACATCATTACATAAAGCTTTTACAGAAAACAAAACAGAAGAACTATTCTCCTACAAAATCCTAGCTTAGTTAGTTTGCAATTCCTTCAAGCATCATATGACTGCATCTTACTATTTAGCATCCTTTCTTCCTGCAACCATCTCAGGGTCTGCTTCACAATGCAAGTGAAACACCCATTTGATGCAAGCAACAAACAGGTCAGATTGAAATCTGGTATGAGTAAGTTCAATTGACAAGTACATAAGATTTATGAAACTGATTCCATGTCACCTTAAGTTCAGATACTAACTGTTTTACCCAAATTGTTAACCCCTTTCATCAGGTACTCATTTTTGTTGTGTCTTTACAGTGAAATGAATGAATTGTTAAATGCATGTATAAGTGTTTAAACCAATTCCTTAGCAAAAATTCTTATTTCAAGAATTCATAGCAGCCATCATACAAATCACCCAGGCATTTCATAGCCATTGAACAAGCAAAACTCCTACCATTTAGCTAAAGCATCAAAACTGGTCTGCATACCAGTACTCACCATACTCTTAGCATATACATCTATGCTTATCAATCCATAACACCTTTTTTTTTTTAAGAGTCCAATATCACATTTTGTAGTTGCACTGGTGCACACTGCCTGGAAGCTGCTATTTGATTTTCCAGTGCACTACTAGCTTTTGGACATAAACATGTCATGTGCAAACTTACACCCCAACCTTGATGCAAGCCAACTACCATGTCATACCCCCTTTCCTCATATCCAATCTGATAGAGGTGACCCATGCCTTGAGTTTAATTACTAAATTCTTTCCCATGACCCCCTATTACCTATGCAGTGTCATGCCCCACCCTATTGTACCCCTAATCAATGCATACAAGCAGTTTTATACATCCATCAACCATTCAGTAACCCATGTATTCAACCATCACTCATATTTGAAAGTCATTTCAAGTTAATTTCCTGCAGAAACATATTTTTGGTTGGAGCATAACTCAGAGCATTTCCAAATGGAATGCTACTAGGGTTCTCTAGCAATAAGGTCCTTGTAGCCACCCCATGCTTTATAATGTATTTTCTCAATAACCTTATTTCCAGAGGGTACCCTATGATGCATCAAGATTTAACATGTGGAACTTCCACTGTATCTCAATCATCTTTTCAAATGCAAGACATAAGCCAGAGGATTCCCTTCCCCTTACTGCCTTGCACCCTACTTTTCTTGCTAGTATATACTTAAACCAAAAATATTTTTCTCAAACTTAGAATACCACCAGTAAGTCAGTTATTATCATACTATCATTAAATGAACATGTACAATCAAGTCATTATTTAAATAGTAACAAAGCACTGCAAAACACAAAGTCCAGAAACAACAGGAAATTGTCAACTAAAATGCATATAAACATCACAGGAAAATCAAGATAAGCTAAAGGTTTTATGGCTGCCTTTCATAGGTCTTAATGCCTTGCCAAGTGAGGATTTACTCACCATGTTTCTTCTTCCTAGGTCTTGATTCAAGTTTGCCATTGTTTCTCCTTAATCTGTTGCTTACTTCCCTTTTCTGTGTTTTGATTTCTGGCCTTCCAATGTGCACCCGTAGGAGATAGTATGGTATATAGCGGAGTTGTTAGGGTTTTAAGGTTAGTTAGGTAATTTATTTTCATCAGAAATTCCATCATTATTCCCTAATTTCACCCAACAGTTTACCCTCTCCCTGCAGTTCTCCTTTTTCCCTGTCTTAACCCTTTTTGGCAAAGTTCCTTCACACATTTCATGCATGAATTCTTTGGCTCAGGCATTCCTTGTCTTTTCTGGGTGATAGTTATGCATATAATTTTTATTTGAACGGCCAGCTAGGTGTGTGTTTCTGCTAACTACTGGGTATATGCATGTGTATCCCTATGTGTGTATATTTTCTCTACCCACACAAACTACTGTGTTTTCACTCATGCTATGAAAGTTAGAGCTAAAATTTTCTCAGGATATTCATGCATTTCATTCAGCTATGATGCATACATACTTGATGGTCATGCACTGATTTATTTATTTATTCATTTATATTATTGTATATATTTTTTTTCCTTGCAAGATTCTTACTGAATTGCTTGCTCTAATTTGTACACTGCAACAATGTGCACATGCACCGCTACATACATCTTCACAGTATAAATATATATTTCAGAAAACTGTTTTTATATATTAGTTTATTTAATTATTTATTTATATTTTTTTTTAAAATAAAAATTCAAATGACCTAAATTTCTACATACTTGATTAACCAGGGCTGTCACAATTTATTTGTGGGGAGTCTTACGTGATACCCTTTATTTTCAAATGATTTTCAAAGTTAAGCAATTTTAACCCGTTTACTCATACCAGACCCATGTCTGACCCGGAGTTTATATTTTGTGTTTTCATAAACTCTTGGGTACTCAAATTTTTACGAGTAGCCAAGTGATAGGTATTGGAAGTGTTGATTCTCTGGAGGAGCTATTTTGGGGAGAATACCAGACGTGTGTATCTATATATGTAGTTCCGCTGTGTAGTTAGTCTATGCTGTATTTTGGATGTATGTATGGACATATATGTATATGACAGTCCTGTTATATGATATTGTATGACTCTGATGTATGTATAACTATGTAATAGTTATGTGATGTATTATATTTTGTTCCATTCCGCTGTGAGATTCTGATGTTGTTGTTCTTTCTTTCTATTCTTTTTTATTTCTATCCCTTTCTTTCTTAATGATGAAACTTCTTTCTGGGATTGAGAAAGGCGGGTCGTCACAAGTGGATTTTGGAAGAGTCTTCAAAAATCTTTGGGAACGAAGCTCAAGTTTAGCACCGCTTATCATCCTCAGCCCGATGGACAAACTGAGCGTGTGGATCAAACACTTGAAGATCTTCTTCGTGCTTGTGTGCTTGATTTTAGGGGAAGTTGGGAAGATCATATTTCCCTTGTTGAATTCTCCTATAATAGTAGCTTCCAATCTTGTATTGGTATGGCACCTTTTGAGGCACTCTACGGAAGGCCATGCCGATCTCCTTCTTGTTGGCTTGAGGCCGGTGAGAAGCTGGTTTTAGGTCCAGACTTTATTTGTGATTCCATAGAAAAGATTGATCTTATTCGTCATAGGATGAAAGAAGCCCAGAGTAGACAAAGATCCTATGCTGATAATCGAAGAAGGAAATTAGAATTTTCTGTTGGAGACTCTGTTTTTATTCGTGTTTCACCAATGAAAGGTGTTGTACGTTTCAGTCGATCGGGAAAATTGGTGCCTCGATATATTGGGCCATTTCCTATCACTGAACGTATTGGTTCCATGGCTTATCGCCTTTTATTACCGGCTCAATTTTCTGCTATTCATAACGTGTTTCACGTTTCTCAATTACGGAAATGCCTTCGAGATTCCGATTCTATTCTTGAGCCCGGTGTTGTGGAAGAGATTGAAGTTACGCCTAATTTAACTTATGAGCAACATCCTATTCGAATTGTTGTTTCGGAGGTCAAACGCCTTCGAAATAAAGATGTCCCGCTTGTTAAAGTTCAATGGTCTTCGAATCCTAAGGATTGTTCTTGGGAATCTAGAGAGTACATCGAGCGAACACATCCGGACATACTTTCTCATGCTCTTTGAGGTGAACTTCTTATTTCAAATTTCTTTTGTGTTGAATATGCTTTTATGGTTGTTACTACATATCTTCTTCTTAAATATTGCGAGGACGCAATTTCTTTAAGGAGGGGAGTCTGTAACAACCCGCATATTTATCGATTTTATATTTAAATATTTTATTTAAATATTTTATCGTTGGTCGGATTTTAGTCCGAAAAGCTACTTTTTGCATACGGTCGAATTAGGACTCGGGACCACTCCCATTGAGTTTAAAATGCCGTTTGCGACCTTTTTGAGTATAAACTTTGATATATTTGGAGTTAGTCAAAAATTTGACCTTTTTCACTTTGGGTTTGAGTTTGGGTTCAGCCCACTAGCCAACTTATACTCAAAACTGAACCACTCTTCCCCATTCACCCTCACTTCTTCCTCTTTTTAGTTCTAAGGCAATAATGGTGGGAGAGATTGGAAATTAAAACTCCAAAACCCTAGTTTCTCTTGCAACCTCAAATTCCTAGCTCCAAATTCAAGAGAACCCATTGGTAAGCATTCTCTTCTTCTTCTCCAACTTATTCTCTTACCAATTTCAGAAATTCCTAAACCTAATTTTGGGAATGTTCTTGTTTGAGCATAGATTCAAGCTCATTTGGGTTGTGTTGAAGAGAGGCTGATTCTCCATTTGCTTTCAAGCTTCTTCTTGTTTGATTTTGTAAAAAGGTGAGATTTTTATCTCACATCTTTGTCTATAATAATCTTCGATTGTTAGGTATGAATTCCTGTGTGCAATTGATTTTGGTTTGGATCGATTTCGTGTAAATTCCAATTTTTGGTGATTTGGTCTAATTTATGAAAATCCTTTTATGGATATTTGGACCTTGATATTTGAGGCGTATCGAAGAGCCGTTTAGGCTGGTTGTCGTTCGACGTAATTCCTTAGCCATCGCCATTTGCTCGTTCGACCGTTTCCGTTATTCGTTTGGCCATTTTTGGCCTAAGTTCAGGGAATGCCCTGAACCATTCATTCACACGTCTGAAACGTAATATTCAGACTTCCGAATATTGTTCTGGGAAGGTTTATATTCCCAGATTCAGACGTCTGTATATATGGTTTCAGACGTCTGAATTGGTTCATTTGGAACCAGAAAGGAAATAGGCTAAAAAGTGCCTATTTCAGACGTCTGAAACACTTGATTCAGACGTCTGAATTGTGTTCTGGAAATCTTTATATTTCCAGATTCAGACGTCTGAACCACTTGTTTCAGACGTATGAAACTGTTGTGTTTTGCCTATTTTCCTATTCGCTTGAGAATTCCAATTTAAATCGATTCGTGATGATCCTATTTGTTGTTATCATTTATTATGACTTTGATGACTCCTTTTTAGGGATTTTTGAATATCCATTTCGATGGATTCATTATAGATTTGTTTGGATTTTTATTCACGTCTTCGAATGTGAATTTTAGTGATTGATTGTTCTTACAATCTTCTTTGTGATTTGTCACTTTAAAAATATAAAGGTTTTCTATACTAGTAGTAAATATCAAAACTCTTTCCTCAAAAGATTTCAATAATATTTTAATACCAAACTCGTTTATAAAACCGTTTTCCAATCTATTAGTATATACAAACCTTCACCTCACTCGTATGAGAAATCTAATTAAACAACTTAGTAAGACAAGTGGTATGAAACGCTTGCGTTCACTTTGTTGGTTAATTCTTGGACTTGTTCGATTGAAACTCTTGTGACAATTTTCTAGTGGAGACCTACAATTTGTTCGTAAATATTTAAGTTAAGCTAGTGGTTATGGGACGTGAAGCTAAGCTCATATATTTACTAGCTTACTGTAATCGACACTTGTCGTTGATCATGACGATCATCTTTGTTATTTAGACTAGCAATGTGCGATGTCTCTTTGTCTACGAGGGAGACTAAACCCCGTTTTGTGGAGTTTCGACTCAATTTGGTGGGGTAGCAACCCATGGTCTTCGGGCCGTTTGTGGAGCTTCGGCTCAATTTGTGATGGTTAGCAACCATGGAATTAGCGTTCCGTTTGTGATACACGTGTTGGTGGGCTTTATGCTCCCGTTTGTGATAGGCCTCCCCCTTTGTGATTTCTGAATTTCTTGAGATGATTTCTAGAATTTGTGCTTCACCAATTTTCGTGATTTCTATTGATAAGCCTTATCGATATTTGTGCATTGGTGAATTTGTGCGTCATTGACTTTTGTGATTTCTGGATTTCGTGTATTGAATTCTGGAATTTGTGTGTCATTGACTTTTGTGATTGATATTGATATTAATATTATCGTCAATATTTATGGTTTGGTGAACGAAATAAGGAATATGACATCTCTTTGATTCTTGTGTAGATTTGGTGATATTGATTTATCTCTCGTTGATCTTCAATTACTTATATATATCACAGCTTGGCATTGTGATTATTATGTGTTGAGTCATATCTCTTATTCTATATCGTTTCATCTGATATTTGTAGTTAGACTGATCCGTTTATTATTTTCTTATTAAATAATAATCGGGTCAGACCGAGATGTTACAGGTGCTTCTGCTTGACTTCTCCCCTGGGATTCATTACTCTGACTTTTGGAAAACTACTTAGATTAGTAGTTCATTTTGTTGTATACACTTGAGATATAGACTCATAGTTGTATTCTTTTGTATAGCACGTGTTGCTATTCTTTTGTATTATTGTGGATCTTTTTGACCACTACTCTGATTTACACTTCCATGTGTTATTTATGTATTCATATCTTCTTCCTCCTTTGTGATATGAATTATCTGCGATTGATTTATGTTATGTTTATTTCTATATTTGTTTCCGAAGATATTATAGCCACTGTGTAGTAGCTTTGAGTTTGTGTCGGTTTGTCGGATTTCCTCTTGATAAAGTATTGCATGTTATACCACCTGACATATCGATGCTCGCACAAAGCAATTACACGGATGGTCGCTCCTCAACAGCCTTATTCTCCGTGCTAGTTGACAGCATTCACCGTAATGTTCTTGGGTAGCGTGGGTATAGAGGTGGGGCGTCACATGATTGACTATTTGGTGCTATTACATCATCAGATCCATTTTTGAAGTTTTAAAATAATGATTTTGATTTTAAAAAGAATTTTAGAGTGATTTTTGAAAGTATACGTTTTATTAAATTTTGAATTGTTAAAATAAATAAACGTTATAAGTTTATCGTTATAAAAGTTATATTTTTAGAAAATAGTACTTAAGTATAATTTTGGAGTTATATAAGTTTTAAATAACGATTTGTAAATTATTAAAAGGATTGGTTTATTTAAATTGAGATTTTTGAATTATTATAAACGTTTTATATAAAAGATTTCTAAGATTAATATTTATAAAAAAAAATAGGAATTGTGAAACGAGTTTTATTAAGTGTTAAAATAAAGTATAAATAGATTTCACAAGTGAATAAAATTTATAGATTTATAAATTGTGAAGTTATGAAATGAATAGATTTTGTAAAATAAAAGATTTATAAATAATTAACTTATAAATCGGATTTTTGGGTATAAAGTTGAGTTATAAATTGAATTGATTTATAAAGGGATTTTATAATTGAAGTTTTTATAAATAGAAATGGAATTTATAAACATTGTTTATAAATCCGAAATCAATTGAATTTGATAAATTTAATATAGAAGGTTATTAAAGGAGATATATTCACGATTTCGGATAGCGAATTATCCTTGAAATAAAATGTGTAGAAAATATTGAATTTGGTTAGTGAAGTATATTCACGATTTTGGACAGTGAATACATTATTAAATAAAATGGATATGTTTTGGGAAAATGAATATTATCAAATGAAGTTAATTGTTTTAAAGATGTTTGAAAATGTATTGACTATCGAAACCATAGATTTCAACATTCATTGTTGAAATAGACGTTTTCGAGAAATAGAAGGAATTGGTGGACTATAACACTGTTGTTATAGTAAATGATTTCCGAAAGGAGATGTTTTTGTATAGTATTGGGATTTATATATCTATCTAAATTTCGAATCCCTATACTAGTGATTTTGGATCGTCGTAACGATGTTTTACGTAACATTCGTTTTGGCCCAAATAAATGAGTTTAAGCGCACGTTTTCTTTAAAGAATGAAATATATACTTAATTTCGATTTAAGTATATTGAAATTTTCCAAGTGTTGAAAATAAATGGATTTGTAAATTACTTATTATTAAATAAGTATGGAAATGTTTTCCAATATGAACTGAATATTTTGAGACATTATCTTTTAAAGATAAATTGAAAATGAATATTAGAAATCGATTTGGAAATCGTATATTCGTAGATATTTTGGAATTGTAAATTCACTATGGAATTAATAAAAGGAAGTTAAATTTGTTTAAAAATAAACGTTGATTTATTTTTGAAGTGTGGGAATTAATTTACGGATTTGGGACGTAAATATAAAGTAAATCGTTGAGGATTTATTTAATTGGTTTAAATGAACCATGTTGAAATGAAAGAATTTCCGTGTAAGGAAAATGTTTGAAATTTGTTTTCAAAAGTGGTAAAGGTAAAAAGTGATTTGAAAAATGTTTCAAATGGTTGAAGTGTGGAAATCATATACCTTGTAAAGATATTTTTGGAAAATAAATAATTTGGGAAATTATTTGGAATCTGGTGATGTTGAGCATGCATATTGATAGTTAAATAACCGACTATCGATATTTACCTTTAAATAGGTATTTGTTGTGATTTGCTTGAATCTGAATGCCACACTTATTTTTGAATAAGCGCTCACTATTCGGGTTAGCCGGGAAAGGACCTTGGGGTCGTATTACCCATTCCGAATATGTGATACGTCGTTATGGATTGCATTTGATGACCGGTGTTGAAGACCGGATATTTGTGAAAACGGAAGGATTACCGTCGAATATTTCTGCATCGGCTGATCCCCGATATAGAAATTTATTACCCTTTGTGATTGGAAGTCCGGTCGTGATTAGTGAATATCCGGATTGCAAGGACTTCTTTGTAAGTGCCTTCGGTTCCGTTCGATCCCGAAACGGACTTATATGGATGTGTGTCTGACGTTACAATTTGAGATGTAAAGCTGGTTTCTATCAAATATGTAACAACCCGCATATTTGTTGGGTGTATATTTAAATATTTTATTTAAATATAACGTCGTTTGTCGGATTATAGTCCGAAAAGTTACTTTCTGCAAACGGTCGAATTGGGACTCAAGACCACTTCCATTGAGTTCAAAATGTCGTTTGTGATCTTTTTGACTATAATCTTTGATATGTTTGGAGTAAGTTGAATTTCGCTACTTTTTCTATTGGGTTTTGGGTTTGGGTTCAGCCCCCAAGCTTAACTAATACCCTAACTCAGCCCACTCCTCTCCATTCTCTCATTCTACTCTTCTAAACTTAAGCTAAAAATTGATAATGGTGGAAGAGAATGAGAATTAGAAACTCCTAGCCCTAGTTTACTGGCAAATCCAAATTCTTGCTCCAAAACCATAGAGAAGCTATTGGTAAGTCTATCTTCTTCTTCTCCAACTCTTTCTCCTTCAATTTCAGAAAGTTTTCCAAAACCTAAACTTAGGAAATATTTGTTTGATCTTAGATTGAAGCTAGTAGAGTTGAAGTAGAGAGTGGTTGGCCCTGTTCCTTTGCATTTGAGCTTCTTCTTCTTGTTCTTGAGTTAAAAAGGTGAGTTTTTGTAACTCACATCTAAGTATGTTGCTTTTGCTGTGGTTGGATATGAATTCTAACCTCTATTCATGTCTATTGCTGTGGAGTTGGATCGATTCGTTCCGATATGTTTTGGCCACTTTGGCCTAGGCAAATTGTTGCCCAGACCAAGTGACCAGATGTCTGGAAGCAAAGCTCAGACGTCTGGTTTTAACCTGGAGTGAAAAATAATAAGCCACGGCAGTTGGAAGAAAGTCAGAAACCAGGATCAGACGTCTGATCCTCAAGTTCAGACGTCTGATTGGTTTTAGACGTCTGGTATGCAAAACCAGACGTCTAGTTGGGTTTTCTGGAATTTTTCCAGAGACCGAAACCAAACGTCTGAAGGCACCCCTCAGACGTCTGGAATTCCCTGTTTTGCCTAATTTGCCTTTCTTTGAATGAAGTTCCATTGGTTATCGACTTTTGTCGACTTGGTTTGTGTTATCAATTCCCGATTGACTTTGATGATTTCATTTTGATTTCATTCACGGGTTTTTATAAATGATCTCTTCAAATCATATTAAAAGCTCGCTTCTCCAATTTATAAATTCTATTTAAAACATACACACACAATTTCGTACTCCGAGTGAAGTGGGAGGAGAATTAAATGATTAGATAAAACGCGTGCAATGAACACGTGGTTCATCCTTTTAGTTAATTCCCAATGTATTCGTTTAAACGTTTTGACCTTCAGGTTTGGTTTATCGATGATATGAGGTAAACTTTGTACTGCTTTGAGTGTGAAAGTGACTGACGGATAGTAAACCGTTTAGTGCGAACGACTGGTTATAGGACATACGTTAACACTTTTTGGATTCCTTTTCGAGAGTTGTGACACGTTCCGCCAGTTAGTGGTGCCCAGTACGGGGTCTTTGACCTTCACCACTACGGTTTGTTGCCTTTAGGATAGTGTCTTCGGACTGTCTCCTTCAGGTTTGTTGCCTTCGGGTGGGTTTCCCTTTAGTATCTCTTTTGGAGTTGGTCCATCGTCACCGCTCGAGAGATACTTGGGTTTGTCGCCTTCGGGTTTGTTTCCCTATTGTATCGCTTTCGGAGTTGGTCATTCGTCACCGCTCGAGTGATATTGGGTTTGGAGTGTTCGGGCTCATGGACCCTTGTTTATACAGTACTGAGCTCGAGCAATATTATGATGTTTCATTCATATGTATATTCCCTTGGTATCGCCCTTCGGTGTTGTTCATTATGAGCCGCATGATGCGTAGCGTTTACCTTGTGGAACTTGTATACCTTATTGGTATTTGTTATTGCCTTTTGGCTTGTTTTGGGATATTCGTATTCTTTGTTTCTATGTGTTGCCGATGATATGAGGCTTGTTATCATATGATTCATCTTTTGGTAGATGATTGTGTTATCTCCCTTAGAGATATTTGTTATACTTTGTAACCTTGCTGGTTTATTGTTGTTCAGTTTATCTAACCGATTTGTTTAGCTAGACTGACCCGTGTATCTTATACTCGGGTCAGACCGAGATGTTTCAGGTTAGGTGCTTTTGGACTTAGCCTCTTTTGCTTCCGCATGGACTACTTTGCTAGTTTCTTTTTGTCATAGCTTTTGTGTAGTCCTATTATGTTGTAACTCTGATATGTATTCTATTGACTCGCCTGTATATGGTGGTTTGCTATACCACTTGATATGTATTATTTTATAACTCTGTTATGTATCTGTATATGTGTATTTGATGATTTACTGTTTTGTGATGTATATTACATTTGAGTTATTATATTCTGTTCTGATAGATCCAACCATCTATGGTTTTGTTTTAAGTATTCATTGGGTATGTCGACCTGGTTGATATGTTTATTGTCGATGTATTCAATAGATAGTTAGAGCAAAGCTATAGATGGTCGCTCCTAACCAGCCTTATTCTCCGTGTTAGCAGACGGTATTATCTATTAATACTCTTTTCTAATGTGGGTATAGAGGTGGGGCGTCACAGCGTGGTATCAGAGCTGTGTTCAGAACAAAATATGATAAACACAGAATAGAGCACATATTACGATACATCAAAGTGTATAAGTGATACAAATCTTTGAATCATCGTGTCTCTTTATTCCATCAAGGTTAGATAGAGTTTTGGAATACGTCTAGGAATGCATTTCTATTCCGTAGTATTCCATATTGCAATATCTACCTTGTGAATAATCTTTTCCTTATCTTGACTTTCAGCTTATGTCTGAAAGAGGCAGAGGTCGACGTTCGGATGCTGGGCAATCTAGTGGCTCACATCCGGATGGCGTATATATGTCTGCCGATCAGTTTATGGAGTTGTTTAGGAGCACTCAGCCTCTCGTTCCTCCTCGAGTGTCTCCACCTCGCAAGTGTGCCTTTGCACGTCAGTGCAGTGATTTTGCTCATCTTGGAGGAAAACTGTTTAAGGCTTCCGAATCCGTCCTTGAAGTCCAAGCTTGGTTTCGCACATGCGAACGTATCTTTTCTCGCATGGATCTTTCTGACCATGATCGAGTTCTTGTGACTTCTAGCTTATTGCAAGAGCGTGCCCTTGATTGGTATGAGCTTCTTATAGCTGAGATTGATGAGTCTACTCTTTCTTGGACTCAGTTTCGGGAGCGATTTGAACTCAATTTCGTTCCTGAATCTGAAAAATTTTATTGACCCGTCGCTCCATGAGTTGAAGCAAGGGAAATCTTCTATTTCTGAGTATGTTGCATCTTTTGAGGCCTTATATAAGTATGGTCTTGAATTCATTAGCACTTCTTATAAGAAGAATCTAAAGTTTGTTTCTGGTCTTAAGAAATATCTTAAGAAATCTTTGATGCTTGAGCTTAAGCTTTCTTTTGAGGAGTTAGTTGATTTTGCACTGCATCTCGAAACCATCGAGAGGGAGTGTGATAGTGATGATGATGTTGAGGTTCACAAGAACCCCGACAAAAAGCAGTCTCCATTGGATGAGCCGGAATTTTTCCCTTCCAAGAAGAAAAAGCCCGATGAATCTGATTCTCAATCTCAGTTTGCTGGAACACCTTCCATTCGGAAATGTTTCAATTGTGGTTCTCCTGATCATATGATTCGAGCTTGTCCTAAGCCTCTCTTCTACCGCTATTGCAAGAAGGAAGGCCATCGTAGTTCCACTTGTCCTATTGCTCCGAATAATTCTCAGTCTGGCAAGCTAAATGTAACAGGTGCTTCTTGAAGCCCTTCTCGGGGATAAGGTATGTCTCCATCTATTTTGGTAGGTTTCTACTTTTCTTTTTATTCGGTTTCCAATTTGATGGCATCATTTTATTCTTTAAGCCCTTATGATGAGGAGAGTGTTGATTCTCTCATTCTTGTAGTTTGAGAATTTTCTGGTATTTTTAGTCTTGTCTTAGGATTATCACCTAAGCAATTCTTTGAGTGGTATTAAGGCCTTTCAGCTCGACCTTGCCACCGGTTTTGATTTGGCTATGAGTTGCGGAGGTTAGCACTCCACTTACCGCATTCCGCACTCGTTGTGATTCTTATGAATGATTTATTATGTCACTCAGTTTGTCTAGCTTATTTCATCCATTTTATGAATCGAGTATTCTGCGAATATCTCGATGACTCCATTCTCATGTTTGTTGATTTTGGGTGAAATTCGCAATCTAAAAATTTTTGCAAATCTTTTTCATAAGATTTATTTACAAGTATAAATGGGATTTTCGCTCTTAAAACAAACGAAGGGAATTTTCAAAAAAAAAAGTTTTTAGAAACATGTTTATCATATAAAAAATTGTTTTGTGATTGTATTGCCCATCGAGTGCTTTAAGAGTTCTGGTCGATGCGCTTGATCGACGTTATCGATAGGAATCTCCTAAACACTTTGATGAGACAATCAGACACAGTAAATTGATTTGGAATAAGGAAATTTTTCCAGAAAGATGATTTCATGAAGGTAAATGAAATTTTGAAGCTTTAGCTCTTCGGTAAAGAATATTATTTGAAATAACTATTTTTGGATACCCTTATTCTTGGGGTTCCCAAAGGGAACCAAGACTTTATCTTTTGTTCCAAAGCTAATCGTATTGGTTTGGATGTCGTTCCCTTGCAAAAGAGAACGCGTTATCACTCATGTTTCTAAACTATTAAAGCTTACCGAGACTAGATATGCCACCTATGATCTAGTGCTCGCAGCTATTGTTTTCGCTTTTCGTATTTGGCATCATTACTTTTGGGTGAGGGATTTTGCTCTCCTTACCAATCATAATTTTGAAATGTTTATTTTCTCATAGGGAACTTAATGTTGGTTCGAGTTCCTAGCATCTTATGATTTTGATATTCTTTTTATTCCCGAAAAGGGGGATCGTGTTGCCAATGCATTTAGTTGTAAGCAACGAGTGATTGTTTCTTTGTTGATGTCCGAATGGAATGATCTTTTTACCAAGTTCATCGGACGTTTTGTTGCACTTCTTTTGTTGAGTTTCGGATCATTTGACGTATGTTTATACCACGTCGGTGTTCCAAATTATTTTGAGCTTAGGAATCCATAGAATTCTCTGAGCAAGCAAGTTCAGGCTTATCTTTTCGTGCACTTTATGGTGAACTTCTTATTCTGTTATTCTTATGTGTTGATATGTTTTTGGTTGTTACTCTTTATTTTCTTCTTAAGAATGGCGAGGACGCAATTTCTTTAAGGAGGGGAGTCTGTAACAACCCGCATATTTTTCGGGTGTATATTTAAATATTTTATTTAAATATAACGTCGTTTGCCGGATTATAGTCCGAAAAGTTACTTTCTGCAAACGGTCGAATTGGGACTCAAGACCACTTCCATTGAGTTCAAAATGTCGTTTGTGATCTTTTTGAGTATAATCTTTGATATGTTTGGAGTAAGTTGAATTTTGCTACTTTTTCTATTGGGTTTTGGGTTTGGGTTCAGCCCACAAACTTAACTAATACCCTAACTCAGCCCTCTCCTCTCCATTCTCTCATTCTACTCTTCTAAACTTAAGCTAAAAACTGATAATGGTGGAAGAGAATGAGAATTAGAAACTCCTAGCCCTAGTTTACTTGCAAATCCAAATTCTTGCTCCAAAATCATAGAGAAGCTATTGGTAAGTCTCTCTTCTTCTTCTCCAACTCTTTCTTCTTCAATTTCAGAAAGTTTTCCTAAACCTAAACTTAGGAAATATTTGTTTGATCTTAGATTGAAGCTAGTAGAGTTGAAGTAAAGAGTGGTTGGCCTTGTTCCTTTGCATTTGAGCTTCTTCTTCTTGTTCTTGAGTTAAAAAGGTGAGTTTTTGTAACTCACATCTAAGTATGTTGCTTTTGCTGTGGTTGGATATGAAATTCTAACCTCTATTCATGTCTATTGCTGTGGAGTTGGATCGATTCGTTCCGATATGTTTTGGCCACTTTGGCCTAGGCAAATTGTTGCCCAGACCAGGTGACCAGACGTCTGGAAGCAAAGCTCAGACGTCTGGTTTTAACCTGGAGTGAAAAATAATAAGCCACGGCAGTTGGAAGAAAGTCAGAAACCAGGATCAGACGTCTGATCCTTAAGTTCAGACGTCTGATCCTTAAGTTCAGACGTCTGATTGGTTTCAGATGTCTGGTATGCAAAACAAGACGTCTGGTTGGGTTTTCTGGAATTTTTCCAGAGACCGAAACCAGACGTCTGAAGGCACCCCTCAGACGTCTGGAATTCCCTGTTTTGCCTAATTTGCCTTTCTTTGAATGAAGTTCCATTGGTTATCGACTTTTGTCAACTTGGTTTGTGTTATCAATTCACGATTGACTTTGATGATTTCATTTTGATTTCATTCACGGGTTTTTATAAATGATCTCTTCAAATCGTATTAAAAGCTCGCTTCTCCAATTTATAAATTCTATTTAAAACATACACACACAATTTCGTACTCCGAGCGAAGTGGGAGGAGAATTAAATGATTAGATAAAACGCGTGCAATGAACACGTGGTTCATCCTTTCAGTTAATTCCCAATCTATTCGTTTGAACGTTTTGACCTTCTGGTTTGGTTTATCGATGATATGAGGTAAACTTTGTACTGCTTTGAGTGTGAAAGTGACTGACGGATAGTAAACCATTTAGTGTGAACGAGTGGTTGTGGGACATACGTTAACACTTTTCGGATTCCTTTTCGAGAGTTGTGACACATTCCGCCAGTTAGTGGTGCCCAGTACGGGGTCTTTGACCTTCACCACTACGGTTTGTTGCCTTTAGGATAGTGTCTTCGGACTGTCTACTTCAGGTTTGCTACCTTCGGGTGGGTTTCCCTTTAGTATCGCTTTTGGAGTTGGTCCATCGTCACCGCTCGAGAGATACTTGGGTTTGTCGCCTTCGGGTTTGTTGCCCTATTGTATCGCTTTCGGAGTTTGTCATTCGTCACCGCTCGAGTGATATTGGGTTTGGAGTCTTCGGGCTCATGGATCCTTGTTTATATAGTACTGAGCTCGAGCAATATTCTGATGTTTCATTCATATGTATATTCCCCTGGTATCGCCCTTCGGTGTTGGTCATTATGAGCCGCATGATGCGTAGCATTTACCTTGTGGAACTTGTATACCTTATTGGTATTTGTTATTGCCTTTTGGCTTGTTTTGGGATATTCGTATCCTTTGTTTCTATATGTTGTCGATGATATGAGGCTTGTTATCATATGATTCATCTTTTGGTAGATGATTGTGTTATCTCCCTTAGAGATATTTGTTATACTTTGTAACCTTGCAGGTTTATTGTTGTTCAGTTTATCTAACTGATTTGTTTAGCTAGACTGACCCGTGTATCTCATACTCGGGTCAGACCGAGATGTTTCAGGTTAGGTGCTTTTGGACTTAGCCTCTTTTGCTTCTGCATGGACTACTTCGCTAGTTTCTTTTTGTCATAACTTTTGTGTAGTCCTATTATGTTGTAACTCTGATATGTATTCTATTGACTCGCCTGCATATGGTGGTTTGTTATACCACTTGATATGTATTATTTTATAGCTCTGTTATGTATCTGTATATGTGTATTTGATGATTTACTGTTCTGTGATGTATATTACATTTGAGTTATTATATTCTGTTCTGATAGATCCAACCACCTATGGTTTTGTTTTAAGTATTCATTGGGTATGTTGACCTGGTTGGTATGTTTATTGTCGATGTATTCAATAGATAGTTAGAGCAAGGCTATAGATGGTCGCTCCTAACCAGCCTTATTCTCCGTGTTAGCAGACGGTATTATCTATTAATACTCTTTGCTAATGTGGGTATAGAGGTGGGGCGTCACAAAATATGTTCCCGTTGGTGTCGGAGAAGTTATTCTCTTAGCTTAACACCCTAGAGGTTATGTAGTTGATGGTTACTAGTGATACATTCCTAAATTGGTAATGTGGCATACGAAGTGTTGTTGAGCGTTGTGATCAAAGCACAGCTTTTGTATAAAGCGTGGCTTTGAGGACGAGACTTTCTTGTCTTAGTGAAATGTGATGGGGGGTTCTCGGTTCGCGGTTAGGTGGCGAATGGGAGACTCTTACCCCCACATGTCCTCTTTACGAGGTTGGTTAGGCGTAACCCGTGACAGTCGAAAGGCTGGCCGTAAAAGCAAGTTTTGGGTATCAGTGTAAGCCACGGTGGGTCTGGGATGGTTGCAAAGCCTACCGGTCACCGCTGCCAGCGGGTTATTACATTTGGTATCAGAGCATATGGTTAAGCGACAACCATGGCTCTGTTGGGTGTTACTCATTAGAGATGGAGTCAGTAGTACTCTAGATTGAGTTTGAGTGTAATAATAGATATGAGCGCGTATTTGTTAGTGGATATGAAATTGTTTTATATTGTGATGATTGGTTTGTTGAGTGGTATATGGATTTTGGTCAACACGAGTAATTAACGTTGTTGATAGGGATCTCTAAACACTTGTACAGAACAATTTGACACGATATTGTTTTAAAATAGGGTAAATGAAATAATTTTACCTTGATTATATTTTATACACAAAGGAATAATTTTTCAGAATTATTAAAGTGTATATGAATTGATTGTTTGGTTGTTGAATAAGTTAAATAAAAACAACAGTTGTAACAGAGTAAATTATATAAGCAAATGAATTATAAGTATGAAATTATAATTGAAATGATTTACAATTGTGAAATAATCTTATATATAAGAAGTGAAATTTTATAAGTAAAAGATTTATAAATGTGATTTATAATCTAGAAACAAAATTCTAGAGAAGTGTTTTGAAAGGATTTGATATTTTGGGAAAATTGTTTTGGAGAAATTAAAGCTCTAAACTCTTTTCGGTCGCAGGAAAAATAATTCCAATGATGATCGCGACATCATCGGTGTTCAGTTTTGGGTTTCCAAAAGAGGGTTTACTGCCAAATTATTTTAAATGAAAGTTGTTTGGATTTGGTTTTGAAATTCAAAGGATAATTGAATTGATTTCAAAAATGGTTTTGAAAGGTTGGAAGGACTATGGAATCCTATTTAAAATATTTACGGGAATGATAAATGAGTTGATAACTTATACAATTTGAATTTTAATAGAATAAATTTAACTTAAAGGATGGAGTTAAATTAAAGGAAGTATAAGTGAATCAATAAAAAAATCCAAGTGGTAATTGTTGAATATAAGTTGTATAACTTATAAAATGAGAAAATATAAGTGAAACCAATTATTAAAATGGTTAAACAATTTGTTATGCAAAATAAATCTGAATTTGAATAAGTGATGAAAATTTGACTTTGGTAAAAGTTAAATAGGAATGAAATCTGATTTGGATTTATAAGTAGAAACTTAAGTTAAGTTAAACAAATGATGTTTAAGATGGAATATAACTTAAGTGAAGTTGAATAAAGTTGATTTTGGTATCGAAGTAAGTTAATCAAGAGAAGTGATGAATATGAACTTGAGTTATATAAATGAAATTCAACTTGAAATGTTAAATGGATTAGCAATTGAATTGATAAATGGATGGAATGTAAATCAATTGAATGTAAAAGAATTGATATGGGATAATGAATGTAAGTGTTAATTCATTTAAAAGCTAATCTTATTGGAAGTTGAATAATTGAATGATAATCAATTTAATATGAACCAATTGGAATTAAAAGTGTTGAACTAAATTGAATGTAAACTAGTGAATGTAAACTAATTGGAAATAAATGAATGAATGTTAATTAAATCCAATGTAAATGAATCAAATATGATTTAAATTGGAAAACAAATTCATTGAATATTAATGAGAAATGAAATAATATTGATTTGGTTATGAATTGATTTGGATGGACATTGATTTGTTGGATGTTTATTGGTTTGATAGTTGTTTGATGGTTGCATTTGTTGATTGAATGCATAGTTGGCACATGTAGTTGATATGTTACTATATGATGTATATTGATATTATTTTCATATATACATGTTTCTCATTTGTTTGTTGATTGTTAGTAGGTGGGCATTGCGCTTGCTTCGCATTTGGAGCTCGCTTTCGCGCTATATTAGCCGTATATGCTCGCTAATAAAAATATAAGGTACATATCTCAGATTAAATATCGTACTTTTACACTTTTTTCCCTGCGGGATGCCTCATCACTTGATGAGATGTATATTTGTGATATATATACTGTCATTTCTTTTTCGGATCGAGCCGTGCAAAGGAGACTCTGGCAAATTTTTTTGAAAATTTAAGACGTTAGTATATTTTTGAGAAAATTGGGAATTTTTTTGAAAACTAAGTTTGGATTTGGAAACTTGGTAAATATTTTGTAAGAAGTTTAACTATGAATTTTGAGGAAGTTAAACACTTAAGAGATTTGTAAAGTCCAATTTGAATGGTTTGTTTTGGAAAGTTAATGGATTCTGTAACTTTTTCTTACTTGGTAATTTCGAGGACGAAATTCTTTTAAGGGGGGAAGTATGTAACGACCCAGAATTTCTATCAATTTAAATTTGTATATTTAATTGATTTTAAACATTAATAAGTGAAATTTATAAGTCGAATAAATTTTATTTCGAATAATTGGATTTAATTGGATAATTAAATCGATAATTTAATATGTGAAAATACAGAAATAATTGAAAATTGGTTTAAATATGATTAAAATTGATTTGTAAAATTTTATCTAATCATGTTGGAGTTAGAAAGATGTTTGCGAACTTTTAAAATTGAATTAAAAGTTAATTTGTGAAAATTGAATATTTTAATATTAAATTGACGAGTTAAAATAGCCATTTTTAAATAGTTTCGGATTTCAACGAAACTAGTTTCATCGGATCCGTATTGTGATATTATTAAATGGTTTCAAATTTCGTGTTAATCAGATTTACCGTTTGTCCGGGGCAAGCCAAAACGCATAAAAATTAGTTTAAATCGATTTAATTTAAATTTGATCGTTTATTTTCGTAACTCACACAGATGATCGAATTAGCCTTCGAAACATGTTACATTGTGTTCGGAACGCGGGGTAAACCATAGAAACGCCAACCAGCATGCTTCGTTTGGAGTTCGGAAAATTTCGGATGAATAGTGTTCGTCGTTTTTCTATAAAAGCCCCTTTATATTTCATTTTTGCAAAGGAAATAAAACCTAGGGTTTCGGCTACCATTTTTCAATTCTATGGCCAGAAACTTCCCGTCTTCATCCCCTCCGATCTATCAATCCGCAAAGAATTGGCCTTCGATTCTAAAGCAAAAGTGTAGAGGACGAAGAGATCTATATATCCAATAGTTGAGATGGAGAATGGTGCGACGTGGAGGGAGGTAGTGGCTGCCGTTCGCCATCAGGTCACGTACGAAATTCGAGGGCATATGGAGGCCGAGCTTCACCAATCTCTGGCCGAGCATAGAGGAGGCGACGAGCTTCAATTTGGTGGTGGAGTTATGGAGTCTAGTGCGTTGTGGTGGCCATGGTTTCAAACCCTAGGTGGAGGCTTTAGGTTTGTTTTGTACGTGAATAGCCTATAGTGTTCCGTGAGGGAGAAAGAGAAGGGGGTGGACGGCCTGATGAGATGGAAGCAAGATCCAACGGCCACGATTTTTTTTAGGTTAAAATAAAAGAATTGTTAATTTAGTTATATTTTAGTTCGTGTAACTTTAAAAATACATATCTTTTTCATACGAGGTCGAAAACGCACGAAACGAGTTGCATCGGGTTCGTTTTGTCGAGCACTACGTAATGGAGCTAGTTTGGAGTCATTTGGAGCTTGTGAAAATTTTGGATAAAATTGAACGTGCGTTTAATTTTATTTTAAATAAAGCGCGAAAACTGAATTGAAAGCAGGGTAAGAACTTCTCACTCAATCAAATTGTTTCGATTTAAATTTTAAATAGTTATATTTAAAATTTCTTGATTGTATGTTTGAATGATGATTGTTATCTATTTATTGTTAAAATAGACATTATACGTTGTTAGTAAGCGGAGGTTATTTATTAAAAACATATACCGCGAATATTTCACTGCAAAGTGAAATTGGTATTATATATGTACTTGGAGTTGATTTTCCCGCATTATATAGCGGATAGACCCTATTGTGCCACATAATAGCGGATAATATTTTATAAATCCCATATACCGCGATATTCCGTATTGGAACGGAATTGGTATTGTGCTAACATCTTTGGATGAAGGGAAACAGGTTGGAGGGATCCAACTGGATTCCTCAACTATATTGATTTATTTACAGATATTGTGATATTTGTTGATTGTCATATACTGATATATGATGTTTCTGTTGTTATGATTGACTATTTGGAGCTGTTACATCATCAGATCCATTTTTGACGTTTTAAAATAATGATTTTGATTTTAAAAAGAATTTTTAGAGTGATTTTTGAAAGTATACGTTTTATTAAATTTTGAATTGTTAAAATAAATAAGCGTTATAAGTTTATTGTTATAAAAGTTATATTTTTCGAAAATAGTACTTAAGTATAATTTTGGAGTTATATAAGTTTTAAATAACGTTTTGTAAATTATTAAAAGGATTGGTTTATTTAAATTGAGATTTTTGAATTATTATAAACGGTTTATATAAAAGAATTCTAAGATTCATATTTATAAAAAAAATATAGGAATTGTAAAACGAGTTTTATTAAGTGTTAAAATGAAGCATAAATGGACTTCACAAGTGAATAAAATTTATAGATTTATAAATTGTGAAGTTATGAAATGAATAGATTTTGTAAAATAAAAGATTTATAAATAATTAACATATAAATCGGATTTTTGGGTATAAAGTTGAGTTATAAACTGAATTGATTTATAAAAGGGATTTTATAACTGAAGTTTTTACAAATAGAAATGGAATTTATAAACATTATTTATAAATCTGAAATCAATTGAATTTGATAAATTTAATATAGAAGGTTATTAAAGGAGATATATTCGCGATTTCGGATAGCGAATTATCCTTGAAATAAAATGTGTAGAAAATATTGAATTTGGTTAGTGAAGTATATTCACGATTTTGGACAGTGAATACATTATTAAATAAAATGGATATGTTTTGGGAAAATGAATATTATCAAATGAAGTTAATTGTTTTAAAGATGTTTAAAAATGTATTGACTATCGAAACCATAGATTTCAACATTCATTGTTGAAATAGACGTTTTCGAGAAATAGAAGGAATTAGTGGACTATAACACTGTTGTTATAGTAAATGATTTCCGAAAGGAAGTTTTTTTGTATAGTATTGGGATTTATATATCTATCTAAATTTCGAATTCCTATACTAATGATAATGGATCGTCATAACGATGTTTTACGTAACATTAGTTTTGGCCCAAATAAATGTGTTTAAGCGCACATTTTCTTTAAAGAATGAAATATATACTTAATTTCGATTTAAGTAATTGAATATTTTCCAAGTGTTGAAAATAAATGGATTTGTAAATTACTTATTATTAAATAAGTATGGAAATGTTTTCCAATATGAACTGGATATTTTGAGACTTTATCTTTTAAAGATAAATTGAAAATGAATATTAGAAATCGATTTGGAAATCATATATTCATAGATATTTTGGAATTGTAAATTCACTATGGAATTTATAAAAGGAAGGGAAATTTGTTTAAAAATAAACGTTGATTTATTTCTGAAGTGTGGGAATTAATTTACGGATTTGGAACGTAAATATAAAGTAAATCGTTAAGGATTTATTTAATTGGTTTAAATGAACCATGTTGAAATGAAAGTATTTCCGCGTAAGGGAAATGTTTGAAATTTGTTTTCAAAAGTGGTAAAGGTAAAAGGTGATTTGAAAATTGTTTCAAATGGTTGAAGTGTGGAAATTATATACCTTGTAAAGATATTTTTGGAAAATAAATAATTTGGGAAATTATTTAGAATCTGGTGATGTTGAGCATGCATATTGATAGTTAAATAACCGACTATCAATATTTACCTTTAAATAGGTATTTGTTGTGATTTGCTTGAATTTGAATGCCACACTTATTTTTGAATAAGCGCTCACTATTCGGGTTAGCCGGGAAAGGACCTTGGGGTCGTATAACCCATTCTGAATATGTAATATGTCGTTATGGATTGCATTTGATGACCAGTGTTGATGACCGGATATTTATGAAAGCGGAAGGATTACCGTCGAATGTTTCTGCATCGGATGATCCCCGATATAGAAACTTATTATCCTTTATGATGGGAAGTCCGGTTGTGATTAGTGAATATCCGGATTGCAAGGACTTCTTTGTAAGTGCCTTCGGTTCCGTTCGATCCCGTAACGGACTTGTATGGATGTGTGTCTGACGTTACAATTTGAGATGTAAAGCTGGTTTCTATCAAATATGTTCCCGTTGGCGGCGGAGAATTTATTCTCTTAGCTTAACACCCTAGAGGTTATGTAGTTGATGGTTACTAGTGATACATTCCCAAATTGGTAATGTGGCATACGAAGTGCTGTTGAGCATTGTGATCAAAGCACAGATTTTGTATAAAGCGTGGCTTAGTGGATGAGACTTCGTCGGACCTCACACCCCGGAAATGGTCAAAACAGGAAGGATGCGGTAAGGTTATTAGGGGGTAGCAACCCTTTAGTGCATGTCATTCCTTCTGGATAGAGGTAGTATCATGGTATGGAGCCCAGATACTTAACCTATGTTGTTGCTGCAAATTTATTGCTTTGTGGTTGTTGGAAATCGAGGATCCTCGAATATTGATCGGTTACGACGGCAAATGACATATTCGTGTCAGTAGTTACCGAGTTAGGGATAACCCGGCCTTGTGTTGGCAGAGATCCGGTTAGGTTCTCGGGTCGTCTTTCCAGAGGCATACCCATGTGGCAATGGAAAGTTCCTTGGCTTGACCATTTGTTGGAAATCCAAAGAAACAGTACGAACCTTGTACGGCTTTAGTTGTATAACCTGCCATGCAATGTGGCGGTAACCTGCTATTGAACATGGTAGCTATAGTAGGCATAAGTGCGAAATGTCTATGCTGGTTAAGATTTATATCTTTACTTTCGAAATGATTTTTCCTACACTATGCACTAGTAATAATATCAAATGTTTCTTTTTAATGAGTATCAAGCATCTTTGACTATCATAAGGAGAAATCTCCTCCGATTCTGCGTTCGCATTGTATGTGTGTGTGCGAGAGGCCTTATGGTAGTTTCATTTTCTAAAAAGCATTGCAAATCTATTTTAAAATTATCCTGTACTTTGTTTTAAAAGTAAACTGCTTTAGTCCTCACACCAATCACATGACTTACTCGGAGTTTATTGTTTCCTTCCTAAACTATGGGTGCCTACCAATTTCCACACGGGCAGTCTAGATTCAGGTTATCAGGATATTCTGGAATTTAAGAGTTGCTAGAGGCAAGCTGGATGGCATAGCGTATTCACTAGTATATAGTATTTCTTTTCCACTGTTTGTTGTTGTTGTTGTTGTTGTACACTCTGATGATGTAATGTAATGTAATATGATGTGATGTAATGTAATAACTGATATAGTTCTTTGTTTAAAGATTATTCATTTATCTATTATGTTGTTCCGCTGCGATTGTGAGATTCTGATATTGTTTTGTTGTTTCTTTCTGTTCTGTTGCTTCTTCTTTCTTTCTTCTACCTTTTTTTTTCTTTAACCCTAAAGACTCGTTAGTTTGTTCCTCTTTGGCTGGATTGTTGTGGAATGTTGCCAGCTCAAAGGAGTACAGATTTTCGGGCCCTCACATATAAACGATTTTGAAATGACCACGGCGTTATAATAACGTTTGGTTGTTAAAGAGACCGGGATCGGAAGTTGTCATACTCTCTGCCAACTCCGAAAACCACTTTAACAACCATGTACGCGGTGGAGATTTCAGAATGAAGTAGGATGGTGGCGACGTTCTTGACGTATATTACGTGGACCCAACTCCCGTGAGTTGGCATAAGGTGGCTAAAACAGGAGCGGTCTCGGGCCAAGTGAGGTCATTCCTCCGTTCGGACACATTCCTTCGATACTATACTCTTACTCGTGATTGATTAGATGGCTATCCTTCGATTTTGATATAGGAGTGTGTTCCGAGGTGGGCGTATGTGGCTGTTGCGTTACCACTAGCCCGTGTGCATAATTGGTATATCTACCCTGGCATTGCCTTGTATGCCATGTCACCTACCATACTGAGCCCTTACTACGAGTTTGTTTTTCTCCCATAGCTCGTGTGGTATCCTCTGACAGTCACCCGGAGTGGAGATGGCATGATATTGGATGGACTAATGGGACTATTATGCGTGAAGGGTGACATGGGTAGCCCGAAACGCTATTTAAAAGTATGTTTATTTTACTGTAGACATTATTATAATAGCGCAATATTACTATATAGTAAATAGTTTAATGGATCCTTAAAGGATGGGCGATCCCAAGCATTCTTTAAGTTACTGATGCATTTTTGTTACTGTTCACTTGAGTTGATTTACAATTCATAAGTATTTATGTCCTGACTCCAGTGTTTTGTGTTTTGCTTTACGCTCGAGTCAGATTGAGTGAGTTAGCATTCAAGATTCACCTTCGAAGTTGGAGCTTTTCTTGAAGATGCAGCCATCTATTTTGCTTTCTGTATCCAGTGATTTCAATGATGTATTCTGATTTGTACCTTATGTATCTTGTTACTCTTCTATTGCATCTTGTTTAACTCTAATGATCTTATTTTTATATAGTAGCTTCATGAACTACTATCTCTTTTATTTCCGCTGCATTATTATTTACTGTGTGTCTGTATCTGTGATTATGTATTTACTGTATATTCTGAGATTTGCCAAATTTTATTTACAATGCGGTATTTTGAGCAATTCAAGTCCGACATGTGCGGATGCGAATGGTTGAAAATATCGGGTTGTTACACTTCGATTTCAATATTTTCAACTTTGAGTATTTAATAAATTTCAAAACTAAGGTTGGGAATTTCTATTCAACAATTCATTGTCCTATTATTTAGTTTTGAAACGTGTACATAATAGATCCATAACCATTTAGAATAAAACCCAATTTATTAACACTAAATATTTCCTTCCATTTATTTATACTAGAATTATTCATTTAGTTTATCTTGAATAAAAATCCAGTTATAAATATCATACCTTTAAAATTTCCAAGACTAATAAGTTTACACCAACTTGTGGAGTTTAATTTTTAAATAAGCCCAATTCCAAATAAATTTCCAATTTAATTTCCAATCTTAATTGATTTGAACTATTTAAAACTCTATATATATATATACACACACAATATCTTAAGCCTGTACTTAATCATAAATAAAAATTATCAAACTCCATTTTTCAACTTATTTATTTCCATTTAATAAATTCGTACATAGTTTAAATTCAATAATTTAACTATATATGTATATATAAAATAAGATTTTATATAAGATCAAAATTAATATTTATTAAACCACATCCTATCCAAACCATAGAAATCATTTCAAAAATAATTTTATATATATACCGCGGTGCCTGTATATAATTTTCTATCCTATGGTCAAGTCATACGGATATTTATCATTTCAATCCGCAAATTTAAAAATAAAAAAATGCGGTTGTATATCATTTCAAACCGCAATCCCGAATGAAATGAGAATGCATAATACCTTGTAGTTTATATAATATAGAACACACCATCCATCCACCCAATATCAATCATCAACCAATTTTATTTCAATCATCATCAATTTAAACAAACAACAATAGAGCATATAAAATATAACAGGTATCAACGAATAGTTTATATTCAAAATAAATAAATAACTGTTTAACTAGCAGTTTATATGCAAAATAAATGAATTTTAACAGTCAATTTATATGCAATAATAAAATTAATTAACAGTTAAATTAAATAAATGCGATTTAACTGAGATGATGAAAAAAATGTAAAACAGTCATAAATAAATTTCTACTCATATCTTAAATCAATTTAACAAACATAAGAAAACTTAGAAGTTGTGAGTGTTTTAACCCACTGTAACGACCCGCTATTTTGGACCATTCAAATCGACAATAAAACCATACATGTCCGACTTGAATAATTCCAAATACCGAATTGTTAAATTAAATTTGGCAAAACTTATACGGTAAATAAATCAATCACAGAATCACAGATACATAGTAGTACAATAATACGCAGCGGAATAAATGAATAGTAGTTCATGAAGCTATTATATAAACAAAGCTAGGAATAAAATACATCAGAATATACCAGTTGTAGTGAAGTCACCAGTACGGGCAGATGACTTCTCTGAACCAATCGACTGGATGACTGAAAAGATAGATAGCTGGATCTTCAAGCAAAGCTCCAACTTCAAAGGTGAGTCTCAAATGTTGTATCACTCAGTCTGACGCGAGCGTAAAGAAAAACACAAAACAGTCGAGTATCACATCCAGAAAACCAAAAATATGAGAGAATGATATCGATAGAATGAATCAACAATGTGGCCACAAAGCGGATATCAAGCAGAAGACACTTTCCATATCTTTACTTCGAAAATACGTATCATATAGTACCTTTTCAAATCACTTTCAAACATCATACTTATATAAAGTCCATTTTATATAGGATTCCATTTTCAATCGAATACTTTCCATATCAATAGGGTATCAAATCACACTTATATAGACTTCGATTATATAAAATTTCTCTTTCCAAATGGAATACCTTTCAAATCAGTAGTTTTCAAATCAGTTTCATACTATACAAAACAGTTTTATATAAGTTCTATAACTCCCAAATCAAGTATTTAGTAAATCAAGGTTCTAAATTTTTTCTTGTTTCAATAACATTTCAATTTCAAGATCATATATGATTTCACCAAATTTTCTTCCAAATCAAATATATTCAGTTTCAAAGTTTCTTAAACAATAGGTTTAGAAAATAATCCAAATTTCCAAATCAACAAAATTTAGGTCAAACAAATTCATTTCCAAAATCACCATATAAGTACTGGATTTAATTCCGATCTAATTTCAAAACTAAATATTCTTCTCAAAATCAATTCTACACAAAATGGTTTCTAAATTTATAATTATCCCTTTAAAACCTTTAAACTATTTATTTCTATATGAAAAATCCAATTTTCCTTTTTCAAATTATTTATTTAACAAAAGTTTCAAATTTACTTAAGTCATACTCTTCATACTTTAAACATACAAAACTAAACTCGTATTCTTTATCAAATATTTTATACTCTTCGAAATTTCTTAGTTTTAAAATTTTAAACCTTGATTTCGAAGTGCTCGAACCTTTAAATTAGTTTTACTTTCAAAACCAGAATATATACACATTTCAAAACCATATAATACGATACCATTTTCTGTTTTAAAAACCAAATAAATTTGATATCATTTATAAACCCAAATCAGTATAATATCATCTTTATTTCACATATATCTTTTCCAAAATCATACTGCTCTAAAATTTATAATATCTGAAACCCAAACATTTGAATTATAACTTTCAAAACATAATACTTCGAAATTCATAGCTTTAAAACCATAACTTTCAAAACATAAATGGTTTGGATATTCAACAGTATATAAAATAAAATAGTTGAATTTAAAATTCCTTTATAAAGTAAATAATTTCCACGCCTTTACAATTTTATTTACTTTAAATTCAGTCTAAACCCATAACCTTTAGATTCACTTTCAGTTTGAATAAAAACACTTCGATTTCAATATTTTCAAACTTTGAGTATTTAATAAATTTCAAAACTAAGGTTGGGAATTTCTATTCTACAATTCATTGTCCTATTATTTAGTTTTGAAACGTTTACATAATAGATCCATAACCATTTAAAATAAAACCCAATTTATTAACACTAAATATTTCCTTCCATTTATTTATACTAGAATTATTCATTTAATTTATCTTGAATAAAAATCCAGTTATAAATATCATACCTTTAAAATTTCCAAGCTTAATAAGTTTACACCAACTTGTGAAGTATTATGTTTCGAAAGTTATAATTCAAATGATTGGGTTTCAGATATTATAAATTTTAAAGTAGTAAGATTTTGGGAAAGATATATGTGAAATAAAGATGATATTATACTGATTTGGGTTTATAGATGATATCAAATTTATTTGGTTTTTAAAACGAAAAATGGTATCGTATTATATGGTTTTGAAATGGGTATATATTCTGGTTTTGAAAGTAAAACTATTTTGATAAGACCGTGGTATTATAATAACGTTTGGTTGTTGAAGAGACTGGGATCAGAAGTTGTCATACTCTCTACCAACTCCGAAAACCACTTTAACAACCGTGTACGCGGTGGAGATTCCAGAATGAAGTAGGGTAGGTGACACGGCACAACTAGGCAATGCCAGGGTAGATATACCAATTGCTATTCGGACTGGTGGTAACGCATAGTCGCAGCTACCGCCCACCTCGAACAAACACCCCCAAAATCAAAAAAATAAACGTGGCCACCGAATCAATCCAATGTCAGAGTATAGTATCAAAGGGATGTGTCCAATAAAGGGCGCTAACCCCCTTGGTCCGAGAATCGCTCCTGTTTTAGCCACCTTATGCCAACTCACGGGGGTCGAGTCCACGTATTAACAGAAATAAATAAGTCGAAAAATGGAGTTAGATAATTTATATTTATGATTAAGTATAGGTTGAAGATATTATGTGTGTGTGTGTGTGTATATAGAGTTTTAAATAGTTCAAATCAACTAATATTGGAAATTTATTTGGAATTGGGCTTATTTAAAAAGTTAAACTCCACAAGTTGGTGTAAACTTATTAATCTTGGAAATTTTAAAGGTATGATATTTATAACTGGATATTTATTCAAGATAAATTAAATGAATAATTCTAGTATAAATAAATGGAAGGAAATATTTAGTGTTAATAAATTGGGTTTTATTTTAAATGGTTATGGATTTATTATGTAAACGTTTCAAAACTAAATAATAGGACAATGAATTGTTGAATAGAAATTCCCAACCTTATTTTTGAAATTTATTAAATACTTTAAGTTTGAAAATATTGAAATCGAAGTGTTTTTATTCAAATAGAAAGTGAATCTAAATGTTATGGGTTTAGACTGAATTTAAAGTAAATAAAATGGTAAAGGCGTGGAAATTATTTACTTTATAAAGAAATTTTAAGTTCAACTATTTTATTTTATATACTGTTGAATATCCAAACCATTTAAGTTTTGAAAGCTATGGTTTTAAAGCTATGAATTCCGAAGTATTATTTTTTGAAAGTTATAATTCAAATGTTTGGGTTTCAGATATTATAAATTTTAAAGCAGTATGATTTTGGAAAAGATCTATGTGAAATAAAGACGATATTATACTGATTTGGGTTTATAAATGATATCAAATTTATTTGGTTTTTAAAACGAAAAATGGTATCGTATTATATGGTATTGAAATGGGTATATATTCTGGTTTTGAAAGTAAAACTATTTTGATAAGACCGCGGTGTTATAATAACGTTTGGTTATTGAAGAGACCAGGATCGGAAGTTGTCATACTCTCTGCCAACTCCGAAAACTAATTTAACAACCGTTTACGCGGTGGAGATTCCAGAACGAAGTAGGATGGTGGCGGCGTTTCCTTTGAGGTAAATATGTGGACCCAACTCCCGTGAGTTGGAATAAGGTGGCTAAAATAGGAGCGATTCTCGGGCCAAGGGTGTTAGCGCCCTTTATCGGACACATCCCTTCGATACTATACTCTGACTTTGGATTGATTCGGTGGCCACCTTTATTTTTTTGATTTTTTGGAGTGTTTGTTCAGGTGGGTGGTAGCTGCGGCTATGCGTTACCACCAATCCGGATAGCAATTTGTATATCTACCCTGCATTGCCTAGTTGTGCCGTGTCACCTACCCTAGCGTGCCTTATACGATTTTGGTTTTGTACCATACCTATGGAGTGCCCTCTGACGACGCACAGTACGGGGGAGATTACGGTACTGTATAGACTATCGGAATATATTACTGTGTTAAGGTGGAAAATGTAAAGCCTTAACGCTATTTAAAAGTAAGTTTATTTTACAATTAGACACTATTATAATAGCGAAATATACTACATAGTAGATAGTTTAACGGATCCTTAGGAGATGTAAATCCCGAGCATCTCTTAAGTTACCGCACTCATATTTATCTCTGTTGATTTAACTTACATAAGATCTTTTAGTTCTGACTCGAGTGTTTTGTCTTTTCAATTCGCTCGGGTCAGTCCGAGCGTTTCAGGATTTGAAGACTTTATTCTAGAGGTCGAAGACGAAGATTTCATTATTATTATTATATATTATACGGTTCCACTACACACTATTCCGCTGCATTGTTATTGGTATGTGTAACTCTGATATGTATTATATAAATAGTTTTGTAAACAGATTTATAAACTGTACATATTTGATTATTATATTTTATCCTTCCGCTGTGAGATTCTGTTTTCTTTCTATTTCTGTCTTGTTTTTTTATTATTTACCCCATAACAATCCGCCCTTCCGTATGGTTTGAATTGGCATGTGTGTCGATCTAAAGTGTGCGAGAGACGGGATCGGAAGTTGTCATACTCTATACCAACTTCGAAAACCACTTTAACAACCGTGTACGCAGTGGCGATTCCAGATGAAGTAGGATGGTGGCGGCATTTCCGTTGAGGTAAATAGGTGGACCCGACTCCTGTAAGTTTGCATAAGGTTGCTAAAACATGAGCGTTTCTCGGGCCAAGGGGGTTAGCGCCCTTTATCGAACACATCCCTTCGATACTATACTCTGACTTTGGATTGATTCGGTGGCCACCTTTATTTTTTTGATTTTGGGGGTGTTTGTTCGAGGTGGGCGGTAGCTGCGGCTATGCGTTACCACCAGTCCAGATAGCAATTGGTATATCTACCCTGACATTGGCTAGTTGTGCAGTGTCACCTACCCTAGAGCGCCTTATACGATTTTGGTTTTGTACCATACCTATGGAGTGCCCTCTGACGACGCCCAGTACGGGGGAGATTACGGTAGTGTATAGACTATGGGAATATATAACCGGGTTAAGGTGGAAAATTTAAAGCCTTAACGCTACTTAAAAGTAAGTTTATTTTACAGTTAGACACTAGTATAATAGTGAAATATACTACATAGTAGATAGTTAACGGATCATTAGGATATATAAATCCCGAGCATCTCTTAAGTTACTGCACTCATATTTATCTCTATTGATTTAACTTACATAAGATCTTTTAGTTCTGACTCGATTGTTTTGTCTTTTCAATTCGCTCGGGTCAGTCCGAGCGTTTCAGAATTTGAAGATTTTATTCTGGAGGACGACGACGAAGATTTGTAGTATTACTATCTATTATATTATTCCACTACACCATTTGATTCCGCTGGATTGATATTTATTGGTATGTGAACTCTGATATTTATTGTATAAAGAAAAATCAAATTTTTTGTAAATAGTTTTATGAACTGTATATTTATTATTATATTTTATCGTTCCGTTGCAAGATTCTATTTTTTTTTTCTTCTTTCTTCATCTTCTTTGTGTTTATCTTATTTACCCCATAACAATCAGCCCTTCCGTATGGTTTGAATTGGCACATGTGTCGATTTAAAGCGTGCGAAAAGGCGGGACGTTACATATCCACAATTCAGAATTCTTTAAGTATGTAAATTATATTAATAGTATATAATAAATATAAATATAACATAGTATATTTCTTCTATATCTTATATCTATTTTTCTTTATCGAAAAAGCATTTTCTTTCTTGAATAGGAAAATCTTGAGATAAAAAATGGATCGTTCCTTTCTATATGAAGAAATGAGAAATTTTTTTGTACTAAATTCAAATGACTGCAAATAACACATATAATAAATATTTTTATTTGTCTTGATCTGTAAAATTCGCGTAAAAGAAAAAAATGAAAATTTTGTTTTTATGGTCAAAAATTCATTCATCTCGGCTATTCGACAAGAAAAAGAAAAAAATATGGATCTATTGAATTTCAAGTATTTAGTTTCACTATAAGATACAAAGACTTACTTCACATTTAAAATCACATAAAGATGATTTTTTATCACAAAGAGGTCTATGAAAAATTCTGGGTAAACATCAATGGCCGTTGGATTATTTGTCAAAGAAAAATCGAGTACGTTATAAGAAATTGATTAACCAATTGGGTATTCGAGAGTCAAAAACTCGTTAATTTTAAGTTTAAGATTGGTTTGAATTTTTCTTTAGTTATTAAATTTTTTATTTCGATCAACTTCATTTTGCTAAATTCATGGAATAATGAATTGAATTAAGGGAAAAAAGTTAAGACTGTACTAGCTACAAGAAAGGTTCTTATGACAGTGAATATGGGTCCTCACCACCCTTCAACGCATGGTGTTCTTCGACTAATTGTTACTCTCGATGGTGGAGATCTTATTGATTGTGAACCTATATTGGGTTATTTACATAAAGGGATGGAAAAAAATAGCGGAAAATCGAACAATTACACAATATTTGCCTTATGTAACATGGTGGGATTATTTAGACACTATGTTCATAGAAGCAATAACAGTAAATGCACCAGAACGATTAATAAGCATTCAAGTACCTAAAAGAGCCAGTTACATTAGAATAATTATGCTCGAACTAAGTCGTATAGCTTCTCATTTATTATGGCTTGGACCTTTTATGGCAGATACCTGTGCACAGACTCCCCTTTTCTATATTTTTAGAGAAAGGTAATTGTTTTATGATCTATTCGAAGCCGTATAGGTAAGCGAATGATGCATAATTATTTCCGTAACGGGGGAGGGGTTGATACCGATTTACCTTATGGCTAGATAGAGAAATGTTTGGATTTTTGCGATTATTCTTTGACGGGAATTGTTGAATATCAAAAACTTATTACACATAATCCTATTTTTTGGAATGCGTTGAGGGAGTGGGCATTATTGGTGGAGAGGAGGCAATAAATTGGGGTTTATCAGGACCAATGTTACGGGCTTCAGGAATTCAATGGGATCTTCGTAAAGTTGATAGTTATGAGTGTTACAATAAATTTGATTGAGAAGTCGAATGGCAAAAAGAAGGAGATTCACTAGCTTGTTATTTAGTACGAATTGATGAAATAAGGGAATCTATAGAATTATTCAACAGGCTCTAGAAGGAATTCCTGGAGGACCTTATGAGAATTTATAGGCCCGACGTTTTGATAAAGTAAAAAATTCCAAATGGAAATGGAATAATTTTGATTATAGATTTATCACTAGAAAACTTTCGCCCAATTTTGAATTGTCGAAGCAAGAACATTATGTGAAAGTAGAAGCCCTATAAAGAGAATAACGAATTTATTTGATAGGAGATAGTAGTGTTTTCCCTTGGAAATGGAAAATCGTCCACTTGGTTTCATCAATTTGCAAATTCTCCCTCAACTAGTTAAAAGAATGAAATTGGCAGATATCATGACGATATTAGGTAGTGTAGTTATCATTATGGGAGAATTTGATCATTGAAATGATAATTGATATAATAAAAGCGAAAATACAAGCTATAAATTCTTTTTCTAGATCGAAATTTTTAAAAGAACTCTGTGAACTAATATACATCTTTGTTCTGATTTTCACCCTTATAGCCGATCTTAATATAGGCCTTTTTTTATGTATCTCCATTTCAAGTATTGCTCCTATTGGACTTCTTATATCAGGATATAGGTCGAATAATAAATATTCATTTCAGGTGGCCTACGGGCTGCTGCTAAATCTATCATTCATGAAATACCATTAAATTTATGTGTGTTATCAATATCTCTATGTGTGATTCGGCAGAACATTATTATTTTCCCTCTTTTCTAGAACTAGAAATAGAATAAAGAAATTTAATATATTATTCAATGGATATTTTCTTTTTTATTTATCATTAGGGTTGATGAATTAAGCTAGATAGTTAGATGAGTAAAAGGAAACTGCTTATAAATTTGCTGTAAGAGGACTAAATCTCATTCCCTATATAAAAGAATTGAAACAAAAATGGTATAAAATGTTTACCCCAAGGTTAAGATTCTTTGACCAATTATCGTATCTTGAAGCGGGTGCAAAAGATCACCCGCATGGGGTTTCCACTACTTTCTTGTATTTATTACCATACTGGAGATTAATAAAAAAATCAGTGGAAAATTAAGAACGCCGATGTGACGCCCCACCTCTATACCCACACTAGACAAGAACACTACGGTGTAATGCTGTCAACTAGTACGGAAAATAAGGCTGTTGAGGAGCGACCATCCGTGTAATTACTTTCCGCGGGCACCGATATGTCAGATAGTATAACATGCATTTTATTTCAAGAGGAAATCCGACATACTGATACAAACTCAAAGCTACTACACAGTGGCTATAATAACCTTCGGAAACAAATATTGAAATAAACATAACGCAAATCAGTCACAGATAATTCATATCACAAGGGCGGAAGAAGATATGAATAAATAACTAACACATGAAAGTGTACATCAGAGTAGTGGTCAAAAACATCCACAATAATACAAAAGAATAGCAACACGTTCTATACAAATGAATACAGCTATGAGTCTATATCTCAAGTGTATACAACAAAAACTGCTAATCTAAATAGTTAGCCAAAAGTTAGAGTAGCAAATCCCGAGAAGAAATCAAGTAGAAGCAACTGTAACATCTCGGTCTGACCCGAGTATTATTTAAGAAAATAATAAAACGGATCAGTCTAGCTATAAATATCAGATGATATGGTATAAAATAAAAGATATGACATAAACATAAAATGTCCATACTGACATACTACTATAAGTATGCAAATGATGATCAACAGAAGATCAATCAATATCACAAGAATCTTCTCAAAGATCCAAAGAGGACATCATACCCTAAACTTGTACTCATTACAAGTCAATGACATAAATTCCAGAAATCAACACAAGAAATCCAGAAATCACAGAAAAAATGTAAGAGGCCTATCACATGACGGTCCGAAGACCATGGGGAGCTACCCCATATGTGTGAGTTGAAATCACACATATGAGGTCTAGGCTAACGAAAAAGCAAAAAGGTATGTGTGAGTGGAATCACACAAATGGTGTCTAGCCTAACCTCGCAACAAAAAGATATGTGTGAGTCGAAATCACACAGATGAGGTCTAGGCTAACCAAAAAGCAAAAAGGTATGTGTGAGTGGAATCACACAAATGGTGTCTAGCCTAACCTCGCAACAAAAAGGTATGTGTGAGTCGGAATCACACAGATGGTGTTTAGACTAACCCTGCGGACAAGGAGCTATGTGTGAGTCGGAATCACACCCATGAGGTCTAGTCTAACCTTGCAAACAAAGAGACATCGCAAAATTGCTAGTCTAAATCATAAAATGATCATCATGATCAAAGAAAAGCTTCAATTGCAGTAAGCTAGTAAATATATGAGCTTAGCTTCATGTCCCATAACCACTAGCTTAACTTAAATATTTACGAACAAATTGTAGATCTCCACTAGAAAATTGTCACAAAAAGGTTCAATCGAACAAGTCCAAGAGTTAACCGATGAAGCAAACGCAAGCGTTTCGTACCACTTGTTTTACTAAGCCGTTTAATTCAATTTCTCACACGAGTGAGGTAAAGGTTTGTATATACTAGTAGATTGGAAAACGGTTTAATAAAAGAGCTTTGTTATTGAAAATAGAGTTGAAATCATTTTGTTGAAAGAGTTTTGATATTTACTACTAGTATTGGAACCTTCATATTTTAAAGTGATAAATCATAAAAATGATTGTAGAAACAATCAATCATTAAAAATTCACATTCGACATGAATAAAATCCAAAGAAACCAATAAAGAATCAATCGAAATAGATATTCAAAAATCCATAAAATCGACGGAGAAGCCCAAGATTGTTTGTCTCGAAGAATGGTCAACTCAGCATCTCAACAAAGCAAGTTCTGTTGAATGTTTTTCGGATAAGATCCCCGACGGAGGGGGGTCCAGGGGGTGGCAACCCCCCCGCTATGGAGTTCGACCTGCCCGGTCAGGTCGCGGGGGTCCAAGGGGCAGCGCCCCATCCAAAACGGTACGACCTAGTGAAAATCTAAGGGTGGATAGGATCGAGCGACCTCGATAGTAAATGATAACAACAAATAGGATCATCACGAATCGATTTAAATTTGGAAACCACGTAAAATAGGCGAAATAGACAAAACAGCAACAGGTCGGTCAGCCGGCTACAGAGCTCGGTCGACCGGACCTTGTTCTGAAAAATTCTCGGGAAGCAGGTCGGTCGGTTGAGCTCTGTAGTTGGTCGACCGGATCTGAGACAGAGAAGTGCTATGCTTTTTTAGTAGCAAGTCGGTCGACCGGCCCAGTGGTTCGGTCGGCCGAACCAGATTGTTCTGCAAATTGAAACCTATTTCAAATGAGGTGCAAAGTCCTTCAATTTGCATTCGGAAAAGCACGAACGCTAGGGGATTACGCCCATCGGCTACCCGGTCCTATTGGCTTCTCGATGCATCACCAAAAACATGTTCCAACATCAAAATTATGATTTTTAAAGATTTGAACTCTAAACACTAAAAATTGGAATATTCACCAAATCAATCCAAACCAAAAGCAAATGCACATGAATAATTGTAAGGAATTCATACCCAACGTTCAAAGATTGTTATAGACTAAGATGTGAGATACAAAATCTCACCTTTAAACCCAAAAGCACAAGATTGAGAAGCTTGAAAACAAAGGAGGATCAACCACTCTTCAATCTCAACCCAAGAAGCTTGATTCTAAGCTTAAAAGAGAAATATTTCCCTAATTAGGTTTAGGAATTTTTCTAAAATCAAAGAGAGAATGAGTTGGGGAAGATGAAGAGAAGGCTTACCAATGGGTTCTCTTGAATTTGGAGCTAGATCTTGGATTTTGCAAAGGAACTAGGGCTTTGGATTTCTATTTCCCATTCTCTTCCACCATTTTTGCTTTAGAACTGAAAAGAGGAGGAAGTGAGAGTGAATGGGGAGGGATGATTCAGTTTGGGGTATTATTATGGCTAGTGGGCTGAACCTAAACCCAAAACCCAATTGATAAAGTAGCAAAAACCAACTTACTCCAAACATATCGAAGCTTATACTCAAAAAGGTCGCAAACGGCGTTTTGAACTCAATGGAAGTGGTCTCGAGTCCTAATTCAACTGTTTGCAAAAAGTAGCTTTTCGGACTAAAATCTGACGAATGATGAAATATTTAAATGAAATATTTAAATATACAATCGACAAATATGCGGGTTGTTACAGACTCCCCTCCTTAAAGAAATTGCGTCCTCGCAATACTTAGGAAGAAAATAAAGAGTAACAACCATAAAGGCATATCAACACAAAAGAAATCTGAAATAAAAGGTTCACCCTAAAGAGCGCGGGAAAGTAAGTCCGGATGTGTTCGCTCGATGAACTCTCTAGATTCCCAAGAACAATCCTTAGTATTTAAAGACCATCGAACTTTCACAAGCGGGACATCTTTATTTCGAAGGCGTTTGACCTCCAAAGCAATAATTCGAATAGGATATTGCTTATAAGTTAAATTAGGCGAAACTTCAATCTCTTCCGCAACACCGAGCTCAAGAATAGAATTGGAATCTCGAAGACATTTCCGTAATTGAGAAACGTGAAACACGTCATGAATGGCAGAAAACTGAGCCGGTAATGAAAGGCGATAAGCCATGGAACCAATATGTTCAGTTATAGGAAATGGCCTAATATAGCGAGGTGCTAACTTTCCCGACCGACTGAAACGTACAACACCTTTCATAGGTGAAACACGAATGAAGTCTGGACCTAAAACCAGCCTCTCACCGGCCTCGAGCCAACAAGAAGGAGATCGGCATGGCCTTCCGTAGAGTGCCTCGAAAGGTGCCATACCAATACTAGATTGGAAGCTATTATTATAGGAAAATTCTACAAGAGGAATAGGATCTTCCCAGCTTCCACCGAGATCAAGCACACAAGCACAAAGAAGATCTTCAAGAGTTTGATTCACACGCTCGGTTTGTCCATCGGACTGGGGGTGATAAGCGGTGTCAAAATTAAGCTTCGTTCCTAAGGCTTTTTGAAGACTCTTCCAGAATCCACTAGTAAACAATGGATCACGATCGCTAACAATAGAAGTAGGAATTCCATTCAATATAACAATTTCTTTGATAAAAGGTTTGGCCAAAAGAGGAACGGTTCGGTTAGACCAAACGGGAATAAAATGGGCAGATTTAGCAAATCTATCAACAATCACCCATAAGCTATCATGACCCGAACGAGAACGGGGTAGGCCATCCATAAAATCCATGGAAATTTGGTCCCACTTCAAAATTGGAATTTCTAAAGGTTGCAATAACCCACCGGGCCTTTGATGTTCGGCCTTAACGAGTTGGCAAGTCATGCAACACTTAACGAAGTTAGCGATGTCAAGTTTCATTCCCTCTTAATAATAAAGTCGCTTCATATCCGCGTACATTTTACTACTACCGGGATGAATGGTAAATTTAGAACGATGGGAATCTTCTAAAGTGTCTTCTCGAAGATCACTAATATTTGGCACGATAAGTCTACCAAAATTTTCGAATGCCGCCACGAGAATCAATATCAAAGTCTTTCAAACCTTCAGTATCAATTCTATCCTTAAAATTTTGGCCAAGAAGCGCCAAGTCGGGATCTAGCCTTTGAGCTTCAAGAATGCGGTCTAAAAGAGAAGGATGAGCCTCAAGGCTACATAAAAAAAATGATGAGCATAAATCGGATACGCGGTCTCGAATCTCACAAGTGGATAAGATCTCGAGATCGTTCCATTCAAATATCATCATAGAAACAACAACTTGTTGCCTACGACAAAGCGCATTTGCAACACGACTTCCAGAATATCAAGATCATAAGATGCCAGGAACTCGAGTCGACATAAAGTTCCTTATGAGAAAATAAATATTCCAAAGATTTATGATCGAGGTGGAGAACAAATTTCTCCCCAAAAAATAATGATGCCAAATTCTAAAAGTGAAAACAATAGCCGCGAGCACTAGATCATGATTGGCATACCTAGTCTCGATCGGCTTTAATGATTTAGAAGCATAAGTGATAGCACTTTCTCTTTTGCAAGAGAACAACATCAAAAGCATTACGATTAGCATCGGTACAAAAGATAAAGTCTTTTTTCCCATCGGGAATCACAAGAATAAGAGTATCGAAAAGAAAGAATTTCTTTTAAATAATTTTCTTTCCCGAAAAGCTAAAACTTTCAAAATCACAATTATCTCGATGTGAAATTCTTTCTAGAAAATTTTACATTCTTGCAAGTCAATATATCGTGTCTGACTGTCTCTCAAAGTGTTTAGGAAATTCCTATCGATAACGTTGATCAAGCGCATCGACCAGAATTCTTAAAGCACTCAAAGGGCAATACAATCACAAAATCATCTTCTATATGATAAAATATCTCTTAAAAAGTTTTAAGAATATTCTTTGCTTGTTTAAGAACAAAATCCAACTATACTTATAAATAAATCTTATGAAAAAGATTTGCAAAGATTTTAAATTGCTAAATTCATCAAAAATCAATAAACACAAGAATGGTCTCATCGAAATACTCATAGAATACTCGGCTTATAAAATGGATGAAATAAGCTGGATAAACTGAATGATATATAATAAGTCATTCATAAGAATCGTAATGAGTGCGGAATGCGGTAAGTGGAATGCTAACTCCCGCAACTCGTAACCAAATCAAAATCGATGGCAAGGTTGAACTAGAAAGACCTTAACACCACCCAAAAGATTTCTTAGGTGATAATCCTAAGACAAACTCAAAAATACCGGAAAAGTTTCACAAATTATTTAGATAAGAGAAATAACACTTTTCTCATCTTGAGGGCTTAAATAATAAAATGATGCCTTCAAAAATTTGAAATCGAAATCACAAAAAAAAAATCTGCTTAACAGATAGAAAATGTCGAAGATGAATAGTCCACACGAAAAATAGGATATGGGCTTCACAACGATTAAGCCAATCCATTTCAAAAATCAATTCCGAAGTCTAAGTAAAAATCGACTCGGAAAGAAAAATCACATAAGATAATTTCGACATCTATAGAAAGCAAATTGAGTATTGCGGATCTACCATCCGGATTCGCAACACTCAAAGAAGTCATCAAGCCTAAAATATTTTCAAAGAAAAAGAATCAACAAGTTCTTTTGATATAAAATAGTGAGATGGAACCCACATAAAAAAGAACTCAAATAAGAAGATCACGAAATAAAACAATGCCATCAAGGATTGAGTGAAAAGTACCTTGACTACGAGAAGAGTTGCTAAGGGCTTGCATAATATTTAGCTTTCTCATGTCCTTGTTCAAAAGTTTGGGACATGCAGATAAAAGATGACCCGGTTTTTTGCAATACCGACAGGAATGAGGTTTCGGACACATATTTGCATAGTGTTCCTTAGAATTACAATTGTAGCATCCTCCATGATTAGGGATTGGAGTCTTTGCTACAAAAGTAGTTTGCTTCATTCTCTTATTGGGATTAAGGCTCTTGAACTTAATATGCCTCTTCTTGAAGTCCCAATATCACTATCACTTCCTTTACCAACCTCTTCATATCGATGAGTGATATCCACAAGCTGATTGAAAGGAACTTCAAGTTTCAAAGGTAAAATCATCTCGGGGTTCTTACTCAAAGCATAGATAAACTCTTGATTCTTTAAAAGATCCAAAAGTTGTTGGGCAGACATGAATGCGCCATCCAGAGAAGGACTATTGGATTGACCAGCGCTAGGATTGCCAGAACCAACCATTTCTTTTCTTTAAGAAAGAAAGAAAAGAAGAAGAAAATGTTATTCTTAGAATGAATATCAAATAATCATGATGTTAAAACAAGGAGTCATTAAAGAAAATAGGATTGAACGGTACGAACACCCGAATAAAATCCTAAAGCACGACTCCTAAGAAAGACTTAGGACATGATCTTTGTTAGATTATTCTACATTGTTCCAAAGTTTGGCTCTGATACCAAGCTGTTACGCCCCACCTCTATACCCACACTAGACAAGAACACTACGGTGTAATGCTATCAACTAGTACGGAGAATAAGGCTGTTGAGGAGCGACCATCCGTGTAATTGCTTTGCGCGAGCACCGATATGTCAGATAGTATAACATGCATTTTATTTCAAGAGGAAATCCAACATACTGATACAAACTCAAAGCTACTACACAGTTGCTATAATAACCTTCGGAAACAAATATAGAAATAAACATAACGCGAATCAGTCACAGATAATTCATATCACAAGGGCGGAAGAAGATATGAATAAATAACTAACACATGAAAGTGTACATCAGAGTAGTGGTAAAAAAGATCCATAATAATACAAAAGAATAGCAACACGTTCTATACAAATGAATACAACTATGAGTCTATATATCAAGTGTATACAACAAAAACTGCTAATCTAAATAGTTAGCCAAAAGTCAGAGTAGCAAATCCCGGGAAGAAATCAACCAGAAGCACCGTAACATCTTGGTCTAACCCGAGTATTATTAATAAAATAATAAACGGATCAGTCTAGCTATAAATATCAGATGATATGGTATAAAATAAATGATATGGCCTAAACATAAAATGTCCATACTGACATACTACTATAAGTATGCAAATGATGATCAACAGAAGATCAATCAATAAGAGATAAATCAATATCACAAGAATCTTCTCAAAGATCCAAAGAGGGCATCATACCCTAAACTTGTACTCATAACAAGTCAATGACATAAATTCTAGAAATCAACATAAGAAATCCAGAAATCACAGAAAAAAGGAAAGAGGCCTATCATATGACGGTCCGAAGACCATGGGGAGCTACCCCATATGTGTGAGTCGAAATCACACAGATGAGGTCTAGGCTAACCAAAAAGCAAAAAGGTATGTGTGAGTGGAATCACACAAATGGTGTCTAGCCTAACCTCGCAACAAAAAGATATGTGTGAGTCGAAATCACACAGATGAGGTCTAGGCTAACCAAAAAGCAAAAAGGTATGTGTGAGTGGAATCACACAAATGGTGTCTAGCCTAACCTTGCAACAAAAGGTATGTGTGAGTCGGAATCACACAAATGGTGTCTGGACTAACCCTGCGGACAAGGAGATATGTGTGAGTCGGAATCACACCCATGAGGTCTAGTCTAACCTTGCAAACAAAGAGACATCGCACAATTGCTAGTCTAAATCATAAAACGATCGTCACGATCAAAGAGAAGTGTCAATTACAGTAAGCTAGTAAATATATGAGCTTAGCTTCATGTCCAATAACCACTAGCTTAACTTAAATATTTACGAACAAATTGTAGATCTCCACTAGAAAATTGTCACAAAAATGTTCAATCGAACAAGTCCAAGAGTTAACCGACCGAGAAAATGCAAGCATTTCATACCACTTGTTTTACTAAGCCGTTTAATTCAATTTCTCATGCGAGTGAGGTAAAGGTTTGTATATACTAGTAGATTGGAAAACGGTTTAAGAAAAGAGCTTTGTTATTGAAACTAGAGTTAAAATCATTTTGTTGAAAGAGTTTTGATATTTACTACTAGTATTGAAACCTTAATATTTTAAAGTGACAAATCATAAAAATGATTGTAGAAACAATCAATCATTAAAAATTCACATTCGAAGACGTGAATAAAATCCAAAGAAACCGATAAAGAATCCATCGAAATAGATATTCAAAAATCCATAAAATCGACGGAGAAGCCCAAGATAGTTTGTTTCGAAGAATGGTCAACTCAGCATCTCAACAAAGCAAGTTCTGTAGAATGTTTTTCAGATAAGATCCCCGACCGGGGGGGGGGGGGGGTCCAGGGGGGTGGCAACCCCCCAAGGTGGGGGTGCGGGGGCAACGCCCCCACTACGGAGTTCGACCTGCCCGGTCAGGTCGCGGTGGTCCAGGGGGCAGCGCCCCCGGCGGGTTGCAGGGCAGCGCCCCGTCCAAAACGGTACGACCTAGTGAAGACCTAAGGGAGGATAGGATCGAGCGACCTCGATAGTAAATGATAACAACAAATAGGATCATCACGAATCGGTTTAAATTTCAAAAACACATAAAATAGGAGAAATAGGCAAAACAGCAGCATGTCGGTCGGTCGGCTACAGAGCTCGGTCAACCGGACCCTGTTCTGAAAAATTTTCGGGAAGCAGGTTGGTGGGCTGAGCTCTATAGTTGGTCGATCGGACCTGAGACAGAGAAGTGCTATGCTTTTTTAGTAGCAGGTCGGTCGACCGGCCCAGTGGTTCGGTCGGCCAAACCTGATTGTTCTGCAAATTGAAACCTATTTCAAATGAGGTGCACACTCCTTCAATTTGCAATCGGACAAGCAAGGACGCTAGGGGATTACGCCCATCGGCTACTCGGTCCTATTGGCTCCTCGATGCATCACCAAAAACATGTTCCAACATCAAAATTATGATTTTTAAAGATTTGAACTCTAAACACTAAAAATTGTAATATTCACCAAATCAATCCAAACCAAAAGCAAATGCACATGAATAATTGTTAGGAATTCATACCCAACGTTCAAAGATAGTTATAGACTAAGATGTGAGATAAAAAATCTCACCTTTAAACCCAAAAGCACAAGATTGAGAAGCTTGAAAACAAAGGAGGATCAACCACTCTTCAATCTCAACTCAAGAAGTTTGATTCTAAGCTTAAAAGAGAAATATTTCCCAAATTAGGTTTAGGAATTTTTCTGAAATAAAAGAGAGAATGAGTTGGGAAAGATGAAGAGAAGCCTTACCAATGGGTTCTCTTGAATTTGGAGCTAGATCTTGGATTTTGCAAAGGAACTAGGGCTTTGGATTTCTATTTCCCATTCTCTTCCACCATTTTTGCTTTAGAACTGAAAAGAGGAGGAAGTGAGAGTGAATGGGGAGGGATGATTCAGTTTGGGGTATTATTATGGCTAGTGGGTTGAACCTAAACCCAAAACCCAATAGATAAAGTAGCAAAAATCAACTTACTCCAAACATATCGAAGCTTATGCTCAAAAAGGTCGCAAACAGCGTTTTGAACTCTATGGAAGTGGTCTCGAGTCCTAATTCGACTGTTTGCAAAACGTAGCTTTTCAGACTAAAATCCGACGAACGATGAAATATTTAAATAAAATATTTAAATATACAATCGATAAATATGCGGGTTGTTACAACCAAGGAACCCAAAACATTAGTAATGGAGATAATTTAAGATAAAAAAGGTTTTTTTACATAAAACTTTGTATAAAACGAATCGTAAGAAGGACTTTAAGTTGGTAGAAATGACCAAGTAGTACTTCTCCACGATTCCGATCTCGAGTATGCTCCTATTCACTGATTCAAGAAATGACTATAAAAAATGAATTAAACCTTTATATTTTTTCCAGAGTACCTCCTCTCCACTAAGAAAGAATAATAGGGCAGGAGCAAAAGAAATAGAATGCAAAATATTGAATGGGAAAAATGAAATAAAAACAGGATACAAGATATTTATTTCTTATTTCTTTTCCCCATTCAACATTCATATCTACTATATACGTAGATGGAATTCTTAATCATAAATTTGGAATTAATGATCAATTTTTTCTAGTTAATTCTTTCTTTAGAGTTATTGATAAAACCTAATTTATTGATATAACAAGTATTTTATTTAATGATTAAGTTATTACCGAATAAAGAGAAATTGTAGTTTTAATGGAAAAGATCAATTCGAAAGCGCTTTTTTATTCTAGCAGACAGAACTTCGTTGGTCTAATTTTGGACTTTCCGATATTAGAATTAGAATCTAAAAATTACAATAACACCAAACAAGTACTTACATTTATTTGTGACCATAGAGGAGCCGTATAAAGATGAGGTCTCATGTACGGTTTTGAAATAGCGATATGAACATTAATGTTATTATCGACTATCATTATCTAACAGTTCAAGTACAGTTGATATAGTTGAGTCAAAGTCAAAACATGGTTTTTAGGGGTGGAATCTATGGCGTCAGCCTATAGGGTTTGTTGTTTTTCTAATTTCTCCCTTAGCAGAATGTGAGAGATTACCTTTTGATTTACCGGAAGCAGAGGAGGAATTAGTAGCATGTTATCAAACGGAATATGCGGGTATTAAGTACGCTCTATTTTACCTTGCTTCTTACCTAAATCTATTACTTTCTTCATTTCTTATAACAATTCTTTACTTTGGTGGGTGGAATTTCTCTATTTCGTATATATCTATTCCTGAATTTTTCGGATTAAATAAAATGACAGGAGATTTTGGAATAAAATTTGGTATATTTATTACATTAGCTAAAGCTTATTTGATTTTGTTCATTCCTATCAAAGCAAGATGGACTTTACCTAGACTGAGAATGGACCAACTTTTAAATTTTGGATGGAAATTCCTTTTACCTATTCCTTTGGGTAATCTATTATTGACAACTTCTTCCCAACTTATTTACCTATAAAGAAATGATAAGGTAACGATAATTTCCATTCATAACTGATCTTAAACAAGAGAAAGAAACATCAAATTATTCGCGGAGATCTCAATATGCTCTTTGGTGACCGGGTTCATAAATTTTGGTCAACAAACAATGTGGATGGCAAGGTACATTAGTCAAAGTTTCATAATTACCCTATCCCATACAAATCATTTACCTCTAACTATTCAACATCCTTATGAAAAATAGATCACATCAGAACGTTTCCACGATCGAATTCGTTTTGAATTTGATAAATCTATTGCTTGTGAGGTATGTCTTTGTGCATGTATCATAGATCTACCCGTCGTTGATTGGAAGTTTAAAAGAGAGATTAAAAAGAAATAATTGTTTAATTATTTGGAGTCTGTATATTTTGTGGTAATTATGTCAAGTATTGTCCGACAAACTGTTTATCGATGACCGAAGAATATGAACTTTCAACTTATGATCGTCATGAATTATATTATAATCAAATTGCATTAGGTTGGTTACCAATGTCAGTAATTAGAGATTACACAATTCAAACAATTATGAATTCCAGTCAAACCAAAGTGGATTAAGATAAACACCTTGATTCAAGAACTATTACTAATTACTAATATTTTTTTACACAAAGATAAACGGAAACAAGTCTTCTTCTTTTTAATGAGAACCTAATAAACTTATCATTTTAACTATTGATTAATGAGAATCGCTCTTTAATTTAAACTGTGAATATGTCCTTTCTTAATTATTTTAAAATATTAAAAAATTATAATTTCTAAAAGAAAAAAGAAAAGATTGGCCGATAATTTTAATATTTAATAACTTTATCTATATCCATGGTAATCCATCCATATTAAGATTTAATTGCATTAAAAACTCATCATATGGAAGAAGAAAAATAAGGGGAACACCCCTCTCTTTCCTGGACTATTTAGTAAGGTCATGAAACATTTTAACCGATTTTTCTCTTCTACACAATGGATTTACCAGGACCAATACATGGTATACTTGTAGTATCTCTGGGATCATTTCTTATATTAGGAGTTCTAGGAGTAGTATTGTTTACTAATCCAATTTATTCTGCCTTTTCGTTGATATCGGCTCTTGTTTTTATATCCTTATTCTATATTTCATCAAACTCATTTTCTGTAGCTACCGCCAGCTTCTTATTTATTTAGGAGCCATAAATGTCTTAATCATATTTGCTATTATGTTCGTGAATGGTTCAGAATATTCTAATGACTCCTATCTTTGGACTATTGGAGATGGAGTCACTTCATTGGTTTGTATAAGTTTTCGTTTTTCACTAATTACTGCTATCTTAGGAACGTCATGGTACATAATTATTTGGACTACAAGATCAAATCAGATTATAGAGCAAGACTTTATAAATAACGTTCAAAAAATTGGAATTCATTTATCAAAAGATTTTTATCTTCTACTTGAACTAATTTCTATAATTCTTTTAGTTTCTTTAATAGGCGCAATTACTATGGCTTGTCAATAATAAAAAGTTTAGTCAGAATTAAAAAAAAATTAGTTTAATCTTTTGTGAATATTCCCTTTTTTATTTAATCGTTTGATTCTAGTCAATCAACTTAGTTGAATTTTTGTTCATATTGAAACAAATCGAGGTTGATCAGGAGTTAGTCAATGATGTTCGAACATGCACTTTTTTGAGTGTCTATTATTTGCAAACGTTATCTTTGGATTGATCACAAGTCGAAACATGGTTAGAGCACTTATGTGTCATGAACTTATACTAAATTCGGTTAATAACAATCTCGTGCTATTTTCTGATATATTTGATAGTCGCCAATTAAAAGGCAAGATTTTCTCAACCTTTATTATCGTGATTGCAGTGGGAGAAGCTGCTATTAGGCTAGCTATTGTTTCGTCGATCTATCATAACAGAAAATCAACTCGTATTAATCAATCAAGTTTGTTGAAAAATTAAACATAACTATAATATAAATACATGTAAGAATATATATATATATATATATATTGTAGAAAAAACTTTCTATAAAATATTATTTCAATGTCTTTTACATATTTATTTATAAATAATACGAATATGTATAGTAGTATTTCAATATACATTTAGATTGAAATATTAATGATCTATTAGTCAACGTGAAGTTGCACGTGTGATTCATGCGACTCATATGACCATGGTTGTTGAAAGATAAATCAATGTCTCTTGGTCCCTTCTAATGAACAGATTTATAAAAATTTTGATTCTTATGATTTTTTTGATAAATCATTGATTCATCTGGTTTATATATATAAAGAAAATATAAATATATAATAAATTATATAATTTTAAATTTATTATCATTATTATTTTACTTTACCAGATCGAAAAAAAATTATGTTCAAAACTGGAATTTATAGACCCAATGTCACATTCAGTAAAAATTTATGATACATGTATAGGGTGCTCTCAATGTGTACGAGCCTACCCCACAGATGTATTGAAAGTGATACCTTGGGATAGATGTAAAGCTAAGAAAATTGCTTCCGCACCAAGAATGAAAGATTATGTAGGTTGTAAAAGATGTGAATCTGCATGTCCAACAGATTTTTCGAGTGCCTTTGTTTATTTATGGCATGAAACAATTCACGGCATAGGTCTATCTTATTGATACGTTATAATTAATTCACTTGAATCATTTGATTCATTTTTACCGATAAAAGCCCGTGCTCAAAAGAATATATTTCCTTGAGCACGGGCTTTTTGGTCAAAACACATCCTGTCTTTATCATGAGTTATTCCTTGGTCAACAATACTTGTAATTTTTCCAATATTTGTAGGTTCCTCAATTTTATTTCTCTTTTATAAAGGGAATAAGATATTTAGATGGTATACTATATGTATTTGTTTGTTAGAACTCCTTATAACAACCATGTCTTCTACTCATTTCCGATTGGATGATCCATTAATTCAATTAGAAGAGGATGCTAAATGGATAGGTGTTTTCAATTTTCACCGGAGATTGGGAATCGACGGACTTTTCCATAAGACCTATTTTACTAACAGGATTTATCACTACTTTAGCTACTTTAGCAGCTTGGCCTGTTACTCGAAGTTGGCGATTGTTTTATTTCCTGATGTTAGCAATGTATAGTGGTCAAATAGGATTATTTTCTGCGAGAGATATTTTACTTTTTTTATCATGTGGTAGTTAGAATTAATTCATGTTCACTTACTTTTATCTATATGGGAGGAAAGAAATGTTTGTACTTGGCTAGAAAGTTTACTTTGTGCACTGTAGGGGGTTCCAGTTTTCTGTTAATAGGAGTTCTAATTATGGGTTTATATGGTTCCAATGTATCGACATTGAATTTTGACAAATTAGCTAATCAGTCATAACATGTGACATTAGAAATAATATTCTATTTGGGCTTCCTTGTTGCTTATGCTGCCAAATCACCGATTATACCCCTACATAATAGTTACCAAATACCCATGGAGAAGCACATTATAGTACATGTTTACTTCTATCAGGAATCTTATTAAAAATGGGAGCATATGGATTAATTCGTATCAATATGGAATTATTACCACATGCTCACCCTATATTTTCTCCCTGGTTAGTCATAGTAGGGGCAATCCAAATAATTTATGCTGCTTCAACCTCACTTGGTCAACGCAATCATAAAAAAGAATAACTTATTCTTCTATATCACACATGGGTTTCACAATTATAGGAATTAGTTCTATAACCGACATGAGTTACACGGAGCCATTTTACGAATACTCTCTCATGGATTTATTAGCGCTGCACTTTTTTTCTTGTTAGGAATGAGTTGTGACAGAATACGTCTTGTTTATCTCAACGAAATAGGGGGATATCCATTCCAATGCCAAAAATATTTACCATGTTTAGTAGTTTCTCGATGGCTTCTCTTCTATTGTCGGGAATGAGTGGTTTTGTTCCGGAATTAGTAGTATTTTTTGGACTAATTACCGGTCCAAAATATATTTTAATGCCAAAAAAATTGATTAACCTTGTAATGGCAATTGGAATGATATTAACTCCTATTAATTTGTTATCTATGTTACAGCAAATGTTCTTTGGATACAATTATTCCTATGTTCAAAACTCAAATCTCATGGATTATGGACCACGAGAATTATTTGTTTCAATCTGTATCCTTTTACCCGTGATAGGAATTGATATTTATCCCAATTTCGTTCTTTCTTTATCATTGACAAGATACATGCTATCCTATCTAATTATTTTCATAGATAGTTTTTTCTTAATGAGATAGAAGGTCTTATAATTGAAAATTATAATATTTTTGAAACTATTCGTTGTACAACGAAAAATAAAATAATAAGGTGAATTAGAAAGATGTATCCCAAGTTTTTAAGAACTGTTTGAATCTTAATTCAAACAGTTCTTAAAAACTCACACAAATTTTCGTTAGATATGTCTTACTTATTCCGCATGGAATTTCTATAATTTAATTATATTTTATTGAATGAACCATACATATGTAGACCTATTCCTAATAGATTGATCCCAAAATAGCATATCCAAATTATAAGAAACCCTATAGAAGCTACAAGTGCTGAATTCATACCGTGCAAACTTTGATTTGTTCTGGTATATGAATAAATCGCGAATATGGTCCATGTAATAAATGCCTAAGTTTCCTTAGGGTCCCAATTCTAATAAGACGCTCATGCTTAGTTAGCCCATACTGCCCTAGAAAGAATACCAATGGTTAAAATTATAAACCCTAAACTAATAACACGATAACTCCAATAATCCAACCGCTGACTTAATTGATATTTAAAATAATTTGGAAATTAAAGAAAAGAAGTGCTTTTAAAAACACTTCTTTTTTTGTTCAAGTATTCAATCTTCCCAAAGGAAAATGACTTAATTAATATTAATAAATTTTTGCTTCTAAAAAAATATCGATGTTTTTTCGAAATGTAATGACTAAAAAAGCAACTGATAATAACGAACCACATACAAGAGCCACATAGCTCAATAACATCAAACTTACATGCGTCATTAACCACTGAGATTGTAGAGTAGGTACTAATATTGTTGGCCGATGCATTTTACTTGAAAGACCAGATGTAGCGAAACCTTGAGTAAAAATGGCACTTGGCGTGGTTATTGTGCTTAAATCATTTTTATGATTCCATAGCTTGGAAACCATATGAATGATGGAAAACTCCATGAAAGGAAGATCAAAGACTCGTATGAATTACTTAACGGATAATGTCTTGAAGAAATCTTATGAATAACTAATAAACATGTTAGAGAAAAAAGTAGCTAACATTGCTTTTTCTGATGAATGGCGTAATCCGATGATCTCATGAACTGATAGAATCATCATATGAATCGCAATCACAATTGAAATGATCGAAAAAGAGAGTTGAGTTAATGTATGTTCTAAAGTTGCAAATATCATACATAAAAAGGGTCTCATTACATAATTGAAATATGGAATTGAATACATTATAAGATCCATTCTATCTCTTTAAGAGTATGCTGCTACTCGGACTCGAACCGAGATGCTCTAGCACTTCTTCCTAAGAGCAGCTCTTCTACCAATTTCACCATAGCGGCTTACTTGAAATAATAATAGTCAATTCATGTTGAATCGTCTAGATGTAGATTCTAGAATCTAATATAGTCATCCTTTAGGAAATGGATGAATAAGGGTTCTTTTAAACTCTTTTGTTTAAACTAAAATATTCATTTCATTTTTAATAACACTTAGAAAACTTAGAAAGATCTTTTTTATCAAAAAATAAATATAAATTAAATAAATAGGATAATTTTATACATATCAAGATATAATTACTAAATTTAACAAACAAAATTAGAAATTAAAAGACTTGTTTTCTAAAAATCTTGTTTTTAGTCTACTTTTTAATGTAGTTAGTGTATTAATGTATTAATATTTGTTGTTTGTTATGTACCTAATTTAAATATAGAATAATACTTAGTAAACAAAACTAATTTCATTTGATCTTGAGATAGACATACAATAAAATAGTTTTAACATTCATTATAATTACGTTTTATTTCTTTTCTTAACGGAAAAGAAATAAAATAATACTTAGAACAAAACTAGCAGTTATTTTATGTCGAATGTTAACTTATCTGCCTGCTAGTTCTAACTAATCTCGAGGAGGTAAATAAATACATAAGTTAATGAAAAATTTGCATGTTCTATATATATATATATATATATATATAAGTTCTTTAAATCACGAAATTCAAATTATTCCAAGATATTCTTATTTGTTTATTGAACAAAAAAACATTTTGAATTTCCGTAGAAATTGACTTTGCTAAAGAAAAGGCTTTTTCTACAACTAAATTTCCCTTTTTCTTCTAAATATTTCTACGAATACGTTTTTTGATACAGACGTACATTTTTTTAGAACTGTCATAAAAACAGAGTTCTTCCTTTCTATTATTGTATGTGAAAGACATGTATAGATCAATATGGATTTTTTAAAATTTTTAGCCATGTTTTATATTATATTTAATTTCATCGATAATCTTTTTTAATAATACAAATATATTGTTTACATATACATGTGTGTTAATATATAATAAACTAGGAAAAATAGAAGAAAAGAAAGAAAATTTTTAAAAGAAATTTTTTTAGGAGTTAATATGTTAAACAAGACATTCCGTTGGCTAAGTAAAGAAACTTTCATTTTACATTTTTTATTCAGTTCTAGAATATAAGAAGTAAGGATTTTTATAAGATTTCTGGTATTTTCCTATCTTATTAGATTAAAATCGAATCAATCAATTTCATAAAAAATAGAAATTAGGTGACTTTAAAAAAAAGCGGTCGGCCATTAATCGATTGGTCGTAGGTTCAAATTCTACATGGGGAGATTTGATTGATTCTTAATTTCATCGAAGAATGAAGAATTGAATGAAAGGGCTCGCTTTTACCATTAGGGGTAGGTAACCCATTCCTTGTCTTTGTTTCTATTGCATTCTATCTAATCGTATCACATTCTGTTTAACGATATTTGAGAATCATAATTAAGACCTAGGCGTAGATCCGAGGTAATCCCTTGTAAATAGCCCTGTGTCTATTTATAACTATCCAATTAAGAATTCACAGATGATGTACAAGTAGTGCATCAGAGATGCAATCATCGATTCTCCAGATAGACCATAATTAACGCAAGCAAACAAATTAATGATGAGGAATGCATTTTTGCTATGCTACTAATACTTGTACTTCCTTTGCTCTTCTTCCCAAGCCTGGCTGAGGAAGAGCTACGGGGAGTAAACCAAAAATATGCTAATTCAAGTATGGATTCGAACCCTCGACATCGTGGTTTGTAGCCACATGCTCTAATCCTCTGAGCTGCAGGCCCTACCCTGTATCTTCTAGATCTGTTCCTTGGAGTACCCTAAAAAAGGAACCTCTCCTCGCCCATTTCGTTTCGGGTTAAGAAGATGTGAAAGTGCGTTTCTCTCTATAAGAACAGTGCGTTCTGAGGTGTGTAGGTGGAGAGAAGAGATATCATAATTGAGGTTTTCAATAAGAGGACCTTTGCATTTTTTAGTAAAATAAGAGGTGTTAAGCTTTTTATGATTTTGGCGTCGAGCTATTTTTTTGCAGGACATCCCCTATAGTATCGTCACGCAATATAGTTTAAACACCAAGTTCGGGATGTATTGTAGTTGTTCCTCTATGCCTAGGACACCAGAATATCGGATCATGAACAAAGAAAGGCATGAGAATGAGAGAAATATTGGCTAGTGATTGCGAGGCCCCAATTCTTGACATAAAGGAACACCAAAGGCCTCTGTCCTTGCCTATCTATCCAAGGGAGGGAAGGGCAGAGCTTTTGGTTTTTTCATGTTGTCAAACAGTTGAACAATGAAAATAGATGGCGAGTGCCTGATTGAATTGATTAGGCAGTGTGGGAACAATGTTCAAATCTCTCGGTCTGTTAAGATGCCTCAGTTTCATACATCACTGCACTTCCACTTGACACCTATCGTAATGATAAACGGCTCGTCTCACCTTGACTTATCTTGGATTCTTAATACTTTTGTCACTCCATCCCCACAGGGGCAGAGAACGCATCGTTGTCTCACTGTGCTACCGAAGGCTCCGGGGAAGTCTGAATAGGTTGGGGTGGGCTTACTACTTAGATGATTTCGGCAGTTATCCGCTCCGCACTTGGCTGCCCTGCGTTTACGGTGGCACAATAACTGGTACACCAAAGGTGCGTCCTTCCCGGTCCTCTCGTATTAGGGAAAGGTCCTCTCAATGCTCTAATGCCCACATCGGATATGGATTGAATTGTCTCACGACGTTCTGAACCCAGCTCACGTACAGCTTTAATGGGCGAATAGCCCAACCCTTGGAAAATACTACAGCCTTAAGTAGCAAAGAGCCGATATCAAGGTGCTAAACCTTCCCGTTAATGTGAATTCTTAGGGAAGATCAGCCAGTTATCCCTAAAGTAACATTTATCCATTGAGCGACGGCCCTTCCGCTCGGCACCGTCGGATCGCTAAGGCCAACTTTCGTCCCTGCTCGATGTGTGGTCTTATAGTCAAGCTCCCTTATGCCTTTGCACTCGAGGGCCAATCTTCGTCAGGCCTGAGGAAACCTTTGCACGTGTCCGTTACCTTTTGGGAAGCCTACGCCCCATAGAAAATGTCTACCTAAGACTATCCCTTAGCCCGTAGGTCCTGACACAAGGTTAGAAGTCTAGCTCTTCCAGAGTGGTATCTCACTGATGACTCGAGCCCCCTGGAAGGAGGCCTTCTTTGCCTTCCACCTAAGATGCGCAGGAAAGGCCCAAAGACAATCCCAGAGAACAGTGAAGCTTCATAGGGTCTTTCTATCAAGGTGCAGGTAGTCCACATCTTCACAAACATGTCTATTTCACTAAGCCACTCTCCGAGTCAGTGCCTAGATCATTATGCCTTTTGTGTGGTTCGAAACTTACCCGACAAGGAATTTCGCTACCTTAGGACCGTTATAATTATGGTAGCCGTTCATTGGGGCTTCGACGGTCGGCTTCTCTATCATCGGGTTACCAAATTCCTTTACCTTCCAGCACTGGGCAGGTGTCATGCCCCATAAATAGTCTTACGACTTTGCGGAGACCTGTGTTTTTGGTAAACAGTCACCCGGGCCTGGTCACTGTGACCCTCTTTGTAAGGAGGTACCCCTTCACCCGAATTTACGGGACAATTATGCGAAGTTCCTTAGAGAGAGTTGCGTCGCGCCCCTTGGTATTCTCTACCTACCCACCTGTGTCGGTCTCGAATACAGGTATCCTTTTGTTGAAGGTCGTTCGAGCTTTTCCTGGGAGTACGGCATGAGTTACTTCAGCGACGTAGCGCTTGGTACTCGGACATTGGCTCGAGGCATTTTCTCTGCTGCTTTTTACCCTACAAAAGCAAAGTCACCTTGCATCCTAGAACTGGTAATCATCTTTTGGTTAACCTAGCCTCCCCCATCCCATGGGACGAACAAGAGGTAGTACAGGAATATTCACTTGTTGTCCATCGACTACGCCTTTCGGCCTGATCTTAGGCCCTGACTGATCCTCTGTGGATGAACCTTGCGGAGGAACCCTTACGTTTTTGAGGCATTGGATTCTCACCAATGTTTGCAGTACTCAAGTTGACATTCTCGCTTTCGCTTCGTCCACAGCTGCTTGCGTGGGTGCTTCCCTCTAAGGTGGAACACTCCCTTACCGATGCATTATGAGATCCCACAGCTTTGGCAGATCGCTTAGCCCCGTTCATCTTCGGCGCAAGAGCGCTCGTTCGGTGAGCTATTGTGCACTCCTTCAAAGGTGGCTACTTCTAGGTAAACCTCCTTGCTGTCTCTGCACCCCTACCTCCTTTATCACTAAGCGGTCATTTATGGGCCTTAGCTGGTGATTCGGGCAGTTTCCCTCTCGACAATGAAGCTTATCCCCCATTGTCTCACTGGCCGACCTTGGCCCCTGTAATTTTAGGGTCATACTAGTATTCAGAGTTTGCCTCGATTTGGTACCACTCTCGCGGCCTGCACCGAAACTGTAGTTTACCCTTAGATGTCTGGTCAACTGTTGCGCCTCAATGCGTTTTGGGGAGAACCAGCTTGCTCTGGGATCAAGTGGAATTTCACCCCTAACCACAACTCATCCACTGATTCTTCAACATCAGTCGGTTCAGACCTCCACTTAGTTTCACCCAAGCTTCATCCTGGTCTTGGATAGATCACCCAGGTTCGGGTCCATAAGCAGTGACAATTGCCCTATGAAGACTCGCTTTCACTACGGTTCCGGTGGATTCCCTTAACCAAGCCACTACCTTTAGTCGTCAGCTCATTCTTCAATAGGCATGCAGTCAGAGATCACATTCTCCTCCCACCGCTTGGGAGCTTACGGTATAATGTTCTATTTCACTCCCCGATGGGGTTCTTTTCACCTTTCCCACGAGATTCCATGTGCCCCATGCTACTTGGGTCAAAGCATATGCTAGTAATGATTTTGTCTACTGAACTCTCGCCATTTAGGGTGCAGCACTCCACTACTTCACCTAGCAGCATGACGCTTGTATTGCTCTCCCACAACCCAGTTTTCATGCCTTAGGCCACTCCCATTTCTCTCGCCGCTACTACGAAAATTGCTTTTGCTTTCTTTTCCTCTGTCTACTAAGATGTTTCAGTTCACCAGGGTGTCTCTTGCTTGACCCATGGATTCAACAGCAGTTTGAAAGGTTGACATATTCAGGAATCTCTTGATCTATACTTATTTTCAACTCACCGAAGCATTTCGTTGCTTGCTACACCCTTCCTCGTCTCTAGGTGCCTAGTTATCCATCGTAAGCCTTTCCTCGTTTGAACCACGCCATTAATGTTAAAGCTATGCCATCCTAAGGTGCTGCTAAATGGAAGGATCTTATCAACGTCCATAAATGAAAAATTATAAATCGAACTGCCGAATTGAAAAAATTAGGTGTTGTCATAGTATTAGCTTAGTGCACGGGCTGGAGATAAGCGGACTCGAACAGTTGACATCCGCCACAGTGTAAACCACCGCCTCTCAGGCCTCCCGGTTGATTCTACCATAGAGGCCAAGATGGACAATAACTCCCCCCGAACACAGCTTACAACTTTCATCGTACTGTGCTCTCCAAAGAGCAAGTCTTCTCAAAATCTCAAAAGGTGCTGAGTTTGAATCCCATTCATTCTAAGGATTCTTGTGGTTCTAGAGAATCGAGCTACAGGAGAACCAGGAACAGAGTGCTCTCTCCCTTTTTATGCCCGAGCATTTGGTCTTAAGAATTCTGGTTCTATTTTAAGAACAATTGATTGCCCTTCTCCGACCTCTACTGCCCAACCGGAGAGCAGACGGCTAACGCGTTTCACTTATTGAACAGGGTCTATGGTCGACCGTGACCCCTAGATGCCGAAGGGGTCCTTGGGGCGATCAAGTAGTTCCCACGGGATGGAGACGATGGGGTTGGTCCATGGATTTTCCTTCCTTTTGCCACATTTCGCACAAAGAAAAGGGTTGAAAGGAGATAGCGCATCAAGCTATTCGCAAGGGCCGACTTGATCCTCTTCCCTAGGGATCCCAAATGATGGAAGCACAGGAGAGCCGCCAATTCCAACAATCGTCCATGTACGATCCATGCTAGACCTGACGAACTTCCCATTCTACCTCCTCTACGTTCTTGACAGCTCATTTTTTTGTCTCAGTGAAGTCATTCAGTGGCATGTTTCAGTCCTCTTCCCCATTACTTAGAAAAAGTGAGCCACCGATTCAAGTACAAGATACAATAATTACCACCTGGACAATTAGACATCCAACCTGTAATCGCAACAACCCAATTGCAAGAGCAGAGCTCTACCAACTGAGTTATACCCCCCCCCCCCCCCCGAGCCAAGTGAAGTATGCATGAATGAGTCAGATGCTTCTTATATTCTATATCCTGGCGCAGTTGAGCGATCCTGGACTTGAACTAGAGACCTCACCCGTGAAGTAAATCATCGCATCTATGATCCAACCAATTGGGATAGAATCAATAAATTCTTTTTCAGGAGCGATTCATCCTTCCCGAACGTAGCATACAACTCTCCATTGTACTGCGCTAATCAATTGTGCTTGTTCCCCTTTCTCCCTTACAATGGCAAGTCTTTGTGAAATAACTTCGATGGGAAGAAAAAAGAAGGCATTAAGAGTCCTCTTTGCCGAACCCTAGACATTCTAAGTTCCTTTCTCAAACCTGCCCCCATTTCGAGTCAAAAGATAGATAAATAGACACATCCCATTGCAGTGATCGGGCTCGTAGTGACTGAGGGGGTCGAAGACCAAGAAGTGAGTTATTTGTACCAATAATTCTTCTTATGGGTAGATCCAATCTCCTAGTCCCTACGGAAAGGAAAAAGAATTTCATGCTCTTCCTTTCCGAAAGGGAGGATTAGGGAAATCCTATTGATTGCTGCTTTCTCCAGACCTCCGTTCAAAGCATGAAAAAAGGCTCGAATGGTACGATCCCACCGTCACCCTAGATTGAAAGGGGCGATCTCGTAGTTCTTGGTCTGTGAAGATGCATTGTTAGGTGTTTCATATCCCATTGAGGCTGAACCTAAACCTGTTCTCGAGAGATAGCTGTCCATACAATGATAAGGGATATATGGATTCTTGAGAAAAGAGGAGCCACGGTGGTCCCCCGGGATTGCCCGGATCCCACGAGCGAATAGAAAGTTAGATCTACATTGGATCTTACCTAAATCGCCCCATCTATCCTCCTAAGGAGAAGTTTGGTTTCAAACTCCGATTCGAACAGGAGGAGTATGCCATGATAATGTGCCTTGGATGATCCACATCTCCGGGTCAGGCGCTAATGAGCATGTTGAACTATCCATGTGGCTGAGAGCCCTTATAGCCCAAGCACAATGACGCAATTATCACGGGTGCGCTCCACCATTTAGCTGATAGCCCTTCGTGTCGTCCTCCCAGTGGGAGGCCTACTATAACAAAGCTAGAGAAAACCCATCCCTCTCTTTCCCTTTTGCGCCCCATGTCCCTCTCGTGTAACGGCATGGGGACGTAAAAAGTGGGATCCTACCAACTTGTTCCGACCTAGGATAATAAGCTCATGAGCTTAGTTTTACTTCACCATTGAGAAACGCAAGAAGACTTCAATATCCAAGCTTAGCTTAGACCTCACTCGCTTCTTTTTGGATGTGAAGCAGTGTTAAAAATACCCAACAAGCATAAGCATTATCTCTCCCTGAAAAGGAGGTGATCCAGCCACACCTTCCAGTGCGACTACCTTGTTACGACTTCACTCCAGTCACTAGCCCCGCCTTTGCCACCCCCTCCTTGCAATTATGGTAACGAATTCGGGCATGGTCAGCACCCATAGTGTGACGGGTGGTGTGTATAAGTCCCCGGAACGAATTCACCGCTGTATGGCTGACCGGCGATTACTAGCGATTCTGGCTTCATGCAGGCGAGTTGTAACATGCAATCCGAACTGTGGACAGGTTTTTGGAATTAGTTCACCCCCACAGGATCGCGACCCTTTGTCCCGCCCACTGTAGCACGTGTGCGGCCTAAGGCATAAGGGGCATGATGACTTGACATCATCCTTACCTTCCTCCGGCTTATCACCGGTAGTCTGTTTAGGGTACCACACTCAGTGGTGGCAATTAAACACGAGGGTTGCACTCATTCGAGACTTAACCCAACACAACTGGAAATTCCCTCTGCCCCCTACTATACTCCAGCTCGGTAGTTTGCGCTGCCTGTCCAGGGTTGAGCCTTAGGATTTGACGATGGACTTGAAAAGCCACCTATAGACGCTTTACGCCCAATCATTCCGGATAACGCTTGCATCCTCTGTCTTACCACGGCTGCTGGCGTAGAGTTAGCCGACGTTTATTCCTCGGATACCGTCATTGCTTCTTCTCCGAGAAAAGAAGTTCATGACCCGTGAACCTTCTACCTCCACGCTGCATTGCTCCGTCAGGCTTTCGCCTATTGCGGAAAATTCCTAACTGCTGCCTCCCATAGGAGTCTGGGTCATGTCTCAGTCCCAGTGTGGCTGATCATCCTCTCAGACCAACTACTGATCATTGCCTTGTTAAGCTATTGCCTCAACAACTAGCTAATCAGACGCGAGCTTCTTCTCGAGCGAATTCCTCCTTTTGCTCCCCAGCCTACGGGGTATTAGCAACCGTTTCAAGTAGTTGTTCCGCTCCCAAGGGTAGGTTCTATGCGTTACTCACCCGCCCGCCACTGGAAACACCACTTCCCATCCGACTTCCATGTGTTAAGTATGCAGCTAGCGTTCATCCTGAGCCAGGATCAAACTCTCCATGAGACTCATAGTTGCATTACTTATAGCTTCCTTGTTCGTAGACAAAGCTGATTCAGAATTTCTTTCATTCCAAGCATAACTTGGATCCGTGCGCGTCATATTAGCTTAGAGTTTACTCCTAGTACTATAGCCATCCCTACCCTATCACGTCAATCCCACAAGCCTCTTATCCATTCTTATTCGATTGATGGAGCAAGTCAAAAGAGAAAACCTCCTATTGGTTTTAGGGATGATCAGGCTCGAACTGATGACTTCCACCACATCAAGGTGAGACTCCACCACTCAGTTATATCCCTTCCCGACCCCATCGAGAAATAGAACTAACTAATCCTATGGCAAACGGTCGAGAAATTCAATGCCACTATTCTTGAACAACTTGGAACGGGGCCTTCTTTTCGCACTATTATGGACAAATTCCTTTTCCAAGGAACACATACATAAAAAGGAATAATGGTAACCCCACCACTAAGTACTTTATTTTCATTAATGAATTTCATAGTGTTAGAAATTACATGTCCTACTAAGATAGAATTTGTAACTTGCTGCCCTCTTGCCTAGTAGGCAAAGATTGACCTCTTTGGAAAGACTAATTCATTCGGATCGACATAAGGGTCCAACTCCATTGCATTGCCAGAATCCATGTTGTATTTTTGAAGCAGTTGACCCCTTGCTTCGCTCATGGTACAACCCTCTTCCCGCTGTGCAACTTTCTCCTCGATCCATAGAGACAAAATGTAGGACTAGTGCCAATAGTTCATCATGTAGGAAGGGACCCACCAAGCCGAGATCACTAACTAATACTAATATAATAGAAAAGAACTTTCTTTTATATATATTTTCCATGATTTGGTTGCTATCGTGAGCCTTATGCAATCGAGGAGATCATATAGATATCCCTTCAACACAACAATGGTCATCGAAAGGATCTCGGACGACTCACCAAAGCACGAAAGCCAGGATCTTTAGGAAAATGGATTCCTATTTGAAAAGTGCATAACAGCATGGATAAGCTCACACTAAACCATCAATTTTGGACCGAATTCAAGATTTTCCTTGGGAGGTATCAGGAAGGAATTGGAATGTAATAATATCGATTCATATAGAAGAAAAGATTCTCTATTGATTCAAACCAAACGTTGTACCTATGGGATAGAGGAAGTGGAAGCAACTGAAGATTTCACATAGTACTTTTTTGATTGAAAAATCAATCTAATTTATTTTGTAGCCCTCGCTCGATGAGAAAATGGGTCAGATTTTACAAGATCGCCAAACCTTATGGGACTTAAGCAATAATGGAAGGAAATAAAAAGAAAAGAGAAGGAAATAAAATCGAAATGAAATAAAGAATAAAAAAATAAGTAGAAAATAAAGGAGCCCAGATTCCAAATGAACAAATTCAAACTCGAAAAGGATCTTCCTGATTCTCGAAGAATAGGGGGCAAAGGGATAATCGATAAAGATCTCTTGTTCTTATTAGATTAGAATAGAAGATCGTGATTTGATCCGCATATGTTTGGTAAAAAGCCTAATCTTCTTGTTTGATCCTAAATGGAAATTGTTCAATTGGAACATGAAAACGTGAATGAATTTGTCTGAGTTACTCTTCGGGGCAAAGTGGAAGAAGGGAAGAAAATCTCGAATGAAGAAAAGGATCCAATTTCTTCGAAAGAATTGAACGAGGAGCCGTATGAGAGGAAAATCTCATGTACGGTTATATAGAGTGATCGCCTATCAACTTTTCCACTATCACACCCAAAAAACTAAACTCTGCCTTACGTAAATTTTCCAGAGTACGATTAACCTCTGGATTTGAAATCACTACATATATACTTGGTATTGGCCACAATTTACAAGAACATTGTGTAGTATTAGTAAGAGGAGGAAGGGTTAAGGATTTACCCGGTGTAAGATATCACATTGTTAGAGGAAGCCTAGATGCTGTCGGAGTAAAGGATCGTCAACAAGGGCGTTCTAGTGCATTGTAGATTCTTATCCAAGACTTGTATCATTTGATGATACCATGTGAATCGTTAGAAACAGCGAAGTGTGCTAACCCAATAATGAAAGTTTCGTAAGGGGACTCGAGCAGGCTACCTTGGGACAAAAGATCTTTCTAAAAGAGATTCAATTCAAAACTATTATATGTCTAAGGTCCAATATTGAAATCATTTCAAATATATTCCCTTACTTTTCCATTGTTAACAAACAATTCAAAATACCTTGAATTTTTTAGAACAAGTCCGAGTCAAATAGCAATGATTCGAAGCACTTCATTTTGCATTACATTATTTCGAAACCTAAGGACTCAATCGTATGGATACGTAAAATATAGGATTTCCAATCCTAGCAGGAAAAGGTGGGAAAGGGATACTCAATTTAAAGTCAGTAAACAGAATTCCATACTTGATCTCATAGATACATATAGAATTCTATGGAAATCTGTATTCAATGAAAGTCATATGTATGGCTTAGAGGGGGATCTTTCATATATTTCAAGATCCACCCTACAATATGGGGTCAAAGGGCCAAAATAAGTGATTCATTTTAACCCTTATAAAAAAACTTATTTTTTAACCTCTTTCACACTCATGTCACGTGGAGGTGCTGCAGAAGAAAAAATGCAAAATTTGATTCAATTAATTGTAATCGATAAGCTAACATGTTGGTTAACCATATTTTGAAACACGGAAAAAAATCATTGGCTTATCAAATTGTCTACCAAGCCATGAAAAAGATTAAACAAAAGACGAAAACAAATCCACTATCTGTTTTACGTCAAGCAATACGTGGAGTAACTCCCGATTTAACAGTAAAAGCAGGACATGTAGGTGGGTCAACTCATCAAGTTCCTATTAAAATAAGATCTACACAAGGAAAAGCACTTCCATTCGTTGGTTATTAGGGGCATCTTGAAAATGCCCGGGTCGAAATATGGCTTTCAAATTAAGTTTTGAATTAGTAGATGCTGCCAAAGGTAGTGGTGATGCCATACGCAAAAAGGAAGAGAATCATAGAATGGCAGAGGCAAATAGAGCTTTGCATATTTTCGTTAATCCATGAACATGATCTATATAGACACATAGATCCATGGTCCAAACATCTCGATCAGAAAAGAATCAATCGAAAAAGAAAGAATCGGAATTGACCGATATCTTTCTCAAAACAAACAAAAAGAAAGATGAAACATAAATCATGGATCAACTAAACCCTCTCGAGGGCTTGCTTAAGAATAAGAAAGAGGAATCTTATGGAAATATCATGGAATAAGGTTTGATCCTATTCATAGGGATTCCGTAAATAAAATATCCAAAAAGTTTGAAACAATTGGGACTTTTTCGAAGATTGGATGAAGTTACTAATATATGATTTGGAATTTACAGAATGAAAACTTCATTCTCAATTCTACGAGAATTTTTATGAAAGCGTTTCATTTGCTTCTCTTCGATGAAGTTTCATTTTCCCAGAATGTATCCTAATTTTTGGCTTAATCCTTCTTCTGATGATCGATTCAACCTCTGATCAAAAAGATAGACCTTGGTTCTATTTCATCTCTCCAACAAGTCTAGTAATGAGCATAACGACCCTATTGTTCTGATGGAAAGAAGAACCTATAATTAGCTTTTTGGAAATTTACAAACGAACAACTTTACTGAAATCTTTCAATTTCTTGTTTTACTATGTTCAACTCTATGTATTCCTCTATCCGTAGAGTACATTGAATATACATAAATGGCTATAATAGAGTTTCTTTTATTCATATTAATGGCCACTCTAGGGGGAATGTTTTTATGTGTGCTATTGATTTAATTATTATCTTTGTAGCTTCAGAATGTTTCAGTTTATGTTCCTACCTATTATCGTGATAAACCAAAAGAGATGTACAGTCTAATGAGGCTACTACGAAATATTTACTCAAAGGCGGGGCAAGCTCTTCTATTCTAGTTCATGGTTTCTCTTGGCTATATGGTTCATCTAGGGGAGATCGACTTCAAGAAATAGTGAATGGTCTTATCAATACACAAATGTATAACTCTTTGGGAATTTCAATTACACTTTTATCCATCACTGTAGGAATTGGGTTCAAGCTTTCCCGAACCCCTTTTTATCAATGGACTCCTGACTTATACGAAGAAGTGTGGTTCGCTCAACAAATTCCTACCTCTATATCTATCTATGAGATGCTTGGATTTTTAAACACACCATAGACATGCGGAAGAGAAATGCTATCCCCACTCGGACCAAGACGTAACTTTTACCAAATTTATTTATGATCTTTTGATTTAAATAACAGTTATGGGCTAGGAACAACGAATCTATTTATGATAAAAAGATCCATTTTGCAAGTTCGTTATTACGTGTAGGTCCTATAAAGGATCAGACTAATGACGTAAGCAATACTGGAATTATCGATGTAGATGCTGCATAGTTGGTGCTCATCCTTTAGAGACTACGAGTGTAATAAGGGCAACCGTTGACAAAAGGATCATCCTAAGAAGATCATCTCATGGCTATTGAGAACGAATCAAATCGGATGGTTCTATTTCTCAATGTTTCTGACTTGTGCTCCAACGGAACCAAGGTCGAAAGATTGAAAAAGTCACTCATTAACAACCGCTGATGAAGGAATCCTCGAAAAGTTAAGGACTAGTAATCCTTTTTAGGAATCGAATGGATTCGGTCTTATACACACGCGAGCAAGGTAATCAAAAAAGAAAGAAGATGAGTTCTTGTTTCTTTTATCACTTAGGAGCCATGCGAGATGAAATTATCATGCATGGTTTTGAATGAGAGAAAGAAGAAAGGATTCCTCTTTTCGACTCTGACACTCCTACTCCAGTAATTTCTTTTCTTTCTATTACTTCGAAAGTAGCTGCTTTAGCTTCAGCCACGCAAATTTTCGATATTCCTTTTTATTTCTCATTAAATGAATGGCATCTTCTTTTGGAAATCCAAGTTATTCTTAGCATGATATTGGGGAATCTCATTGATATTACTCAAACAAGCAAGAAACGTATGCTTGCATATTCGTCCATCGGTCAAATCGGATATGTAATTATTGGAATAATTATTGGAGACCCAAATGATGGATATGCAAGCATGATAACTTATATGTTATTCTATATCTCCATGAATCTAGGAACTTTTTCTCCCATTGTATTTTTGGTCTACGCACCAGAACTGATACCATTTGAGATTATGCAGGATTATACACGAAAGATCCTTTTTTGGCTCTCTCTTCAGCCCTATGTCTCTTATCCCTAGGGGGTCTTCCTCCACTAGCAGGGTTCTTCAGAAAACTACATCTATTCTGGTGTGGATGGCAGGCATGCCTATGTTTCTTGGTTTCAATGGGAATCTTTACGAGCATTGTTCCCATTGAATAGATCATGATTGTATGTGTGATAGAATCTACTATACCAAGAATATCAATAAACCCAATTCTTGCAATTGCTTAAGATACCCTCTTTTAGCTTCTAGGCCTATTTCTTAGTTCAAGATCCCTCTTACTAACTGGAATAAAAGAATTAGTAGATTTGTTCCGCCTAAAATGGGATGGGGTTATGAACTTTAAATCATGGAATCAACTCGATCATCAGATTATAAGTTCATTCCATACCGAACCCGACCGGAATAAGGTTATGTACCTTCTTATTATGTGAAGGGGTCATTCGAGCGTATGTAAATAGATACCATGTTTCCATATGGATCCCTAGATCATTACATTCTATTTAGGATTAGGAATAGGCATAATCGGACGTGCTTTTGACATATCTATCATTATTTGGATACCATATTCACTTCTTTGGGCTTCTATTGAATCGAGAAATAGGTTTGATCGTACATCTTTTTGATATATAGGGTATCCTATGGATAATTCAAATCGAAGCTATTTGATGTCTGACTCGGGCCTATATGACATGACCGATCGATAGAAATACACCAACGCTTCATCTACCTTTGTCCATATATTCAATATATCACTCTAGATAGATATCATATTCATGGAATACGATTCACTTTCAAAATTCCTTGATGGTGAAATGGTAGATACGTGAGACCCAAAATCTCGTGCTAAATAGCGTGGAGGTTCGAGTCCTCTTCAAGGCATAATATTGAGAATGCTCATTGAATGAGCAATTCAGTAACAGATTTCAGATCAAATCAATATGATATACCGAGTATCTTATCTGTTCGTACAAAGTACTCCAGCGATCCCCACGATCCGAGTCCGAGCTGTTGGAATTGGAATAGGTTCGGCAATAGATCGTGAAATCTTGGTGATCTTTTCTATCTAATAAATGAGGAGTCCGTTTGGAAATCGCCCGCCACGCGCCACCCCCCGAGTATATGATTCAACAGGAATCACACAGGGTAGATTGATAGAAACCTCTAGTAAAATACCCACTAGTACCCATAACCCAACGGATAAAGCACATTACATTGTACATTTTAGGGATTGGAGACTTACACGTTAAGTGACTTTGGCACTGGACGTTCCCAAAATGGGTACTATCGGGTTGGGTGAATCAGAGAATAGACAGAAGCATGTTGGCATTCCATCTTTCCTTCTCTTTTCAGGGCCTATCCAAAAAAGAAACCAATACCTCTTGGATGTGAATAGGACGAACCACCTCCATGGATTTCTTTGCTTCAGACAAAACAATTAGAATTTGGCTCGATCAACCGGAATATGTATTATCCACGTAGGAGTTTTCCAATTGAGAAGATCCATCGACCTGAGATGAAGAGAAAGGTCCGTCTATTTTCTTTAGTTATTCAGTTAAACCAATGATTCGTTATTGGAGTAGATAACAACAATCATATCATCGGGCATGTGTATTTTTTCTTTTCTGACGGTTTTCCATGGTTTAATTAACTGAAATTCTTTGATGTAGTGCGTGATAGGCTCTAGTTGTTCACCGTTCAAGAATTCTTATTTAGGCAGTTCATATCATCCATACATAGTGTTTTGATCAATGATTTCAATTGTTCAATGCTTTAACAGTAGCATATTGGTCCATGGAGCTAAGGTAAAAAATATGGAATAAACAAGTGTTTCAACGACTCTACCACCCGGCCAATTCTGTTCCACTTAATTCCCTTTTCATGCCCACATATCTTTAAGGCTAAGGAATGGGAAATATTTTTCCTATTACATGAATCAAATATTTCATTTCATCCAAGAAAAGCCAACTTTTTCTCCATAATGTCTTTGCCATTTGATCCAATAGCGTTCATTTAGATAGGTTGAGATTTGAAAAATATTGATAACCCTCGGATGGAGTATTAGAATGGAAAGATCCATTAGATAATGAAAAATTGGTTCTAAGCCATCTCTGGCGATGAATCAACAATTTGAAGTGCTTTTCTTGTGTATTCTTGATGAACCTGTGTCTAGTTATAGATGTAGAAGATTTTGTTTGGGAAGTAATAACCCCCTTTGACATATCTTCATCTACAAAGAATTCTCGACACGAAAACACAGAGACAAAGGTCTGATCTTTGAATAGGAAAAAGAATGGATCTACAGGGTCCCAAATGGATTGGCTTATTCGAAAGAAGCCTTGTTCTTTAGACGATCTATCTCGTATCTGGTACTGCATGGTTCCACTCTGCAAGAATCTGGAATAATTCTCTTGAAGCTCATCCTTTTTATGATAAATGATCTACTTGCAGGTCGAGGGCCCCTTCCCCTTCTTCCAACTCTTATTCGTATTTTTCATAGAAAAATCTCTAATCAATGATAGAAAAGATCCATTTTGCGCCCTATCTAACGGATCCTTAGTTCGGACCGAGAAGTAATGTCACTCGATTATTATAAAACTGACTGCCATCCTTTTCTGTCCGTGAGGATCACACTAGAGTGCCTTCTACTTCTAATAGGCCACGAGCTAGATCAGAAGCATTCTCAACGAATCCATAAGAAGTGACCCTATTTTGTTCACCACATCCGGGTCCGAGTGAAGACCAAAGATCTTGAGCGACCAATCCAGCAGAACAACTCAAAAGATAAAGAAGTATCGTTAATTTCTTCATGCTTGTTCCATGTTTGAAGTACCATTTGTGCAGATAGGAATCTCCTTCCTTGCACGATTTCTTCGTCATATAGATAATATAGGATCTTTAGGGCAATTACTTAGAAGTACATTTTGTGCAACAACCCATTTTGTTTGATAGAAAATGAACCCCTGATCCTGAACAAGTCTTACTTAGGATTTGCGATCGCAAATCCCAAGTTTGTCTATGAAGAGCATATCTAATTATATTAGTTTCTATAATTGATTTCTTCTCTGTAATACTAATTGATAGGGCCTCATTGGTAAGTGCTACAAGATCTCGTGCATTATAACCCATGGTTACGGACCCGAATACGTTAGTATGGAACATTTTCTTTTCCAAGTGAAATCCCCTAGCATATGAAAGAATGAAAAAGTGCTTTCGTTGTTGAGGAATAAGAAGCCTTCATTTCTTAATGCATGTATTTAATTTATTTGGAGCTATTAGAGCGGGATCCACTTTTTAGGGAATATGAGTTGAAGCAATAACAAGAATATTTCTAGTGGAACATCTTTCACAGTCCCTGGAGAGATAGTTCTCTAATAGACCAAGGGATAAGTAATTTGACTCATTCATATATAGATCTTGAATGTTTGGAATCATATTATGCAAGGAGACATTGCTTTTGCTAATTCGAATTGAAGGGTGATGTCAAATTGGTCTAATTTCGACATCATACACATAGTTAGCACATTCGTCATAGTTAACAGCTCCATATCAAGGTCATCATCAATATCGTCACTATCATCAGTATGGATGTCGTCCCTATCATCAATATTGATATCATCAATAAGATACTCTTTAGGCTTGCCATCCAGGAACTTGTTCGGAAATATCGTAATGAAAGGAACACAAGAGATTTCCGCTAGGTTTTTGACTAAACAGGATCGTCCAGTTCCTATAGAACCTATCACTAAAATAAACCTAAAGGGGATAGGGCTAAGCGAAGCGAAAAGGGTTTCCCATGAGATTGGAAATGAAAACTATTAGTCCCACACGAGGTTTGTGAATAAGTGATTGTCTGATAATGAGCAAGGAATATCCCTCTTTCTGCTAAATTGAATCGATTGAACTCATAATTAATTAGATACTTTTTCTAAATGTCAACTAAATATCGTAAGTAAATTGATCCCGATTGTTCAATCATTTGATAACCCGAGTCATTCTTTGATAAAGGATTAGTCAAACTCAGTATCATTTAATCAATCTTTTTTCCGTTATTAAGGTGGAGAACTGAACCAAGAATTCTCTTTCTTTATCATCAATCGAATCACTATTCGCGACCCAGGATTCCATTTTATCATCAATCCAATCACCGTTCACATTATTTCTTTTCTTATCAATGAAAAGATCTCTTTACTTGTACGACATAGAGTCTCTTATTTCTCGAAAAAGTGATTAGTTTGATGGAATTTTGTACGATACTTCTAAAATCGATGAGATTTATATTTAAATATTTCTACTTTGAACATATTGATTTGACCCCATAATTGGGACCACTACCCAATAACATGTTGCCACCAAAAGCAGAACCCCGTATCTCTTTCGGAAAATCTCCTAATTATTCCAAAGCAACTAGAAAGAGATTCTTTAACCAAAAAGAATTCAGTTCAGATGTAGGATACCTATCTAGAAGTTTTGGCAACTCAATCACGTATGATGGAATCATCAAAGATTTTATCTTTTCTAACTCTATCTGTAACTCACTAGAGGCTCATTAAAAAAGAAGAAGATGGACACGAACGAGATATCCAGCAACAAGAAGAAGGAAAAGGATTGAATAAAGGAACACCCAAGCATTTCCTGATCTCAAATGTGCCTATATCAATGGAACAGGTGACTCGTTATTTCGATGAATCATTTCTTCGGATTGAAGAAGATTCAGTAAACACCTATTCGTAATCTCACTTATCAGAGTCCATTGTGAAAGAATCCTCTTAAGAATTAGCCATGATATATCTGATCCATACATAATATCATGAAAAATAGATACAAATTATTGAATGCTACTTAGTATTGGTAATGGGTCTGAAAAAGTATCTACGAGGGCGAAATTTAGATATTTGCACCCTGTCGAAGTAAGGAACCAAGGCATATATGTTTGGAACGTATTCCATTTTGACAGATTTGAAAAAGCACTATCTCATTACCATACATCTTCCCATTCTCAACGTATTTATTTAGACAAAGACTTCGTCTTTTTCCTCTTTCCGGATGGTAAATATTTCTTAGAACATGGAGTGTGAATCAAACCCATGTTTGAATTGAAACTAGGACACTGATGCAAGTTCTTTCCTTCTGAATCGAATAGATTCATATCTGAAAGAGGCCGACAATAAGTTCTTCCAAAATTGACTATCCGTTCCTCTCTTAGAAATGTTGTAGAAATGTCTGCGATCGAGTAAATAGCCCTACAGACGACCGGATCAGATTGAATTAAAAAATGGAAAGATTAGTATAAGTTATACATTTCATCACCACTTTGTAGAAAATCATTATATATGAATATATCATATACATGTGACTCGATTGGTGAAATAGTATCTCTCTCCAAAAAAATATGTTTTTTTACGACGCACAAAATAAACATTTTGTTGCGAATGTACAAGATATTGAGGAATTGTCCATATGTAAGACATCATTATGGATACGGGTCTTTTTCGCCAAAAAAGGGAATCTTTTGTTACAATAGAACCAAAAGTGATGTGGATCATTCAAGAATCGAGGTCCATTTGCATTATAAAAAGAAGATATCAATGAATTTATATGAAATGGTTTCACGGGATTCAGCCAATTGCCTCGAGCGTGAGATATCATTGAGAAATAGGATTCCGTGTTATCAAAGAATTTTCCGCAATTATTTATAGTATGGAATGAGTCAATCATCCACTTTGGTATCTTTTTGAACAAAAATGGTAATATTTTTCCTCTGTTGATCAAGAATTTCGATCTTTAGGAAGTATCACGATCATCCAATAAGAAGGATTTCAATTTATTCAAATGAATGATCTGAACACTTATTGATCTAACAACTGATTGCAGGTTTGATCATTCGGAATTTTCAATTCATAGATTTGGATCTTGGACCTACGAATGGGGGTATTACTGATACCCACAAAGAAAAAGGGAAGTGGCTTGGACAAAAGGTGAAGTGACTTGGGACAAAAGAGAAGTGACTTAGACAAATCTTGTTTGTCGATAGCTTCAGACCAATCAATCAAATATTTACTCATACGTAATCGATCGAACACTACTTGAAAACGGTTCTTCTATTCAGAAATGAAATGTTCCAAATGTTGTAAATTCTTGCACCCAATGGACCATTTGTATCTATATGCATCAGGATCCTAATTCATGGATCTCTCGGTTCGAGAAATAAGAGGATCAAACCATTTCTTCTGAGTCTCTTTCAAATTCAATAAATGTTGGTTGATCGTATATTTTATTATAGTTATATGATTCATAGTATCATTTTCTATTTGATCTCTTTGTATTCCATATTCGAAGTTGCGATTGGATCTATTCATTAATAAGAATCAATTCGATACATTTCTTATGCCCTATATGCTATATTGGATTTGAATCAGATTTCGGATCAATATACATTGATTGACTACCTCAATGATGTTGCTGCTAGCAAATACCGTTGGTTTTAGTTTTGGATCTTCTAAATCATTCCTGTAGTGGATCCGGACAAATTTTTTTGATCCTTCGATAAAAAGATCCATTCTCCTCATAAAAAAGAGGAGGTATAACCAATAAAGATTTCTTTTTTGATTTATCTCTAGAGTTGAGCACCTCATTCAAGAATTTTTTTTGATCCAACCTTTAGGAATGAATAGAAAGGCAGATCCCCTTTGATACACCAGATCCGACTCGGTAATTGATAGAGTGAATAGATCTACCATTTCTTGAAATCTTTCTTCTGATTAAAAATCATGGTGTAATGTGTATCCCCTTTTGTTTCGGTTACGGAATAGATTAAATAAATCCAAAACTGTTGTTTTCAAGAATGAAATCTTATTGGAATCGTCCATATCTGGTTCAACCTTCAGAACCATTTCATATTCCAGATCCGATGTAATAGAATGAATTGAGACGGTATTTTTTAAATACGTAATTATCTTGAATATATCAACCATTTCTTTATTTTCACATCGCTTGGAAGGGACAAAAGAAAGATGTTGTGCGAATTCTCGCCCAGAAGGCCACGAGACCCTGAAGCGTCATGTCCCACGCATATTCGAAACCAACAAGCATATTCATCATCTCCACGTACTATGGAACTCAAGTACATTCGGCACCTCCAGGAGCACAAGTCCATTCGGCGTCTCCTTTGAAGCAATCCCATTCGGCATAGCCGGTCCAAGCTCATTCGGTATCCCCTGGTACACACGCTCGTTCGGCATCTCCTTCCCTGCACAAGCTCCGTTTGGCGCCTCATACAAACAGCTTCATTCGGCTCTCCCCACGTTCGGCATACCGAACCACGTCCTCCTATGTTCATTCGGCACAAGGTCACTACCGGACCACACTGGCGCCGAACCATCAACACTCCACATACCCACCGAACCACTACACCATCCATCTCCATACCGGTCCAACCTATGACCGGACCAACACATACCCAACTCCATGCCGGTCCACGCTCTACCAGACCAACACCACTCCAAGCTCCATGCCGGATGAAGCCTCGCCGAACCAGAAGTGCCAGGCCAAATTGCTCCAGCCCGGGCCCACCAGCAGCTATATACATCCAAGACCCCTACCCCCAACCTGACTCTATAAATAGAGGGGCAGGGGTACAACAATGGCAGACAAGTTTGAGAGCTCAAGCAAGGAAGGAACTTTCAAACTACTTTCATACACTTGTATACAACGCATTGTACTTGTAACCTGAAAGAAAGAAGATAATAACATATAAAGTGGACGTAGGCACATTCTGGCCGAACCACTATAAATCTGTGTGTCTTTTACATTTCAGCCCCTACTTTTCTCATATTTACATACTCATCTAAAATCATTGAAAATTACATATAATCAACTAAATAACACGACTTGGAGGTGTTTGTCCATTTTTTGTGCAAACATTTTTGGTGCTTTCACTGAGAACTGAACTCAGGCTTCATCTTCTCCCACTCAACCTTCTTCCTAACAACATCACTCGTTGCTTAGAAACCATGCCTTCCAAACAGAGAAGGGATGTTAACAAAGGAAAGAACATCGCAACTAGCAGCCTTCCAGATCCAGCAATCACAGATCAGCCCACTTCAACAGCAGTACCAGATGAAAATCAGGAAAATCCAACTGGTCCCGCAACGGAACAACCAATCACTAGGGCAGATCTGGACAGGGTTGTGGCTGAAGTAACTAACCGCTTCACATCCCAACAAGAAACTTTGGTGGACCAACTCATGACACGCTTAAGGGATGCTGAAGAGTCCAACCGCAACACTGAATCATGGGGTGAATCCCAATCCGGAGGATCCCGGAGGCAACAAAGGTCTTCACTCTTCGAACAAGCTATCAACAGGAAAAACGATGATAGGGGCCGCGCCCGGACTCAGCCCGAATTCCGACTCGAGGAAGCCCTTGGAACCGAACCTAGCGGGGGAGGCACCAGGCGAGGGTCGGATGTAGCTGAGCCAGTCATGCCACCTAATCATAGAAACCCCGCTGAACGGAGCCGAGCTAGAACCCAGCCCGAAGTTGACCCCATGGATGTGCTCGAAACAGAACCCCACAGGGGAAGATCAAGGCAGGGGGCAACTGTAGCTGGTCCTAGCGTACATCCAAGCAACCAAAGACAACCACTGGATAATGCTAGAGGTGATAGACTGTACCATCCCTACAGGTCATCTGGACGAGATAGATCCCGCAGGGAAGAACCGAGCTCATTTTTGTCCGCTCCAAGTTCTGACGAGCGGATGGCACGATTATTCAGAGAATGTGTCCAACGGGAGCAAAGGGACCGGGGAATAGGCGCTAGGGTCACCAGTCCCTTTACCCGAAATATCGAAACTGCCATCACTCCCCGGGAATGGAAAATGCCAACCATGGAACCTTACAAAGGAACTTCCGACCCCATCGTACACCTGCAGAGATACACCCAGCATATGCTCATGAGTGGAGCAACAGAAGGAGTATTATGTAAATGCTTTCCGCTATTCCTATCAGATCTAGCTACCTCCTGGTTCTGCCATCTACCCCAAGGATCCATCAGCTCATGGGAGATGTTAAAAGAAAGGTTTATTAGCCAGTTCCGCATCCATGTGGAACAACCCAGGGATGCTTATTCTCTATCCAATGTCAAACAGAAATCCGGAGAGACGCTGCAACAATATCTAACACGGTTCAACGCCGCAGCGGCAGCAGTTCAAGATGCCGATGAAAAACTCACTCTGATGGCCCTCTGTAGTGGTGTACATCCAGACACCAAGTTTGCCAGAAGATTAACTAAGGAAAAACCAGCTACCTTGCCTGATTTCTTCCATGAAGCTGGAAAGTATATGAGACTTGAAGACGCTGCTACGGAGAGGCAGTCAGGGCAACAAGGCAAGATAGTTCAGGACAAGGTTCCCACTGCAGCTAAGGACGCTCGAAGAAATGAATCTAGAGACAATGCTGGGGGCAGAAAGGTTGAGAAGCGCCAATATCGACCAGGGCCAAGATTTGACTCCTACACTCCTTTGAATGAAACAATCGAAAACATCTACCTAGCCACTCAGGGCGAACTCGGATACAAGCGCCCCCCGCACAAGAAAGAATCAGATAACGCACTCAGGTCCGGAAAGTTCTGTCGCTTCCACGAATCCCACGGACATGACACCAATGAATGCCACCATCTTCGGGACTTGGTCGAAGAACACATTAGAAGAAGAAGACTGGAACGTTATGTGAAAGGTCAGAACAGGACTCCAACTCCTGCCAATGAGAACTCAAAGCAACCCCTCCCAGAAGTAGGCGGAGGGAATCGCAACAATCACAACACCAGTGGCTCTAGTCAAGAGAAGATAGTGGTCCTTACCATCTCAGGAGGACCACACATCGCCGACAGAAGTTGGGCAGAGATGGAAAGGTACGGCAAGTCGCTTAGAAATGCCGAAGGATATGTTAACTCCATTACGGAGGAACGCCACCCGAAACGAAAAGAAAACAATGACATTGTATTCAGTAGGCATGATTTGGAAGGAAGACAGTACCCACATATGGATCCCATGGTCATCTCTGCCTGGTTTGGTCCAGCTAAAGTTTTTCGGATTCTAATAGACACGGGAAGCTCCGTTAATATCCTGTTCAAACATGCTTTCGACAAAATGAAGTTATCAATGAAGGATGTATCCCCCTGTGACAAACCACTGCACGGTTTCACTGGAGATGCAAAGATGCCTCTCGGGCAACTTGACCTCTTCGTCGAAATAGGAAGTCATCCCCGCTCCGTTGTGCGAAAACAAACGTTCGTACTAATAGAAAACCACTCGGCTTACAACGCTTTCTTGGGAAGACCAGCCTTGTCTGACTTTCAGATTGTATTAGCCCCCTGGTGCCTGAAAATGAAATTTCCAACAGACAACGGAGTAGGAGAAGTAGAAGGAGATCAAGATGCTGCCCGAGACTGCTATGTAACTGAACTTCGCAATAACCGCAGAAAGAGTAAAGGAAAAGATGCAGAGACTACTCTCTGCATGAAAAGCTTGGAGGCATAGCAACTAAAGAAAGCCCCTCCTCTTCGATACACAAGCGATCCCTTCAATGAACTAGACCCCAGGGATAAAGAGGAGGAGGCTACCGCCGAGCCTGCAGAGGCTATGGAATTCGTATCGGTAGATAAGCATGATTCAAGTAGACTATTAAAAATCGGATCTCAGCTGAAAACGGGATTGAAGGATCAACTCATTGACTTCCTCCGCCACAACTTAGATGTATTTGCGTGGACCCATGCCGATATGACAGGAATCTCCCTAGACATAGCATGCCACATGTTGAACATCGATCCCACCAAGGTACCAGTAAAGCAGAAAAAGAGGAGCATGGGGGCAGAGCGATCAACAGCCCTTGATGAGGAAGTAAAAAATCTACTTGCTAATGGCTTCATACGGGAAGCCATCTACCCAGAATGGATCGCTAACCCGGTGCTAGTAAAAAAGGCCAATGGAAAGTGGCGAACATGTATTGACTTCTCCAATCTGAATGACGCTTGCCCGAAAGACTGCTTCCCACTTCCCCGAATTGACCAACTCGTAGACAGCACAGCTGGGCACGAACTCCTATCTTTTATGGATGCATACTCCGGATATAACCAGATCCCCATGCACGCTCCCGATCAGGACCACACTAGCTTCATCACCGACCGCGGATTATATTGTTACAAAGTCATGCCTTTTGGACTCAAAAATGCTGGAGCTACCTATCAACGCCTCGTCAACAGAATGTTCGCAGGACTGATAGGACGAACTATGGAAGTATATGTGGATGACATGTTGGTAAAGTCCAGGAAAGCCAACGACCATGTAAGCCATCTGGACGATATGTTTCAGGTACTTCGCCGGTATGGAATGAAGCTGAATCCTCTAAAGTGCTCCGTCGGAGTTTCATCGGGAAAATTCTTAGGATTCATCGTCCACGCCAGAGGAATCGAAGCAAACCCTGAACAAGTCCGGGCTTTAAAAGAAATAAGGATACCTTCCACTCGAAAAGAAATGCAGAGCCTAAACGGGAAGGTGGCCGCCCTAAGCAGATTCATTTCCAAGGCAACTGACAAGTGTGTCCCTTTCTTCGAAGCACTCAAGAAAGACAAAGGGAGGTTCGAGTGGACCGACGAATGCTTAAAAGCCTTCCTCAACCTAATCGAACACCTTCAGAGACCACCAGTACTCTCAACTCCAAATGAAGGTGAAGTGTTATACCAATACCTCGCTGTATCATCTCATGCTCTAAGCGCCGCCTTGGTAAGAGAAGAAGACCGCACACAACGCCCGGTTTACTTTGTAAGCAAGAGATTTACGGGGGCTGAAGCCAGATATCCTAAACTTGAGAAGTTAGCATATTGTTTATTGATCGCGTCACGGAAACTGCGACACTACTTCCAGTCTCACTCCATCAGGGTTCTAACCGATCAACCACTAAGACAAGTGCTCCATCGTCCTGACACTTCTGGGCGACTCCTCAAATGGTGCATCGAACTAAGTCAGTATGATATCACCTACCATCCCCGCACCGCTATCAAAGGACAAGCCATGGCTGATTTCATTGCCGAATTCACTACCAACGAAGGCAAGGAACAATCCGAAGTGGCAAAAAACATCAAGTGGAACCTCTTTGTAGACGGAGCATCGAACGAACAAGGCTCGGGGGCAGGTATTGTGATCGTCACCCCCAGGGGAAGAAAGTTGTACTATGCATTAAGATTGGAGTTCACGGCCACTAACAACGATGCTGAATATGAAGCAGTAATAGCGGGATTGGAACTGGCCCTTGAAATTGGGATCAATTCCTTGTGTATTCATAGTGATTCTCAGCTTATCGTAAACCAGGTACTAGGAGAATTCCAGACTCGAGGAGAACGGCTCACAGCATACCTAAAGAAAACCAGACTGCTGCTCGATCGATTGGACCATTATCTAATCAAACACATTCCTCGAGAAGAAAACCAAGAGGCAGATGAACTTGCAAAGCAAGCTAGTATGAAGGACAGCACCATTCCCGGAGCACTAGCAATCTCAAGGCAGCTAGCCCCGAGTTTCGAACAAGCGAATCTGATGACTGCAATCGAAGAAGGAACCTGGATGACTCCTATCCGGAAATATTTGCAAGATGGCATACTACCCGACAGGCGTGACGAAGCCAAGAAGATCTTGAGGAAAGTTCCCCACTACACAATACAAGAAGGCATCCTCTACCGGCGTGGCTTCTCTAGCCCCCTATTAAGATGCGTCGCCGGAAGGGAAGCCAAGGAGATATTAACAAACATCCATCAGGGAGGATGCGGAGATCACACTGGAGGACAGACTTTGGCAAGAAAGATACTCCGATATGGATATTACTGGCCCACACTAAACAAAGATGCCCTAGACTTCGTTAAGAAATGCGACAGATGTCAGAAGTTCGCCAAGATCCCTCGACTACCCACAAACGAAATTACTCAAATGACCAGCCCTTGGCCCTTTGCTCTATGGGGAATTGACTTAATTGGCGAACTGCCAACGGGCCGAGGCGGAGCCAAATATGCTATAGTGGCAGTCGATTATTTCACCAAATGGGTGGAAGCGGAACCTTTAAATAAAATATCTTCAGCAAAAGTTATCAACTTCTTGATCAAAAACATTCTGTGCAGGTATGGAGTCCCCCTCAAGATCGTATCAGACAACGGACTCCAATTTGACAGCGAAGAATTTGCCGACTGGTGCCAAGAGCATGGAATTCATAAAAGCTTCTCATCAGTAGCTTACCCTCAGGCAAACGGACAAGTTGAAGCTGTCAACAAAATTCTCAAAACCCTAATCAAGAAGAAACTTGAAAAGTCAAAAGGCGCTTGGGTGGACGAACTTCCTACGGCACTATGGGCGTACCGCACATCTTTCAGAACATCAACGGGACATACTCCTTTCTCTTTGGCATATGGATCGGAGGCAATGCTCCCAGTTGAGACTATTGTGCCTTCCCACCGTAGGATCCACTACAACCCAGAAGAAAACGAAGAACTCCTCCTCATGTCTTTGGATCTGATTGAGGAAAGGAGAAACGATGCAGCACTCAAAGCAGCAGCTCACAAACAAAAAGTGGCAGCACTATACAATTCCAAAGTCAAGCATCGCAGCTTACAAGAAGGAGATCTTGTCCTCAGGCGAATCTTTCCGCGCCCCGGGGCACTGGACCCCATCTGGGACGGACCATATGTAATTCACAAAGACCTCCACAATGGAGCTTACATTTTGTCAACAGTGGACGGAGAGGTGTTCCAGAGGGCATGGAACATCCGACACCTCCGTCGATACTTTTCTTAACTTGTACCGCCCATATGAAGTGAATTAACAAAGAGAATCAGTGGACGTAGGCATTTTCGTGCCGAACCACTTTAAAAAATCTTGTCTCTTTTTAACTTGTTCCTTTATGTCTTGGCTACTTGTTAAGCGTTATCCCTTTCTGTTGAACAAAATTCTATGGCATCTCCACTCAAGACGCACTGCGGCCTCATCTGGACTAGGCCTAACAGGTACGCTACGATTCTATGCACTCGCCAATGAGACTCTTTTGCCCCAGCATCCCTCTGCTGCGGGTTAACTCATTGCGCGCCTGCCCTCAAAGCCAACTGTAATGAGTCGATTATAAGTCATCATAAAGGCCGACTATAGCCGATGGCAGCTCATTACGGCGTTCGGCTCGTCGGTAACTGTGAACCTACTTTAAGCCCCAACATAAGGTGTGGCCAGCCAGGGGTAGTTCACGGCCAACGGCACCCACGCTAGCCGGCCACGGTAAATCGAATAATACCCACGATTACGGACCATAATGGTTCGGGTAGTTACCGTGCGCGATCTCGGCTCCGATGTGTCTTAAGTGCGGCTGTGGTAAAAAAGAAAACTCCCCGCGGAGGCGTAAGATGGGTGACAAATGTCTCCAAGACCCACAGCTAGGGAAAGTGACTACAAAACCCGTTTTCCACGAACTTAAGCACATCGACGGCCTTCCGTGACTGGAAGTTTTACTTTTACTATATTTTCATTTCATTTAAATATTTTTCTCCTATCCTGTATAACAAACTCTAAAGTACAGGAAACCAAATAGGAAGCATTCACTCATGAGGCTCTAAGCCTGCGTGCTGGGTAGCAGGGCGCTCGGCTATACCCGTGAACAGTTACACAAGACACTCAAAGCTACCGCCTGCGAATAAAACATAAAGGGCGGTACTCTCTTCTCTTGTACATAAATGCGTAACTATAACTTATTCATACACTGACATTGCAAAACGTGAAATTATATTTCAAGCAAAAACTTAACATCAAACACAAGTGGAATCACAGGCATATACATAATTATACTTCTCACACAGCACATAAAGATAGCAACAACATTTAAACATGACAAAATCAGCTTATATTATAAGATCACACGAAGTTATTCTTTGCAAATAATTTTATTACAGTTGCATATCAAAGACTAACGTGAACAGTGATAAAAAAGAAACAAAAAGATGGCAGATGCATCCACACTCCATCACCAACTCCCCCAGCCTACTTAGCCGTAGGATCGGAGCCCCCAGCATGTGGATCTGAAGTCCCACCTGTCCAGATCAGAAGAGGAATTCATTAAACGAACGATCAAGTTATGAAAACACGAAAAGAAAAGAAAGGGAAAAGAATAACTCACCAGCATCCGCCGCTTGATCCTCATCATCCAACTGCACGCCCGCTTCCTCTGCAGCGAGTAGCCGCATCCCCTCCTTCACCGCCGCTTGCTCCTCCTTTGAGAACTGAGCAGTAACCACACTCAAGTTGAAAGCCTCTCCGCCTTCCTTACCCGCATTCACCCTGGCCTCCTCTAAAGCCTGGAGATACACCTTGGCCATGACCCGAGGGTAATCGTCCATCCAAGACAAGCCGCCCTCCTTTCAAGTGTGGAAGTACATATCCTGCAACATCTCATCCATCATCCCCTCGTTTTCCTCAAACTCCCTCACCCGGGCCTCGGAAGCTTGCAACTTGGTGATGGCGACGTCCCTCTCTGATTGGTATCTCAAGCAGTCAGCCTGGAGTGACCTCCTCATTTCCTCTTCCTTCAACTTGAGGGACCTCCTCATCTCCTCCATCTCCTCCTTCAACTCGGCCTGAGCCATCTCCGCAGCCTCGAGCCTCCCTGACAACTCCTCTACCCGCTCGAGATCCGCATTTCGAACCTCATCCGCGATAGCTATGTTGATCCGTTCCCTGCAAGCGACCTCCATCTTCCGTAATTCCGCCCTACTGGCCTTCTCCATGGTCTCTTTCAGACGCTTGGAGGCTTCCTCATGCTGGGAAATCTGGATGGCTTGGTCGGCGAGTTGCTTGGCCTGATCGGCAACCTTTAACCTCAACCGAATGTTAGCACTCCCGATCTCTTCCCCGGCCTTGACCAACTTAGCATGATGCTCCATTAACTTCTTGGTCTCTGCGGCCACCCGGTCGATATTAGCCTTGGCCTCATCCCCCATGGTGACTACCCGTGTAGTAAGTAAATCAAGATCTAAAGATTTGGCCTCGTCCAGCACTCTTACCATGGGGTTGCGGGGAAGTAGGTGCTCGCCCGTGGTCTCATCGAATGAAATGTCCCGAAAACATGGGTCTAAATCAGGATGGCCGGCAAAAGGGTCACGAGGCACGGGGCGAGGCACATCGGGACGCCTTATATGAATGACAGTAGAACTCTTGGAAGGAGGAGGAGGGGGGCAGGGCTCCGTGCTCTCCTCCGTAGTATCACGAGGAGGCTGAGTAGGGGGAGGCAGAGTAGGAAGCTGCGAAGCAGAAGAAGACTCAAATAAGGAACGGCTCCGCTTCCTTTTCTGAATGCCCTCTTCGATGACCCCAAGAAGAGGGCGGTACTTGACTACGTCCCCAGTGCGATCAGTAGAAGGTTTCGCGGAAGCTCTCCTCGACTTAAATTGTTCAAGGCGGTGTCGAACATCCGACGTTTTACCCGCCTGGCCTGCCCCTGGAATAAAGAACAAGTGTTACGAACATACAATAATCCGCAATTCAAAAAATGTGCTAAGTTAAAAAGAAAGAAAAGTGAGGAGACACGTCTATTATACAAACCCGGCGGAGGAGTGGGATACTGCAATAAGTCCTGGATCTCATTCCAGGACGGAAGTGAACCGTAAAAAATTTCTAAGTCCTTATCGAAAATAGAATCGGCAGAAGACAAAAGTTCACCTTGCATCGCCGGAATCACCCTAGCTGAGGAACCCTTAGAGGATGGGTCAGTGCCAGCCACAGCTTTGCCGGTTTCCTTTGCCTTCTCCGTTCCCTTCTCCGTTTCCGACTCTCCCTCCGACTCCCCGAAGGCCCGACGGAGAGCCTCATCCAGTTCGAGGTCTTGTTCAGAGGTTAGAGCAGCAACACCACTACCACCTTGACCGTCGCCATCTCCTCCACCCTCCGACCCTCCTCCAACTTTGCCTCCTTCCTCCTCTTCTACACCTTCCTCCTCCGGGACAATCGGGCAAGTACTTGGAGAAGGGCCATCGGACTTCCTCAGTTTTTTCCCCCCGACCACGGGACGCTCTGCGAAAGGCTCCCTCTTACCGCTCTTTACCTTATCCCCCTCCTTAGCTTTAGCAGCCTTCTCCTCAGCCGTATCCCTTTGCTTAACCACGGACTGGCGCGGTAAGATCAAATTATACTCCAAGAGGGTTGCGTTCCTGATCAAGAAAGAGGCCGACCGGTCCCGTGCCGGAATAGCCTTTAGTTCAGCAGCCATTCGCACTAAGGAATCGTCCTCCACGACTGCAATACCACCTGTCGCTAGCCAGAAATAGAAGCATGTCAGAAAAAACACTACAGTCAAAACACATGAAAAATATAAATGAAATCAATCTTACAGCCGGAAGTGAAAAGGCGGAAAGAAACAGCATCGTCCTTGACGAAGAACCACTCTTTCTTGAACATGGTGAACTTGGAATACAAGTTCAGAACTGGTTTGAAGGGCACGGCCGCCTCCAGACTAATATACGGAGACCCCCTCTTATAGCCTCTCAGGTTGTACAAGTATCGGATTTCCCGGTTAGAAGGAGGACGCCCGTACCTCCTCTGGAAGATAACAAAGAGGCTCACCAGGATGGCATATGAGTTAGGCTGGAGCTGGAAAGGAGCCACCTTCAAATAGGTGGTGAAGCTTACTATCCAAGCATTGATAGGGGGGATAGCGCCGCACATGCAATGGTATCTGCTAAAAGCGAAGTAGCCCTCGGGAGGATTATATGGCATCACCCCATCTCCTGGCAGCAGCATAAGAGCCCTATCTATCCCAAAGGAACGGGATATGACGTCAAGTTGCTCCTCCTTTAAGGAGCTAGGAAAGCAATCAGGGGGGGAGATCAAAAGTTCCTGTGGACCATATCCATCCACTAGAGACCTTGGAATGGGTCGATGTTGCTCGGATCCTGATTGGACTGGGGGCAAGGAAGAAGAGGGCTCTCTTGTGCCTCTAGACTTCTTTCTGTCTGATCGTGTTTCCGCTTTGCGAGACATTTTCTGCAGCACAAGAAAAACACGGTGTTAGAGCAAGAAGTATAGAAAGATAAACAAGCTAGTATCTAAAGAAAGCATATAAAAGCAAAAGATTCCGCTCAAGGTTCAAGTATGAAGTCTCATTCGGCGGTGCAAGACGAGTTCATTCGGCACCAAACTCCAATGCTCATTCGGCATACATGTCATTCGGCATGCATGTCATTCGGCATACCTCATTCGTCTATTCAATACACTCCGTACACATTCGGCAAACAGGGCCATCCGGTGGCAAAGGTTCATTCGGCAGAAAGTATACATACCTGGTTCGGTATAAGCTGGTTCGGCGAAGACTTTGGTTCGGCAGCACAATATGATTCGGCTCTACTCGTTCGGTAATGAAAAACGAGGGGGGTACGGCCTCTATATATAGGCGAGCTCAGGACCGGACCAAGGCATTCGACATACCGGACCGAATGAAAACTGAATGGAACTATCCATACCGGACCAGCCTCCAACCGAATGAAACCTGTGCCAACTCGAACCCGAACGAAGCTACCTCTACCAGCAGAAACCAGAAACAGGGGGCACGCAGGCGCTTCACTCAGATAAGTACCGAACTCTAGAACTAACTAATAAAATAAGATTATGCTAACGATGAATAAGTCGTAAAACTCTCACCAATGAAGGTTAATCATTTACACGTGTACGCGACCACGAACGGTACATAGGCACGCTCTGAATGGCTATTAACCCAATCGTCGTGAGAATTTGCACTTTGACACGCCTTTTTAAACTCATAGGTGAAACGGATATTTGATAATTATGAAATGGCTAAGCTACTTACACATGTATGGGGTCGCGAACGATCCCTAGGCATGCTCTGAGCTGGCGATAAACCGTCTTGACAAACGATCCAAGAATGCTAAGCCCCCTCGGGGCACACTTGCTCGCCTCGAACGACACGATTAGCTTCATTTCAAATATCTCGATCCCGAACGATCGTTATCTAAAACCACACTAAAACTATAAATTAAATTCCTTTGCAGGACAGCAGCAGGATACGAACATCCAGCCCATGGCGTTACGAAACAAGCCTTTCTACCACAGGGAAACAAAGCGCGACACATGCAAGCACGTGCCCCACTTTGGGGGGCAAATGTTGTGCGAATTCTCGCCCAGAAGGCCACGAGACCCTGAAGCGTCATGTCCCACGCATATTCGAAACCAACAAGCATATTCATCATCTCCACGTACTATGGAACTCAAGTACATTCGGCACCTCCAGGAGCACAAGTCCATTCGGCGTCTCCTTTGAAGCAATCCCATTCGGCATAGCCGGTCCAAGCTCATTCGGTATCCCCTGGTACACACGCTCGTTCGGCATCTCCTTCCATGCACAAGCTCCGTTTGGCGCCTCATACAAACAGCTTCATTCGGCTCTCCCCACGTTCGGCATACCGAACCACGTCCTCCTATGTTCATTCGGCACAAGGTCACTACCGGACCACACTGGCGCCGAACCATCAACACTCCACATACCCACCGAACCACTACACCATCCATCTCCATACCGGTCCAACCTATGACCGGACCAACACATACCCAACTCCATGCCGGTCCACGCTCTACCAGACCAACACCACTCCAAGCTCCATGCCGGATGAAGCCTCGCCGAACCAGAAGTGCCAGGCCAAATTGCTCCAGCCCGGGCCCACCAGCAGCTATATACATCCAAGACCCCTACCCCCAACCTGACTCTATAAATAGAGGGGCAGGGGTACAACAATGGCAGACAAGTTTGAGAGCTCAAGCAAGGAAGGAACTTTCAAACTACTTTCATACACTTGTATACAACGCATTGTACTTGTAACCTGAAAGAAAGAAGATAATAACATATAAAGTGGACGTAGGCACATTCTGGCCGAACCACTATAAATCTGTGTGTCTTTTACATTTCAGCCCCTACTTTTCTCATATTTACATACTCATCTAAAATCATTGAAAATTACATATAATCAACTAAATAACACGACTTGGAGGTGTTTGTCCATTTTTTGTGCAAACAAAAGATCTTGTTTTTTCTTCAAAAATTTCTGATCTCTAGTGGACCCCTCCGTAGGATTCGAACCCAGATGAAGTTCTGACCATCTGTCAGAAAAAAAATAATGAATTGATCTTGTAGGATTCCCAAGAAATTCTTCGATTTATTTCGAAAGCAGATGAATAATCATTTGCTTCTCACATTTCATGAATAGCCGAAACGTTAAGGAAGATACAAAAAGGCATTTCGGGAATCGATCTGATTCTATCTCTGTTCATTCCGTTTGAAGAAAGGAAGGATCCCAAGGAATCGATCTTTCTTTTAGTTGCTGAATCTCTATTCGATCGATCAATGTGTGATATTCTGAATCCTCATTTCTAACGGAATCGAAGTAAACTCTGGATTGATTAGAGGATCCTTTCGATTGGCTAGAATCCGTTACATGAACGAATATAGATCTTGTGGAATCATATTGAGTATTTGACAATACATTCGGTACCCTGCTAAAAAACCAATCCTTGTTTACCAACCACACATTGTCTAACCAAATCCAATTCTCTCTCGATACGTTCCTTAAAAAATCCGATTCATTCTGATTCTTCCCCTAACTAACGAAGAGATCTTGGTTAATCCAAGCCCTGTTAAGCAAATTCATAGGTTTAATTCCTGCTGGATGCACGCCAATGGGAACATTTAATAAGTCTATTGGAATTGGCCCTGTATCATTGGAATCTCATCATCCATACTTAATGAATTGGTATGCTATATTCATACTATAACATATGAACAGAAAGAACTAGAATTCCTATCGATACTAGAACTCATAGGGAAGAAAATGGAGTTATGGTTGGAATCAAATATGTTGTATTTATAGAAAAAGTATTCGGTTATTGGGGAACAATCAATATACTTCTAATGTCGAATCAGGATCAACTAGGACAGAAATAAAGCATTGGGTCGAACTATTCTTTGGTGTCAAGGTAATAGCTATGCATAATCGTCGACTCCTAGGAAAGGGTAGAAGAATAGGACCCATATAGGACATACAATGCATTAGAGACGTATGATCATTACGCTTCAACTGGGTTATTCTATTCAACCTCTTATATAGAAAAGAACTTAGGGCAATATACTTAATAACACGGCGATACATTTGTACAAATCTTCTACCCTAAGCACATGTAATAGAGCCATAGACAGTCAAATGAAATCCAATCCACAAAATAATTTGATTTGTGGACAATATCATTGTGATAAAGGTCGTAATGCCAGAGGAATCATTACCGCAAGACATAGAGGGGGAGGTCATAAGCCTCTATACCGTAAAACGGATTTTCAACAGAATAAAAAAGATATTTTTGGTAGAACCTTAACCATCGAATATGACCCTAAATGAAATGCATGCATTTATCTCATACATAATGGGGATGGTGAGAAAAGATATATTTTACACCCCAGAGGGGTTATAATTGGAAATACCATTATTTCTGGTGCAGAAGTCCCTATATCAATGGGAAATGCCTGACCTTTGAGTGTGGTTTGAACTATTGATTTGCGTAATTGGAAGTGACCAATTAGGTTTACGATGAAACCTAGAAATCAATCACTGATCCAATTTGAGTGCCTCTATGGGATAGACCTCAACAGAAAGCTGTTGAGTAATGGTAGTAAGTGATTGAGTTCAGTGGTTCCCCATAGAAAATTATTGACCTAAAGATATGGTAATATGGAGAAGACTAAATTGTTTGAAGCACGCGTAGAACAAGAAGCACCCCTTGCTTCAAAGGGAGGAGGACGGGTTATTCACATTTAATTTGATGGTCAGAGGCGAATTGAAAGCTAAGTAGTGGTAATTATAAAGATCCCCCGGGGAAAAATAGAGATGTCTCATACATTACCCATAATATGTGGAAGTAACGACGTAATGTCATAGAGTCATTTGGTCTGAATGCTGCATGAAGAACATAAGCCAGATGATGGAACGGGGAGACTTAGGATGTAGAAGAACATATGTGAGTGATTCGGTAGATTTGGATTCCTATATATCCACTCTTGTGGTACTTCATCATACGATTCATACAAGATAAAGATCCATCTGTCTAGATATCATCATATACATATAGAAAGCCATATGCTTTGGAAGAAGCTTGTACAGTTTGAGAAGAGGTTTTTAAAAGAAGAATCTACTTCAACCAATACGCTCTTAGGGACAGCCATACATATCATAGAAATCGTGCTTGGAAAGGGTGGACAATTACCTAGAGCGGGGGGCGCTGTAGCGAAACTGATCGCAAAAGAGGGTACATCAGCTACATTAAGATTACCATCCGAGGAGGTCCGTTTGATATCCAAAAACCGCTTAGTAACAGTCCGACAAGTAGGTAATGTTGGGGTGAATCAAAAATGTTTTGGTAGAGCCGGATCGAAGTGTTGGATAGGTAAGCATCCTGTAGCAAGGGGAGTAGTTATGAACCCTGTAGAAAATCCCCATGGAGGTGGGGAAGGGAAAGCCCTAATTGGTAGAAAAAACCCACAACTCCTTGGGGTTATCTAAGCTTGAAAGAAGAAGTCGGAAAAGGAAAAAATATAGTGATAGTTTTATTCTTCATCGCCGTAAATAGGAATATTGAAAACAACATTTTTTTGAATTTGAAGTAATGTAATGGGCGAACGAAGGGAATTGAACCCGCGCGTCGTGGATTCACAATCCACTGCCTTGATCCAATTGGCTACATCTGCCCCTTATCTAGTTAAAGTATTTTCTCTTTTTTCCATTCATCATTATTGTATTTATTCTTTCCTTCATACTTAGATCGAGATATTCTATTGGACATAGAATGCCAAACTTTAAAATGTAAAAGAAGGAGTAATCAGCTGTGGCACATTCACTAAAAAAACCCTTTTGTAGCTAATCATTTATCAAGAAAAATTGAACAACTCAACATGAGAGAGGAGAAAGAAATAGTAGTCACTTGGTCTCGGGCATCTATCATTATACCCAAAATGATTGGCCATACAATCGCTATTCATAATGGAAAGGAACATTTACCTATTTATATAGCAGACCATATGGTAGGTCACAAATTGGGAGAATTCGCACCGACTCTGACTTTCGCGAGACATGCGAGAAACGATAATAAATCTCGTCGTTAAATTGAAAAAAAAATTAGATACTTATCATTCATTGGCGGGAGATAATCTTATGATAAAGAAAAAGAACTCAAATTCGAGTGGAGCTATACCCAATATATATTAGGTATAGCCCCTTCGTTCGACGATTCTTAGTACACTAAGATTAAAGCCTTATCCATTTGTAGATGGAACTTCTACAGCAGCTAGGTATAGAGGGAAGTTATGAGCATAACGTTCTTGCATTACTTCCATACCAAGGTTAACACGATTGACGATATCAGCCCAAGTGTTAATAACAAGACCTTGATTGTCAACTATAGATTGGTTGAAATTGAAACCATTTAGGTTGAAAGCCATAGTACTAATACCTAAAGCAGTGAACCAGATACCTACTATAAGCCCAGCAGCCAAGAAGAAACATAGGGAACGTGAATTGTTGAAACTAACATATTGGAAGATCAATCGGCCAAATTAACCAAGAGCAGCAATGATATTATAAGTTTCTTCCTTCTGACCGAATCTCTAACCTTCATTAGCAGACTCATTTTCAGTAGTTTCCCTGATTAAACTAGAGGTTACCAAGGATCCATGCATAGCACTAAATAAGGAGCTGCCGAATACACCAACTACGCCTAACATGTGAAATGGATGCATAAGGATGTTATGCTTTACCTGGAATACAATCATAAAATTGAAAGTAGCAAAAATTCCTAAAGGCATACCAGAAACTTCCTTGACCAATAGGACGGATCAAGAAAACAGTAGTGGCAGCTGCAACAGGAGCTAAATATGTTATAGCAATCCAAGGACACATACCCAGACAAAAACTAAGTTCCCATTCATGACCCATGTTACAAGCTACACCAAGTTAGAAGTGTAAAACAATTAGCTCATAAGGACCACCATTGTATAACTACTCATCAACAAATGCTGCTTCCCATATCAGGTAAAAATGCAAACCTATAGCTGCAGAAGTAGGAATAATGGCACTAGAGATAATATTGTTTACATAAAGTAAAGTCCCAGAAATAGGTTCATGAATACCATCAATATCTACTAGAAGAGCCACAATGAAGGCGATAATAAATACATAAGTTGTGGTCAATAATGTAGGGATCATCAAAACACCGAACCATACGATGTAAAGACGGTTTTCGGTGCTGGTTATCCAGTTACAAAAGCAACCTCATAGTTTTGGACTTTCGCGTCTCTCTAAGATTGCAGTCACTCCAGGAGGTTGGCCACCTATCCTAGATCTTCCCATTTCCAAGAAGATCCCAGGCTCGATCTGGTTTAGTATCAAGGTGATTCAAATTTGAAGGACTCCCAAACACAACGACAAGTCCAATCGCTACGAAACTTGAAACCCTACAATAATTCACTGTTACGGATCCGATGAAACTGGTTTCGTGGAAATCCTAGTCCGTGACCAAAATGGATATTTTTATATTAACTAAATAAATATAAAACAAATTAACAAAATCAAATTTCGCGTTGAAAATTCTGAACTTTGCAATCTTTGTCACTTTATAATTTTCAACATTTACAATAATTTAACAATTTTTAAAAGTCAATTTATTAAAGATTAATCAATTGAAATCTTCAATTTCATAAAATTCAAAAATTATAAATAAATTTCCAAAATTTCCATTAAATTGAAATTTTTACCCATTATTGTTTTATTCAAAATTTCAAATAGAAGGGTTTACCATTGGATTTAAAATTATCACATAATATTTCCCGTTTTCAACTTAATTTTTAAATTAACGTAATAATTACATATTTGATTTCATTCATTTGAAATAAATCCAACTATTATAAATTAAATAAATTAACTCACTATAAAATTCAAATTCTATAATTCATAAATTTTATCATTTTGATTTACTTATAAATTTATGATTCTTTAAACTAATTCCCATCTCAAATTTTAAATGTAAATTATTTCACCAATTATAGTATTATTTCAATTTCTTAAAATAATCCTTTATTACACTTTGAATCCAATTTATTTTAATAAGTTTCCAAGTAAATGGATTAGATTCAATTTAAACCTTTAACTTACACTTAAGTTTAGGTCATAATCAATTTATAACGTGTTACTTTCATTGTTATTTACATATTTCTCGTATTAATTTCACAAATAAATCATAATTATTAAAGTAACGCTTATAGTAAATACGACTCTATAATTACTCAACATTTAAATGAACATTATTTCATTTTCCATTAGTGTAACAATCATTTATTTTATTATTACTTATTACAAATTCTAATTCCATTAACAAATAAGCAGGTAATCTATAATATATGTTACAATTTTTTTCAATTAATCACTATTCGTTATTATTGACTTTAATTTAGCATTACTTACCTTGCATTAACATTGTTACTTAAATTCCCTATCCAATTGCAATTAATATTCTAATGAATACATTTACTCTTTTCTGCTATGTTATTAATAATTACCAAGGCACGTCTAATTATCTTTATTGGTAATTGAGTGAATTTACTAATAACCCACTATTATAACCTTTAATATACTTGTATATTTATTATTCACAACAACTACTACCTATCAAAATTTATTTCGACCCTAAATACAAAATTTGCAATTGTTCTTATTATCATATTCCATTTACTAAGTCATAACATTCGAATTATTTTATTGAACTGGAATTTCATTCAAGTCAGCAATTATTAACTTACATTAACACGTTTCCTAAATTTACAATCAATTACTGTAACAACATGTTCTTAAATTAACTAATTCAATGCCTACCCTATATTCTTCGTATTCAAATCATATCCAGATATAATACTTATGCTATTTCATTGATTGAAATTTATTCAAATTGCTAGTAAATAGGTTTTAAGTCACCATTTATATATTTTAATTTAGCGTTCATTTCAATATTTGTTTATAAAGTTTTTATTTCTACTAAATTTTATTACAAAACTTATTAATTTAACCAAATTAAGTCCACGAAATTCACGGCTCGTTACACTCTCCCCCACTCTAAACTTTTCGTCCCCGAAAAGGAAAAAGAAGGGAGAAGGAAGAATTAAGAGATCAATATATCAAATTCAAAATATTAACTTATAAACAATAATTGACAAAATTTATTACTTTAAATAAAATATACCCATTTTATAATCATTATATCTTTTTATACTTGAATAAATAAAGTTTGGAAAAACATTTTCAAAATAATTTCTAAGTCCAAAATTTACGAAATTTTTTGGTAGAGTCTCCTTTGTACGGAGAGGCTCGGGAGAAAATATAATATTAAATATAACAATATACAACATATATTTTTCAAATTAATATATCCCTACATGGGAAAATATATAAAGTAGCGCTATAACCCGTAATCCGAAATGTACCTTTTTGTCGGGCAATTAACGCTAAATTTATGAAACCAAATGTAGTAGCAAGTGCTTCCATATCCTGCATTTTACTTATATAATCCAAAGGGTTAACAATTCATATAAAGTGAAATATTTATGTGGTTCCAATCACTAACAACAAATCAATACAACAACCATCCATTTTAACAACAGCATACACACAAATACAAAGCAACTATTCAATCAAACAACAAATAGTTGTTTGGGTTCCAAACTTTTAACGTGTACGGAATGAAGAATAAACTACTAGCGCATCATTTATTCAACAGTCTTAGATAAAACTAAATAGGTTATTCACACATCCATACAAATCTAAAGTATCCTTACCCCAACAACCATAAACCAACCAACACAATTCAAATCAAATTTACTTATTATTAATTTTATTTCATACATTAGTTGTTTAATTTCCTTTCTTTCATTTATTCAGTGATTCTTTTCATTCATATAACGGTTTATCTTTTTATTTTCATTTATTTCTTTCAATTTTATTTTCATTTATATTTCTTTCAATTTTATTTAGAAAAAACTTCAACCCTTTTACTTAAGTTTACAATTTCTCTTTATTATATTACATTCATTTATAATTGCATGACCTCATCTATTTACCCTTTAATTACTTAAGTTTGTAAACATCTATTTGACATACTTACCTTTAATTATATTTACTTGGTAAAATTTCAATTCTAACTTAAGTTCATAACATTAAATTCTCATTTAATAACGATATCACCGAATACTTTCATTATCTCAAATTTCTACTTGTATAGTATTCTATTACAATCTCTTATTAAACATTTCAACTTTTGATATTTGGTAAGTTATACATATGTTATTTAAGGGTGTAATTGAAAGTTACACAAGTTTTCTCATTTCTTTTAATTAATTCATTGTTCAATAATTTTTTACCTTTTTCTTATAAGTTACAATTTCAACTTCCTTTTCATTTCCTTTATAACTTAGGCTTAAATCTCTTACCTAAATTAGAGGTTCCAATTATTAATTACTTACCTTTCATTTCACTACCATAATTGAAACAATTAATTAACGGAAATTTAAGAATTTAATACCGGGTTAAATTTCAATTTATTTAAAATAATAGATAAATATATTCTTACAACTTATATATCTCTAATGATATTTAAAACAATCCAAAATTTATATATTTTCCAAAAATGAATCTGCAGTAAAACTACTATAGTGGCCTTCCCCCTTTGAAACTCGAAAGTGAAGGTCGATGATACGGCCGCCATCACTGAAATTATTTTCCAACGACAGAGAGGAAAGTACAAAACTTATTTTCTCCAAAATCTTCTCCAAAACAATTCTTCCGAATTATATTGAAATACTTATATCGGAAAATACTTATAAACAATATTATTATATTCCAAAATTTATTCGAAAAAGTTTTCAAAAACCCTGGATCTTAAGTTCTAAATTTCCAAATTTCAATTATTTAATTTTTAAATCTTATTTCTATTATTATTTATACTCTTTATTACCTAACAACCAATCTATTGCAGCCAAATATAGATATCATTTGAAAAAAAATTATTTTATATATAGAAAATATAATAGGAAAAATTATTTCATTCACCTATATAAAACAAATATTAAGTCGGTCTGTCCTATTAAGTGTTTAGAAATCCCTATTGATGTCATAGCGTGCCATGCATCAACCAGAATTTATAAATACAAAACGGAATAGATTAACACGGTATTAAAATCTTTTTATAACACTAACAAATACGCTCTCTCATATATATACACTCAGCGACTCCCATAGGGTATTACTACCCCATTAGTAAAGAGTCAAACCACACAAAGCTAAGGTTTATCGCTAAACCTAGCTCTGATACCACGTTGTAACGTCCCGCCTTTTCGCACGCTTCAAATCGACACACGTGGCAATTTAAACCATACGGAAGGGCAGATTGTTATGTGGTAAATAAGAAAAACAGAGAAGAAATAAAATAAAACAGAAGCTCACAGTGGAAGGATAAAATATAATAATCAATATACAGTTCATAAAACTGTTTACAAACCGATTGATTCTTCTTTATACAATAGTTATTAGAGTTCACATACCAATAAATACCAATGCAGCGGAATCAAATAGTGTAGTGGAATAATAGTAGATGATGGTAATACAAATCCTCGTCTTCGTCCTCCAGAGCTAAAACTTCAAATCCTGAAACGAACGGACTGACCTGAGCGAATTGAAAAGACAAAACACGCGAGTCAAAACTAAAAGATCTTATGTGAATTAAATTATCTGAAACAAATATGAGTGCAGTAACTTAAAAGATGCTCGGGATTCACATCTCTTAAGGATCCGTTAAACTATTTACTATGTAGTATATTTCGCTAATATAATAGTGTCTAATTGTAAAATAAACTTACTTTTAAATAGCGTTAAGGAGTTACCCAATCTCCCCCTTAACACAATAATAGTCCCAGTAGTCCATCCAATATCATAGTTCCTCCTGATCGGGAAGCCACCAGAGGATACCACACGGACTACGGGAGAAAACCAAACTCGTACAAAGCGCGATAGGGTAGGTGACATGGCACAACTAGGCAATGCCTGGGTAGACATACCAATTACGCATCCGGGCTGGTGGTAACGCGTAGCTGCTACTACCGCCCACCTCGAACAACACCCCCAAATCAAAATAAAAAGTGGCCATCGAATCAATCCAAAAGTCAGAGAATAATATCGAAGGAGTGCGTTTGATCAGAGGGATGACCTCATTGGCCCGAGAATCGCTAATGTTTCAGCCACCTTATGACAACTCACGGGAGTTGGGTCCACGTATTTACCTCAAGGAAATGCCGCCGCCAACCTACTTCATTCTGGAATCTCCACCGCGTACACGGTTGTCAAAGTGGTTTTTGGAGTTGGCAGAGTGTATGACAACTTCCGATCCCGGTCTCTTTAACAACCAAATGTTATTAGAACACCACGGTCTTTAAAATAGTTTATATTTTAAAACCAGAATAAAATTATCCATTTCAAAACTCATAAGTACGATATTATTTCCATTTACAAAACAACTCATTTTGATATTAATTTTATAAACCCAAATAAATAATATCATTTTATTCCAAATATATTTCTCTTCAAAAATCATACTGCTTTAAATTTATAATATCGGGAAACCAAACATTTGAATGATAGCTTTCAAAACACAATACTTCGAAATTCATAGCTTTAAAACCATAACTTCAAAAACTTGAATGGTTTGAATATTCAACAGTATAGAGAATAAAATGGTTAAATTTAAATTTACTTTGTAAAGTAAAATAATTTCCATGACTTTACAAATATATTTTCTTTAGATGTAGTCTAAACCGTAAATTTAAATTTCACCTTCAGTTTCCAAAACCACTTCAATTTCAATATATATCCAATTTGAGTATTAATAAATTTAAAAACTAAGGTTGGAATTTATTCTTTCAACAAATTCAATGTTCTAATATTTGGTCTTGAACATTTGCATGATAAATCCATAATCATTTTTATAAAACTCAAATTTCCTATAACTAAATATTTGCTTCAAATTGTTTATACTAGAAATATTCATTTAATTTATCTTGGAATAAAATTTCAGTTATAAATATCATACCTTTAAAAATTTCAAGCTTAATAAGGTTCTATATCAACTTATAGAGTTAAATTCCTGAATACGCTCAATTCTAGTTAAATTTCCAATTTATGTTCAAATCTTAATTGATTTGAACCATTTTAAACATTATATATTGTTAACGTAAAATATCAAACGCTAACACCCCAGTGCGAGTTGTGTAAGTGTGAAAGCACCACCCGTCGATACGGGAATCAGAAATAAGCAGGAAAATCTCAGAAAAAGTAGTAAAAGACACAGTTTTTATAGTGGTTCGGCATATAGTCAAGCCTACGTCCGCTTTATATCTCTTTATTACTGACTCAAGTACAACTTATACAACTTTCTTCAATTACAACACACTTTAGACTAGTAGTTCAAACTCCGATGTAGAATAATCTTTCGAATTCATCTCACTGGTTTGCTCCCATGAATCGCAACAGTAGCATAACTCATCGCGATCAAAAGTGAAGCGAAGCACACAAAGTTGGATTGGATCAGACGATGGGGTTTCGAGGTTTAAAGGTGATCGTGGTTGGATAAAAGTTGAATTCACTTACACAATGTGAAGGTAGTGATGAATTGACAGCTTGATTGAAAAGGATATGCCTTAGGAAGCTCGAAAGATCGTTAATGGCGGAGGAGGTTATTAAGACAGTTCAGTTAAGGGGAAGGAGCGAGTCTAAATAGGGTAAAAAGAAAACGACGAATGGCCATACGAATTATCTCTTGGGTCGCTCACGACCTAACGAAACTAGATCGAAGCACACGACCTACGACCTAGGCGTGTACTTCGAGGGGCAAATGTTAACTCCTATGTTAAGCGACTCAGCAACCCAAGGCAATAGCGAGGCAACTGGAATGAGACTCTGCATCACAACTTAGCGACTTAGAGACCGAAGCAACCTACGAGTTAACAAGATAAGGACCTAACGACCTAACACACGAAGCAGCCCGTAAGCGACTTAAAGCATAAACAAGTTAAAAATTATGGACCCAGCAACCTAAAGGTTGAACGACCTAATGACTTTAGTCCTCAGCGACCTAAGAGCTCTGCCGATAGTCCTCAGCGACCTAAGAGCTCCGACGACTTAAAAGGTAGAACACTGCTAAGCGACCTAACAGGTAACGACCTAAGGAAAGTAGAGACCTAAAAGATTAGATGGTCCAGCAACCTAACAGCTTGAAGGCTAGGCGACTCAATGGTCCAACGACTCACGACCTACTGAGTTAACGATATAAGGAGTGAAGTGGTTCAACAACCAAGCCTAGGTCGCTACATTGGATATCTCAACGTTGTTGGGTCGCTAACTACTCCCATAAGTCACCACCGACTTACGACTTACCCTAGGTCGTTCACGACCTAGTACTTGGTGATAAAATCGTGCTGGTTTCCTCTAGCTCGTTAAGATCTACCAGCTAATTCAAATGACCAAGTGCGAACCAGTTAAGTCGTAGCTCGTATTCCCTTAACTCGCTAGCGACCTATGACCCATCTTAGGTCGTGCTCGACTTATACCTCGCCTAGGAAATCTCCTATAAATATAGCCCTTACTCCAATATGGAGGGGGACTTTTGGCTCATTCTCGAAGCACCAATACTCTGCCATTTTCTCAACTCGAACAACACTTCAAGCACTCCAAGCACCAAGGACATTACGACAAACTTCAAGAGAAAATCTACATCATTCGACATGGATTCGAAAGATTATTCTACATCGGAGTTTGAACTACTAGTCTAAAGTGTGTTGTAATTGAAGAAAGTTGTATAAGTTGTACTTGAGTCAGCAATAAAGAGATATAAAGTGGACGTAGGCTTGACTATAAGCCGAACCACTATAAAAACTTTGTCTTCTACTGTTTTTTCTGAGATTTTCCTGCTTATTTCTGATTCCCGTATCGACGTGTGGTGCTTTCACACTTACACAACTCGCACCGGGGTGTTAGCATTTGATTTTTTACGTAAACATTTTTGGTGCTTTCACTGAGAACCCAACTCAGGATACTGTCATCATTGCTTCGCAAAAATTTGTGGAAAGGATCTCTCTAAAAACCAGAAGTTTGTCAGAAATGATGGCTCCTGGAAGAAAGCGCAAGTCTGTTAGATCCGACGATGTTCGCGAGACTACTGCCACTTCTCCTCCTTTAAGTCAAACAACTCCAACTGTTAGAGTAACGCGAGCAGAATTGGATGCTGCGGTTTCTGGGCTATATCAGCAGATGGAAGCCCAAAACAATCAGATGTTGGAAAGGTTGAACGCTTTGCTTAAGGCTAACCGTCAACCAGTGAATAACGAACCAAACTTTGCTGGTAATATTCATGATGTTGAAGAAAGAGATGTTCCTCAAAGGGTAGCTGGCCCAGTCAAAGACACACCTCCCCAAGTTGGAGGATCGAGACAACAGCCAACTTTCCGTGAGCGTCTGTCAAGGCAAACTTCTGAAAAGATGGCCGATGCCTGTCCTACTGAGCCCCTTAATGATGAGGAATATTTCTCAGGGATGGTCCGACAAATCATGAAGGAAAGTATGCAAAGAGAGGAAGACGAAAAAGAATGGGGGTTCGCTCCGAGCTAGACTACATTCACTGAAAGGATTTTGAAAGCAGAATTTCCTAGGAAGTTTGTTCCTCCTACCATACCGGCTTATAAGGGGACAAGTGACCCTAATGAATTTCTGTACAAGTATGATTGGCACATGACTGGTGCCAGAGCTTCTGATGATATCAAATGCCGATATTTTCCGGTATACCTAGAAGGAGTTGCTCTACTCTGGTTCACAAACCTGCCGGTCCGGTCGATAGACCAATTTTCTGATTTGACTTGAAAGTTTAAGGAACAGTTCAGATTGTATGCTTCGAAGGCGAAAGATATAATGTCGTTATCCAGCTTGGAGGAGAATCCTGGAGAATCCATTAGAGCTTTCTTGAATCACTTCAATATAGCTCTGGCTGAAGTAGACAACGCAGAGCCAAGAATGATTTTGGCGTACCTGATGAAGGCTATTGATAAGACAAGTGAGTTCGGGAAGTTGTTGAAAATGAAAGAACCGAATTCGCTTGAAAAGTTTTATAAGAAAGCCGATGAATTCATGCGCTGGGAAAGCCTCCAAGCACCGGCTAAGGTGGTATCGACAGGGGCTGGAAATAGTAATGTTGTTCCGAATTGGAAGGAATCTGGCAATCAGAAGAGGGGAAACGATGGTCAGAAGAAGCAATGAGATGCAAAGAAAAGTCGTCCCTTCAACTTCACCCCTCTGACTGATACCCCGGAAAACATCTACTTTGCAAACAAAGACACGGTCGAATTCCCCGCACCGGCTAAGCAAAGGGTTAATAAGAAAGCCGAGAAGAATGGAAGGTTTTGCCGGTTCCACAACCAACCCGGGCATGATACCAATGAGTGTCGTCACTTGAAGGAGTTGATTGAGGAACTATTGAAAGAAAACATGCTCCAGCAATATGTAAGGAGGAACAGGAATGGCCCAACTTCGCCAACTCAAGGACAACAGGCTCCTGTTCATCGTCCTAGCTCAAGCGAAAAGGCAGCAGCTCATGAATCAGAGAGGCCTGTTATTAATGTGATTACAGGAGGACCTCACCCAGTTGGCAGAAGCTGGGGTGAGATGGAACGGTGCGCTCGTGCATTGAAGTATGCGCCAGCAAAGGAAAGTGTTTTTGTGTTGGAAGATGTTGCACCTCTGAAACAGCAGAAAACTTTTAATAATGACATTATCTTCAGAGTCAGGGACTCTATGGGTGTTGAAGCCCCTACCATAGATCACTTGGTTATTTCCGCTGGCATTGGGCCAGCTATTGTAAGAAGAGTACTTGTTGATTGCGGTGCTTCTTGCAATATTCTTTTCAAAAAGACCTTCGATCAGATGAAGATCCCAATGGCTGATGTTCAAGCTTTGTCGCAAAAGATTGTTGGGTTTACTGGGGAACCCAGGCAGCCGATTGAGACTATTGACCTGTTCGTGGAACTTGGAGAGGGGCAGAAGAAGATCATTCGAAGGCAGACTTTTGTAATTGTTGAATTTTCTGCCTACAATGCCTTCCTAGGCCGTCCAACTCTTGCAGCCTTTAAAGAAATCCTCGCCCCGTGGTGCCTTACCATGAAATTCCCCATAGATAATGGAGTCGGTGTGGTTAAAGGGGACCAGAATGCGGGGCAGGAATGTTATCTGATAGAACTGCGTGAAGCAAGAAAGAGAGAGATGAGAAAGAATGCGGCAGCCCCAGTCCGCATCAAAGAATCAACCTTGTAGCAATTACAGGGCGGACCCTGTACTGGCGAATGCAGTGAAGCACGAAGAAAAATGGATCCCAAAAAAGCCAGTGCGGGGGAGAATCGAGTGGTGCCAGTGGAAGTAACGGTACCAGTACCTGTTGACCCAAAAGACCCAAACAAGGTGTTGAATGTGGGTTTCCAACTTAATACGGCAGTTCAGAATATTTTGATATCATTCCTGAAAGCAAATCTGGATGTATTCGCTTGGACCCATGCTGATATGTGTGGAATATCACCTGAAGTTGCAGTACATACTTTGAATATTGATCCGAAGTTTAAACCTGTGAAACAGAAAAGAAGAACCCAGGGTCCCGAGAGGTCGGCGGCATTAAAAGAAGAGGTAGATCGGCTCATGGAGAATGGCTTTATCAAGGAGTCTACTTATCCGAATTGGGTTTCAAATCCAGTACTAGTTAAGAAAGCTAATGGAAAGTGGAGAGTATGTATCGACTTTTCAGATTTAAACAAAGCCTGCCCCAAAGATTGTTCCCGTTACCCAGGATTGATAAGTTGGTGGATGGAACAACAGGGCATGAATTATTGTCTTTTATGGATGCTTACTCCGGATATAACCAGATCATGATGCATGAGCCAGATCAAGAGGACACAAGCTTCATTACCGATGTTGGTCTTTACTGCTACAGAGTCATGCCCTTCGGACTGAAGAATGCAGGGGCAACTTACCAGAGGATTGTTAATGCGATGTTCAAGCCACAGATTGGAAAGACCATGGAAGTTTATGTTGATGAAATGTTGGTTATATCAAGGAAAGTAGTAGACCATATGGACCACTTAGCGGAAATGTTCGCCGTCCTACGAATGTATGGAATGAAGCTTAATCCTTTGAAGTGTTCATTCGGGGTGGAGTCAGAAAAGTTCTTGGGTTTCATTGTGAGCGCTAGGGGCATTGAGGCTAATCCTGCTCAAATCGCTGCCTTAAGAGAAGTCAAAGCTCCTAGAACGAAGAAGGAACTGCAAAGTCTCAGTGGAAAAGTCGCTGCTTTAAGCCGATTCATTTCCAAAGCTATTGATAAATGCATTCCATTCATTGATGCTCTGAAGAAAGGAAGGAAAAACTTTGACTGGACTCCAGAATGCCAGAAAGCTTTCGATGAATTAATTCGTCATATGGAAACTCCTCCGATACTTTCTAACCCCGACGATGGTGAAGATCTTTTTGTATACTTAGCGGTCTTAGCTCATGCTCTTAGTGCGGCACTGGTGCGAGAAGACACCAAAGTTCAGCACCCAGTCCACTATATTAGCAAAAGGTTTACTGGGGCAAAAATGAATTATTCAAAGTTGGAGAAGTTCGCCTATTGTCTATTGATCGCATCAAGAAAATTGAGGCCATATTTTCAAGCTCATCCAATCAAATTCCTCACTGATCTACCTCTGAAGCAAGTCCTCTTTCGCCGTGAGACTTCGGGTCGCCTTTTGAAGTGGAATATTGAACTCAGTCAATATGACATCACTTATCATCCCCGAAGAGCAATCAATGGACAAGCTTTGGCAGATTTCATCGCAGAATGTATAGAAAAAGGTGATAGTGAGGAAGTAGTGACTGAAAAACCCCCAATTCAATGGAAATTGTATGTTGATGGCGCAAGAAACGATAACTGTTCCGGGGCTGGGGTTGTGCTTGAAACCCCTGAAGGGCGGTCATTGCGCGATGCTTTAAGATTGGAATTCCCTTCGACAAACAATGAAGCAGAGTATGAAGCTCTTATTGTCGGTTTGAGAATAGCTAAAGAATTGAATGTCAAAATGTTGCAGATCTTCAGTGATTCACAACTTATTGTATGTCAAGTCAAGAAAGAGTTTCAAACTAAAGGGGGAAATCTGCCCGCTTACTTTTCAAGAGCCTGGGAGCTTCTCGATGACCTTGACCATTACACGATAAATCATATACCCCGGGAATAAAACATGAAGGTTGATTCCCTCGCAAAGTATGCAAGCGCTGGTGAAGCTCAATTATTGGGATTAGTTCCTGTGGAAGTCTTGTCAACTCCAAGCATTGATAAGATGGATATTGACTGGATCATGACTATATCACAGGAGCGAGAATCGTGGATGACTCCGGTATTGAAATATCTACGCGACGGTTCTCTACCAGAAAACTCAAAAGAACGGCAGAAGTTGTTAAGAAAAGCCTCCAGATACATAATTCAAGATGGCCGATTGTATAGGCGGGGATTCTCAATGCCATTACTCCGATGTGTGACCAAGGAAGAAGCTGAGACAATTCTAACTGAGGTACACGGAGGAGAGTGTGGAGATCATTCAGGTGGTCAAACTCTAGCAAAGAAAATTCTCCGTTATGGGTATTTTTGGCCAGATATTAATCGTGATGCTGCAAGTTATGCCCGAAAATGTGACCGATGCCATAGATTTGCAAAAATCCCAAGGGAACCTTCTACTGAGATAACGCAGATGGTCAGGCCGTGGCCATTTGCTATTTGGGGAATAGATCTCATCGGGCCTTTACAAACTGCAAAATCCGGAATCAGATATGCTATTGTTGCTGTTGATTATTTTACTAAATGGGATGAATCTGAACCATTAGCTACTATTACCTCTAAGAAGATGATAAACTTTGTAACTAAGAATATCATTTGCAGGTATGGTGTGCCTCAAAAGATAATCACAGACAATGGAACCCAATTCGAAAGTGAAGAGTTCCAAGATTTTTGCAAGAAATTCAAGATCCAGAAAAGCTTTTCAGCAGTAGCTCATCCGCAGGCAAACGGGCAAGTGGAAGCAGTAAACAAAATTATCAAATTGACCATCAAAAAACAGCTGGAAAAAGCGAAAGATGGTTGGGTCGATAAGCTTCCACTAGCACTATGGGCATATAGAACTACACATAAAACTGCGACGAGACACACTCCATTTTCATTGGCATATGGATCAGAGGCAATGATTCCAGTAGAAATTGAAGTTCCTTCACATAGAAGAATTCATTTCAACCAAGTAAAAAATGAAGAGTTGCAACTTGAAGCACTTGATTTCCTTGATGAAAGAAGGGAAGAGGCTCAGCTCAGAATTGCGGACCATCAGCAAAGAATTGCCAGGCACTTCAATTCCAAAGTTCGCCAACGCGGCTTTGAGATTGGAGATCTAGTCTTGAAGAGGGTCATGACAGCAACAGGAGTGTTTGCGCCAAACTGGGAAATGCCATATGTCATAGGCAAAAAACTTCTCGATGGCACTTTCAAACTAATAACTGTCAAAGGAGATCCAATTCCAAGAGCTTGGAACACGATCATCTGCGCCCATATTTTACTTAAAGGCTTTAATGAAATATTGTAAAAGAATGATGAATGTATGATTTTTGTATGGAAAGCCATTGTAAAGCCAGTGCAAGTGAATAATAAGAACTATAAAGTGGATGTAGGCCCAGTTCTTGGCCGAACCACTATAAATCTTGTGTTCTTTACTATTATAAACTGCTTTGATTTATTTCGATATATAAAATACGTCAATTGTATTACTCAAGACCATAAAAACAAAGCTTACCCATCACAAGACCAAGCAATCCCAGACATCACCCAACAAGCAAATGCTAAGCCGCTCAAAATTTCCATACTCAAATCCTACGTAAGAAGTGCTTGAAGCAAAAAAGTTAGTGATTCCACTGGAAGTGGGCCCTAGCTAACTAATTGTGGTTGTTTGTACAAACAAGCATCCGATTAAATAGCCTGTGTCTGCCCCCGTCAACTCGCTTAACTATGAAGTACACTTCTTTGGATAAAGGAAATTATCGGCAATAGAAAGGGAGGTGTGTTTGGAAAAGATAACGGGGATCGCCGATATGAATAAATGGCAAAGAGACATGGGCGAGCAAGCATCAAACAGCCAAAGACCTCTTCGGAGGCACAAGCCCTCTTCGGAGGCACAACTCTTCGGAGGATAAAGACCTCGAACGGGGTGTGCCAAAAAACTTTATCAACAAAAAAGATTGGTATAGAATGACCAGGAGCACCTTCCCAACTGGAAGGCAAGGCGCTTGTTCACTAGCTGAGACAGTTTGCGCAGACAAGCGTCCAAGTAACTTGCATCCGCCCCGTGAATCCATACGATGATCGGAGCCACCTTCCCAAGTGGAAGGCAAGGCGCTTGTTCACTAGCTGAGACAGTCTGCGCAAATAAACGTCCAAGTAACTTGCGTCCGCCCCATGAATCCAGCCAACCATGAGGAAGAAATTTCCAGGCATATTCGGAGGCACGCATTCCACCGAGATTTGAAATAAAACTTCACAAGTGCTAGAATGTGAAAAGCCCTCTTCGGAGGCCCATTTCACCACAGTTGAAATGCTAAAAGACCTCTAACGGGCCTCGCCTGAAAAAGAGAGCTCTTTCTCGACAGAAAGTTGTGGACTGATCGGTGGTATAGAACACTCGTGTCCGCCCCGTGAATCCATCCAACCAAGAGAAGGAAACTCCAAACTTCCAGGCAAAAGCCCTACTCAGAGGCACACATTTCACCGTGATCTGAAATAAAACTTCACACGAGTCGAAATGTGAAAAGCCCTCTTCGGAGTCCCGCTTCCCAGCGAACAGGGAAAAGATAAAAGCCTCTCCCCAGAGGCAGAAACAAAAAGACCTCTTCCCAGAGGCACATTCAAACAAAAAGACTTCTTCCCAGAGGCGCAACCAAAAAAAAGACCTCTTCCCAGAGACGCAATCAAACTAAAAACCCTCTTCGGAGGCACAAGCAGGTTGAAGCCCTTTTTCGGAAGGCCCACTGTACTATGAAGTAAAATTCACTTGCCAAAGCAAAAGTGACTTTTTCCAAAAGTGAAGTGTAAAAACTTTGCAACAAGAAAAAAAGAAGAAGAGAAGACTCCTTCAATATGAAGTGCATTCTACTAAATTAGAAAAATATTTCCTTGGAATGGAAATATTATCCTATAAAGTACAAATGCAAACCTCCTTCAAATGGAAGAGTTGTTCTCTAAAGGAAGAGTACAAGTCTTCTCGAAACAGAAGAGTTGTTCTTCGAAACTTTGCCAATGTGAAAGAAATTGCAATAAACCATGGTATGGGGGCAATACAATAGAGTCATCGCAAAAATAAAAACAATGCTCAAGCAACATACCATAGGTTTACCGCAACTTCACATAAAGAAGATAAAGAAACTTGCATGAAAACGGAAAATAAATGCATTCTCAAATACAGACAGAAATTTGTATAAGTAAAAGAACCATTTTATTCCATACCATGGGAATTTTATACATGTGCAGGTTTCAAAGTAAAAGAAGGCGGGGACTGGTACCCACACAATCTCCAGTCAACGCAAGCTTATACACAAGCAAAAAGCAAAGAGCGAGATAAAAAACACAGCACCAAAGCCATCATTTCTTCTTCCCTCCACCTTTTGAGCCTGCACCTGGCCGGACGACCAACTTCTTGCGCTGGCTTGAAAGAGTAGGGGAAGAAGGAGAAAGGGGAACAATTGGACTTGCTTCTCCTTTTTCCTCGCCGGCTGAAGCTTCCTTCTTCTTTGAGACTCCTCTTTTCCCCTTTTTCTTAGAAGAAGACCCGCTTCCTGGGGTAAAAAGTGTGGTTAACAGCGTATCGTCAGAACCAGTTAGTTTCGGAGTCTTTTCACCCTCTTCAGTTTCTTCTCCCCTATGTTCTTGTGAAGCAATGGGATCGTCCAAGTCTTGGAGAGCTTATATTTGCTCCTCTTGTGACCCCGGTTGAGAGGCAGAAGGAGGAGTGACCTGAAGAGACGGAGGAGGAATAAATGGAGAAGGGGAAGTTTGAACAATACTTGGTGCTTTTTCTACAGGGGAAGAAAAGTTAAAGTCTCATAAAAAGAGGGGATAATGGTTCATCGACGCTTAAGAAATAAGCAAGAAGCTCATCTAACTCAGTCGGAGCGAACAAGCAGCCCGCTTGAGCAAGATCAACATTAAGGTTACTTGGGGAAGTAGACTTCACTATGTCGATTTCGAAGTCCTACGCTTCGGCGCTTCCTTGAGCTTCATCTCCAGTGTGGGCGGCGGTGCTTTCGGTAACGACTTTAGTAGGAGGCGGAGAATTGGAACCAGAACCAACAATGTCGATATCGGCTGAAACCGAGGGCTGAACTGGGTCGGTTAAAGTTGCCTTTCTTACATGTTCTCCTTCGGCCATTCCGGCTCTCTCTTCGGCCAGTTGCTCTTTTCCTATGGCAAGAGCAGCGCGGGCATCGTCATCAAGATAATTTGCCTCTAAATCCGCTTCAGCATAGCCAGCACTGCCAAACATGTCAAGTATGGCCTCCCACACTTCGGCCAGAGTTATTTCGTATTTGGGACCTAGAAAGGAGAGACTATCACGCCCCAGGATGCTATGCAAGTAGAAGTCAAACAATGTTGAGCTGATATTGGCCTTCGTTGCCTCATGTGACTATTCAGCTGCAATTTTGCCGGCAACGGCCTCATCACGCTCTCTTTCAGCTTCAGAGAGTTGAAGTTTTAGCATTTCTATCTCCACGTCCTGGGAGCTAGTCTTCTTTCGCAGCTCTGCGATGTCAGCAATATGGCCCTCATTAATTCTTTTTTGCTCATCAAGCCTATATTCGGCATCTCTTTGAGCGGCATGAGCATCTCGCATTTGTTATTGAAGCACTTGCTCCCTTTGCGAATAGGAAGTGGAGGAGGTGGCAAGCTCTTCTTTGAGTTTTTCAACTTCCGCTTCGAGCTTTTCATTATAAGTAGCGGTGCTTCTCATTTCAGTGTCATGTTGCTCGAGAATCTTCTGCCACTCAGATTTGTCCTTTTCCATTATTAACATGGCTTCAAGATTCGCGCGATTTACCCTCTGGAGATCATCGACAAGCTTTTGCCAGCTTGACATTCTTTCAATATCAAGTTTGACAGCATCAAGGTTGCGCAGCATAGCCTGCTTATCGATCGGGACCAGGTCAAGATCAAAGCGCACTCCTTTCAAGCACCAGCTTGGGAATCGACTCTGAAGAGTAGCTGGGCCTGGACCAACTCGATATGGGGGCCTTCCAATGATTGTTTGAATATCAGTACGTGCCAGGGCAGGAGATTGAGGCAGTACAGGAGCAGCAGGTTGTTCGGAAATCACGGATGCTGGTCTTTCGCCATGTTTTGCTCTTTTACTCACATCTTCGGCAATCTGACTTTTCCCCTTGTCGTCACGATACTTCCGTTTATGAAAATCATCTTCCCTTTGGGAAGAATCGTGTCGCTCGTCCCGTCTTTCTTGGCGTTCTTCGTGGGCACGCCTTTCACGAGCTTTTCGTACGGCTCTTTCTTCATCAGTTTCCCTATAAGAAGGAAGATATCTCTTGAGATCAAAAGAGCCGCGTCTCCCGTAGCTCTGAAAGTCGTCGTAATAAGAGCGTCTCCCATTGATCTTGCGAGGTGGCAAAGAGGTCGCTCAGCCCTTCGAAAGTATCATCCCTGCTCTGCTTGGCAAGGCTAGTTTTCTCGGCTTCTTCGCCGGATTTCTGTGAACGTCAGGGAATTCCCTGAGGCTCCTCTTCCTCAATAACCGGGGCAAGTTCGTCAGATGGCCCCGCAACATCGACAGAAGTGGAACATTTCACTAGCAAAGCCTCGGGAGCAGGTCCTTTTGGTTTGGATGTATCTGTAGAAACTGGGGCATCCAATGCTCTAGCCGGGGAGTCGGGGATTTCATGAGGATGTGTAGAACGAGAAGTATGCAAAAGCCCGTATTGGTGCAATAATTCATCCCCCAACAAAAACTTGATGCTTCTCTCTGCTGCGGCCACGGCACTCAATCTATCAAAAGTCTGCTTATGGACCGGATCTCTAGATGGAAGAGGAAGTGCTGAAAAGGGCAAAGAATGAAATTAGCAATTGGTAATTCGGATCTCGAGAAAGTTTAAAAATGGAGACAAGTAATCTTACTTCCTACTCTCCAATCGGCATAAAACCCTGGGGGGCAGCGAGCAAAGAAAAATTGGTTCAGAAATCCATGAACGCTTTCGGTAAGGTCGGAAATAAGTTTGCGGTTTCTAGCACTCCTCACAGTTATAAGGGAAGGATGATCTCTACTCTTTGCAAACGAGCATAAGTAACGGATTTCTTCAAAACTTGGTAAGCAATCAAAAGTTCTTCTGAACAAAACGCATAACCATTAGGATGAAGTTGGGACGGAGAGATTGACAACCGAAGGAGAAGAATTCGGAGAAAGTCATTAAAAGGAGGGATCCCTCCGCTTAAACACATTTGACGATTGATTGCAATAAAGCCACGGGGAGGATTGTCGGCAGTATCACTTGGCCCAGGGAGCAGGACATCACTCTCAGTAAAACCAAATTGAGAGCGCAACTGAGTAAATGCTCTCGGGGTTAGAATGGTTGGAGTTCTCTCTGGAGGGTTCTCTATAGGTAGAGCTATCGGAAAAGTTTCTTCCTCTTGAGCTGCCATTTCTTCTTGATGGGAAGTCATTCTACATAAATAACTGGATATTCAAACATCAAGGTGCACGTTTCCTAAAATGTGTGAGGTGTTGTGTAAAATTAACAAAGCAATAAAAAAAATATAACTAGAATGAAAAATAGCAAGCATTTGTTAGTTATGAAATCCAGGGACTATTGTTTTAAGCCTAAATATGCAAGTATAATGTTGATGCAGACAAATCAATTCAGATTGTTGATACTTTGCATTAATGTTTAACTTTACTTGATTGATTCACAAGCATTTCATGCAATATATTTAAGTTGCTTGTCTTGTCTCGACTAATCTGTCATTTGATGTGGGCAGTCAGTGGCAGTATTTTCGCCTTGGTTTTCTTTGTTTGTTATTTTCAGCAGGTTGTCAGCTTATAAGTTAATGCGGTCTGTGAAATAATACAATGAGATTCAAACAAGTTTAGAGTTGGGGCAGTTCAAAACTCAAACAACTTAGTTCGGCAGTTCAAGTCAAATACTGAAAGTGGGTCTATGCTCCTAAATGTCAACACGTCCAAAGCTTAAGTATTAAGTCGGCTACGATTTAAAAGTCTTTCGTGAGATAAGGCTAGGTCGGTAGCGGGTCAGGGTCTAAGCAGTTTAATTTGGCAACCCAGTCCTCTAGGTCGCAAGGGAGAGATAAGAAAGTAAGCTCCGATTCAAAAAGCAGGAACTTCTCCAAGTATTAACTCGGTCACGATTCAGGCCTTAGGGTTTAAATCGGCAAGTTTCCTTCAAGCATTATCTCAGCCACGACTTAAGGTCACTAAAAGCCAGGTCGGCCAAAGGCTAAGCCACCCAAATTCACTAACTCGCTCCCGAACCAACATCACACTCCATCGACCCGCTAACCCAATAGCCGTTCCATCAACAACAGCCTTCATTTTATTCAAGCTATCGGATCGCCCAATAAAAAGCTCAAAGTTGTCACAAATACATTGCCCTGCCATCAGAAATCATTGAGCCTGGGGTGGTAAACCATCTTCATCGTCTCAACTGTCGTATGAAGCCAAAATCGAGCAACCTAAGCCTCATCAACTATAAACGTAACAGGATTCATGATGAAGCATTGAACAAGGAGGCAGTTCGAGTTCGAGTGGCGGAATTCATGGACTAACAGTAATCTATGATCGAGAAGAGAGCAGGACCACTTACGCGATGAATAGCAGAGATTACCAGTGATTGATTGGAATGAGATCGCATTTAGGAGCTTGAGAAAATTTTAATGGTGGAATCGAACAAGGGGGTAAGTAATAAAGATGGAAAAGGAAAGAAAATGGACGACTTATATGTTGCTGTGGTAGAGACTGAAGTGACTTAGGCCATCTAACTGTTAGGTCGTTTACGACCTACCGATCTAAAAAAGGAACGGGTTAAAGAGTATCGAAGCATACGACCTAACCATTAGGCGCATGCTTCGAGGGGAAATGTTAACCCCGCCTCGGCCGTGGCTCACCGATCCAAGATAATAAACGACCTAACACTCTGCCGACTTAACGAAGGATGCCGACCCAAGACACGAAGGGATGCCGACCTAGTATCTTAACATGGAAGACCGACCTAACTGCATGAGACCTAAGAGGGATACCGACCTAAAGGCCTTGAGAAGCATGCCGACCTAATGCCTTAAAGAAAGTTCCGACCTAACGTCTTGAAATGATGCCGACTTAAGGTTCAAGGAGATTCCAACCTAGGACTTATAAAGGTCTACCGACCTAACGCGTTTTCCGATCTAACTACTCAAGTTGTTTTCCGACTTAGCTGTTAGGAGTAAGTTGGTTTACTCCTGAGTCGTGGTCGGTTTACGGCTCATGGTAAGTCGTGACTGACCTAAAGATACGAAGGGGGAAGTAGTGCAACAGTTCAATGCGCATCACGATAACTCGGCAGCGACTTGGGACTTAGGATTTGGGGCCAGAAGGATATGCGCCTCCCATTTAAACCATAGGCCGTGCATAGGTGAGGAGCAGCGACCTACGACCTAGCTTATCTCGGCAACGGCTTACGACCTAGCTTATCTCGGCCACTACCTACAACTTGACACCAGAAACCCCTATAAATACGCGACCACCTCCAACATTCAAGGGACTTTTAGACCAATCACTTCAAGCGCCAATACTCTGCTGAATTCTCAACTCACCCGACACTTCAAGTTTGAAAGGCATCTCAACTAACTTCAAGGGAAAATCTAACGCAATCTACATGGATTCGAAGAATTCTTCTCTACCAAAGTTCTAGTTGTTTGTCTCGTCATAATTGTAATTGAAGATTGTTGTAAAGTTGTAATCGATTTAGCAATAAAGAGAATTAAAGTGGACGTAGGCTTGCCTTGAGCCGAGCCACTATAAAATCGTTGTTATTCACTGCTTTTTCTGTGATTTTCTGCTTATACTCTGTTCCCGAATCATCGGGTGGTGCTTTCACAACTACACTTTATACACCGGGGTGTTAGCGTTGAAATTTTAGCGTTAACAATATATATATATATATATATATATATATATATATATATATATTAGTAGTTGGTATGTACCCCCGATTGGTAGATGAGAAATTGTGCACCGCGCATAATTCGGTTGACCTTATATTACTACGATATCCCACTTGAAGTGGGATTGGTATTTTATATTATTTAACATCTATGGATGCAGGGAAAACAAGTTGGAGAGATCCAGTTGGATTCCTTAAAAATGTTGATTTTAATTTCGTATATAGTGATATATGATGTGTGCGAATAATCAGTTAAGATTTCTGTTGTGATTTGAATTATTGGATGCTATAGTAGCACTGGCCTTAATTTTGGAATTTTAAGTACCATAAATATTAATTTTGAATTTGAAAGCATTAAAAAGGAGATTTTGAATACAAAACCTTTATACCGAAATTTGGATTATTTTTAAATTGATTTGGATAAATACAATAATTGATTTTGGTTTGTATTTTAACTATTCGTAAAAAAATATTTTGACAGAAATTTTAAAATAATTTATATAAAGGGTTATTTTTTAAAATGATGGATTTTTAAATGATAGTCCTGAAAAATATGTAAAGGAGTTGAAATCGATAATTTTAATAGATTTGTGAAATATATGGAATTTATAAGAAAATGGATTTATAAAATGAAATTTTACAAATAAGATTTGTTTTTACAAAAAAGTAAAACCCAAAGGAGTTATCGAAATTTATAAACCGTGTTTATAAATAAGGTAAACGAAATCATAGGGTGAATTTATATTAGAATATGGAAACAGAGTTGAGAAATATGGTGGGCACTATTTTTTAAAAGTGGAAATGCTTAAGAAAATTGGAATGAATTCGATGGGTTGTGAATCAAGACGAATTTATAAATTGAATTGGTTATTGGGATTTTGAAACTATATTTTTATTTTAAAATTTTATGTTTTTTAAAAAGGGAAGTTTTATTTATCAAACTATATAATTTTGAACTTGTAGGATTGAAGTACATCGAAAAGTGAATTTTTCATATACTTAATATTCATTTTAATAAATTCTAATTTTTGAAATCATCTCTGAAAATTGATTCGTTTATCTAAAATATGAGTTATTAACATTTATAAAAAGTGTTTTGATATTTTAAATAATTTCTTGAACATGTTTTAAAAATAAATTTATTATTCTTTTAAATGCTTATTTTTTATATATTTATATATAGAGTTTTTTGATGACTTAAATTTATTTTTAAATTTTCCTGAGGTTTGGAAACAGGTCATTCGGTGATGGGATTATAAGGAAATCCTCAAAAATGTAATTTAAGGGAAAGTAAGAAAATTTCCAAGTAGATAAATAAGAGTGAACTTCGAAAAAAGAAATAGAATTCATAAAAGAAGTAGAAAGGGGTAATTGGAATTATAGACAAGTGTTTTTGACTTTGGTAAATATTAAAGGCACTAAATCAAGGAATCCCGAAACTTATAGAATTCGTTATAAACGAGTTAAGGAATTTAAAATATAAATTGTGAAGGATTTTAAGAAAAGAGAAATAAATGGAATTTTTCTAAGTATTGAAATAAGAGATGGATTGGATAACCATGATATGGATATAAGTATTTGAGTTGTCTTGATTTATGAAATATCGGAAGGGATTTAAATATATATCTTGTAAAGATATTTTAGAAATAGATTTTGGAAAAATTTATAATAAGGCCGATGACTGTTTATGGACGTTTTATTGATAGTCAAATAATCGACTATAAATTTTGGCCAAATTCGCTGATCATTTCAAAGAGACAGGGATTGGGTTTAATTAATTGAAACCCACTTTGATCCGATTTAAACGTTACGAATGGTGAAATCGTGAAGATGGTGAAGATGCTGATTCGGTTTGTCCAGAACCAGGACAAATTATATGGAGGAATGCAATCAGAACATCGTCATTGGAGGATGATGAGCATTCTTAGTGGAATTGTTCTTGAAAGGTAAACGTTAGCCTCAAGCCTCATCAACCAGAAATGACAAAAATAAGGGAGATGCAGCATGGCTAAGTGGGTTGCATCCAATTAGGGTATGTTATCACCATTCTAGATACCCTCGAATATATAAAATTATGGATATGGTTGTGCATGGAAAAAGCAAGCGCTTGATTTAAGGGTGGGGACACCTGGGGTGATAACATATTCGATACTCTCTATGTTAGGGGGAGGCCGGTCTTGTGTTGGCAGGGAATCTCGGTGAGGTCCTTGGTACATTTTTCTAAAAGGTGTACTATGATGGGTCGTACTCCAGTAGCCAGTCATTTTATGGAATCCATTCTCCAATAAGCGCCGTACGTTTTGATTGTGCCCAACTATGCTGAAATGTGAGATGCAAGCATTTCAGCTATTTTATGTTTACTTTCTATAAACACTATTATAATATTAAATGATTTTTTGATAAAATTGTTTTGGTTATCGTAAGGTAAAAACCCATCGTGTTTATGTTTGACGTGGTCTTACGAGATACCTTTATTTTCAAAGGATTTTGATAAAAGTTAATAATTGAAATTGAGTGTGTTTTCTCATGCTGGCTTTCCAGACTGACATGGGTGTTATTTTATTATAATGCTCGGGTCAGATCGAGTATTACAGATTTAAGATAGAATGCTATGGAGCTCAAGAGACGAGCTGGAAGACAAAGACGTATTCTTGTAATTGATTTATATTTCCACAGTGTGAGGACACGTTATTAAACTATCCAGATTGGTTGTTGTCTCTTGTACTCTGATAATGGTATGTATATTAACAGTACAGTCCTTATTTATAATCTGTTATTATATATTATATTTTGTTCCATTGTGTTGTAAGATTATGCGTTGTTGTTCCTATTTCTTTTTCTTTCTTCTTCACCCCTAACATCAGTGTTTCCAGCACTTGAATATTCGGCATGTTATAAAGTGAACGTATAAATGTCGATTATCTTAGGTCGAAAATCCTGTTTATTATAATATAAGATAAATGTTTATATTAGGGAAGTTTATATAAAATAGATAAAAGAACATGATTTGACAATTTATAATTAAAATTAATTTACAAAACCATAATTATTACATAAAGGACTAACATATCTCATCTCATTAATGCATAAGTCTTATCCATGCATGGAAAAGGAACAAAAGGTTTTTCATCTAAATTGGAATGTAAGAAAAAGAAGCAAAATCATTTCATACGTATAAAAAATCAAATCCTACGATCATATCCACCATTAATGCACCTCTTATCATGCTTAACCAAAATCAAAAAGTAGAGAAGGGTATTGTAGTAATTTGTCATCCAAAGCTCAAGTATAAATAGCACACACATTTCTTACAAAATTCACAACTCAAACTCTTCTCTTCGTCTTCACTTTCTCCATCTACTTCTTCCTCCATTTTCATGGCTTCCACCTCCACCTGTACACGGTCATACCCTCCTCCATATAAAAAAAAAGAAAAAAAGAGAAGAAAAAAAAGAGAAATAAAGAAAGGAAGGAAAGAGAAGAATAAGCGTTAATTCGTAAGAGTAAGCACGCTAGTTCGTATAAAGATTGACGGCGTGGAAATGAAGGTGTGAAATTTGAAACATTTTTTAAAGATCGTATGTTGATTTTATTTTTTAATAATCATCGTATCACATATGCAACTATACACCCCTTTAAAATTTTGTTATGGATGTTTGGTTATGTTTGTGTTATGTTTGAATAGTAGCAAGTGTTTATGTTAGTGATTATGTGATGTGATTGGTTGATTTGGACGTGGTAGTGGTAATTATAAATAGCGATTATGCTTATTTCACCCAAGTAATCACATTTGTTAAATAAGACCCAATTTTGGTGATATGAGATACTTCGAAAAAATAAGCTACTTTTAAGTGAAACTGAAATTAAAGTCAAGGTAAATAGAATTTGAATTTAAAAGTGAAATTGGATTGAAATCGAAGTTAAAATTGAAAATGAAACTGAAACTGAAATTGAAATTGAAATTGAAATTCGAGTTGAAATTGAAGATTGTTTGAAAATCAAATTTAAAATCTAAGTTTTAAGTAAGTTTAATTTGAAGTTAGAATTAAAATTTAATTGAAATTGGATTTTAAAATTTAATATTAAAATAATATTGCAATATGGAAATAGAGAAAATACACTTTAAATACTTTAAAATGTGAAAATATTGATTTAAAACGATTTGTAATAATTTTATAAGTAATAAAATTTAATTTGAATAAATTATTTCAAATATTGAAAAATAAGTTAAAAATAGACAAGTCGCGCAACAGGAATTCGCGATTTTGCGTCAAAAAGTTCAAACAGGTATACAGAATGGAATGCAGCTCGGAATTCTTCGAGATAAGAAAATTTCGGACTATTATATCTATATTTTCTAAACGAAGAAAGAAAATTGAGATTCATTAAGTAGATTTTGAATTGTGTCCAAATGAATTTTCTTGAAAAACCGCGCTTTTGCAATTAAGTGACCATAACGTAAAATCTGTTTAAATGGATGTGTTTAATTATGGAAAAGTTTGGAATAAATTTGATAAATCTATTTAAATAATTTAAAAGAGATTTGAATTGGAAAATATGAGTTTTCAAATATTAAAAGTTGATTAAATCGAATAAGCCATATATAGCACTTTCCACAGCATTTTTCTGCTGCGGATTCTATAACTTTTAAAATATGACTTTAAACTTAACTACTTTTTTGTATGATAATTTCGAATCTTTATAATCAATCCCAAAGTAAAAGCTAATAATTGATTATTTGGAAGCGTACATTTGCCCGGCCTGTGACCTCTGGGAAGATAAAACAAGGTGTTTAACTGAGGTTAGGAATGGAGCAACCAGTGTCCTGAACTTGCCTAGCCTATGTTTTTTCTTCTTAGGTGAGGGGTGGAATAGATCGAAAGAAAAGCCCGGATGCACTAAAAAATTATACTAAGTTTTTTCAAAATAAAAGAGAATTACTATTTTTTGGAAGTTAAGCAATTTAAGTATGAAAAGATTAATCTTCCAAATGAATAAACTACAACTTGGACTGCATAAAGATAATCTTCTTATACTTGGTCTTAAATTATGAAGAGGGAACTCGTCCTATTCATGGAGTTTAAAAGGTGATCCCACCGTTATTCCGTCCATAGCACTTGTTGAATATGGAAATTGATATTGAGTAAAATTAGAATGATTTCTATGATCCTATTAACTCAATAATGTTTGCTAAGATTGGTTTTAGGGTTTACAGTAAACGATGTCTTAAATAACATTGTTTTTGACCCAATTAAATGTTTAAAAATTCTGGATCGATGATAAGAAAGGAAATGGGAAATGTTTTCCCAATTAAAGAATGAATTAACTTAGAATTACTCTATGACAAAATGAAGAAATTTTGTAATCATCCAAAAAGAAATAAAGAGAAAAGAGGCTTAATAAATCATGTATAATCATATTCACTTTTTACCGATAATTGGATTTCGAAGGAACCAGGGTCGGATTTGGGTGATTCCTATCCGAAAACCACATCGAACCAATTTAAATGTTCGAAAACACAAAGACCTGATAAAGGGAATGAAGACCAGGGATTTTCGAGACGAAAGGACTGCATGTTGATAATTCTTCTTAACCCCAAATACTAAGTAAAAGTGGTCCTTTCGTTTCTGAAATTCTTTAGGTTGCAAGGACTTCTCGCCACTAATCTTAGGGTTAATTCTAGATAACATGTGGTAGGAGAGTACCTTCGGTTTCGTTCAGTCCCAAAACGAACTTGTATGGAAGAATGTCTAACAGTACATTTTCTGATATTACATGCATTGGTTTTAATAAACATACATATGTGGTGGCGGAGAAGGCAACTTCTCTTAGCTTAACACCCTCCTTGAGACGTACGAGCACAAGGGTTGTATTTTTGTGGAAGGCAATTAGTAGTCAACGGAAATGGCAATGTGGCATTCTGAGATGTGATATGTGCTATGTGAAATGGTAATCGTTGCCTTAAGCCTCATCAACCGAAAATGACCAAAATAGGGTTAGATGCAGAAAGGCTAAGTGGGTCATTCCTAATTAGTATATGATCATCCCCTACAAGATATATTTTTTCCTGCTATGACGTTCGTGATGTAAATTAATGTGGTGTATAGAAATCGAGTGCTTGGATAAAGTCAGTAACGACCGAGGGACGCATATACGGTACTATCTAGTTATTAAGGTAGGTCGGTCTTGTGTTGGTAGAGGATCTTTGTGATGGTTCCTTGGGACATGCATCTAGAGGCGTACCCATCGGAAGGTAGATCCTTCACATGGTTATTTGTACGGAAATTCATTCTCCAGTACGAACTTCCGGTATTGTTTGTCTGGTGTGTAATGGACAACCCGAAATGATATATGGGTTCCGGCCAAGATTAATAAGTTTATTTGCAAATATTTTCAAAGAATGTCATTAAAAATAATATCAAATATTTTGATATAAAAGTGTTTCAGCTATCATAAGGTAAAAACCCATCTGTGTTTATTTGTGGGCGTGGTCTTATGAGATACTCTTTCTTTTCAAAGGATTTTATTCCCAAGGCTAACATATTGCACTGTCATTGATTATTGAGTTTTTTTCACGCTGGTTTATCAAGCCTGATCCAGGTATTTTAATACTCGGGTCAGATTCGAATAGTCTCAGGTTTAGTGAAGACGATTGGAGTTTCTAGGGAGAGCTGGAAATATTCATCTACGTACTGACGTGTTCTATTATCCGCTACTATCTATTCTTGCTCTTTGATGTTTGTCAACATTTGTAAGAACAGATGTTTATAACTGTACAAGCTAAATTTGGGTTAGACTTTGATATATATATTTTAAAAGTTTTCCGCTATAAAGATATTGTTCAATATTATATATTATTCCATTCGTGTGAGATTCTGTTCTATCTATTTTTCTTTATTACCCTTGATAATCCATTCTTTCGTGCAATTTGGGTAAGACATGTGTGGTTTATTGTCGGCTCAAATGGTACGAAATTGTGAGTCATCACAATTGGTATCAGAGCTTTTGGTTGAGCGAACGCCGAAGCCTGATAGGGGTAACTCTCATCAAAGGTAGGGTTAGTAATATCCTAAGATGAGTAACTCATTACATATAGGGTTAGTAACATCCTAGAATGAGTTTTGAGAGTCTTATATATGAGCGCGTATTTGTTCGTGTTATATATAAAATATTTTTGATTTTAAAATTAGTGAATGAAATACTATTAACTAGATTTATATTTTGAATATGAAAAGGAATATTTTTGAAAAATATTAAGTTAGGAAAATAAATGGTTGTCTGAAATATAGATTAATAAATAAGCAACTTGAATTAATTAAATACTAGTTAATAAAGACATCGTAAGATTAGAATTGCACGGTTTGACTATAAGATATTTGATGATAATATTGAAGCTAGAAGTTGTAACTATAGAAAGTAAAAAGAAAATGCACACTTGGAAAAATTCTTATCAACAAGGTAGAAAAAGATAAGCCTAAATTAAGACTTTGGGAAATTATAATATAGATGGGTAAGTTTGATAACTTATAAAGGAGATAAGATAATTTGAAATATAAACACTTTGATTAGGTTAAAATCAAAGTGAAATTTAGAAATAAGACATATAAGAAATATCATCCTAATATAAAACTTTGAATTAGTGATACATTTAGGGTGACATTTGTAATTCAAAAATGAAGTAAGATTGGAAGTGGATAGGTTAGAAATGTAAAAATGAAGTTTTGAATAATATGGTTAGTAGGTTGATTGTTGGATGAAAATGTATAAATAACAAATATCATGTGAATTAAGTTTCATAGTTTGACTATAAGGTATTTGATGGATTTAAGGTTAAGAAATTTGATTTAAAAATGGATAGGTAAATAAGTTAAGTAGATAATCATAGAATTAGTAAGAAAAAGATGTACACTTAGTAAAGTTATCTTATATATATGGATAAGATAAATAATATTAGCTAAATTAAAACCTTAGCTAAATAAAACAAAGGATTAAGTTTCATAACTTATTAATTTGAGATAATAGTAGAATTCACGTTTGTTAAACACTCTAGTTGAAGTAATAACAGTTTGAAGTTTGGGGATATGTATATATACTATTAGGAAGTAAAGGTATATTATATAAGTTTAAGTCATATTTGCATGCTTAAGTAATAATGGATTTATTAGAAGTAAATGGTTGTGAAATAATCTTGGATTAATAGAAATTTTGAAGAAATATATTAGGCAAAAATGAATGTGAATAAATACATAAGTTATAGGTAGATCATTTCGGCACAAATTTTTGATCTAATATTTGAGTACAGAACTTTGAGGTGTTTACACCAATCCGAGAAAGGATTTATCACTCGATTGTTGACGGTGAGCATTGATGAGCGTTCATGATTATGTACTCAAGTTTTCTATCATAGTTGAGAGCTATGCAAGGAAAGCAATTGTTTGTATTCAAGAAGCCTGATCAAAGTCCGCACTAGAAAATCGAGGGTTTGATCCTAGTCGGAAGTAATGTCATGGATTCGAATAATAGATCGAATAAAATATCACATACAGTATGATATTTTGGGTTTGTCCACATGGTAATTGGATAGTTATCTTAAATGCATAGTAGGCACTAAGATATGGCGGTTAGACTTATATTTTGGTGCGTGTGTGTATGTGTGTAGACATCAGCTGCAGTACATGCTTAGGACAGGGGATTGGTTGTGTTGGATGTATTCATTTATGTTGATATAGTATCAGTGTGGTTGCTTTTGGGTGTATGATCTTGTTTGGTTGTTGTATATATTATCTTAAGTGTGTAGTACACACTAGGATGGGTAGGATAGAAGTCTGACTTGATGTATGTATATATAACCTTAAGTACGTGATAAGTACTTAAGTTAGTGTGGGGAATCTCTATATGTTTGGTATCATTTGTTTTAGCGTTGTTATGGTATCAATCTTCTTTTTATATATACATTTTATTTCTATCATCGGTATAAATAAGCCAAAAAATTTAAGGATACGAGTATGAGGTAGATTCCTTTATCTAACTTTCATTTCGAGGACGAAATGCTTTTAAGTAGGGGAGAATGTAACGACACGTAATTTAACTGCCTCGAAAATGAGATAGTTTGTTTGTTTTGAAATTTAAAAAGGTTTAAAAACTTAAATGAATAAGTTATATATAATAAACAATAATAGAGAAATTATTTATTCTTATAGTTAATAATTAAAAAGGTATAATTTTGGATTTTGGAATATATCGGCAAAAGTTAAGTTTTGTAAAAAATAATAATAAATAAATGCTAAATAAATATGTTTAAATATTTATTTGAAAAGTTAAATCTTATTAAAATCACTTAATAAAGATAATATAAGTTTATTTAATGATTTAAAAATATGTTTAAAATCGTTTTACAAAAATGTTCAGATTTTGTCACATTTTGTCAATGCAACTCCAAAATCAACAAAAGCGGTATTTTCAAAAGTATAAATTGATTTGAGAAAGAAAGAAATTCATATTAAATCATTTAGTAATGATAATTAAAATATAATAAGGTTGAGAAACATAATTTTAGTGGGTTTACGAAATGTCCAAATTTTGTCGTATTTTGTCAGTTTTACATACACTGTAAAAAGAAGATTTTGATATTATTTAAATATGGACTTAAAATATGAATAGACGTGTTTAAATTTATTTGAGGAAGTAAGAAGTTCATTTTTAAGTTTGGTTTACTTTAATATTCAGCTTAACAAAAATGCCAATTTTTTTCTATAAAATTTGTCAATAAAAATGTTGTTTTCAACTGTAACAAGTTGTCGCAACGTTGAATGAACATGTTCACTTCATAACTTATATAATACAACTTTACCAACTATAAAATATATTTACATTTAGCATATAAGATAAAAGTTTATATTAGGAAAGTACACAACCCTTGATGCTACCTGATATGGTTGAAGTCATTATTTGTGACATTAATTCGTGGATAATGTCTTCAATTATTATTGGTATCAACCAATGTCACTTGTCATGTCCCAAAATTCTTGATTCTTATGATATCTCTTAATCCAATCAATATTACTCGTTCATATGGGTCTTTGCATGAAACTTGGAGTCTTCCTTAAACTTGGCATCTTGTATATACATGTGTATGAGAAGATCCACATATTTAGAACCCTCAAGAATTGATATCTGTTTTAAACCTACTTTCATGCATATGTTGCCTTAATAGACTTTTGAATTCATATGTTGCCTTCAAAAGTTCATGTACTCGTTTGAAACTCTGTATATTTGGAAGATTAATATGTATAGAAAGGAATTTCTTATAAAAGTTCATATACTTATAACTCATAAGTGAAGCTTATGACAAATGGACAAAATTGTGTACATTCTAATTCAACACTTATTTGTATTAAACCATATATTTAATAGGGCTTATGTATGAATTGCAAAAATCCTTAATGTAGGTATATATTCAGGATAGTATACATTTAAAATTGTGAATATTAGGCTTAGGTCCCTAATAAGTTTCAAAATATACAAAAACCCGAGTAAAAAAAAGTATGTAAATTAGGTCCCTAGAATTAAGTTACTAAGTTATTGCATATATTTATGCAATTATTCACTGAATAATTGTAGACATTTATGCAATTATATCCAAAAGCTGCATAAATTTATGCAATTTTTTTGGTGAACAATTGCGGAAATTTCCGCAAATTTCTTGGTGAATAATTGCGGAATTTTCCGCAACTTATTCGAAAAATTACGGAAATTTTCGCAATTTTTTTGGTGAATAATTGCTGAATTTACCACAATTTTTCAGTGAATAATTGTGAAAATGTCTGCAGTTTTTTATATAATTGCATAAATGTCTACAATTACTCACTAACTAATTGCATAAGTGTATGCCATTATTCAGTAAATTAATTTTAGGGACCTAATTAACAAACTTTTTTCTACTGGAGTTTTTGTGTATTTTGAAACTTATTAGGGATCTACGTCAAACTGTCCCTTTAAAATTTAGGTGTAAGCTAAAAATTTAAAAACCAGAGATATATGAATCTCTGTGCACTTGATATTATATGTACATTTGAAATTATATGTCCAAAAACCCATTTACTCAAACAATGTTGTCTTTAGAGCTATATACATCCTTTAAAACCTCAAATGTTTGAATCTTATATATCTCCGAAAACCAATTTCTATTTAAACCCTATGTTTAAAGGGAGATGTATTGAAACCGTTCTTCAAATTAAATATGTACAAAGCTGACATTAATTCACCAACTGTTGCACCATAAAAATTGTGCACGTATAAGCCTAAAAATAGATGTTCGTATACTCAATGTTTTAAAAGTGTTTAAAACCAAATGCATTTGTAGTATTCAAATTACATGAAATTTCTCCATTACGTTTCCAAAGCTTATACATATTTAAAACTATATATACACGTGTGTATACAGGAATTTGTATAATTTTTAAGAACAAATACACATATAAATCTGTTATATATGTTTGGAACAACAAATTTTGAAATTTAAATATATGAAACTATATTCATTGAAAATTTTATATATTTGAGCAATGTGTATTGGAAACTTCATATATGCTGCTGAAGCCTCCCTTATTCTTTGAAATCTTATAATTTACAAAGTCAGCACACATGAAAACTTATACTTACAAAACCTTATATGTATTTAAGACCTGGTCATTTGGACACTTCTATATATGTAAGAACTATACATATTCTTAAACTTAGCGCAAAGATAGTATTCATATGAAATTTATACGCAAGAAACTGCCTTTACTCTTCGAAATCAGATTTGTACAAAGAATGCACATATTAAACTGATATAAATTTAAAACTCTATTCTTCCAAAACTTAAAACACACATTAAAATCAGACGTACTTGAAACTGAGTTCACATTAATAGCATAATATCCCTTAGAAACTTATACATATGCATATAACCAAACTGGGCGTATGCAAAATTGAAATATGCTCCAGAGGGCAGCAAATTTCAATATCACATATATATGTGTGTGTGTGATCATATTGTAACATCCCTATATTTCCAACCATTTGCATCCGAACATGTCGGATGATTTGCTCAAAATATCAGATTGTTAATCTATATTTGGCAAAACTCAGCATATATAGTAAATAAATAATCACAGAATCACAGACATAGAGTAATATAACAATAAGCAGCGGAAATAAAAGAAAAGTAGTTCATAAAGCTACTATATATATAACAGATTTAAAACAAGATACAACATAAGTCTCGAATACATAGAAGTCTCAATACAATAGTCAAATAAAAGATCTGAATACATCACTAGAATTAACTGAATAGCTGAATCGATAGTTTGATCTCCAAGTGAAGCTCCAAACTCCAAAGGTGAGTCTCGAATACTGTGACACTCAGTCTGACCCGAGCGTAAACCAAAATACAAAACACTCGAGTCAGGATTAACATTCTTATATCAATAAACCCAACTCAAGTGAAATACCAACTGAAATACAAGTAACTTTAAGGATGTTTGGGATAACCATCCTCTAAGGATCCGTGAAACTATCTACTATGTAGTAATATACGTTATTGTAATAATGTCTATAGTAAAGTGAACTATTAAAATATCATTAAGGCATTACCCATTTCCCACTTAACTCATTTTTTAGTGCCAATAGTCTATATAGTACCATAATACCTCCTGATCGAGAGGCTACCAGAGGATACTCCATAGGTACGAAACAAAACAAACTCGTAGTGGTCTTGATAGGGTTAGCGACATGGCATAACTAGGCAATGCCAGGTTAGATATACCAATTACACTTTCGGGTTGGTGGTAACGCATGGCCGCAGCTACCGCACACCTCGAGCCACACTTCCAAATCAAAGGTGCGTACCAAATCAATCACAAAGTAATAAAATGGCATGCGAAGAAGTGTGTGCGACTGGAGGAGCTACCTCACTTGGCCCGTCGATTGCTCCTATTTTAGCCACCTTATGCCAACTAACGGGAGTCGGGTCCACGTATATACCTCATGTAGGACGTCGCCACCATCCTACTTCACTCTGGAATCTCCACCGCGTATAAGGTTGTTAAAGTGGTTTATGACATTGGCAGAGAGTATGACAATAACCGATACCGGTCTCTTTAACAGCCAAACGTTATTACAACACCGTGGTCATTTCAAAATAGTTTATACTTCAAAAATCAAAATATCATTTCCATTTTAAAAACCATATCAATACGGTATCATTTCATTTCAAAACCATATCAATACGATATCCTTACTATCTCAAAAATCATATCAATACGTTATCATTTCCATTTCAAAAACCATATCAATACGATATCATTTTCACTTCAATTATATCAATTTCCAAAAATCATAGGACTTTCAAAATTATAACATTTTCAAAACCAAAACCCTTGAAATTATAACATTTTCAAAATTATAAAGCTTATAAAACCATAATACTTTAGAAATCATTACATAGAAATCATTATAGTTTGGAAATCATAACACTTTGGAAATCATAATTTAGAAATCATAATACTTGAAAATCATAACACTTTGGAAATCATAATTTAGAAATCATAATACTATGAAAGTCATAATACTTTGGAAATCATAATTTAGAAATCATAATACTTTGGAAATCATAACACTTTAGAAATCATAATTTAGAAATCTTAATACCGTGAAAGTCATAATACCTTGGAAATAATAATTTGGAAATCATAACACTTTGGAAATCATAACACTTTGGAAATCATAATTTAGAAATCATAATACTTTGGAAGTCATAATACTTTGGAAAACCACAACATTTCCCACTTAACCGGTTTAGATATTGAAATAGTGCATAAAATAAAATAGTTCATAAAATAAAATAGTTTATATAAAGTAGTTATAGGTTAAAATATGTAACATCCCGCCTTTTCGCACGCTTTAAATCGACACACATGCCAATTCAAACCATACGGAAGGGTGGATTGTTATGGGGTAAATAAGAAAAACAAGAAAGAAATAAAACAAACAGGATTTCACAACGGAAGCACAAAATATAATAATCAAACATATAGTTCATGAAGCTATTTTTCAAAATATTTAATTATACTTACAATATATATCAGAGTTATATATACCATAGAATATCAATAATGCAGCGGAATACAATAGTGTAGTGGAATAATATAATAGGTAATAGAAATAAAATCTTCGTCTTTGTCCTCCAGAGCTAAAGTCTTCGAATCCTGAAATACTCAGGCTGACCCGAGCGAATTAAAAAGACAAAACACTCGGGTCAGAACTAAAAGATTTTATGTAAGTTAAATCAACAATAAATATGGGTGCAGTAACTTAAGAGATGCTCGGGATTCACATCTCCTAAGGATCCGTTAAACTATTTACTATGTAGTAATATTTCGCTATTATAATAGTGTCTATTAGTAAAATAAACTTACTTTAAAATAGCGTTAAGGAGTGACCCAATGTTCCCCTTAACACGTAATATATTCCCATAGTCTATACAGTACCGTAATCTCCCCCGTACTGGGCATCGTCAGAGGTCACTCCATATGTATGGTACAAAACAAAATCGTATAAAGCGCGCTAGGGTAGGTGACACGGCACAACTAGGCAATGCCAGGATTGATATACCAATTACGCTTCCGGGTCGGTGGTAACGCATAGCCGCAGCTACCGCCCACCTCGAGCCATACCCCAAATCAAAGAAATCAAAAGTGGCTACCGAATAAATCCAAAGTTAGAGTAGAATATCGAAGGGATGTGTCCGATAAAAGGGGCTACCTTCTTAAACCGTCGATCGCTCCTGTTTTAGCCACCTTATGCCTACTCATGGGAGTTGGGTCCATGTATTTCCTTAAAGGAAAGATCGCCACCATCCTACTTCATTCTGGAATCTCCACCGCTTACACGGTTGTTGTAGTGGTTTTCGGAGTTGGCAGAGAGTATGACAACTTCCGATCACGGTCCCTTCAACAACCAAATGTTTTATAACACCGCGGTCATTTTAAAATAATTATACTTCAAAAAAAATATAATATCCCTTTCTAAACATATAAATACGATATCATTTCTATTTTAAAAACCCAAATCAATATTATTTTCAAAAATATCCTTTTCTGAAACCATAACATTTTCAAAATTATGATATTCCGAAATCAAAACTTGAATATATAGCCTTTCATAACATAAACTTTGAATTTCATAAACTTGAAATGTAACCACACCACTTAAATAGTTTAAATATTAAATTACTTTATAAAATAAAATCGCTTTTTTAATTTCACAAATAAATTCCAAATACCGAAATGAACCTCCAAATAAACCATTTCAATTTCGATATATTTCAAAGCTTAAAAATTCAATACTTCAAAACTAAATTTTACAATTCTTATATATATATATACCAATTTCACTTTTTCTATTATTTAGTTTTGAAATATTTACTTAGTAAATCCAATATAATTTAAGTAAAATTTTAACTTCAAACAGCTGGATATTTTTCAATTTATTTAACTTGATATATTCGTTTATCTCAACTTTTTAATTCATTTAAATCCATTTAAACCAACTCAAGTTACAAAGATCATACCCTTTAAAAACTCCATTTTTATTTAAATTCCAAATCAAATTTATTCAAGTACAATTCTTAAATAATTTAGTTTAAACCAATTCCATATTTATTTTCCAACTTAAATTTCATTTAAGTCATTTTGAAAACTCTATATATACAATATCTTAAATAGGTACTAAACCATATAATATAAAACAATCAAACTCCATTATTAAACACATTTTATTACGTCAATTTTATACATAGCTTAAATTCAAGAATTTAACTATCTATATATATAATAATATTAATATAACATCAAAAATTAATACTTATTAAACTGTATATTCCTTTCCAAAACCATAGAAAATCATTTAAAAATATTTTTATATATACAGACCGTGGTGCCTGTATAAAATTCTCTATCCTATGGTCAAGTGATACGGACATTTATCATTTCAACCCGTAATTTAAAATAAAAATTACGGTTATATATCATTTCAAACCGCAATCTCGAATGAAATGAAAATGCACAATAACTTGCAGTGTATACAATATATAATAGAGCATTCATTCATCCAATATCAATCACCAACCGTTTACAACAATCATCATCCAATATAAACTATAACATCACTATAGAATGGATAATATACAACAAGTATTAACTAGCAGTCTATATTCAATAATAAATTAAAACTGTTTAACTGGCAGTTTATATGCAATAATAAATAAATAAAAATTTAACTGGCAGTTTATACGCAAAAATAAATTAAGTAACAATTTAATTTAAATAAATGCAATCTAACTGAGATGATGATTAAATATATGCCCAAACAATCGTTGATAAATTTTAAATCACATCAAAATTCAATTTAACAACATAAGAAATCTTAGAAGTTGTGAGTGAGTTAAAACGCTCACCTTTTGAATTTAAATTGAATTTAAATTCAATTTAAACCCAAAAATTGAACAGTCTCCAAATTCATCCAAACCAGTGCCAAAATTTCCGGAATTTTATTACGATCCTAACAAAAAATCATGTATGAAACGGAATTCGCATGACGAAGTTATTCAAATTAGAACGATCGAATTAAATTTATATAAAAATAAAAAGGAACAACTCACCCCTCAACATGCCACGTCATCCTCCCTACTGTTCAAACCCTACAGGCAACCCAGAAAATCGAGCACGCACGCAAGCCAAGCCACCGCCTCCCAACGCCGCCGCGCCATCCAACTTCATTGAGACCTCACCCAAAGCCGGCAGTGACCCCCCATAGTGCCTCGACCACCGTAGGCCACGTCAACGACGCGAGTAAGCTCCAGCCGCCGCCACTATGATTAAAACCCTAATCAACAAATTCCTGGCGATTTAGCCATTGAATCGACGAGTTACAGCCACCGATGAACTCCGTCGTTGACTCTCTACAAAACCCATATCACGATTTTTCGATCGGACGACAATCGACGAACGCCAATGAACGACCGACATTAAAAGCTTGAATTTCAGTCAAACCACAAACCAAGTCGAAAAACGAATTTTAAATTTAGCTTGCGCTCTTCGAGAGCTTCAGATTGATATAAAATTTGATGTTATTGGAGGAGTTTGAAATTTCGGCTTTGGATTTGATTTGGGATTGCAAATTTGAATTAGGGTTTGTCTGCCACTGAAGTAAGGATATGAATAGAATGTATAGAATGAGGAACAGAGGTTGCTAGGATTTATAGCAGGATATATATATAGGCAAGGTTGACATTTCAATGGATGGATCGGGTTGAATATACGTGCTAACGACAAAGTGGCCCAAAAATCCCGTTCTGACTCCGAAGCGAAATTGGGTCAACCCATATATCAAAATAGATGTTTTAAAATATTTTAAACGCAATGGAAAAAGTTTCAAGTCCAAATTCCATCGTATGAAGAAGTTATGCTAAAATCAATAGTTTTCAAATTGATTTCAATTTCATAAATTTCAAGGCATTTCGAGTCCGTACGATTAAACGGCAAGTCTGATCGCAATGAAACTTGAAAACCTACAATAATTCACCGTTGTGGATCCGATGAAACTGGTTTCGTCGAAATTCGAGTCAGTGGCCAAAATGGCTATTTTTCCATTAATTAAATAAATTAATAATTAATTAATAAAATCCAATTTTTAATTTCAATCTTAAAATTGACCAATTTTATCACGTTTATATTTCTCAATCATTTGCAATGTTTTAAACAAATTTAAATGTCAATTTAGAGAAGATTAATTTGTAAATTTCAATATAAATCCTCAATTTCATTAAACTCAAAATTATAAATAAAATTTCCGATAATTCTATTAAATTCACTTTTCATTCTATTATTTAAGTCATCGATATCAAAATGATGCAATTTACATTGGTTCACGATTGTTTACATTTATTTTCTTAGATTTCATCTACATTTCCATTTATGCAATAATCTAAATATTAAATTTTCATTTTAAATGAAATAAATCGTATTATCGTAATTTAAATTCAAATAAATAAATGTTGATTCTCATTCTTATAATTCAACAATCATTATCCTATAAACATATTTAACATTTGTTTACGTTTCATTATACTGATACTTCTATATACATCTTAGATTTGTATAAATGGTTATATTTCAAAATGTGAACTCTTGTCTATTACACATATTAATTAAGGTTTTAAAACCAATTAATAAAATTTCCTTAGTCCTATCCTTTTTACCAAATCAATTATTATCCAATAAACCAAGATAACACTTGTTTACCCAATAACACGCTCCAATTTTCATCTTTCCTTTTTATAGACTGCTCTATTTCCACTTTATTATTTCTATCAATACACACGCTAATTGCGATAACATTCTAAATCAATTCATTTACTTGGGTTCATACTTCCCACTATATCGATTACTACATTATGAATAAATTCACAATTCCATTTATTTCATTATTACATTAATACCTTCCGTTACAATTCTTAAATACTTCTGCTTTTATTTAATAACCGTTACTATATTATTACTATTCCATTAGCTAATTAAGTAATTACATTAATACATCTTTATTTCCATTCCTTAAATTTACACTCAAGTTTATGTTCTATTCGACTAATTATCATAACACTGAATAAAATTTACGTTATTCCTAAATGCAACAGTTACAACAAATTAATAGGACAATTAAACAGTAACTTACGACTGTTACTATTTCTTTGATTCATTAATTACAATTAATATCCTCAATAAATTCATTTACTTGGTCTCATGCATTCTATTACACAAATTTCCATCTTATAAATAAATTTTACGTTACTATTTTAAATTTGCATTCACTCTTTCCGTTATTATTAATTGAATTCTATTCTAGTTAATAATTTCATTAATGATTCACTAATTCAACATTTCCATTTGTTGCTTATACTAAACTTATAACCAAGTAAGACAATTTACATTATTTTTAATTAATCGCAATTTTGTTCTAAATTGTTAATTTTAATTACAATTGCTGCATCTAATTTCTAACATTGTATCACATCCCCATAAATGTAACATTTATTTATTTTTACTGGAATTTATTTCCAATTCCATCCACAAATTAAACATGTGACTTATAGTAATTGTTTACATGCCAAGGTTACACTTAAGTTTATCCAGCTTCAACCAATTATTATAATTTCCTACATAATACCGAATTCATTCAATTACTATAAATTATATAAAAATCCTTTAATTTACACCACTTTTACGCTTATTTACTTATTTTCAATTTATACACAAGTGCACCATTTACGCTATTTCACTTTTATTGATTTTACTTCAATTGTCAACAATTGTTGCTACAATTCATTCTTAAACTTTTATTTCGACATAAATTATAAAATTTTATTTCTTTCTAAATTTAATTAAAAAATTAAATTAAATTAACAAAATTTATTATCGAAATTTACGGGTCGTTACACTCTCCCCCAATCAAAACTTTTCGTTCCTGAAAAGGAAAAAGAAGGGAAAAGAAGAATTAAGAAATCAATATATCTTATTCAAAACATTAATTTTATAAACAATTAAATTTACAAAATTAGTTACTTTAAATAAAATATACAAATTTATAATCATTATATCTTTTATACTTAAATCGATAAAGTTTGAAAAATATTTTCAAAAAATTTCTAAGTACAAAATTTACAGAAAATTTCGGTAGAGTCTCCTTTGTACGGGGAGGCTCGGGAGAAAATATAATACGAAATATAACAATATATAACATATATTTTTCAAAATAATATATCCCAACACGGGAACAATAATATAATAAAGCTATAAATCGTAATCCGAAAACGTACCTATTTGTCAGGCAATTTACGATTAATTATGAAACCAAAAGCAGTAGCAATTGCTTCCATAACCTGTATTTCACTTATATAATCCAAAAGAGTTACCAATTATATAAAATGAAATATTTAAAGTTTCAACAAAAAACAAACAAAACAATACAAACATCAATCACTTGCAACAAGGCATACAACCATCAAATAGAAGCAACACAAATCAATCATTCATTCATATCAAACAACAAGTAGTTGTTCGGGTTCAACTTTAAATTGCACATAATGGAAAATAAACTACTTAGTGCACCATTTACTCAACAGTCTTAGATGAAACCAAATAGATTATTTTATTCATCCAAACAATTTTATAGTATCCTTGCCCAAACAGCTCTAAGTTAAGAAAATAACAATTTCAAACAATAAATTAATTTCATTTTTTTTACTAATTTCATTCATATAATAATTTATATTTTTAATTTAAATTTATTTCTTACAATTTTATATAGAAATAACTTCAACGTATTTACTTGAGTTAAAATTTCTTACAGTTTCATTTACTTTTTATTTATTTCTAACAAAATCTCATCTTCACTTATTCATATCGTGGAATTTTCCCTTTTTATTATATTACATTCATTTATTCATTGCTTAATTTCATTTGTTTACAGTATTCATCTTTCTGTTTAATTTCAAAATAAATAACTTCAATCATTTACTTATGTTTATAACACTACAACACCAAATTCTTATTTATTAAAGAACTTCCTTGAATACTTTCATTATTTCAAATTTTTATTTGTATAATATTCTATTACAATTTCTTATAACATTTTAACTTTTTATAGTTGGTAAGTTATATATATGTTTTTAAGGATGTAATAGAAAGTTACCCAAGTTTATTTCTTTTTCTTTTAATTAACTAAATGTTCAATAATATTATTCTTTGCTTCATAGGTTATAGTTTCAAATTACCTTTAATTTCATTCATAACCTAGCATTAAATTCCTTATTTCATTTAGAGGTTTTAATTATTAGTTAAATTCCATTTCACTACACTTAATTGAAACTATTAATTAACAGAAACTTAAGAATTAAACACCGGGTTTTATTCAAAATCATTTTAAAATAATAGATAAATGTATTTATATATCCAATTATATTTAAAACAATTTAAAATTAACAAAACTTTTTTCAAATAAATCTATAGTAAAACTATTACAATGACCTTCCCACTTCGAAACTCGAAAATGAATATCGATGATGCGGCCGCCATCACCGAAATTATTTTCTAGCTACAAAGAGGGGAGTACATAACTTATTTCTTTTTCAAATTTTCTTCTAAAACATTTCTTTCAAATTATATTGAAATATTCATATTAGAAAATACTTTTAAAATATTATTATTATATTCCAAAATCATTTGAGAGAAATTTTCTAAACACCGGAACTTAAGTTCTAAAATTTCCAATTTGATTTATTTTATTTTCAATCTTATTTCAACTATTATTTATAAATTTCATTACCTAACAACCAATATATTGCAACCCAATATATATATATCATTTAAAAAAATTATTTTATATATACAAAATATAATAGGCAAAATTATTTCATTTACGTATATTGAAAACAAATATTATGTCGGTCTGTCCTATTAAGAATTTAGAAATCTCTATTGATGTCACAGCGTCCCATGCACCAACCAGAATTTATAAATACAAAACGGAACAGATTAACACAATATTAAAACTTTTTATAACACTAACAAATACGCTCTCTCATATATACTCTCAGCGACTCATCATAGGGTATTATTACCCTATTAGTAAAGAGTCAAACCCCATAAAACTAAGGTTCATCGCTAAGCCTAAGCTCTGATACCAGATGTAACATCCTGCCTTTTCGCACGCTTTAAATCGACACACGTGCTAATTCAAACCATACGGAAGGGCGGATTGTTATGGGGTAAATAAGACAAACAAGAAAGAAATAAAACAAACAGAATCTCATAGCGGAAGGATAAAATATAATAATCAAATATACATTTCATGAAGCTGTTTTTTCATAATATTTAATTATACTTACAATATATATCAGAGTTATACATACCATAGAATATCAATAATGCAGCGGAATACAATAGTGTAGTGGAATAATATAATAGGTAATAGAAATAAAATCTTCGTCTTCGTCCTCCAGAGCTAGAGTCTTCGAATCCTGAAATACTCAAGATGACCCGAGCGAATTGAAAAGACAAAACACTCGAGTCAGAACTAAAACATCTTATGCAAGTTATATCAACAATAAATATGGGTGCAGTAACTTAAGAGATACTCGGGATTCACATCTCCTAAGGATCCGTTAAACTATTTACTATGTAGTAATATTTCGCTATTATAATAGTGTCTATTAGTAAAATAAACTTACATTAAAATAGCGCTAAGGAGTGACCCAATCCCCTTAACACATAATATATTCCCATAGTATGTATAGTACCGTAATATCTCCTGTATTGGGCGTCGTCGGTGGGCACTCCATAGGTATGGTACAAAACAAAATCGGATAAAGCGCGCTAGGGTAGGTGACACGGCACAACTAGGCAATGCCAAGGTAGATATACCAATTAGCTTCCGGGTCGGTGGTAACGCATAGCCGCAGCTACCGCCCACCTTGAGCCACACCCCCAAATCAAAGAAATCAAAAGTGGCCACCGAATAAATCCAAAGTCAGAGTAGAATATCGAAGGGATGTGTCCGATAAAAGGGGCTACCATCTTAACCCGTCGATCCCTCCTGTTTTAGCCACCTTATGCCAACTCATGGGAGGTGGGTCCATATATTTACCTCAAAAGAAACGCCACCGCCATCCTACTTCATTCCGGAATCTCCACCGCGTACACGGTTTTTGAAGTGGTTCTCGGAGTTGGCAGAGAGTATAACAACTTTTGATCCCGGTCTCTTCAACAACCAAACGTTACTATAACACCGCGGTTATTTTAAAATAATTATACTTCAAACAAAGTATAATATCCCTTTCAAAACATATAAATACGATACCATTTCTGTTTTACAAACCCAAATCAATATTATTTTCAAATATATCCTTTTCTGAAACCATAACATTTTCAAAGTTATAATATTCTGAAACCAAAACTTGAGTATATAGCCTTTCATAACCTAGACTTTGAATTTCATAACCTTGAAATATAACTACACCACTAAAATGGTTTAAATATTAAATTACTTTATAAAATAAAATAGCTTATTTAATTTAATAAATAAATTCCAAATACCGGTATGAACCTCCAAATAAACCATTTCAATTTCAATATATTTCAAAGCTTAAAAATTCAATACTTCAAAACTTAATTTTATAATTCATATACATATATATATATATATATATTCACTTTTTTTATTATTTAGTTTTGGAATATTTACTTAATAAATCCAGTATAATTTAAGTAAAACTTTTAACTTCCAAATCAAATATATTCAAGTTATAAAGATCATACCCTTTAAAAACTCCATTTTTATTTAAATTCCAAATCAAATTTATTCAAGTACAATTCTTAAATAATTTAATTTAAACCAATTCCATATTTATTTTCCAACTTGAATTTCATTTAAGTCATTTAAAAACTCTATATACACAATATCTTAAATAGGTACTAAACCATATAATATTAAACAGTCAAACTCCATTATTGAACTCATTTTATTAAATCAATTTTATACATACCTTAAATTCAAGAATTTAACTATATATATATATATATAAAATAATATCAAAATAACATCAAAAATTAATACTAATTAAATCGTATATTCCTTTCCAAAACCATAGAAAATCATTTCAAAATATTTATATATATATATATAGATCGTGGTTCCTGTATAAAATTCTCTATCCTACGCTCAAGTGATACAGATATTTATCATTTCAATCAGTAATTTAAAATAAAAATTACGGTTATATATCATTTCAAACCGCAATTCCGAATGAAACGAAAATGCACAATAACTTGAAGTGTATACAATATATAATACAACATCCATTCATCCAATATCAATCATCAACCATTTACAACAATCATCATCTAATATAAACAATAACATCACTATAGAACGGATAATAAACAACAAGTATTAACTAGTAGTCTATATTCAATAATAAATTAAAACTGTTCAACTAGCAGCTTATATGCAATATTAAATAAATAAAAATTTAAAAGGCAGTTTATATGCAAAAATAAATTAAATAACAATTTAATTTAAATAAATGTAATCTAACCGAGATGATGATTAAATATATGCCCAAGCAATATAAATTTTAAATCACATCAAAATTCAATTTAACAAACATAAGATCTTAGAAGTTGTGAGTGGGTTAAAACACTCACCTTTTGAATTTAAATTGAATGTAAATCCAATTTAAACCCAAAAATTGGACAGCCTCCAAATTTGTCAAAACTAGTGCCAAAATGTCTGGAATTTTATTATGATCCTAACAAAAAAAATCGCGTATGAAACGGAATTCGTATGACGAAGTTATTCAAATTAGAACGATCGAACTAAATTTATATAAAAAAATAAAAAGGAACAACTCACCCCTCAACATGCCACGTCATCCTCCCTACCATTCAAACCCTACAGGCCATCCAGAAAATCACGCACGCACGCAAGCCAAGCCGCCGCCCCCCAAATGTCGTCGTGCCATCCAACTTCGCCAAGACCTCACCCAAAGCCGACCGTGTCCCCCCACAATGCCTCGACCACCGTAGGCCACGTCAACGACGCGAGTAAGATCCAGCCGCGGCCACTCTGATTAAACCCTCATCCACAAATTCCCAGTGATCTAGCCATTGAATCGACGAGCTACAGCCACCGATGAACTCCGCCCGTGACTCTCTACAAAACCCATATCACGATTTTTCGATCGGACGACGATCGACGAACGCCAACGAACTGCCGATATTAAAAGCCTGAATTCCGGTCGAACCACAAACCAAATCCAAAAACGAATTGTAGATTTAGCTTGCACTCTTCGAGAGCTTCAGATTGATATAAAATTTGATGTTATTGGAGGAGTTTGAAATTTCAGCTTTGGATTTGATTTGGGATTGCAAATTTGAATTAGGGTTTGTCTGCCATTGAAGTGAGGATGTGAATAGAACATATAGAATGAGGAATAGAGGCTGCTAGGGTTTATAACACGATATAGATAGGCAGGGTTGACATTTGAATGGATGGATCGGGTTGAATATACGCGCTAACGACAAAGTGGCCCAAAAAGCCTGTTGTGACTCTGAAACGAAATTGGGTCAACCCATATATCAAAATAAATGTTTTAAAATATTTTAAACGCGATGGAAAAAGTTTTGAAGTCCAAATTCCATCGTATGAAGAAGTTATGCTAAAATCAATATGTTTCAAATTGATTTCAATTGATTTCAATTTCGTAAAATTCAAGGCGTTTCGAGTCCGTACGATCAAACGACAAGTCCGATCGCTACGAAACTTGAAACACTACTGTAACAACCCGCATATTTATCGATTTTATATTAAATATTTTGTCGTTAATCGGATATTGGTTCGAAAAGATACTTTTTGCAACAGGTCAAATTAGGACTTGAGACCACTTCCATTGAGTTCGAAATGCCGTTTACAATCTTTTTAAGTATAAACTTTGATATGTTTGGGGTTAGTGGAATTTCACTAAACTTTTCCCGCTTTGGACTTTGGGTTGGTTTAGCCTATTAAACCTAAGTTTCAACCCCTTCTCCTCATCTCTTCATAAATTCCTACCTAACTCTAATTTTATCATTAATGGTGAGTGGAAAGGGAAATTAAAATTCCAATCCCAAGCTCATTAGAAAATTCAACATCCAACTCCAAAATCAAAGTAAAGACATTGGATTCAAGCTTGTAGTTGCTTCTCTATTGACTTCAAGCTTCTTTTTCTTTGAATTTGTGCAAAGGTGAGATTTTTATCTCCCAATTCTAGCCTATAACTATCTTGGACTATTGGGAATGGTTCCCTATCACTTTTGCATGTACACTTGCATTTGGTTTGGATTGGGTTGGCGAAAAACTCCAATTTTTAGTGTTTTTGGTAAAATTCTGCACTAGGTCGTTCTGCCAATGCTAGGTCGTTCGCGTGGAAAAGTCTCGGCCTTCGAATAGCTCGTTTCTGGCCTTACGTTCTACAGCCTTAGGTCGCTCGGCTCTGACTCGCTAGTTCGTAGGTCGTGGGCCTCTAGGTCGTAGGTCGCTCGGCATGTTCTTCGTTTGGTTGCTCGATCCATTATTCGTTAGGTCGTGGCAACGCTAGGTCGCTTCAACCACAAGGTCGTTCCTGACCTTAGGTCGCTAGACCTTGTTTTAGACCTTAGGTCGTTAGGCCGTATGACCTTAGGCCGTTAGGTCGTATGACATTACGTCGTTTCCCCGTTAGGTCGTATGACCTTAGGTCGCTCGCCTCATCTAACCCGCGAGTTCCTTAAGTCGTTCGTCTTCCTTAGGTCGCTCACCTAGTTGTGTCGCACCTTACCTTAGCTCGGCTATGTTAAGTCGCGAGTTTCCCTTAGGTCGCGTACCCCCCTAAGTCGCTCGACCACTAGGTCGCGAACACCTCTAGGTCGCTCGACCCCTTAAACTCGTAGGTCGCTCGACCCCTTACTTCCTTGTGTCGTTCGAATGTTAGGTCGCTCGGTCTTTGTACCATTAACTCGCGAACCCACTTAGTTCGCTAGGTCGCGAAACATTAGGTCGTTTGACCCTATGCCTCTATAGGTCGCTCGACCTTGTTTAAGACCTTAGGTCGTAGCCCCTTTAGATCGCTCGATCCTATCCACCCTTAGGTCTTCACTAGGTCGTACCGTTTTGGACGGGGCGCTGCACCCTGGACCCGCACCCTCGTAGCGAACCATGTTTAAGAATGGTCGAACCCCGTAGCGGGGGCGGTGCCCCCGCACCCCCCCTCTGTAGGGGATCATATCTGAAAAACATTCAACAAAACTTGCTTTGTTGAGATGCTGAGTTGACCATTCTTCGAGACAAACTATCTTTGGTTTCCCGATCGATTTTATGGTATCACGACCTTTCTAAAAAGGCAGGATAACAACTTTAGAAATATGAAGGTTTCAATACTAGTAGTAAATATCAAAACTCTTTCAACAAAATGATTTCAACTCTATTTTCAATAACAAATCTCTTTTCTTAAACCGTTTTCCAATCTACTAATATATACAAACCTTTACCTCACTCGGATGAGAAATCTAATTAAACGGCTTAGTAAACAAGTGGTATGAAATGCTTGTGTTCACTTCGTCGGTTAATTCTTGGACTTGTTCGATTGAACCTCTTGTGACAATTTTCTAGTGAAGATTTACATTTTGTTCGTAAATATTTAAGTTAAGCAAGTGGTTATGGGACACAAAGATAAACTTTTATAGTTATTAGCTTAGTGTATTTGACACTTCTCGTTGATCATGACGATCATTTTATGATTTAGACTAGCAATTGTGCGATGTCTCTTTGTTTGCAAGGTTGGACCAGACCTCATGGGTGTGATTCCAACTCACACATATCTCTTTGTCCGCAAGGTTAGTCTAGACACCATTTGTGTGATTCCACTCACACATACCTTTTTGTTGCGAGGTTAGGCTAGACACCATTTGTGTGATTCCACTCACACATACCTTTTTCCTTTTTGGTTAGCCTAGACCTCATCTGGGTGATTCCGACTCACCCATTTGTGGAGCTCCTCATGGTCTTCGGACCGTCATGTGATAGGCCTCTTTCCCCTTTTCTGTGATTTCTGGATTTCTTGTGTTGATTTCTGGAATTTATGCCATTGACTTGTTATGAGTACAAGTTTAGGGTATGATGCCCTCTTTGGATCTTTGAGAAGATTCTTGTGATATTGATTTATCTCTTATTGATTGATCTTCTGTTGATCATCATTTGCATACTTATAGTAGTATGTAAGTATGGATATTTTATGTTTATGCCATCTTGTAACGATCCGGCTTCCTACGCCCAAGAAGACGTATCGTTTAGAAGAAAGAAAGGGGTGAGAAAATAGAAAAGATAGAGAAGAAAGAAAAACAACATCAGAATCTCACAGCGGAACGAATAAATTATAATAATCACATAAGTATTTACATAATATACAACATCAATCAGAGTTATACAGAAGATAGATCACATACTAGACAGTATTAAACACCTGTCTAGTTATACAACTCAATACACAAGTCAACACAGAGATATCAACACAGCGGAACTATATGTATAACTACAACGCTGAAGCCTCCGGCTCCATTGCTCCTCCAGAATTCGTCAAAGCCAGCCTGAATCCCTTGACTACCCGTAAAAATTTGGGTACCCGAGAGTTTATGAAAAACAGAAATAAACTCTGGGTCAGACATGGGTCTGGTATGAGTAACAGGTTAAAGTTGCTTAATTTTAAAAATCCTTTTGAAATAAAAGGTATCACGTAAGACTCCCCACACATAAATATGGGTAAGTTTTTACGTTACGCTAACCAAAACATTTGATAGGAAATTCTGTGATATTATAATAGGTCTAGGCTTTTCAAGTAAATAGAAAATAGCCGAAATTGTTACATGATTAAATTCCAGCTACTAGCCACAAAAGTGGGTAATAAAATCAAAACCATTGGCACTTATTAGATTGTGGATTCCATACAATGGTAGGGCTACTGGGGTACCGCCCGTCACAGTACGTGGCCTAGATCAACGTACCGAGGATCACTCCCGACCCCCTGCAACACAAGGCCGGAATCATTCCTTACTGAACAGTCCCAAACAAGATAACCCCGCAGATAGCCGTCGCTACTGCCCACTAAGCCGAAATAAAGGGACATCTAGACAGGGGAATATCCTTGTCCTGCTTGGGCATGACCCACCTAAACTTGCTGCACCTCCCCTGTTTTAGCCATTCTCGGTTGATGAGGCTTGAGGCTACGATTACCTTTATAGAATACATTTCTTAGAATTCTCATCGCCCACCTGACGATGTGTTGAAAGCATTTAATCCATACCAAGTTCGTTCCGGGTTCGAACGAAACCGAAGGCATTATCTCGCTACACTCATTTTGGAATCACCCTCAGAGTCAACGACAATAACCCTTGCACTCTGAATCTTCATCTTCACCTCAAATTCACGACCTATCGTTAAATTGGAAACGATGTGGTTTTCGGATGTTCCAAATGTGGAAAACCGATCCCGGTCTCATCGAAATCCAAAACGTGTCTTTTAAGGCCAAGTTGTCTATTTAGTCTTAACAATTCAATTCAATATTATCAATATAGACACAGATGGATAATTCACAATATTACAATAGATAATCATATCATCATCACATACAGATAATCAATATTATCATCCAAACAGATAATTAAATATTATCATGCTTAAACCAACATCCATATCATATAGATATTATTTATCTCATATCTGAGATCACAGTCATTAAATGGAATATCAATATCATTCATCCATAAGCAATGATTTATAATCATACCATTTGTAATTAATTTAAAATGAATTAAATTAACTACTTCTACCCCTAATTAATTTAAAGCAAATTAAATTAATTCTTTATCTATAAATCATGCTTATACAAAGCATTAATTAATTGTAAATCGAATTAATTTATTAATCTATAGATATTCTTCTTGATTAAACACCTTTGGTTAATCATTTCTAATTAAAATAGGTAATTAGTTTTATTTAATTTCACAGATTAATTATCCTAAATCATTTATACTAATTAACATTTAATTACTTCATTTATTAATTAAATACAATTAATTACATTATCCTTAATTAATCACCATATTATTTTTATTTCTTAATTAAACTATTCTTAATTTCATTATTAATTACATTAATTAAATGATCTCTAATTTAGATTTAAATTAAATTACTTTATTTAATTTAATTACATTGAGTGATTAATCTTTAATTAAACACAATTATTAATCACCTTGATTAATATCAACCAGTAATTAACTACCCTTAATTACTTATTAACAAATTAATTATTCCATAATTAATTTTCTCCATTAATTAATCCCTTGATTAATTACAAAAGTAATTATCCAAATTACTTCATTAACACATCATCTTTCACTAATTACATTCAGTAATTAACATTAATTACTTTCTTAAGTAATTATGCTCCATTGAATACACTAAGTGATTACACATATCAAATCATCAAATGATTTCTTAAATTAATTAAACTAAATTAATTAACTTAAATAAATCATTTTATCAAATTAATTACAATAAGTAATTAATCTCTTAATTACTTTCATCAAGTAATTACATTTAACAATTTATAATAGATTATCTAATTAATCCGATTAATTATCAAATTAATCACATATATGAATTAAATAATAATTTTTTTAGTTAATTATCATAATTACATTTCTAAATTTATTTCTTAATTAATTCCTAATTATAAATTAATCTAAATTATTAATTTATAAATTAAATTCATAAGTCATTCATTAAATCATTTTAATATCTTAGTTATTCTTAAGATAATTTATTTCTTTACTAATGACTTCATTAATATTTAAGTGTGTTAGAACTTTACCTTCCAAAATTTTAAAATTTGAATTCCATTTGGAATTTAAGATTCAAAAGTATTATTTATTTAAACATTAACCAAAATTAAATTCAATTTATAATCTTGTAAATAACATTAATTACGTACATATCAAACTTATATAAGAAAGCCTTTAAATTCAACTGTTTGAATCTTTATTTAAATTTAAATTTCCAAAGACATTCATATTTTAAAAACTGATTTAAACATACAGATTTGAATTCGAAGTAAACTTGAATCCATAAATTTTACCTTTGATTTAAAAACTTTGATTTAAACTTCCCTTCAACAACTTGATTTAAAAACTTGATTTTTCCAAATCCAAATCTATTTTAAACCTTAAGATTCAATAGTTATTCAAAACTGAATTTAACCGTAGGATTTAAATCATTGTTTAAATCATATATTTCAGGTTTTAATTTTGTCAGGTTTTAAACCTGAAACCCAACTTCAACCTTTTAACATTTAGTTCATTTCAAAAATGAATTCAGAAATACAAAATTTGAATTCAAACTTCAATCTGGATTTGACTTCCATTTAAATCTAACATCACACTGATTTTAACTTTTGGTTATAATTAGCTTACAATTTAATTTGCTTTTAAATTTAGTTAAATTTAAAACTACAGGCAGTTATACACTACCTATAGCAAAAGTATCCAACCCGAGACCGGAGCAAGAATGCTTTGGGTCACTCATTCCCTTGATTCATGCACGAATAACTCGAGTACGCCCCGAGTCCAAAAACCCTGCACCACCCCCAATGCTTCAGCACTTCACTGGGCACGGTGCACATGCACCATGGCCCCAGCCACCTCCCGCCACCCCCACGAACCCTAACACGACGCCAACTACCGCCAGACACGATCACGACCACTCAAGAATCCTCACTGCAACTCAAAACGAAAATGGGTTCGAAACCCAGACCTGGAACACATGGCCTTTCCCTTCTCGAACCTGTCAACGCCGCATTCTCCCAACCCCGACCACCTAATGGCTAACAGCTCCGGCCATGAACTCACCTACCATACTTCTACAAATTCCCAAAAGCCCATAACGCTCGATGCTTCATAGACGTTGCACCGATCCAAAACTCCAAGGCGCTCAAAACTAGGGTTGCTGGCAAACTCGACCAATCCCCGGCGCCATGCCGATCTGCTCCACTGCCACGCATTTTTCCATGGTTCTTGGGTCATTCCTCTACCAACAGGAAAGACCCCAACCACTACAAGTAAGTGGATCGTCAAAGACCACTAAAACTAAGGAAACAAGACCATCCCAAACTGCTCTTCTATACCAAGTATAAAAATCTTAATTTCAGTTTTCAAAATCATATTTTGATTAGAGTCTTCAATTAATAATACTGAATTTATAAATCAACAAGTTTGAGTTTTGTCTTTGTTTACCCTACACAGATGTTTTCATAATTCCAGAGGCAACAGGCTTCATTTTTGACATACTTAGGTTTTTGAACATTAATCCATGTTAAATCAAACAACTTTGATTTGTAAATTGCATCCAAACAAAAACTAGATTTAATGATAATGGTTTTAATTGGAAATTTGAGCCTAGAAAAAAAAGAAAGCAGGACAGAGCAGTTATACACTGCCTACACACAAATACATATTCACCAGACATTCACTTATATTTACAGGAAGTACATATATATATATTCAACCATACTATCATGCTAACAAAGTTTTATTTCAAATTTTAAAAGTTACTCATAGAGAATTCAATATGCAGTAATTTATTTTGCAATTGGCCAGAGAAAGGAATATATATAGATTCACACAAATATTTTAAGCATCCAAATATTAGCTTGCAAAAGATTAAAAGTTAAGACATTTTTAAAAGTGTTACTCACCTTGCTTGTAAAAAAAAATGAACAGAGCATGCTTGCATGAAAACCTTGGATTTTAAAAAGTGGAAAGTGGTCTGCCTTCATTTCCTAAATCTTTCTTGCTTATCTTCAGTTGTAAATATTACTGAGTTTGTATAAATGGAAGTGTTTGTTGTTATTTCTTTGTTTTAGGTTTTATATAGTTTATGAACGAACTAAAAATAAGATGTATATAAAGAAGTTCAGGGGAAGGTGATAACTGGGTTAAGCATATGCAGGTACACTGTATATCCTTGTTTTTATCAGGCAAGATCTTTTAATTAGGAGGCTGAGTTGATTTTTTAAGCAATTTGAACTGATTTAAGTTGTGCTAGCATTTAATGTTTAAGTACTTATGTTCCTACATACTGATTTATATATTAGATGTTTTACATTTCTCTTACCTGCATCTTATTTCTACTATGCTTTTCTTTAGCTTGCTTTACAAACTATCTTATATGTTGAACATACACAAAGATATTGTTACTTAGCTTTGTTTTGTTTTATTATTTTACTTTTTTTGCATTCTTTACTTACAGACAGCAAAATCATTACTTTGTCTGGTTACTTTTATTATTTTGTCTTTTGTCTTAGTTTATTCTAGTTATAAATTATAAATTTTACTTATGTATTAAGTTTTATTTCTAATACAAGTGCTTGTTATTATTACACTTATTATTTTAAACTTAAATTGTCTATACTAAATTTACTTCTTATTATTTCAAACTTATGTAAATCTTTGTTACAATACTTATTTTATTTATTTCTTTTCTCTTTTAAGTTCAAAGATATTTTATTATGTCATTTACTTATGTTAAATATAAATAAGATTTATTTTATTATAAACAAATTTTGAAAGATTCAATTTTAACTTCAAACCCCAAATATAAGTATATATAATAGTTCCTATTTATATAAAAATCTATTTGTAAAAATATTACATTATTGATATTGTTTAAATAAAACTCATTATTAAATTAAAAATAAATTTTCAAAAGAAACGATCTCTTTAAAATATAAATAATTATTTATCAAGCTATATTTAAAAAAACAAAACTTTTTATTTAGATTTAAACTCTAGGCTAAAATTTATTTCTAAACAAATTAAATTTATCTTGAGTATTTTTAAGATCATATTATTATTTATTCAATACTAAATTTCCAAATTATCAAAAATAGTAGAATTAGATAACATAGCTTTAATCTATTAAATCTAAAGACAAAACTTATCTATTTATAACATATACCAATATATAAATATATATAAATAGAAACAATTTAAATTAGCTTTTAAAAGATAAATTATCAGTTAATTATTTATTTAAAAGAAGATTATTAAATCAATTCAAATTATTATTAACAATTATTATTAAATCAATTTAATTTTTAATGTCGATTATTGAATTGATATTGCCCCAAATTTCCGGGATGTCACACATCTTCTATTTTATACCATGTCATCTGATATCTATAGCTAGACTGATCCATTTATTATTTTCTTAAATAATACTCGGGTCAGACCGAGATGTTACAGGTGCTTCTACTTGACTTCTTCCCGGGATTTTCTACTCTGACTTTTGGCTAACTATTTAGTTTAGCAGTTTTTGTTGTATACACTTGAGATATAGACTCATAGTTGTATTCTTTTGTATAGCACGTGTTGCTATTCTTTCGTATTATTGTGGATCTTTTTGACCACTACTCTGATGTACACTTTCATGTGTTAGTTATATATTCATATCTTCTTCCGCCTTTGTGATATGGATGTCTGTGACTGATTTGTGTTATGCTTATTTCTATGTTTGTTTTCGAAGATTATTTATAGCCATCGTGTGATAAGATATCACATGGATGGTCGCTCCTCAACAGCCTTATTTTTCGTGCTAGTTGACAGCACTACACCGTAGTGATCTTGGCTAGCGTGGGAATAGAGGTGGGGCGTCACACCTACAATAATTCACCGTTTCAAGTCGAAATCCGAGTCAGTGGCCAAAATGGCTATTTTTCCATTAATTAAATAAATTAATAATTAATTAATAAAATCCAATATTTAATTTCAATCTTCAAATTGACCAATTTTATCACGTTTATATTTCTCAATCATTTACAATGTTTTAAACAAATTTAAATGTCAATTTAGAGAAGATTACTTTACAAATTTCAATATAAATCCTCAATTTCATTAAATGAAAATTATAAATAATTTTTTTGATAATTCTATTAAATTCACTTTTCATTCTATTATTTAAGTCATCGATATCAAAAGGATGCAATTTACATTGGTTCACAATTGTTTACATTTATTTTCTTAGATTTCATCTACATTTCCATTTATGCAATAATTTAAATGTTAAATTTTCATTTTAATTGAAATATCAAAATTTAAATTCAAATAAATAAATAAATGTTGATTCTTATTCTAATTATTCAAAAAACATTATCCTATAAACATAGTTAACATTTGTTTACGTTTCATTACACCGATACTTCTATATACATCTTTGATTTGTATAAATGGTTATATTTCAAAATGTGAACTCTTGTCTATTACACATATTAATTAAGGTTTTAAAACCAATTAATAAAATTTCCTTAGTCCAATCCTTTTTACCAAATCGATTATTATCCAATAAACAAAGATAACAGTTGTTTACCCAATAGTACGCTCAAATTTTCATCTTTCCTTTTTATAGACTGCATTATTTCCACTTTATTATTTCTACCAATACACACGCTAATTGAGATAACATTCTAAATCAATTCATTTACTTGGGTTCATACTTCCCACTATTGTAACATCCCGCCTTTTCGCACACTTTAAACCGACACACGTGTCAATTCAAAGCATACGCAAGGGCGAATTGTTATGGGGTAAATAAGAAAAACAGAGAAGAAATAAAAACAAAACAGAATCTCACAGCGGAAGGATAAAATATAATAATAAATATACAGTTCATAAATGGTTTACAAACACTTGTTATTCTTTACACAATAAATATCAGAGTTACACATACCAATACAATCAATGCAGCGGAACAGTATGAGTGTGGTGCAATACTATAAATAATAATAATACAAATCTTCGTCTTCGTCCTCCAAAGCTAAATCTTCAAATCCTGAAACGCTCGGACTGACCCGAGCGAATTTGAAAAGACAAAAACACCCGAGTCAGACTAGAATATCTTATGTGAGTTAAATAAATAGAAATAAATATGAGTACAGTAACTCAAGAGATGTTCGGGATTTACATCTCCTAAGGATCCGTTAAACTATTTACTATGTAGTATATTGCGCTATTATAATAGTGTCTATTTATAAAATAAACTTACTTTTAAATAGCGTTAAGGGGTTACCCATATAGCCCTTAACACAAATAATGCCAATAGTCTATACAGTACCGTAATACCTCCTGATCGGGAGGCTACCAGAGCATACTCCATAGGTACGACACAAATAGAAACTCGTAGTAAAGGCTCGGTATGGTAGGTGACACGACACAACTAGGCAATGCCAGGGTAGATATACCAATTGCTATCCAGGCTGGTGGAAACGCGTAGCCGCAGTTACCGCCCGCCTCGGACTAACTCCCCAAAATCAAAATATAGAAGTGGCCACTGAATCAATCCAAGTCAAAGTATAATATCGAAGAGGAGCGTCCGATCAGAGGAATGACCTCATTGGCCTGAGAATCGCTCCTGTTTTAGCCACCTTATGCCAACTCACGGGAGTTGGGTCCACGTATTTACCTTACAGGAAACATCGCCACCACCTACTTCATTCTGGAATCTCCGCCGCGTACACGGTTAGTCAAAGTGGTTTTCGGTATCGACAGAGAGTATGTCCATATCCGATCCCGGTCTCTTTGCCAACCCATCATTATTATAACACCGCGGTCATTTAAAAATAGTTTATACTTTAAAACCAGAATATAATCCATTTCAAAACCATAATATTACGATATCATTTCTTCTTTAAAACCCAAAAAGATTCATTTTGATATTATTTTTATAAAACCCAAATCAATGATATCATTTCCCAAATATAAATCTTTTCCAAAAATTATGCCACTTTTAAAATTTATAATCCCTTGTAACTAAATATTTGAATATTAACTTTCAACATAATACTTCGAAATCCATAGTTTTTAAAACCATTACTTTCAAAACTAAATGGTTTGGATATTCAACCGTATATAAAATAAGTGGTTTAACTTAAATGTTGCTTTGAAAAGAAATATTTCTCGTGGCTTTACAATACATTTCTTTATTTAAAGTTAAAACCAAAATTTAATATCGCTTCAAGTTCCAAAGCCATTTCAATAAATTCATATATATACGTATATCCATTTTGAGTATAAATATTTCAACTAAAGTTGGATTTTATTCTTTCAAATCAAATGTTCTATTAATTAGCCTTGAATATTCACATAGAATCCATAATTAATAAGACTTCAATTTCTAGTAATATATATATATATATATTTCCAAATTCAAATTTTACTAGAATATTCATTTCAAAATATTTTGGGAAAAATCCAATTATAAATATCATATCTTTAAAATTTCCAACTTAATATTTAAACATAGGATATAAATCATCAAACTCCGTTTTCTTAATTTTCTTCCATTTTTAATAAAGAGATTTATACACCTTTTAATTTCAAAAATTTCAACTTCATATGCATATATATGGAAGAATAATATTTATACCATATAAAATTTAAGATTATCATAAACCGTATTCCATCCAAACCTTAGAAATCACATAAAAATAGTTATATATAGACCGCGGTGCCTGTATATAGTTTTCTATCCTATGGTCAAGTGATACGGATATTTATCATTTCAATCCGCAATTTAAAAAAATAAAACTGCGGTTGTATATCATTTCAAACCGCAATCCCGAATGAAATGAAGAATGCATACTAACTTGCAGTTTAATGATATCAAATAAAACATCCATTCAATAACACATCCATCATCCAATCGCAAACATCAAGCAATATCAATCAATAACAATATATGTTTGGTAATATACAACAGGTAATAATTGGCAGTTTTATTTCAAATTATATTTATCAACTATTAATCTAACAATTTATATTCAGTGATAATTTGACATAACTGTTAACTAGCAGTTCATATGCAAACAATAATTTCTAACAGCCAATTAACGCGCAATAAATCAATTAAATTAACAGTTAAATTCAATAAAATGCAATTCTACAGATATGAATGAAATAACATGCCAAAAGCTCATAAATAAATTTCTATTCGTTTCTAAAATTTATTTAACAAGCATAAAAGCTTCTAGTATTTGTGAGTGGGTTAAAACACTCACCTTTTGAATTTAAATCGAATTTAAATTCGATTTAAACCCAAAAATTCGCCCGTCTCGGAATTCGTCCAAACCAGCGTCATCAAGTCCGGAATTAAATTACGATCCGTGCCGCATCCACCTTCCCTCGTGAAAAACGCATATGCTTCTTCTTGATTGCTAACTTTGTTCCGTAAGTTTTCTTTTATTTCGATCTACTTTAATTTTCCTCCTTATTATATGAATGTATGTATTTTAAAAGGTTTGAAAGAAAAAGAAGATTTGAAAAAGAAGAATTGAAAAAAAATGATTAAAATAAGAACTGAAAACGGAAGAGAAGATCTAGATTTGAAAAGAAGAAAGTTTGAAATAGAAGTAAATTTGAAGAAGAAGAATATTTGAAGAGAAAGAAAAAAAAAATTAAAATGAGAGATAATAAGGAGCATTGAGAAAAACAAGAAAAAAGAAGAAGAAGAAGAAGAAGAATAGCATGGAGGCTAGGGTTAGAGTTAGGAGAAACAAAATGTAATAGAAGAATAAGAAGTAGGTTATTTATAAGGTTAGAGTTAGGTTTAGGGACAAATCGATTTGAAAGGAGAGGCTGCTATTAATTAGAAATAAAGTGAATATGAACACTTGGTATTGAAATATAGCAAATATGAACAGTCCTTTTTTTTTTTTTTTTTTTTAAGTAGCAGGTATTAAAAAGAGGTATTTATTAATTAGAAAGAAAATGAATATGGAGGGACAAAAATAAATGACACGTTTCGTTAGTTTGATTCTAAATTAATTAAGTGCTAGATACAGAAAAATTTGAATACATCATATATATATATATTCATACTTTAACTGTGTGACAAAATTGCTAAACATACATCAAGTACGATTAATTGGTGACAATATATAGGAATAATCAACAATAAATGTGGATGCAATCACATAAGGATCTAATAGGGAAGGAGATAAAAGTAACAACGTTGATTAATTCCACTTTCCCACTTTAGCCAATCCAATTACAAAATTTAAAATTTTATAAAATTTCTCTCCTTTGATTTCTTAAACAATTTTAATAACTAACAACAAGTTCTATGTTAATTCAATCATTAATCATTTCGCCAATTACCAAATTAAATTTCAATTATTCGCAATAAATCAAATTATAAATTTTTCATTCCAATAAATAAAATAAATCTTGATTTTTTTTTCTTCCATCCTTATTAATTCCACAACTTGTTCAATTTGAAAATCATTATCATATTTTCCAAATGTTACCTTAATTTAGCACTTATGTAACGTATTATTAGATTCGTTGCAAGATTTCAATTTCAATCCCCATTTCTTAATATACTCAAATTCTGGACATTTTTATTTCCTTACCCATAAGTGTAACATTTATTGCCAATTCCATCCAAATTTAACAGGTAACCCTTAACAATGTTTTCAATCCAAATGTTATACTTAAGTTTACGTTGTATTCTACAACTTATCATATTATGAAGAAAATTCACATTATTCCCCAATATTACCTTAATTCATATTAACTTAACATTAAATTTACTCTTCATTCTATTATTAACCTATTAGTATTAAATAGATGAAATTAACATTGGTTTTACACTCTATTACGTAGATATCCTTAAATTTTATCTAAGTTTATATTTACATAATATTCCAACATTAAATTTCATCCAATTTTTTTTCTTCCTTTTTATTTTAATCAAATCCAATTTCCCTAAAGTTACATTCAAACAAGTAAATTTTGATTTCCAATCAATCATTATACTATAACATTCTTAACATTTTTTCATTACACTACTAAATTCTACCTTGATAAGTTTACGCTTCTATTGCTTTACTTTCACACTTCCGTTAAAATATAAATTAATTCTAAAGTAACGTTTATTGTTGACCCCGCCATTTTAATTACTCATATTTAGATGAACGTTATTTCAAATAAGTTCATTGACTCATTTAAATTAGGTAGTTTATAGTAGTTGTTATCCCACCCTTACAATTATTTCCTACTAACGTGCTACCAACTCCTTTAATTAAAATTTGAATTCCAAACCTTATTTAATATACTAAGTAAGATAAATAACATATATAGATTGCTACCAACTTTCCTTTTCTTGCATCTATGTGTTTATTACTTGACACACCAGTAAATATTACATATACACAAAATTCCGTTATCACTTGCCTAACAAGGTTATTATCACTTAAGATCTCACTGCATCCACATTTTCACATTTTCATTTCCTAGTTTCTTTACTTTATTCTACATAATTTATTACAAATGGGATTTTCTTTGGTTTACATCTTATTTGTATTTAACATTTCTCAATCACCAATTCATTTCACTTTAACTGCGGTAAATTGGCGGATAAATTGAATTTGATTCCCAAAATCTAAATTAACAAGAAACAAGGGTAGGTAACATACAATAGTCATTACTCCAAATTCTAGTCACCTAAATAGGCTTTTATTCCTTGCAAATAAATGTTACTATTTATTTTCATAGTACAAATCTCAATGATTATTCCATTTTATATTGCTTAGGTCATTTATAGTCCACTATACATATCTACATAAATGGGTAATTTATTCAATTCATTAAGTGTCAATTCTATTAAGCCCTGTTTATATCTTTATGCATTCTTCTATTACTTTACAAAAGGGAATAACTTTTAAACTCATACACTTAATAACAAAACCGTTATAAATCCAATAAACTTCCAAATCCAAGTTTGTACACATTTTACACAACTATTATGATTTCTCACAAACGTTGAATTTATTAAATGACCATTTATTATAATTTAATTCCCTTAATTGAATCAAATGCTTATTATTATATATATTCTTTTCATTCTACCATTCCTTCCCATTTTAAATTCATTAACGTATTTACACATCTCTATCTTTCAAATATAAAATAACCAAACTGATTACAAACACTGTTTCTATCAATTTTCATAAGTTTGTTCAAAACTATACTTTTGTTTACATAAAATAAATTTTATGTTTCTATTAGTTTTCTTTTCCTTTCACTATAGGCATAAATTATTACTATCTACACTAATTACATCTTTGTATTAATGAACACCATTTAAGTTAATATTTATACTAACATTCACAAATTCAACATTTATTTGTTTCTTCAAAATTACTTTAAATCAAGTTGTGAAAATTTACATTATCCACATCTATTATCATAAAATTTTATAGTTACACTAAATTGCAACCACTACCAAATTTATACATTTATTCTTAACCAAATTAGAAATTATATTAATTAATTTTATTAAATATCATAAATTTAACGGGTCGTTACAATCTCCCACACTCAAAACTTTTTGTCCCCGAAAAGGAAAAAGAAGGGAGGAGGAAGATTTACAGTGCATCTTATTTCAAATATTAACTTATAAACAATATTTTACTGGATTAATTTCCTTTAATGAAATATACTTGTTTTATAATCATTATATCCTTTAATACTTGAATTATTAAAGTTGGAAAAATACTTTCACAAAATTCTAAGTCCAAAATTTCCTGAAAATTTTGGCAAAGTCTCCTTTGTACGGAGGGACTCTGGAGAAAATATAATATCCAAATATACAATATATTACATATATATCCAAAATAAAATATCCCAACATGGGAAAATATATAAAATAGCGCTTTATACGTAATCCGGAAACGTACCTATTTGTCGGACACTATACGTTTTTTTTATTTTGGAACCAAAAGCAGTAGCAGTTGCTTCCATCACCTGTATTCACTTATATAGTCTAAAAGTTAAATATTTATATTACAGTGAAATGTTTGGGTAGATTCAATCATTCATATCCAATCAAGTGCAACAACCATAAATTTTAACAAACAGCACATGCCACCAACAGACAACCATTCAATCAAACAATCAATTTGTTGTTCGGGTTCAAATTCTGAAATTGTACGGAATGAAGAATAACTATCAATTGCATCCGTTACTCAACAGTCTTAGATGGAACAAAGATAGATTATTTGTTCATCCCATAACTCCAAAATTTCTTACCCAACCAACATACATCAACCAAACAATCCAAACCAACACCAAAATATTTTATTTACATTTATTTTATACTTCAGTGGTTTGATTTTCTTCCCTTCATTTATGAGGGATTTCTTTGTTCTTACAAGTTTTATTTTCCAATTATCACCAAATTTATTATATTTGTATTTCCTTTTTATTACTTAAGTTTATAAAATAATTCTCATTAATAACAACAAATATTTTGAATATCTTCCTTTCTTTACTCTTTACTTGTAAGGTTTCCCTTAAATTCTTAATCTGCTAACATTCATTCTTATAAGTGGAAGTTTTTATTTATCTATTAACTATGGATTACAGTCATTTAAATTCTTCCTACTTTCCATTATATTAGAATAGGGAAGATTAAAACATACTTAAGTCAATAATCATACAATCAATTCTTATTTTGAATTTCATTTTATATACTTAGGTTCATATCATCTATTAATAATTCTTAACCCTTTTTCAGTAAAATTTCAATGATAACCTAAGTTTATACCATTAAATTCTTATTATAACAGTAATTTATTGAATACTTCATTTTTCTAAATTCCTACTTGTAAAATATTCAATTCCAGTTTCTCATTTAACACTTCAACTTTTATATTTGGGTAAGTTATTTATGTTAAGGAAATTGCAATTGAACTTATACAAGTTTAATCTCCATTCTTTTAATTAAATTTAATGTTTATCCATATTACTCTTTGTAAAATATGTATGCAAATTCCTCTTTATAGCTTTGCAATTATTCTCTTATTTCAATTAGAGGTTTCAATTCATTTATTACTTAACTTTTATTTCACTAACAAATTTTAAACAATTAATTAACGGAAAAATTTAGAATTAAATACCGGGTTAAATTTCAATTTATTTCAAAATAATAGATAAATAAGTTCTTACAACTCAATATCTCTAATTATAGTTAGAGCAATAAAAGAAAATTTTTAGAAAAGTTCAAAATAAATCTGCAGTAAAATTTACTACAGTGGCCTTTCCCCTTCGAAACTCGAAATGAAAGTCGATGATGCGGCCGTCATCACCGAATTTATTTTCCAGCGACAGAGAGGAAAGTACAGAATTTAATTTTTTTTTTTTTCCCAAAATCTTCTTTAAAACAATTCTTCCAAATTATACGAAATATTTATATAAGAAATTTCTTATAAACCAAATCAATAAATTTCACAAATTCTTTGAAAGCAGATTTGGAAAAAATCCCGGACTTAAGTTCTAAAATCTCCAATTTGATTTATCATAATTTCAACTTAGCTTCAGTTATTATAAATATTTTATTTCCTAACACCCAATCTATAGCAACCAAATATATATATATCTTTATAAAAATATTTTTATATATAGAAAATATAATAGGCAAAATTCTTTCATTCACCTATATTAAAACAAATATTATGTTGGTCTGTCCTATTAAGTGTTTAAAAATCCCTATTGATGACATAGCGTCCCATGCATCAACCAGAATTTATAAATACAAAGCGGAACAGATTAACACAATATAAAAATCTTTTTATTAATACTAACAAATACGCTCTCTCATATATATACACTCAGCGACTCCCATAGGATATTACTACCCTATTAACAAAGAGTCAAACCCCACAAAGCCAAGGTTTATCGCTAAACCAAAGCTCTGATACCAGATGTAACATCCCGCCTTTTCGCACACTTTAAACCGACACACGTGTCAATTCAAAGCATACGCAAGGGCGGATTGTTATGGGGTAAATAAGAAAAACAGAGAAGAAATAAAAACAAAACAGAATCTCACAGCGGAAGGATAAAATATAATAATAAATATACAGTTCATAAATGGTTTACAAACACTTGTTATTCTTTACACAATAAATATCAGAGTTACACATACCAATACAATCAATGCAGCGGAACAGTATGAGTGTGGTGCAATACTATAAATAATAATAATACAAATCTTCGTCTTCGTCCTCCAAAGCTAAATCTTCAAATCCTGAAACGCTCGGACTGACCCGAGCGAATTTGAAAAGACAAAAACACCCGAGTCAGACTAGAATATCTTATGTGAGTTAAATAAACAGAAATAAATATGAGTACAGTAACTCAAGAGATGTTCGAGATTTACATCTCCTAAGGATCCGTTAAACTATTTACTATGTAGTATATTGCGCTATTATAATAGTGTCTATTTATAAAATAAACTTACTTTTAAATAGCGTTAAGGGGTTACCCATATAGCCCTTAACACAAATAATGCCAATAGTCTATACAGTACCGTAATACCTCCTGATCGGGAGGCTACCAGAGGATACTCCATAGGTACGACACAAATAGAAACTCGTAGTAAAGGCTCGGTATGGTAGGTGACACGGCACAACTAGGCAATGCCAGGGTAGATATACCAATTGCTATCCAGGCTGGTGGAAACGCGTAGCCGCAGTTACCGCCCACCTCGGACTAACTCCCCAAAATCAAAATATAGAAGTGGCCACTGAATCAATCCAAGTCAAAGTATAATATCGAAGAGGAGCGTCCGATCAGAGGAATGACCTCATTGGCCTGAGAATCGCTCCTGTTTTAGCCACCTTATGCCAACTCACGGGAGTTGGGTCCACGTATTTACCTTACAGGAAACATCGCCACCACCTACTTCATTCTGGAATCTCCACCGCGTACATGGTTAGTCAAAGTGGTTTTCGGTATCGACAGAGAGTATGTCCATATCCGATCCCGGTCTCTTTGCCAACCCATCGTTATTATAACACCGCGGTCATTTAAAAATAGTTTATACTTTAAAACCAGAATATAATCCATTTCAAAACCATAATATTACGATATCATTTCTTCTTTAAAACCCAAAAAGATTCATTTTGATATTATTTTTATAAAACCCAAATCAATGATATCATTTCCCAAATATAAATCTTTTCCGAAAATTGTGCCACTCTTAAAATTTATAATCCCTTGTAACTAAATATTTGAATATTAACTTTCAACATAATACTTCGAAATCCATAGTTTTTAAAACCATTACTTTCAAAACTAAATGGTTTGGATATTCAACCGTATATAAAATAAGTGGTTTAACTTAAATGTTGCTTTGAAAAGAAATATTTCTCGTGGCTTTACAATACATTTCTTTATTTAAAGTTAAAACCAAAATTTAATATCGCTTCAAGTTCCAAAGCCATTTCAATAAATTCATATATATACGTACATCCATTTTGAGTATAAATATTTCAACTAAAGTTGGATTTTATTCTTTCAAATCAAATGTTCTATTAATTAGCCTTGAATATTCACATAGAATCCATAATTAATAAGACTTCAATTTCTAGTAAAATATATATATATTTCCAAATTCAAATTTTACTAGAATATTCATTTCAAAATATTTTGGGAAAAATCCAATTATAAATATCATATCTTTAAAATTTCCAACTTAATATTTAAACATAGGATACAAATCATCAAACTCCATTTTCTTAATTTTCTTCCATTTTTAATAAAGAGATTTATACACCTTTTAATTTCAAAAATTTCAACTTCATATGCATATATATGGAAGAATAATATTTATACCATATAAAATTTAAGATTATCATAAACCGTATTCCATCCAAACCTTAGAAATCACATAAAAATAGTTATATATAGACCGCGGTGCCTGTATATAGTTTTCTATCCTATGGTCAAGTGATACGGATATTTATCATTTCAATCCGCAATTTAAAAAAATAAAACTGCGGTTGTATATCATTTCAAACCGCAATCCCGAATGAAATGAAGAATGCATACTAACTTGCAGTTTAATGATATCAAATAAAACATCCATTCAATAACACATCCATCATCCAATCGCAAACATCAAGCAATATCAATCAATAACAATATATGTTTGGTAATATACAACAGGTAATAATTGGCAGTTTTATTTCAAATTATATTTATCAACTATTAATCTAACAATTTATATTCAGTGATAATTTGACATAACTGTTAACTAGCAGTTCATATGCAAACAATAATTTCTAACAGCCAATTAACGCACAATAAATCAATTAAATTAACAGTTAAATTCAATAAAATGCAATTCTACAGATATGAATGAAATAACATGCCAAAAGCTCATAAATAAATTTCTATTCGTTTCTAAAATTTATTTAACAAACATAAAAGCTTCTAGTAGTTGTGAGTGGGTTAAAACACTCACCTTTTGAATTTAAATCGAATTTAAATTCGATTTAAACCCAAAAATTCGCCCGTCTCGGAATTCGTCCAAACCAGCGTCATCAAGTCCGGAATTAAATTACGATCCGTGCCGCATCCACCTTCCCTCGTGAAAAACGCATATGTTTCTTCTTGTTTGCTAACTTTGTTCCGTAATTTTTCTTTTATTTCGATTTACTTTAATTTTCCTCCTTATTATATAAATGTATTTATTTTAAAAGGTTTGAAAGAAAAAGAAGATTTGAAAAAGAAGAATTGAAAAAAAATGATTAAAATAAGAACTGAAAACGGAAGAGAAGATCTAGATTTGAAAAGAAGAAAGTTTGAAATAGAAGTAAATTTGAAGAAGAAGAATATTTGAAGAGAAAGAAAAAAAAATTAAAATGAGAGATAATAAGGAGCATTGAGAAAAACAAGAAAAAAGAAGAAGAAGAAGAAGAATAGCATGGAGGCTAGGGTTAGAGTTAGGAGAAACAAAATGTAATAGAAGAATAAGAAGTAGGTTATTTATAAGGTTAGAGTTAGGTTTAGGGACAAATAGATTTGAAAGGAGAGGCTGCTATTAATTAGAAATAAAGTGAATATGAACACTTGGTATTGAAATATAGCAAATATGAACAGTCCTTTTTTTTTTTTTAAAGTAGCAGGTATTAAAAAGAGGTATTTATTAATTAGAAAGAAAATGAATATGGAGGGACAAAAATAAATGACACGTTTCGTTAGTTTGATTCTAAATTAATTAAGTGCTAGATACAGAAAAATTTGAATACATCATATATATATATTCATACTTTAACTGTGTGACAAAATTGCTAAACATACATCAAGTACGATTAATTGGTGACAATATATAGGAATAATCAACAATAAATGTGGATGCAATCACATAAGGATCTAATAGGGAAGGAGATAAAAGTAACAACGTTGATTAATTCCACTTTCCCACTTTAGCCAATCCAATTACAAAATTTAAAATTTTATAAAATTTCTCTCCTTTGATTTCTTAAACAATTTTAATAACTAACAACAAGTTCTATGTTAATTCAATCATTAATCATTTCGCCAATTGCCAAATTAAATTTCAATTATTCGCAACAAATCAAATTATAAATTTTTCATTCCAATAAATAAAATAAATCTTGATTTTTTTTTCTTCCATCCTTATTAATTCCACAACTTGTTCAATTTGAAAATCATTATCATATTTTCCAAATGTTACCTTAATTTAGCACTTATGTAACGTATTATTAGATTCGTTGCAAGATTTCAATTTCAATCCCCATTTCTTAATATACTCAAATTCTGGACATTTTTATTTCCTTACCCATAAGTGTAACATTTATTGCCAATTCCATCCAAATTTAACAGGTAACCCTTAACAATGTTTTCAATCCAAAAGTTATACTTAAGTTTACGTTGTATTCTACAACTTATCATATTATGAAGAAAATTCACATTATTCCCCAATATTACCTTAATTCATATTAACTTAACATTAAATTTACTCTTCATTCTATTATTAACCTATTAGTATTAAATAGATGAAACTAACATTGGTTTTACACTCTATTACGTAGATATCCTTAAATTTTATCTAAGTTTATATTTACATAATATTCCAACATTAAATTTCATCCAATTTTTTTTCTTCCTTTTTATTTTAATTAAATCCAATTTCCCTAAAGTTACATTCAAACAAGTAAATTTTGATTTCCAATCAATCATTATACTATAACATTCTTAACATTTTTTCATTACACTACTAAATTCTACCTTGATAAGTTTACGCTTCTATTGCTTTATTTCACACTTCCGTTAAAATATAAATTAATTCTAAAGTAACGTTTATTGTTGACCCCGCCATTTTAATTACTCATATTTAGATGAACGTTATTTCAAATAAGTTCATTGACTCATTTAAATTAGGCAGTTTATAGTAGTTGTTATCCCACCCTTACAATTATTTCCTACTAACGTGCTACCAACTCCTTTAATTAAAATTTGAATTCCAAACCTTATTTAATATACTAAGTAAGATAAATAACATATATAGATTGCTACCAACTTTCCTTTTCTTGCATCTATGTGTTTATTACTTGACACACCAGTAAATATTATATATACACAAAATTCCGTTATCACTTGCCTAACAAGGTTATTATCACTTAAGATCTCACTGCATCCACATTTTCACATTTTCATTTCCTAGTTTCTTTACTTTATTCTACATAATTTATTACAAATGGGATTTTCGTTGGTTTACATCTTATTTGTATTTAACATTTCTCAATCACCAATTCATTTCACTTTAACTGCGGTAAATTGGCGGATAAATTGAATTTGATTCCCAAAATCTAAATTAACAAGAAACAAGGGTAGGTAACATACAATAGTCATTACTCCAAATTCTAGTCACCTAAATAGGCTTTTATTCCTTGCAAATAAATGTTACTATTTATTTTCATAGTACAAATCTCAATGATTATTCCATTTTATATTGCTTAGGTCATTTATAGTCCACTATACATATCTACATAAATGGGTAATTTATTCAATTCATTAAGTGTCAATTCTATTAAGCCCTGTTTATATCTTTATGCATTCTTCTATTACTTTACAAAAGGGAATAACTTTTAAACTCATACACTTAATAACAAAACCGTTATAAATCCAATAAACTTCCAAATCCAAGTTTGTACACATTTTACACAACTATTATGATTTCTCACAAACGTTGAATTTATTAAATGACCATTTATTATAATTTAATTCCCTTAATTGAATCAAATGCTTATTATTATATATATTCTTTTCATTCTACCATTCCTTCCCATTTTAAATTCATTAACGTATTTACACATCTCTATCTTTCAAATATAAAATAACCAAACTGATTACAAACACTGTTTCTATCAATTTTCATAAGTTTGTTCAAAACTATACTTTTGTTTACATAAAATAAATTTTATGTTTCTATTAGTTTTCTTTTCCTTTCACTATAGGCATAAATTATTACTATCTACACTAATTACATCTTTGTATTAATGAACACCATTTAAGTTAATATTTATACTAACATTCACAAATTCAACATTTATTTGTTTCTTCAAAATTACTTTAAATCAAGTTGTGAAAATTTACATTATCCACATCTATTATCATAAAATTTTATAGTTACACTAAATTGCAACCACTACCAAATTTCTACATTTATTCTTAACCAAATTAGAAATTATATTAATTCATTTTATTAAATATCATAAATTTAAAGGGTCGTTACAACTATATCGATTACTACATTATGAATAAATTCACAATTCCATTTATTTCATTAATACCTTCCGTTACAATTCTTAAATACTTCTGCTTTTATTTAATTACCGTTACTATATTACTATTATTCCATTAGCTAATTAAGTAATTACATTAATAAATCTTTATTTTCATTCCTTAAATTTACACTTAAATTTATGTTCTATTCGACTAATTATCATAACACTGAATCAAATTTACGTTATTCCCAAATGTAACAGTTACAACAAATTAATAGGACAATTAAATAGCAACTTACGACCGTTACTATTTCTTTGATTCATTAATTACAATTAATGTCCTCAATAAATTCATTTACTTGGTCTCATGCATTCTATTACACAAATTTCCACCTTATAAATAAATTTTATGTTACTATTTTAAATTTGCATTCACTCTTTCCGTTTAATTGAATTCCATTCTAGTTAATAATTTAATTAATGATTCACTAATTCAACATTTCCATTTGTTGCTTATACTAAACTTGTAACCAAGTAAGACAATTTACGTTATTTTCAATTAATTGCAATTTTATTCTAAATTGTTAATTTTAATTACAATTGCTACATCTATTGTAACGACCCGTAAAATTAGATGATTAAAATGAGTTAAATTAATAAGACTTTAGTTAAATTTAGAAGGGAAAAAAATCTTATAATTTATATTGGAACGAATGCTAGAAATTTGATGTGGAAATGGAAATTTAGGTTTAACAATTTAAAATTTATATTAAAATTAAGTGGAAATAATGTAAATTGAATAGAAACGTAAGTTTATTTATAGGGCAGTAATTGATGAATAAAAAGTTTGAAACAACTAAGTAAATAAATTTATGGATTTTTTAAGATTGCAAAGTTATAATTGAGTGTAAATATGAATATTTAGGACTTAATTAAAATAAGAAAAAAATGTAAATGTTATAACTTGGTTACAAAGTTTGTATATGGAAGTGGATGCAAATATGAATTAATTGATGTGCGCATTAATTTATAATGGGATAAAACGTAAATTTATGTAATAAGTGTGATGCAGGTTGATAAGTATTCACAATGTTTGTGTTGATGATAAACGTTACTTTAATGATTGTAATATAAAATAATGGAAGTGTGAATGGAAATTAATAGAAACTTAAACTTATTTTAAGGTAGTAATTGGATATAGATTTATGGAATGGAGTTAATGCAAATCAATGGAATTAGTAAAGACGTATACATAGCTACAAATTGAATATATGAAAACAAAATGTAAGCATTGGATTAAATTAAGGAAATTAAATATTAATAAATGATCATTTAATAAAACCAAAGTTCTGGGAGTAATTATAATAGTTGTTTGAAATACATATAAACTTTGATTTGGGAATCAATTGGATTTAAAATGAAATTTGGTATTACATTGATGAGTTTAAATGTTATTTTAAGTGTAAAGTAATAAATGGTGTAATAAAAGAATGAAATTAAGATAAATAAATTTAATTGAGATTTTTATTATAAATGATAGGTGAAATAATAAGATGGATGGTAATGTCTGTGGATAATAACCATACAAGTATTGTAAAGAGTATTTTGGTGATAAACGGTTATTTAGAATAAAGGTAATTAAATATTATTTAATGGATATAAATGTAGTAACGGATAGAGTGAATGAAATTGGCATTATGAAAATAAATGTTAACATTGTTTTGTAAGCAATAAAAGCCTATTAATATGACTGAAGGTTAACAGTAACGATTTTTGTTTGTTACCTATGTATGTAGCTTGTAAATTTAAAACTTTGAAATTTGTTACCGTAATTATAACTTACTATTATGTTAATGTTAATTAAGGTAATATTTGTAAGTAATGGTAAGGTTATTTGTAACGACCCGTAAAATTCGATGTTTAAAATGAATTAAACTAAAAAGATTTTGAATTTAAATTTAGAAAGAAATAAAAACCTTATAACTTATATGGAAGCGAATGTAGAAATTAGATGTATCAATTGTAATTAAAATCAACAACTTAAAATTTATATTGCAATTAATTGAAATAGTGTAAATTGTCATACTTGGTTATAAGTTTAATATAACAAACAAAAGGGAATGTTGAATTTGTGAATTACCAGTAAAAATATTAACTAGAATGGAATTCAAATTTATATAATAATGGAAAGTGTAAATTTGTTGCATTTAGGTATAAAATTTAAAATATAAGAAAATAAAAGTAGGCATTTAATTTACCGATGGAATAATACGTTGATTAATAGTAATTATATATAAATTTAGGTAGTAATGTTAATGGTAGTTGATGAATAACCAATGTAATGCAATTCAAATTGATTGAAACGACTGTTTAGGTTAAAACTGATTGTAAATAGGAATATTTGGAAATAAACTGAATATATAAAAACAAAATGTAAGCATTGAATTAAATTAATGAATTCAAATTATAATAAAAGGTCGTTCAAAAATCAGTGTTCCATAAGTAATTATAATGTTGTTATTGATAATAAACGTTACTTCAATGATTATTAATATAGTAACGGAAGTGTGAATGAAAAGTTAATAGAAACATAAATTTATTTTAAGGAAACAAGAGATATATTGTACAAATTGATGAATTAGTATAAATTTAATGCTAATTGGATAAGATCAATATCATATGAGTCATTGCAACATTTGTTGTAAACTGTAAACCTATAAATGTGATTTAGGGCAAATAGTGACCGTTATTATTTGTTACCAGTTTACTTAGGCTATTAAGCTGTGAGTGGGAATCAATTGAAATATCAAATGAAACTTGGTATTACAATTATGAGTTTAAGAAAATAATTACAAGATATAAATGTAATAAGATGCATAGAAATGTTGGGTATTTTGTAAAGTAATAAATGATGTAATTTGTGGTAATATGTGGTAATAATGTAAATTTAGGTAATAAGTGGTAATGAAGTAAATATAAATTTAGGTATTACGTTAATGTAAGTTTAGGTAATATGTTAAAATAATGTAAATTTAGGTAATATGTGGTAATAATGTAAATTTAAATTTAGGTATTACGTTAATGTAAATTTATGTAATATGCGGTAAGAACGTAAATTTTATTCATAGAGTGCTAATGGATTTAATAAAAAGAATGAAATCAAGATGAATAAATAAATTAGGAGGATAAATTGTAATAAATGCGTGCATTGATTCATAGTAGGATTTAAAAGGCAATTAATAATTGAAAGGTTGATTTATTAAGAAAACAATGTGTAATGGATGGAAATGGAATAAGTGTAGTGTAATGAGAGTTGTTGTAATAATTATTTGTAAAGAATTAACTTACAAATATTACAAAATGTATAGTGGTGACAATTGGTGTTGCTACCAATTTAACTGATCAATTTCAAATAAATGTCAACAAAATGTTACATTAATATGGAATAAACCATAATTGTAGTGTGAACGTAATAAAAAGAAATAGAAATGTTAATTGTATTCATAATGTAATGATTGCTTTAATAGTAAGGAGTGAAAATCCAAATAAAAGAATATAAATGAATAAGTTTTGTAAAAGAGTAAAAATGTGTTTATTTATTTGAAATGTTTGTTAGCTGAAAGATTAATTGTAGAGACGAGTAACTATTATTTAGTAAGAAATGTGTAATTACTATTTTTATCCAATAATGTAAATATGTTTATGTGAGGATACGGATTTTTGACTCACGAAAGTCGACATTAATACGTCCACTGTATCAATTGCCGAGCAATCGAAGGCCGGAAAACCGAACCGTTATGGTTAAAGATGAGGTAGAAGATAGAAGAAGAAAGAAAGAAGAAGCAACAGAAAACAATAACAGAATCTCACATTTCGTAGCTGAACAACATATAATAGGTAAATGAATAATCTTTAAATTAAAAGAACTATATCAGTTATTATATTACATCACATTTTATTACATTATCAGAGTTTACAACAACAAACAGCGGAAAAGAAATACTATATACTAATTGATACGCCATGCCATCCAGCTTGCCTCTAAACTCCACAGCATCTCCTGAATTCCAGAATGACCTGATAACCTGACTCTAGACTGCTCGTGTTAAAATTGGTGGGCACCCAAAGTTTAGGAAGGAAACAATAAACTCCAGGTCAGTCATGGGACTGGTGTGAGAACTTAAAACAGTTATATCTTTAAAACAACAAAGAAATATTTTTAGATAGATCCGCAATGCTTTAGAAAATGAAACTACCATAAGGCCTCCCCCACACACACAATGCAAACGCAGGAATGGAGGAGATTTCTCCTTATGATAGTTAAATATGCTTGACATGCAAATTTCTTTGATATTATTACTATAAGTACAAAGTGTAGGAAAACATTTCGAAAGTATGATATAAATCTTAGCCAACGTACGACCATTATCGTATGCCTATTATAGCTACCATGTTCAATAGCAGGTTACCGCCACATTTCATGACAGGTTATACAACTAAAACTGTACAGAGCTCGTATTGTTCCTTTGGATTTTCCAACAAATGGTCAGGCCAAGGAACTTCACATTTGTGATATTCCAGAATTTTAGACAATATCAATTTAATAATCTTTATATAAAATTAAATTGATATTGACAATATTGATTAATAAAATATGTTTTGGTTTAATAATCAGATTTAATAATATTTAATTTGTGATTTTATCTTTTAAAAGCTAAAATAAATGTTTAAGTTATAATGTATATATATTTGTATATACAGGAAAATAGGTGTAGGGAAGAAGTTGCGAAAAAATTTAGTCTCAAGGACAGCAAGTTTGCTTTTTAGTTTGAAGGACATTTGTTAGTGCAAATAGAAAATGATGGTTACAACTATCATTCTGTGATTTACACTAAAAAATTTCCTTCAGCCTAAAAAGCAAACTTTCTGTCCCTAGAACTAAATTTTTCTGCAACTTTTTCCTTGAGCCTAAAATCCCCTTGTATATATATATTATAATTTAACTTTGTTTGGAATTTAACTTACATGAAAATAAATAAATGAAGTTTGTTTTTAAGTTCTAATAAATATTGAGTAATTAGGAAATTATGTTTTAATAAATACTAAGCTTTTAAAAATCTATTTAAATTAATAACTTTATGGTTTGTAATATTTAAAATAAATGTAATTGTCTAAAATTTGTCTTAGTTTAATTTTTGTTTTAAATTTAAATAAAAGTTGATTTTATTTCTTTTTAAAATATTATTTGATAAATATGATTTGAGTATATATTATATAAGTTTAAAATATAAGATAGCATATGATTTAAATTCATTTAAATATAAAAGTGATTTATAATTTCTTTATAAATCATATAAATTGTAAATTGATATTTGAAACCCTATTAATAACTATTCTATTTTTCTTAAATATAAAGAAGGATTAAAATAAGGAATTAGAGTCTTCATTTTTTTAAATTGAATAAATAGATTTTAACTTTGATTTCAAAAGTTTAATTGATTAGAAATTTTATTTTGAAATTCAAATAAATAGATTCTTTAAAATATTTATATAGGTTTTAATTTATAAAATTATTTGTTTACATTTTCTTAAAATAAGTAAATCATTTATATTCATATAAACATAAAATGAATTAAAAAAACTCTTTCTAAACATAAAAAAATATAACTAAATTTAATTTATGACAAGTGTTAACAAGTTAGTAATTTAAATAACATGTGTAAATGTAAGAACTAAAGTACATGACATGTGTCACTGTTTTTCTTTTATTCTTTTTCTTTATTTTGATAAATTAATTTCAGCCTTATTAACATCTTCATTTTTTTTCCTCATTCTCCTTTTCAAAACAAAAGATAAATGAATCAAAGAAACACTTCACTATAAAAAAAATCTGAAATCCCTCAATAACAAAACCTGCATTTCTTTTCATCCTATAATCATTCTCAAGTTCATACAACAACCTATAGTTCAGTTTCAAAAATCAAATAAGAAATCATTCAAACTGCATTTCTCTTCTACCTGGAAATAAATTCCTGCAAAATCAGAGCCTGCATCTTTATCAAGGCCTGCATGCATCTGGTTGGTCAGGAATTCAAATGCAAGCAATCTGGAATTAATGAAGTCTGCATCTTGTCAAATGTTAGAAAGAACAAACCTGCATGTATGTGTGTCAACAGAATTCAAAAGTTTTTCAAGATTGGAAAAAAAACTGCTCTGTTCTTCAAAATTTCAAGGTGAGTAACATTTTTTTTTATAAAATAACTTAAGTAATTATGGTTGCATGTTAAATTATGTGGAATTTGTGTCTTGTGTGAATATTTGTAGATGATTATGTATATATACATATGGATGTATATAGGAGTGTGCATGTTTCAGTGTCCTCTGTTTAGTATTACTAGCTACAGATTAATTCAAGAATCATTTCCTCTTAATCCAATCTTTGTTTGGATTTGAGTTTTAAATAAAACCTGTATGCTTTGTCATAGAGAAGGTTTTAACTTTATTTATAGATAAATCAAATTTGAAATTGTACAGGAAATCAAAATTTACAGAATAAGCCTAAGATAAGGAAAAAAATTCAACCTCCCTGATTCATGTATCCAGGAACATAATCCAAATTCTTATACTGGAACATGATTTTTAAGCGTAAAATCTTAATTTTTAGTTAGAGGATGAAGGGGAAATTTTGGGTTGATCAGTTTGGGTATTTTAAGTTGCCTATGATGAATTTTTGGATAAGAATGATTGGGATCTTTCCTGATGGAGGAGGAATGATTGGATAATCGTGGAAAAATGCTGGATTGATGCTCCAGGCACGGTGGCGAATATATTTGGTCGATGAAGTTTGTAGCCCTAGTTTTTGGGTTGGGTTTTAAAGGGGGTCGTTCATCGTCTCTGGTGGATCGAGTTCCACCAGAGTTTGGGAATTGGATGAGGGATTATGGAAGAGGATATGGCCGGAGAAGTTGCCGTTCGGGTGATCGGCAATGGGAGAACGAGGTGATGTTTCAGGTATGGGTTTCGAGTGGAGTTTGGGTTCCAGGTTTTGGTTGAGACTGAACATTTGATTTCAGGCGAGTGATGAAGTTTAGGTGGTCGTAGGTTGGAGCATGGAGCGTGGTCGATGGGTTGAGGCTAGGGTGAGGGGCCGGAGGTGATCAAAGTCATGGTGCACGTGCACTGTGCATCTCTTTGGTTTGTGATGTTGTTTGTTTCAGGAATTTGTGGGTTGAGGTGTTCTCGTGTAATACTCGTGTCAATCTAGTAATTGCCCGAAGTAATGAGATGTTTGACTCGAGTTAATTTTTCATAGGCTCGAGTATGTTGAAGTTTTCAGGTTCAAGTTCTGAAACCTGTCAGTTTCTGTGTTTTCAAAATTTAAATCAAATTTAAATAAAGAAACAAAGTAAGTTTGAATTAGGCTTAAGCAAGTTTAAATTATGAATTCAAATAGATTTGAGTTCCAGATTTCAAATAGAAAATTTTTTAAAAATAAATTATTTAAAGACTAAAACCTGTACAGTGTTCTATAAATGATTATAAATCTAGAAATGAAATTTAAAATAAGATTTGAAATTTAAGTTAAAATCTGGATTTGAAATCCTGAATTCAAATTTGAATTTGAATCTGAAAGATTTCAAAAGAAAACAAGTTATAAATTCTAATGTTATAATTAAACTTGAATTTTTCAGTATTTTATAACATATGTTTTATAAATCTGAAAATGAAATTCAAAACCGGATTTTAAATTTAAATTTTTGAAAAATAAGATTTTAGTTTGAATGTTTTAAAATCACTTGAATATTTAAAGTATAATTTAAATTTTATTTAAATTGATTATGGGTTAACTACTTATGAAATACCTTAAGTAATTCTTTAATATGAAATAAAAAGTGTTTACTAATTGAATCTTCTTTAAATTTGATTTCATTTTTAATTTTAATTTTTAATTTGAATTTAAAGAAATTTAAAAGTAAATTTTTTTTAAATTACTTTAATAATGATAAATAAATCAGTAATGAGGTTAATGATTTTCATTAAATTGTTTTGAACTTAATGATTTATTAATTAATCTAGGTAATTAAGTTTTTGTAATTAATTAATTTAATTCATTAATAATTAGGTTAATTAAATAAATAATTAAGGATTTATTTAATTAATTAAAAGATTTAAGTAAGTTAATTAAATTTGATTAAAGTGTGATTTATAAATTAATTTAAATAGGATTTGATTAATTTAATTAATGAATTAAAATTATTAATCAAGTAATTAATAATTAATTAAGTTTAATTATCACTTGATTAATTTAATAATTAGGAATTAATTAATGGGTTTTATAAATAAATTAAGAATTAATATTGATTAATTCAATTAATTACCATGGAAAAGTAATTAAAGTTTTGTTACTGGTTATTGAAGGTCATTAACTTGATATTATTTTTATAACTAATTAATGTAATAAATTTTAATAATTAATTGGTTAATTAATTTAAGTTAATCATTTGAATTGTCTAAGTGAATTACTTAGTGAAAGTAATTAAGGAAATTAATTACTAATTGTAATTAATTAAGTTTATTTTGATTAATTAAGTTAATTAATTAAGTTTAATTAATTTAAATTAATCATTGATTTGATTTGAGAAGTAATTACAAATGGAAAATTACTTAGTGAAGAAAATAAATTACTGGATGTAATTTAATGGAGGAGTTTTGGAAATTAATTACTTTATGTAATTAATATGTAATTTATATGTTGTATAATTACTTAAGTAAGTAATTAATAATTAATTACTTAATGTAATTAATTTAGGTTTTGATAATTAAGTTATTTGAGAATGGTTAAGAGAAGAAATTAATTTAAGTTAATTACTTAATGTGATTAAACAAGTATGATTAACCAAAGAAGATAATTGATAATTAATTTAATAGAGTTATTTAAAATAATTTAAGGTCATTAATTTATATAATTAATGATATGATTAAGGATTGATTAATTAAGAAAATTAATCAATGAAAGTATTAGTTAATTAATTAAGGATTAATTAATGAAGTAATTACAGGTTAATTACAGGGATTGGTTTGGATTAATTAATTTGGGAAATTAATTAGAGATTTATTACTTGAATGTAATTAAAGAATAATTAATCAAGATGATTAATTAGGGTAACTTGTTAAGGGTAATTAGTTAATTGATTTATAATTAATTAAGGAATATGTAACCAAGGTTTGTATGGATGAATAATTAATTTAATTTATTTTTAATTAATTAAGGAAGATATAATTAATTTAATTCATTTTAAATTAATTACAGGATGGTGATTTGATAAATCTTTGCTTATGAATGATGATTGATATTTATTACCCTGAATGGTTGAAATCTCAGTTATGATATAAATGTTGTTGTGTGATTTGGATGTTATGGTTGCATTGAGTTGATAATATAGATTATATGATGTTATGATAATATTGATTATTTATTATGATGTTGAGAATTATCTATCTGTGTGTATAAAGATAATATTGAATTGAATTGTTTTAAATTTTAAAACAACTTGGCCCTAAAAAACACGCTTTGGATTTCGATGAGACCGGGATCGGGTTTCCATATTTGGTTATCCGAAAACCACATCGATTCCAAATAACGTTAGGTCGTTAATCCAAGTGGAGCAAGTGAAGACTCGCGGTGTAAGGGCTATACGTCAGTATAACTCTATGGGTGATTCCGTAATGAGTTGACGGAATAGTGCTTATAGATTCGAGATGGAGATTCAGAGTGCAAGGGTTATCGTCGTTGACTCTAAGGGTGATTCCAATAATGAGTGCAACAAGATAATACCTTCGGTTTCGTTCGAACCCGGAACGAACTTGTATGGATTGAATGCTTTCAGAACATCGTCAGGTGGACGATGAGCATTCTAAGTGATGTTTCCTATAAAGGTAACCGTAGCCTCAAGCCTCATCAACCGGGAATGGCTAAAACAGGGGAGGTGCAGCAAGGCTTCGTGGGTAGCTCCCACTGGAGAGCGAGATTGATCCCTGTCTAGAAGTCCCTTTATATTCGGCTGTGTGGGTAGTTGGTTGCAAACAACTGCGGGGTTGTCTTGTTTGGAATTGTTCAGTAAAGAATGGTTCTGGCCTTGTGTTGCAGGGGAGTGGGAGTACTCCTCGGTACGGTGATCTAGGCCACGTACTGTGACGGGAGGTACCCCGGAATCCAAAATCCAATATGTGCCAACGTTTTGATTGTATTACCCACTTTTGTGGCTAGTAGTTGGAATTTAATAATGTAACAATTTCGGCTATTTCATATTTACTTGAAAACACTGGACACTATTATAATATCATCGGATTTCCTATCAAATGTTTTGGTTAGCGTAAGGTAAAAACTTTTCCATGTTTATGTGTGGGAAGTCTTACGTGATACCTTTCTTTTAAAGGTTTTTAAAAGTTAAGCAACCTTAACCTGTTACTCACACCAGACCCATGTTTGACCCGGAGTTTATTTTGTTTTCATAAACTCTTGGGTACTCAAATTTTTACGAGTAGCCAAGGGATTCAGGTTAGCTTTGATGAATAATGGAGGAGCAATGGAGCATGAGGCTTCTGCGTTAGGTATAGTTCCGCTGTGTTTTCTCTGTTTTGTGATTGTTTTGAGTTGTAAATACTAGAAAGGTGTTTATAACTGTCTAGTATATGTGATGTGTATGCTGTGTATCTCTGATTGGTATTGTATATTTTGTAAATACTTATGTTATTAATATAATTTATTCGTTCCGCTGTTGAGATTCTAGTGTTGTTTCTTCTTTCTCTTCTTTCTTTTCTTCTTCTATCCCTTTCTTTCTTAATTCATGATGCGTCTTTCTGGGTAGTGGAATTCGGGTCGTGACAGTTGGTATCAGAGCATTAGGTTGAGTGAATACCTAGGCTCTGGAGTGGTGTCTATCTTGAGAGAGCGTATTTGTAATTTTTAGTAAGTATGTATGTATATATATATATATATATATATATATATATATATATATTTCTACCTATCTGTTGGGTTACCTGTTCAGGTTTTCCAATATGGGTTATGAAGGTAGATTGAGGTAGTGGTGTGTATAACACAACTGCGATTGGTTGGAGTTTGAATGTTAGGATGGAAGTGTATCTGTCGAGACTATAGACCTAATACCGTCTCGAGTGAGCTTTGAAGTGGTGTAAGAACTTCATTGATCTCTGAAGGAAACCTGTTAAGGTTCGGATTTTTTCTTTGAAGGTGGATGAGTAAAGTTTGGATCTGTTGGCTGAATTCAGCAGAATGTTTCTGTTTGGTTTGGAGTCCGAGTTTCTCGAAGAGCTTTGGATTGAGAATTCTTTGGCATTGGTGCCAGTAGTGCAGCTCGGAGTGTTCGGTGTGTCGGCAGAGTTTTCTGGCTTAGCAGTTTTTTCGAGAAGGAGTTCAGAAGCAGTAGAGTAGAATCCATTTCTTCGATGGATTGGAAAGACCAGCATAAGCTGTTCTGATTGGTAAAGAGAGAACAGTTTTCTTTGGAATTAGATGGAGATGATCGCAAAAGTGACTTGCGATAGTTGAGTATTCTCTTGGGTTGTTAGAAATTCTTATGAATATTTTCAGGAAAGTCAAAGTTTGTCTTCATCTATTGATTCGGTGGTACCGGTGGTTCAACTAGTTGAAGATTGGTTCCTTGAGATGGAGATTATTGAAGCAACTCAGGATTGGAGGAACTTCTGAGTTTTCTCCTGATTATTAGAGATCTTCTTGGTTATGCTGTCCTGTTGTGCTTGTGTTCTTCATCAGCATTCTTTTCTACTCCAGATCAGAGTCGTGCAGCAGAAGCAGTTTGTGAGTGCATCTTCTTTCTTTTCCGGATAGGAGGAGTTTGTTTTCTTCTGATGATTGTGAGTGGAGTTTGTTCTTGATCTTGATTGATCGAGGAGGATCATTCTGGTGGTTTGGGATTGGTCTAGTTTATTTCTTGAGACATCAGCAAGGATTGAGCTGATTAGGTAGGTGATAGGCAGTAGAAGATCTGAGTTTAGATAAGTTCTCAGTTTTCAAGAGCTATAAATTTTGGTAAGGTTGGGTAAGCTAGCTCTGAGATGTTTTGGATTTCTTCTGTGTTCTGTTTTGGATTAGTGTTTGATTTTCTGGATTGAATTTCCAGTTTGGACAATTAGAATTCGATGTGTTTTACGTATCTCTGAGGGAGTACGTGTATATCTATTTCTGGTTTTGGAATCAGCTGTTCTGGGAGATTTTGGATGTTGAGTCAGACTTGTTTGTAGTCTGATGTTTTGTTCAGTTATAGATCTATATGAATAGGAGTTCTGTAGTTTAGTGGTGTTGATTGTTTGGGTTTTATAGAGCGAGTAACCCGGTGTTTACTTGGGAAACTCGAGGAAACTCTATCCAGAATTTTGTCTGGATAGTTAATTTTGTTTGATTGGATGAATTGATTGTTATGGTTATTAGCATATGTTTGATATACGCTTGGTTTTAAAATTTAAAATCTTAAATAGGTTATTAAATTAACTTTGTTTTAAATTTCGGGGACGAAATTCTTTTAAGGGGAAGGAATGTGATATCCCGGAATTTTAGACAATATCAATTTAATAATCTTTATATAAAGTTAAATTGATATTGACAATATTGACTAATAAAATATGTTTTGGTTTAATAATCAGATTTAATAATATTTAATTTGCGATTTTATCTTTTAAAAGCTAAAATAAATGTTTAAGTTATAATGTATATATATATACATATATATTATAATTTAACTTTGTTTGGAATTTAACTTACATGAAAATAAATAAATGAAGTTTGTTTTTAAATTCTAATAAATATTGAGTAATTAGGAAATTATGTTTTAATTAATACTAAGCTTTTAAAAATCTATTTAAATTAATAACTTTATGGTTTGTAATATTTAAAATAAATGTAATTGTTTAAAATTTGTCATAGTTTAATTTTTGTTTTAAATTTAAATAAAAGTTGATTTTATTTCTTTTTAAAATATTATTTGATAAATATGATTTGAGTATATATTATATAAGTTTAAAATATAAGATAACATATGATTTAAATTCATTTAAATATAAAAGTGATTTATAATTTCTTTATAAATCATATAAAATTGTAAATTGATATTTGAAACCCTATTAATAACTATTCTATTTTTCTTAAATATAAGGAAGGATTAAGATAAGGAATTAGAGTCTTCATTTTTTTAAATTGAATAAATAGATTTTAACTTTGATTTCAAAAGTTTAATTGATTTGAAATTTTATTTTGAAATTCAAATAAATAGATTCTTTAAAATATTTATATAGGTTTTAATTTATAAAATTGTTTATTTACATTTTCTTAAAATAAGTAAATCATTTATATTCATATAAACATAAAATGAATTAAAGAAAACTCTTTCTAAACATAAAAAAATATAACTAAATTTAATTTATGACAAGTGTTAACAAGTTAGTAATTTAAATAACATGTGTAAATGTAAGAACTAAAGTACATGACATGTGTCATTGTTTTTCTTTTATTCTTTTTCTTTATTTTGATAAATTAATTTCAGCCTTATTAACATCTTCATTTTTTTTCCTCATTCTCCTTTTCAAAACAAAAGATAAATGAATCAAAGAAACACTTCACCATAAAAAAAATCTGAAATCCCTCAATAACAAAACCTGCATTTCTTTTCATCCTATAATCATTCTCAAGTTCATACAACAACCTGTAGTTCAGTTTCAAAAATCAAATAAGAAATCATTCAAACTGCATTTCTCTTCTACCTGGAAATAAATTCCTGCAAAATCAGAGCCTGCATCTTTATCAAGGCCTGCATGCACCTGGTTGGTCAGGAATTCAAATGCAAGCAATCTGGAATTAATGAAGTCTACATCTTGTCAAATGTTAGAAACAACAAACCTGCATGTATGTGTGTCAACAGAATTCAAAAGTTTTTCAAGATTGGAAAAAAAACCGCTCTGTTCTTCAAAATTTCAAGGTGAGTAACATTTTTTTTTATAAAATAACTTAAGTAATTATGGTTGCATGTTAAATTATGTGGAATTTGTGTCTTGTGTCAATATTTGTAGATGATTATGTATATATACATATGGATGTATATAGGAGTGTGCATGTTTCAGTGTTCTCTGTTTAGTATTACTAGCTACAGATTAATTCAAGAATCATTTCCTCTTAATCCAATCTTTGTTTGGATTTGAGTTTTAAATAAAACCTGTATGCTTTGTCATAGAGAAGGTTTTAATTTTATTTATAGATAAATCAAATTTGAAATTGTACAGGAAATCAAAATTTACAGAATAAGCCTAAGATAAAGAAAAAAATTCAACCTCCCTGATTCATGTATCCAGGACATAATCCAAATTCTTATACTGGAACATGATTTTTAAGCGTAAAATCTTAATTTTTAGTTAGAGGATGAAGGGGAAATTCTGGGTTGATCAGTTTGGGTATATTAAGTTGCCTATGATGAATTTTGGGATAACAATGATTGGGGTCTTTCCTGATGGAGGAGGAATGATTGGAGAATCGTGGAAAAATGCTGGATTGATGCTCCAGGCACGGTGGCGAATATATTTGGTCGATAAATTTTGTAGCCATAGTTTTTGGGTCAGGTTTTAAAGGGGGGCGTTCATCGTCTCTGGTGGATCGAGTTCCACCAGAGTTTGGGAATTGGATGAGGGATTATGGAAGAGGATATGGCCGGAGACGTTGCCATTCTGGTGATCGGCAATGGGAGAACGAGGTGATGTTTCAGGTATGGGTTTCGAGTGGAGTTTGGGTTCCAGGTTTTGGTTGAGACTGAACTTTTGATTTCAGGCGAGTGATGAAGTTTAGGTGGTCGTAGGTTGGAGCATGGAGGGTGGTCGATGGGTTGAGGCCAAGGTGAGGGGCCGGAGGTGATCAACATCACGGTGCACGTGCACCGTGCATCTCTTTGGTTTGTGATGTTGTTTGTTTCAGGAATTTGTGGGTTGAAGTGTTCTCGTGTAATACTCGTGTCAATCTAGTAATTGCCCGAAGTAATGAGATGTTTGACTTGAGTTAATTTTTCATAGGCTCGAGTATGTTGAAGTTTTCAGGTTCTAGTTTCTGGAACCTGTCAGTTTCTGGGTTTTCAAAATTTAGATCAAATTTAAATAAAGAAACAAAGTAAGTTTGAATTAGGCTTAAGCAAGTTTAAATTATGAATTCAAATAGATTGGAGTTCCAGATTTCAATTAGAAAAAGTTTTAGAAATAAATTATTTAAAGACTAAAACCAGTACAGTGTTCTATAAATGATTATAAATTTGGAAATGAAATTTAAAATAAGATTTGAAATTTAAGTTAAAATCTGGATTTGAAATCCTGAATTCAAATTTGAATTTGAATCTGAAAGATTTCAAAAGAAAACAAGTTATAAATTCTAATGTTATAATTAAACTTGAATTTTTCAGTATTTTATAACATATGTTTTATAAATCTGAAAATGAAATTCAAAACAGGATTTTAAATTTAAAATTTTGAATCTGAATCTGAACATGATTGAATCCTAGTTTGAAATGAAAATAAGATTTTAATTTGAATGTTTTAAAATCACTTGAATATTTAAAGTATAATTTAAATTTTATTTAAATTGATTATGGGTTAAACTACTTATGAAATACCTTAAGAATTCTTAATATGAAATAAAAAGTGTTTAATAATTGAATCTTGTTTAAATTTGATTTCATTTTTAATTTTAATTTTAATTTTTAATTGGAGTTTAAAGAAATTTAAAAGTAAATTTTTTTTAATTACTTTAATAATGATGAATAAATAATTAATGAGGTTAATGATTTTCATTAAATTGTTTTGAACTTAATGATTTATTAATTAATCTAGGTAATTAAGTTTTCGTAATTAATTAATTTAATTAATTAATAATTGGGTTAATTAAATAAATAATTAAGGATTTATTTAATTAATTAAAAGATTTAAGCAAGTTAATTAAATTTGATTAAAGTGTGATTTAGAAATTAATCTAAATAGGATTTGATTAATTTAATTAATGAATTAAAATTATTAATCAAGTAATTAATAATTAATTAAGTTTAATTATCACTTGATTAATTTAATAATTAGGAATTAATTAATGAGTTTTATAAATAAATTAAGAATTAATATTGATTAATTCAATTAATTACCATGGAAAAGTAATTAAAGTTTTGTTACTGGTTAATGAAGGTCATTAACTTGATATTATTTTTATAATTAATTAATGTAATAAATTTTAATAATTAATTGGGTTAATTAATTTAAGTTAATCATTTGAATTGTTTAAGTGAATTACTTAGTGAAAATAATTAAGGAAATTAATTACTAATTGTAATTAATTAAGTTTATTTTGATTAATTAAGTTAATTAATTAAGTTTAATTAATTTAAATTAATCATTGATTTGATTTGAGAAGTAATTACAAATGGAAAGTTACTTAGTGAAGAAAATAAATTACTGGATGTAATTTAATGGAGGAGTTTTGGAAATTAATTACTTTGCGTAATTAATATGTAATTTATATGTTGTATAATTACTTAAGTAAGTAATTAATAATTAATTACTTAATGTAATTAATTTAGGTTTTGATAATTAAGTTATTTGAGAATGGTTAAGAGAAGAAAATAATTTAAGTTAATTACTTAATGTGATTAAACAAGTACGATTAACCAATGGAGATAATTGATAATTAATTTAATGGAGTTATTTAAAATAATTTAAGGTCATTAATTTATATAATTAATGATATGATTAAGGATTGATTAATTAAGAAAACTAATCAATGAAAGTATTAGTTAATTAATTAAGAATTAATTAATGAAGTAATTACAGGTTAATTACAGGGATTGGTTTGGATTAATTAATTTGTGAAATTAATTAGAGATTTATTACTTGAATGTAATTAAAGAATAATTAATCAAGATGATTAATTAGGGTAACTTGTTAAGGGTAATTAATTAATTGATTTATAATTAATTAAGGAATATGTAAGCAAGGTTTATATGGATGAATAATTAATTTAATTTATTTTAAATTAATTAAGGAAGATATAATTAATTTAATTCATTTTAAATTAATTATAGGATGGTGATTTGATAAATCTTTGCTATGATGATTGATATTTATCACCCTGAGTGGTTGAAATCTCAGTTATGATATAAATGTTGTTGTGTGATTTGGATGTTATAGCTGCATTAGTTGATAATATAGATTATTTGATGTTATGATAATATTGATTATCTATTATGATGTTGAGAATTATCTATTTGTGTGTATATAGATAATATTGAATTGAATTGTTTTAAACTTTAAAACAACTTGGCCCTAAAAGACACGCTTTGGATTTCGATGAGACCGGGATCGAGTTTCCATATTTGGATATCCGAAAACCACATCGATTCCAAATAACGTTAGGTCATTAATCCAAGTGGAGCAAGTAAAGACTCGTGGTTTAAGGGCTATACGTCAATATAACTCTGTGGGTGATTCCGTAATGAGTTGACGGAATAGTGCTTATAGATTCGAGATGGTGATTCAGAGTGCAAGGGTTATCGTCGTTGACTATGAGGGTGATTCCAATAATGAGTGCAACAAGATAACGCCTTCGGTTTCGTTCGAACGCGGAACGAACTTGTATGGATTGAATGCTTTCAGAACATCGTCAGGTGGACGATGAGCATTCTAAGTGATGTGTCCTATAAAGGTAATCGAAGCCTCAAGCCTCATCAATCGGGAATGGCTAAAACAGGGGAGGTGCAGCAAGGCTTCGTGGGTAGCTCCCACTGGAGAGCGAGATTGATCCCTGTCTAGAAGTCCCTTTATATTCGGTTGTGTGGGCAGTTGGTTGCAAACAACTGCGGGGTTGTCTTGTTCGGAACTGTTTAGTAAGGAATGGTTCCAGCCTTGTGTTGCAGGGGAGTGGGAGTACTCCTCGTTACGGTGATCTAAGCCACGTACTGTGACGGGTGGTACCCCAGTAGCCCTGCCATTGTATGGAATCCAAAATCCAATAAGTGCCAACGGTTTTGATTGTATTACCCACTTTTGTGGCTAGTAGCTGGAACTTAATAATGTAACAATTTCGGCTATTTCATATTTACTTGAAAACAATAGACACTATTATAATATCATCGGATTTCCTATCAAATGTTTTGGTTAGCGTAAGGTAAAAACTTTTCCATGTTTATGTGTGGGAAGTCTTACGTGATACCTTTCTTTTAAAGGTTTTTAAAAGTTAAGCAACCTTAACCTGTTACTCACACCAGACCCATGTCTGACCCGGAGTTTATTTTGTTTTCATAAACTCTTGGGTACTCAAATTTTTACGAGTAGCCAAGGGATTCAGGTTAGCTTTGATGAATAATGGAGGAGCAATGGAGCAGGAGGCTTCTGCGTTAGGTATAGTTCCGCTGTGTTTTCTCTGTGTTGTGATTGTTTTGAGTTGTAAATACTAGACAGGTGTTTATAACTGTCTAGTATATGTGATGTGTATGCTGTGTATCTCTGATTGGTATTGTATATTATGTAAATACTTATGTTATTAATATAATTTATTCATTCCGCTGTTGAGATTCTAGTGTTGTTTCTTCTTTCTCTTCTTTCTTTTCTTCTTCTATCCCTTTCTTTCTTAATTCATGATGCGTCTTTCTGGGTAGTGGAAGTCGGGTTGTGACACCATTGCCACATGGAAACGCCTCTGGAGAGACTCCCCGAGAACCAAACCGGATCTCTTCCAACACAAGGCCGGGTTACCTCTGCAAAAGTAGGTAACAACTGACACGAGTATGTCATCCCCCGGTTGTAAACAACCTTTATCCGAGGATCCTCAACCAACATCAATCACAAAGTCATATATATATTTGCGCATCCGCCGAAGTTAAATATCTGGGCTCCATACCATGATTCCACTTATATCTAGAAGGAAATGACATACCCTAAGGGGCACTACTCCCTAAAACCTTGCTGCGTCTTTCCTGATTTGACCATTTTCGGGGTGTGAGGTCCGACGTAGTCTCGTCCACAAAGCTACGCTTTATACAAAAGCTATGCTTTCATCAACAAATGATCAGCATCACTTCGTATGCCACATTACCAAATTGGGAATGTATCACTAGTAACCAACAACTACATAACCTCTGAGCTCGTACGTCTTAGAGAAGGGTGTTAAGCTAAGAGAATAAATTCTCCGCCACCTACAGAAATGTATTTGATAGAAACCAGCTTTACATCTCAAATTGTAACGTCAGACACACATCCATACAAGTCCGTTCTGGGATCGCACGGAACCGCACTTCCAAAGAAGCCCTTGCAATCCGGATATTCACTAATCATGACCGGAATTCCCATCACAAAGGGTGATAAAATCTCTATATCGGAGATCGTCCGATGCAGAGGCATTCGACGGTGATCCTTCCGTTTTCGAAAATAACCGGTCTTCAACACCGGTCTTCAAACGCTATCCATTATGACATATCACTATTTGGAATGGGATTCATGACCCAAAGGTCCTCTCCTGGCTAAACCGAATAACGAGCGCTTATTTTTAAAATAAGTGTAGCATTGCAATTCAAGCAAATCACAACAAATACCCATTTAAAGGTAAGTAATGATAGTCGGTTATTTAAATATCAATAGATATGCACAACATCACCAGATTCCAAATAATTTCCTAAATTATTTATTTTCCAAAAATATCTTTACAAGATAATCCGTAAAATTTTTTCCACACTTAAAAATAAATCAATGTTTATTTTGAAACAAATTCCCCTTTCCTTCATAAATTCCATGTGAATTTAAATTTACAAATATCCATTGATATATGATTTTCAAATCGACTTCAAATATTCACTTTCAGTTTATCTTTAATAGATATAATATCAAAACATTTCACTTCATATTGGAAACATTTCCATACTTATTTAATAATAAATAACTCACAAATCTATTTATTTTCAACATTTGGAAAATATTCAATATACTTAAATCACAATTAAGTACATATTTTATTCTTTAAGGAAAACATTCTCTTAAACATATTCATTTGAGTCAAACGAATGTTGCGTAAAACATCGTTACGACAACCCAGAATCACTAGTACAGGGATTCGAAATTTAGATCGATATATAAATCCTAATACTATATAAAACATTTCCTTTCGAAAGTCATTTACTATAACAACAGTGTTATAGTCCATCTTTTCCTTATTTCTCGAAAACGTCTATTTCAACAATGAATTTTGAAATCTATGCTTTCAATCCTTAACACATTTTAAAACAACTTCAAATCGTTTTAATTCTATTTAAAAGATCACTTCCTAAAACATTACTTAAATATATTATTCACTGTTCAAAATCGTGAATATAAATTGTTAACTAAATTCAACACTTCTACATATTTAATTTAAAGGATTATCCACTGTCGATAGATCTCCTTTAATAAGCTTTCATATTTACTTATCAAATTCAATTAGTTTTGGATTTATAAAACAATGTTTATAAATTCACAAATATATATATATATATATATATTATAAAAACTTCAACATATAAAATCCCTCAATTAACATATTTTATCCATATCCCATTAACACGCCAAAATCCAAATTATAAGCAAATTACTAATAATTCCCTATTTACAAATTCATTCATTTTATAACTTCACAATTTATAAATCTATAAATTTCATTCACTTATGAAATCCCTTTATACTTCATTTTAACATTTATAAAAACTCGTTTTATAATATAAATATCAACTTTATAAATCTTTTATATAAATCATTTATAATAATTCAAAAACCCCAATTTAAACCATTTTACAAATTAATCAACTACTTATTTCAAAAATCACATTTCGGTTTTATTTCACAAAAATCATAATTTTTATAACACAAAAATTATGATTATTTATTTAAAATGAATCAATTCCAAAATTCAATAAAATATATATTTTCAAAAATCATTTAAAATCCTTTTAAATTCAAAATCGTTACTTTAACATTTTTAAAACTCCAAAAATAAACCAAAGCTGCAACCAAAACATCAACCACGACATCCAAAACATCATACATCAGTATAATAACAGAATATATCGCAAATATCTGTAAATAAATCAATACTGTTGAGGAATCCAGGTGGATCCCTCCAACCTGTTTCCCTGCATCCACAGATGTTAGCACAATACCAATCCCGTTTCAAGACGGAATATCATCGTATATGGGTTTATATAAAATATTATCCGCTATTATGCGGTGCAATAGGGTCCCATCCGCTATATAATGCGGGAAAATCAACTCCAAGTACATATATAATACCAATTCCACGTCGAGATGGAATATCGCGGTATATGTTTATAATAAACAACATCCGCTTAATATACGACGCATAGGGTCTATTTCAATACAACACATAAAAATTTATCATCCAATCACACAATCAAGCAATTTTAAATTTAACCATTTAAAATTTAAATCGAAACACAATTTGATTGAGTGAGAAGTTTTCACCTTGCTTCAAATAACCATTTCAGTGCTTAGTTCGAATGCAGGTTTAATTTTACCTAAAATTTTCACTAGCTCCAATCAACTCCAATCCAGCTCCACCACGTAGTATTCGTCAATACGAACCCGATGCAATTTGTTTCGTCCAAAACAGAACTCGTATGAAAGAGTTACAGCATTTTAAAGCTTGAACGATTTTAAATATAAACAATTTACAATTTTCTTATTAAATTTATAACCTAGAAACGATCTGGGCCGCAAGCGATTTTTTGATGAAATCTCGGCCGCTATCTTCATCTTCTCCCCTTCGGTAAACAACGCGACCAAGAAACCCATTGCCGCCATCGTATTTCGAATTTTCTCGACCAACATCGAGCAACTTCAAATCGATCGAACTTTGCCACTTTGAAGCCCTCACGCACGCGTACCATCGGCCAGAACTTGGTTGAACCCAATTTTTAATTATTTCTGAAATTTCAAATATTAAATTATCGATTTAATTATCCAATTAAATCTAGATATTCGAAACAAAATTTAATCGACTTAAAAATTTCACTTGTTAATATTTAAAATCAATTAAATATACGAATTTCAAATGACTGAAATTCTGGGTCGTTACAGTTTAAATTACTTTAGATAGGAAAAATTGTTTTACTACTCATTCATTCATTTAGTCTATTTTAAAACTTAATCAACTAAAATGAATGTAATTGAAAATTTCTAATTATTAGGAGAGAGAATACTATTTGTAAATTAATAGGTGTAATTAAAAGCAGCTTTTGTTTGGTGAAAATATAAGGAAAGTTTTGATTCAATGAAAAAAACATTTACATCAAATAAAATGAAGGTTTCATATGTGAATGTAGGTTTAATTTCATTAAAATAAAGAATAGAAAGATTAATTTTGAAGAAAGAAATATATGCTTATTTGAACCGTGTTTTAGCTTACAGACTGATTACAAGAATCGGAAAATAATCTACTTATTACTCTTGTGTTTAAACAATAAATTTATAAACGTGTTTAAATAAACAATTATTCTATTTTTTTCCATTTTAGTTGTCAGTTTTAAAATTTAACTTTGTAAGTAACTACAATTAATGTAATTCAAATGTTTCAATTAAAAGGAAAGGAAACGTTGATTGCAATTAATAGATTTAATAAAAGAAACGCACGTTTTGTGTTAAACAAAAAGGGTGTTTTAATGGAAATAAGAGATCATTTTGGGAAAACCAAATCAAATGTTTTCATTTTTAAGGTAAGTGTGAAAATTTATTATGCGTAGACAAAAAAACCTAAATGCGTAGAAATTCGGATATTACTTGAGTTAATGAAGTTAATTTGGTTACGTTTCAAAAAAAATTGAATTTCAAAGTCTTTTATTATTAATTTGTTCCACGAACGTTTTAAAATAGTTACCTTACTATTAATACTTTATTCGTTTATTTCTCCATCTGTTTAATACCAGAGCACTTTTAGGTTGTATTTAATTCTTGCCACATCATTTTCACGTATACAAAATTCTACTTTCGTTTGCAAACTTTTCCATTCCAACGTACATTTTCTTATGTATTATTAAAACCTGAAGCTTTAATAATAAAACTTGACATTTATTTTGTCCCTCCACATTCATTTCCTAATTATAAATAACCTACATCTTATTTCTTCTTTCTCCTAACACCTCATATTCAAAAGCTCTTATTCTTGCAAATCCAAAAGCATTCTTTTATAAAAATGATTTTTTTCATTTTCATACACTTCATGTCCTCATCTTAGTTGTTCTTCAATCTTATCCTGAAGCCTCATCTTGGGAAAACGTAAGTATTAAAATTTGTTTATTTATATATATTTTTAACGCATACAAATTTTTATTTCAATAATATTTCTTGTAACATGAATATCTTTTGCATATAAACTTTGATTCACGCGCGATTTCTTCTATTGGATTCAAATTTTTATTCCGGACAACATGAAATTGATTTAGTTGAATTTGGAGATTGTTGAGTTTTGCGCTTCTGTTTGGATTTTTATGGGCTAAAATCAAAGGTGAGTGTTTTAACCCACTCACAACTTCTAAGATTTCTTATGTTGTTATATTCATTTATGATGTGATTTGAAATTTATTTATAACTGTTTGGCATATATTTCATCATTATCTCAGTTAATTTGCATTTATTTAATTAACTTGTTATTTAATTTATTATTGCATATAAGCTACAAAATAAATTATTATTTAATTTATTTTGCATAATAAAATGCCAGTAATGCCTGTTATTTATTACCTGTTATATATTGATGTATTGTTTGAATTGGATGATGATTGTGATAAATGGATGTATGATTTTTTGATGAATGAATGGATGTTGTATTTTATAAACTGCAAGTTACTATGCATTTTCATTTCATTCGGGGTTGCGGTTTGAAATGATATATAACCGTAATTTTTATTTAAAATTACAGATTGAAATGATAAATATCCATATCACTTGACCATAGGATAGAAAATTTTATACAGACACCACGGTGTGTATATATATATATATATATATATATTTTGAAATGATTTTCTATGGTTCCATAAAGAAATATATATATGGTTTTATGAGATATTGATTTCGGATATTTGATAAAGGTTATTTTATATATAGTTAAATTCTTGGCTTTAAGCTATGTATAAAATTGTTTAAAGTATAAAGTAAGTTTAATAATAAAGTTGATTTTATTAAAATATGTTATGGATAAGTGTTTACTTCCATTCTAATATAGAGTTTATATTGATTTTTATAAATCAAAGTTGAGAAGATAGTTTTGAAATTGATTTGAGATTTTATTTAATTAAGATCTTATTGAAATTTGGATTTTAAAAAACATGGTGTTATAACTAAATTCAGGTTTAAGATGATTTAAGTGAATATATCTAGCCTAAATAAATCGAGGAATATTCAATTATTGAATTTGAAAATTTTATTTAAAGGATACTGGATTTATTAAGTATGTATTTCAAAGCCAAATAATAGTAAAGTGAATTTGGCATATATATATGAATTTAAAATTTAGTTTTGAAATGGTGGAATATTTAAAACTTTGAAATATATGGAAATTTAAATGGTTTACTTGGGAATTCAAATCTGTATTTGGAATTGATTTTAGAAATTAAAAAGCAAATTTACCTTATAAAGTAATTTATTATTAAACCAGTTAAGTGTTGAAAATTTTGTTTCGAAGTTATGGGTTTAAGGTATATATATTTGAAAGTACTATGATTTTTGAAAAAAGATATATATATGAAATAAAAATGATATCATATTGATTTGGGTTTTAAAATAGAAATGATATCGTAAATACTTATGTTTTAACCTCTAACTTTAGGTAGCATTTTATAACCGTAGTACTTATAAAATATAACCGTAGTACTTATAAAATGCTACCTAAAGATGAAATTGATTTAGTTGAATTTGGAGATTGTTGAGTTTTGCGCTTCTGTTTGAATTTTTATGGGCTAAAATCAAAGGTGAGTGTTTTAACCCACTCATAACTTCTAAGATTTCTTATGTTTGTTAAATTCATTTATTATGTGGTTTGAAATTTATTTATAGCTGTTTGGCATATATTTCAACATTATCTCAGTTAATTTTGCATTTATTTAATTAACTTGCTATTTAATTTATTATTGCATATAAACTGCCAAATAAATTAATATTTAATTTATTTTGCATAATAAACTGCCAGTAATGCCTGTTATTTATTACCTGTTATATATCGATGTATTGTTTGAATTGGATGATATTTGTGATAAATGGATGTATGATTTTATGATGGATGAACGGATGCTGTATTTTATATTGTATAAACTGTAAGTTACTATGCATTTTCATTTCATTCGGGATTGCGGTTTGGAATGATATATAACCGTAATTTTTATTTTAAATTACAGATTGAAATGATAAATATCCGTATCACTTGACCATAGGATATAAAATTTTATACAAACGCCGTGGTATATATATAAAAATATTTTCAAATGATTTTCTATGGTTTCTGCGACGACCCAAACTCGATGTCCGATAAACAACATCAAATTTGCACCGCCGGAGCTTATAACAACAAATAGATGAATATAAAACAGCAGAACAGAATCAATATCATAAATATCATCACAGTTACAACATCAACATAATATCATACTACAACTGAGTATATAATACATACATACATCACAACTCCAAATACAACATCATGATAATATAACAGTGATCATATATCCAAAAGTCCTCAAATGAGAGAGGTGATTACGAACTCCCAAAAGCTAAACACCTGAAATCTCCAATAGCTCCTAAGATATCTCCAAGATAAGAGCTCCAAAATACAGCTTACTCCAAAATACAGAAACCTGCTACTAGGCTGCCCGTGTGGAAATAATGGGCACCCAGAGTTTAGGAAAGAAAACGATAAAATCTGGATCAGTCATGGGACTGGTATGAGTAAACAAAAACAGTTTATCTTTAAAAACAACAACGAAATATTTTAAAATCAATTCGCAATGCTTTTTAGAAATGAGACTACCATAAGACCTCCCGCCACATACACAATGCAAACGCAGAATTGGAGGAGATTTCTTCTTATGATAGTTAAATATGCTTGATACGAGAAAATAAATTCTTTAATATTATTACTAGTGCATAGTGAAGAAAACATTTCAAAAGTAGAATATTAATCTTAGCCAGCATAGGTACCATTATATTATGCCTACCATAGCTACCATATTAGATGGCAGGTTCTACAACTAAAACCGTACAAGTCTCGTATTGTTTCTTTGGATTTCCAACAAATGGTCAGGCCAAGGAACTTCCCATTGCCACATGAGAACGCCTCTGGAAGGACGTCCCCGAGAACCAAACCGGATCTCTGCCAGCACAAGGCCGGGTTACCCATAATTGGGTAACTACTGACACGAGTATGCCATCTCCCGGTTGTAACCAACCTTTAACCGGGGCCCTAGCAACAAATCACAAAGTAATATATATATATCTGCGATATCAACATAAGTTAAGTATCTGAGCTCCATACCATGATACCACTTCTATCCAGAAGGAAATGCACATACCCTAAGGGGTGCTACCCCCAATAACCTTGCTGCATCATTCCTGTTTTGACCTTTTCAGGGTGTGAGGCTCGACGAAGTCTCGTCCTCAAAGCCACGCTTTATACAAAAACTGTGCTTTGGGCCAACAAATGATCATAGAAATGATCACAAAGATAAGTGATCAAACAAATGATCATATCACAAATGATCAAACAATGATTATTTCACAGCAACACTCAGCATGTCACATCACCAAATTCAGAATATATCGTGATAACCTTCAACTACATAACCTCTAAGCTCGTACGTCTCAGAGAAGGGTGTTAAGCTAAGAGAATAAATTCTCCGCCACCAACAGAAATATATTTGAAAGAAATCTGCTTTATATCTCAATTTGTAATGTCAGACACACAATCCATACAATTCTGTTTTGGGTTCGAACAGAACCGAAGGCACTTCCAAAGAAGTCCTTGCAATCCGGATATCCACAATCCTGATCGGATTCCCCATCACATATGGAGAACTCTATACCGGAGCAACTCGGTGCAGAGTCAATCGACAGGTCATCCTATCGCTCTCGCAAATACCCGATCTTCAACACCGGTCTTCAAATGCTATCCATAACGTCGAATCACATATTCGAAATGGGTTATACAACCCAAAGGTCCTTTCCCGGCTAATTCGAATAGTGAGTGTCAAATTTTAAAACATGTGGATGTCATGCACAAATATTCACAGGTTCGATGTGGGTTTCGGATAACAACTGAAATCCGATTCCCTGTCGCATCGAAGTTTAAATGTCGTTTTATGGGCATCAGGGTTTTCACATCAATACAGAACAAATCATAATCACAGTGCAATAACATGGCAATTACATCATACAGAATCACAAACAGAATTGAAATATCAGAATGGTGCATAGAAACAGTTAATTTATCTTCTAATGTGGTTTAAATAAATTTACCACCAGACTATTTTAAATCAACAATGAGAATTTGGATAAATAAATTAAATCTTAATTTAATCGATTTATTGATTCAAAATTAGTTCTTTAAATTCACTGCTAATTTTCTTGATTTATCAACTTAAATTAATTTGAATAACAAATTCTCAATTACAATTAAATTTGAACTCTTAATTAAATTTCAAATTGTATATCATTTTTAATTTCTTTTCAAATTTATAAATTAATAAAAATAATCATTTACCTTAATTATCGTTTTAAATCTTCTTTATATCCTCAAAATCAATTTATTTTGCATTTGAAATTTTAAGGTAAATTAACTTCAATTCTTATTTTAAATTAAATTACTTAATTTAAATGTTAATTAAGGTTTTATAAGCATTGATTTATATATTTACTTGGTCAATAACTTAAACAGATTTTCAACTTAATTTTTTTTTCAACATGGTTCAATTTAACATTTTATACTTGATAAATTTGGGTTAAACCCATTTTTTTAAATATACCCGAGTAAAACAGGGTCTCACTCGCGTCCACCCCGGGTCCATCACGTTACATCCCCGAGACCTTCCTTTTCTCTCCTCATCCCAGTTTCTTTTCTTCTTCCAGTTTCTTTTTTTTTTCAAGTTTAAACTTTAGCTAACTAGAATTAGCCTCAGTGAGAACTCGCTCGATCACGAGTATCCACCCGAAGCAAACCAAAAAAAAAACTCGAGCACGAGATGCAACATACTGATACTCTAAAACGACCGACACAAGACCCCCCTGTGCACGTGTACACCACCACGCCTCCGCTTCGATGGCGATCGCAACCTCCAGTAAGTCGCGCTTCATCCCCTCGTTCACAACCCAAACTCGATTCGAAAAAAAATTTGAAATTTAATTTTTTTGCACCTCGAGTCGAACTGTTTCCCAGACACACCCACGCAAAACCCTTCGCCAACTCTCCTCTGGCCATTATCGGCCACCAACCTTGTACCCTAGCTTCGTCATCACGCGATGCCTCTATTGACCCCACTGACACGCAGTCCGGTCAGCCATAGGCGGCGCGACACCATGGTTTTTAACGTGAATAGAAAAAAGGGGTTTAAACCCTAATCTTGATTCGTTCTCCCCATTCACTCATTATAAAAATTCTTCAACAATTTTCCTGGATTCGTAGGTGTTCAAACATGCATCCATACGAATTTCAGTATTTATAATTGATTTGATTTTCAGCAATTCATAAAAGTGCAACTTTTGTTCATATACCAATTTCTCTGAGAATACCAAACTGAAGATCTAAACTTTTGCTTTAAAATTCACATCTTGCAGTATAGGTTCAATAAATATTCTTGAATTTATATTTTACAACAATTTATTTTTATCAATATTAGTGAAGATCTGTAAACCAAAGTTACAGTGGTGATAATCCACTATATATTTAAATAAACTTGCAAAATCTTGTTTCATGGTTTAACCAACTTGATTATGTGAAAAATCATAGCTTTTTAGTGATTAAAACAAATAGGCTTCAGTTTTAAAAACACATGTAATCCCTGCATGAATGTTTACAGAGAAGACAGAGCATCATACTGTAATATGAACAAAGCAGTTATAATGGAAGTTTAAACTGTTTTAAATAAATTTAATATCCTTTACAAATCATGTTTACTCACCTGGCAAATGTTTAAACAGGGGCTATATTGATTTTCCTTGAACTGTAGTTTGTTCCTCTTCTCTTTTCTTCTTTCTTCAGTAATTTATTTTCAACTTTGAAATATAAAGTGATGCCTTTTTCTTCTTTTTATTTTCTTTCCTCGGACTTATTTCTTTCAACTTGAATATAAAGTAATGTTTCCCTTTTCTTTTTTTAATTTCTGATCTTTGCTTGTTTATTTTTTCGTTCTTTCTTCATTAAAAAGTTTTGAACGAGATGATGCTTAGTTATATATATATAAGTGTACAAAAGTAGGAAAGTACAATGTTTTATGGTATAAAGTTAAATCAAAAACTATTTTTACGGCTGTGCAGTAAAATCATTAAATGAAAGTATGTTGCTTTGTATATTTATAGCATGCCGTGTTTCATGCTTCCCTGTTCTCTTCAAGGTGCTGATGTAGGCTTGTATTTAATGCAAGTATGTTTCTTTGCTAAAGGTAATGGCATTTAATGAAAGTATGTAAATGGAATGTTCAGGTTTCCCCTTTTTCTATGTTGCAGCATGTTCTTGTTCAATTTGATTTTATAAGTACATTTTTATATCTTTGTTTGTTGATTAACAAACTAAATTTCGGCTGAAATGCTTTTGTACATGCAAAGGAGTAAATAGCATTTAATACAAGCATTAACTGAAGCATGTTACTTTGCATAATTTCAGCATGTTATGTTTTGTTTACTTATAATTTCTTTTATTTTTCTATTAAGGTACTTACTTTCTTATTTACTTTATAGGCTTTTGTTTTATTCTTTTAGCAAGTATCATTTTACTTTTGTTTTACTAAATGAAAGTGTTTGTTTTAATTAACTTATTCATTTGATTCTTGTATGTAATCTTATTACTACATACCTTGTTTATTTTATTTTCCATTTGAAGTTTTACAATCAACATTTAATTTATCATTCTTTTAAGAAAACTTAAACTATAAATTTTCTTTTTATTTAATTCTATATAACTATGAAATATTAATATCAACAAATTCTCAAATTAAATTTAAAAGTTCAAATTATTAACCGAATATTAATTTATCAAAATTCCGGGATGTTACAATATCCCCTCCTTAAGAAAATTTCGTCCTCGAAATTGAAAGAGAGAGAAACGCAAACAAAGAATATACGAATTCAGAAAAACAAGAAAATGACTTACAGATTAAGCCGAGATGTCAATTCTGCAATTGGGATACGATTTCTTCATATTATCTTCGGTCTCCCAACTACAGTCCTTTGGATCGCCACTCCATTGAACGTTGACCAATTTCACAATCTTGTTTCTCAATCGCTTCTCATCACGATCTACAATTTTTATCGGCTCTCTTTTAACTGCCAAGTTAGGAGTGATCTCTAGATCCTGCTGAGCAGCTTCTTCAATAATATCATCTGGATCGTGCACATATTTCCGAAGATTAGAAATATGGAACACATCATGTACGCCAGACAACCAGTTGGGTAACTGCACTCTATATGCTAGAGGACCAATCCTTTCCAGAATAGGAAAAGGACCAATATAACGCGGTGCCAACTTTCCAGTTTTCCCGAATCTCAATAAACCCCGCATCGGAGATACTTTCAGAAATACAGAATCTCCAACTTGAAATTCCAAATTTCTTCTTCGTCGGTCATAATAGCTCTTTTGACGGCTTTGGGCAGTTAATAACTTCTTTCTAATAAAGTCTACCTTCTCAGTGGCTTCTTTTATCATATCCGGTCCAAGAATAAGTCTATCACCTGATTCGATCCAGCATGTAGGTGATCGACACGGACGACCATATAAAGCTTCGAAAGGAGCCATTTCTACACTGGCCTGATAACTGTTATTATATGAGAATTCAACCAGATGCAAATAGTCCTCCCAAGAACCACCAAAATCATGAACGCAAGCACGCAATAGGTCTTCTAAAATTCGGTTGACCCTCTCAGTCTGCCCATCAGATTGTGGGTGATAAGCAGTGCTGAAATTTAATTTCGTTCCCAATGCGTCCTAGAATGCTTCCCAAAATCTACTAGTGAAGATCGGGTCACGATCACTCACTATACTGCTGGGATACCATGGAGGCAACAATTTCCTTTATATATATACCTGCCAAGCTTGCCGCAGTCCGAGTGGATTTAACTGGAATGAAATGAGCAGTTTTGGTTAGACGATCCACAATAACCCAAATCGCTTCATTGCCTTTCTTGGTTCGTGGCAATCCGTCGATGAAATCCATCGATACCTGATCCCACTTCCATTTCGGTACTTCCAAAGGTTGAAGTAAACCGGCCACTTTCTTTTGGTCGCTTTTAATTTGTTGACAAGTAACACAGCGACTCACATAAATAGATATGTCTCTCTTCATCGTTTTCCACCAGAATGTTCTTTTAACATCTCGATACATTTTATTGACTCCTGGATGGATGTTGAATTTAGACTTGTGGCATTCATCCAATACTTCACGTTTCAGTTCTGGAATGTTCGGAACACATAATCTGCCTTTCAGCCTAATAACTCCACTATGATTTGTTTCAAAACTTGTATCTTCGCCTCGAAGAATTTTTCCATAAATACCCTGAAGAAATTTGTCTTCATGTTGCTTACTAGCGATTTTCTCAAGAAGAGTAGGAGTGATAACCAGATAAGCAAGAACATCATAACTTCTGCTCAAAGCGTCTGCAACTACATTGGCCTTTCCGGGTGTATACAGAATATCTAAGTCATACGATGCTAGAAATTCCAACCAACGTTGTTGTCGCAGATTCAGATCCTTCTGGGTGAGAAGATATTTCAAAGATTTATAGTCGGTGAATAATTCAAAATTTTCACCTAAAACAAAGAGAGTTTATTACGTATATTTCTTTAGTTAAGCTAGTTCATAAATTGTTAGGGAAGCTGAAAAGATTCTTACCCAGAAGATAGTGTCGCCAGATTTTCAAAGCGAAAACAACAGCCAAAAGTTCCAAATCATGTGTTGGGTAGTTTTTCTCATGCGGACGTAATTGTCTACTCGCATAGGCAACCACCTTTCCATTTTGCATTAATACTGCACCTACCCCTTCACCACATGCATCAGTATAGACAGAGAAGCCTTGGTTCCCGTTAACAATAGTGAGAACAGGAGCAGTGGTCAATCTCTTTTTCAACTCTTGAAAAACTTCTTCACATTCTGAAGTCCAGATGAACTTTGCATTTTTCATCGTTAGCTTAGTCAATGGGCTAGCCAACTTAGAAAAATCTTGAACGAATTTCCGGTAATAGCCTGCTAAACCCAAAAAGCTTCGAACTTCTCTTGGAGTAGTGGGTTGTTTCCAATCAAGAATAGCGGAAATTTTTCTAGGATCTACCGAAATTCCTTCTTCATTAACAATATGGCCAAGGAATTTGACTACATTGACCAAGAAGTGACATTTGGAAAAAAATTCATATAGAACATTTCTCCTCAATATTTCCAATACAATTTTAAGACGTTCAGCATGCTCTTCTTTAGTCTTAGAATAGATCAAAATATCATCAATGAATACGAGCACAAATTTATTCAAAACTTCCCGAAACACACGAGTCATAAGATCTACGAAGTATGCTGGAGCATTGGTTAGCCCGAAAGGCATAACTAACCATTCGTAGAACATATCAGGACCTCTGAAAGTGGTCAGATGTACACAATCTTCGGCGATTCGTAATTGATGGAATCCCTCGGCTAGATCCATTTTTGAAAAGAAACGAGCGCCATGAAGTTGGTCGAATAGATCATCAATTCTTGGTAGAGGGAATTTATTCTTGAGAGTTTGTTTATTTAGATCGCTGTAATCTACACACAATCTCGAAGATCCGTCTGATTTAGCAACAAATACGACGGCTGAGCGCCATTCAGAAACACTGGTTCGAATTAATCCTTTTGCTCGTAGCTCATCAGTTAGATGAACCAATTCAATCTTTTCCCGGGGTGCCATCCTGCGACTTGCGTGAACAACAGGACGAGCATTGGGTACAAGATCAATTCGGAATTCTATTTCTCGGTGAGGAGGTAAAGATTTCACTTCTTCAAACACGTTAGAAAAATCCCGAACAACAGGTATAGACTGCAAAGTGGGTTCAAGATTTCCTAAAGTATACATCAATCTATCTCTCCTTGGACTCGGATCCTCACAAGAGATTTGAATAAAATTTCCAAGGTTCGTTTTGATTAAAACTGTCCGATTATTACAATCAAAATAGCTTCGTATCTCGATAACCAGTTCATACCGAGTAAGATTTCAAATTCATTAAATTCGAGGACAAAAAGATTGATAGGAAATTTATAGCTAGCATATGAAATAGGAACTCTCTTACAATATGAACAAAGATTTGCGGGACCTCCAACCGGATTTTTCACGTAAATAAGATCGTTGGCAAATTTAGTTTCAAGTCCTAATTCATTTACGGTTTACTGGGAGATAAAGCTATGTGAAGCTCCTGTATCAAATAAAACTCTAACAGTTCTATCATTAATAGTAAGGTTACCTTCCAGAACGCTTTTTCCCTTATCAGCTTTTGAAGTTGAGGGGTCCTTCTTTATCGTATAAACTTTTGCCACCTGCGCTGGCTTCATTACTGGGCAATCTTTAACTACATCTCCCGGTTTATGACAATTGTAGCATTCTTTAGCTGGCTTCTTCGGTTTTGGGCAGTTATTTGAATAATGGCCCTTCTCTTTGCAGTTGTAACAAGTGACATTTTCTGCTGCGCTTCCCTGAATGCTCCTCTTCTTCTCATTGCCTTGCCAAGGTTTCTTGCCTCCATATTTTCGCTTTTTATAATTTTGACTACCTGAATTACCTTTCTCCACAGTTGCTTCTTGTATATAAGGGGTAGCGTATCTGTACCCCATATCTACTAAATCTGAAAAAGATTCTTTAACATGACCCGTCATTCTTTCATGATATTTCTGGTTCATTCCTCGGATAAACCTTTCGTTTTTCTTAAGAGGTGTGTTTAGCAATTCCGGGCCAAACCGAGATAGTTCGCTGAATTTATTCAAGTATTCTTCAAACGACAAACTTCCTTGTTTCAAATCCAGAAATTCCTGATACATTCTGGAAACTCCCGCCGATGGCATGTAACGTTTCTCAAACACTTCCTAAGAACGATCCCAAGTAAATTCTTCCTCGGGTTCATCTATAATGATGGTTTCCCACCAAGCTGAAGCTTCTCCTTGGAGTTGCCAAGAAGTTATAAGTCTTTTCTGCTCATCCTGCAGTTTTAGCCCTTTAAAAATCTTTTCACACGATCTTACCCAAGCTTGAGCCTCAATAATTGACTCCTTGCCAATGAACGGTTTGCCACCAAGCTTTTCGAACTTCTTATATAAATCAGCCAAGTCCGGCTGCTGCTGAATATCTATTACTGCTTCTACGGCTGGGGGAATTTGATTAGGTGCTGCGGCATTGCCTTGACCCCTAGCTCTTCCTCTGCGTCCACTCATTTTCACTATCTGAGATTAGTAAGAAAATTGATTTAGATATACAGATAAGATATCTTAAGGAATATCAGCAGTAAAAAGAAACAAACTAAGAAAGTTTAAAGTTTCAGTCTTGGTTATACTCATTCTAGGGTATACTTCACCCTATCTCTAATGAGCCATCTAATGTGTTATACTCCGTAGCTAAAGTTCTTACTCAACCAACAGCTCTGATACCACTTGTGACGACCCAAACTCGATGTCCGATAAACAACATCAAATTTGCATCGCCGGAGCTTATAACAACAAATAGATGAATATAAAACAGCGGAACAGAATCAATATCATAAATATCATCACAGTTACAACATCAACATAATATCATACTACAATAGAGTATATAATACATACATACATCACAACTCCAAATACAACATCATGATAATATAACAGTGATCATATATCCAAAAGTCCTCAAATGAGAGAGGTGATTACGAACTCCCAAAAGCTAAACACCTGAAATCTCGAATAGATCCTAAGATATCTCCAAGATAAGAGCTCCAAAATACAGCTTACTCCAAAATACAGAAAACTACTACTAGGCTGCCTGTGTGGAAATAATGGGCACCCAGAGTTTAGGAAAGAAAACAATAAACTCCGGATCAGTCATGGGACTGGTATGAGTAAACCAAAACAGTTTATCTTTAAAAACAACAACGAAATATTTTAAAATCAATTCGCAATGCTTTTTAGAAATGAGACTACCATAAGACCTCCCGCCACACACATAATGCAAACGCAGAATTGGAGGAGATTTCTTCTTATGATAGTTAAATATGCCTGGTACAAGAAAAGAAATTCTTTGATATTATTACTAGTGCATAGTGAAGAAAACATTTCAAAAGTAGAATATTAATCTTAGCCAGCATAGGTACCATTATATTATACCGACTATGCTACCATATTAGATGGCAGGTTCTACAACTAAAACTGTACAAGTCTCGTATTGTTTCTTTGGATTTCCAACAAATGGTCAGGCCAAGGAACTTCCCATTGCCACATGAGAACGCCTCTGGAAGGACGTCCCCGAGAACCAAACCGGATATCTGCCAACACAAGGCCGGGTTACCCCTAACTGGGTAACTACTGACACGAGTATGCCATCTCCCGGTTGTAACCAACCTTTAACCGGGGCCCCAACAACAAATCACAAAGTAATATATATATATATATATATATATATATATATATATATATATCTGCGATATCAACATAAGTTAAGTATCTGGGCTCCAAACCATGATACCACTTCTATCCAGAAGGAAATGCACATACCCTAAGGGGTGCTACCCCCAATAACCTTGCTGCATCATTCCTGTTTTGACCATTTCGGGGTGTGAGGCTCGACGAAGTCTCGTCCACAAAGCCACGCTTTATACAAAAACTGTGCTTTGGGTCAACAAATGATCATAGAAATGATTACAAAGATAAGTGATCAAACAAATGATCATATCACAAATGATCAAACCATGATCATTTCACAGCAACACTTAGCATGTCACATTACCAAATTGGGAATATATCGCTGATAACCTTAAACTACATAACCTCTAAGCTCGTACGTCTCAGAGAAGGGTGTTAAGCTAAGAGAATAAATTCTCCGCCACCAACAGAAATATATTTGAAAGAAATCTGCTTTATATCTCAATTTGTAATGTCAGACACACAATCCATACAAGTCTGTTCTGGGTTCGAACAGAACCAAAGGCACTTCCAAAGAATTCCTTACAATCCGGATATCCACAATCCTGATCGGATTCCCCATCACATATGGAGAACTCTTTACCGGAGCAACTCGGTGCAGAGTCAATCGACAGGTCATCCTATCGCTCTCGCAAATACCCGGTCTTCAAATGCTATCCATAACGTCGAATCACATATTCGAAATGGGTTATACGACCCAAAGGTCCTTTCTCGGCTAATTCGAATAGTGAGTGTCAAATTTTAAAACATGTGGATGTCATGCATAAATATTCACAGGTTCGATGTGGGTTTCGGATAACAACTGAAATCCGATTCCCTGTCGCATCGAAGTTTAAATGCCGTTTTACGGGCAACAGGGTTTTCACATCAATACAGAACAAATCATAATCACAGTGCAATAACATGGCAATTACATCATACAGAATCACAAACAGAACAGAAATATTAGTATGGTGCATAGAAACAGTTAATTTATCTTCTAATGTGGTTTAAATAAATTTACCACCAGACTATTTTAAATCATCGATGAGAATTTGGATAAATAAATTAAATCTTAATTTATTCGATTTATTGATTCAAAATTAGTTCTTTAAATTCACTGCTAATTTTCTTGATTTATCAACTTAAATTAATTTGAATAACAAATTCTCAGTTACAATTAAATTTGAACTCTTAATTAAATTTCAAATTGTATATCATTTTTAATTTCTTTTCAAATTTATAAATTAATAAAAATAATCATTTACCTTAATCATCGTTTTAAATCTTCTTTATATCCTCAAAATAAATTTATTTTGCATTTGAAATTTTAAGGTAAATTAACTTCAATTCTTATTTTAAATTAAATTACTTAATTTAAATGTTTATTAAGGTTTTATAAGCATTGATTTATATATTTACTTGGTCAATAACTTAAACAGATTTTCAACTTAATTTTTTTTTCAACATGGTTCAATTTAACATTTTATACTTGATAAATTTGGGTTAAACCCATTTTTTTAAATATACCCGAGTAAAACAGGGTCTCACTCGCGTCCACCCCGGGTCCATCACGTTACATCCCCGAGACCTTCCTTTTCTCTCCTCATCCCAGTTTCTTTTCTTCTTCCATTTTCTTTTTTTTTCAAGTTTAAACTTTAGCTAACTAAAATTAGCCTCGGTGAGAACTCGCTCGAACACGAGTATCCACCCGAAGTAAACCAAAAAAAAAAACTCGAGCACGAGATGCAACATACTGATACTCTAAAACGACCGACACAAGACCCCCCCTGTGCACGTGTACACCACCACGCCTCCGCTTCGATGGCGATCGCAACCTCCAGTAAGTCGTGCTTCATTCCCTCGTTCACAACCCAAACTCGATTCGAAAAAAAATTTGAAATTTAATTTTTTTGCACCTCGAGTCGAATTGTTGCCTAGACACCCCCACGCAAAACCCTTCGCCAACTCTCCTCTGGCCATTATCGGCCACCAACCTTGTACCTTAGCTTCGTCATCACGCGATGCCTCTGTTCACCCCACTGACACGCAGTCCGGTCAGCCATAGGTGGCGCGGCACCATGGTTTTTAACGTGAACAGAAAAAAGGGGTTTAAACCCTAATCTTGATGCGTTCTCCCCATTCACTCATTATAAAAATTCTTCAACAATTTTCCTGGATTCGTAGGTGTTCAAACATGCTTCCATACGAATTTCAGCATTTATAATTGATTTGATTTTCAGCAATTCATAAAAGTACAACTTTTGTTTATATACCAATTTCTCTGAGAATACCAAACTGAAGATCTAAACTTTTGTTTTAAAATTCACTTCTTGCAGTATAGGTTCAATAAATATTCTTGAATTTATATTTTACAACAATTTATTTTTATCAATATTAGTGAAGTTCTGTAAACCAAAGTTACAGTGGTGATAATCCACTGTATATTTAAATAAACTTGCAAAATCTTGTTTCATGGTTTAACCAACTTGATTATGTGAAAAATCATATCTTGTTAGTGATTAAAACAAATAGGCTTCAGTTTTAAAAACACATGTAATCCCTGCATGAATGTTTACAGAGAACACAGAGCATCATACTGTAATATGAACAAAGCAGTTATAATGGAAGTTTAAACTGTTTTAAATAAACTTAATATCCTTTACAAATCATGTTTACTCACCTGGCAAATGTTTAAACAGAGGTTATATTGATTTTCTTTGAACTACAGTTTGTTCCTCTTCTCTTTTCTTCTTTCTTTAGTAATTTATTTTCAACTTTAAAATATAAAGTGATGCCTTTTTCTTCTTTTTATTTTCTTTCCTCGGTCTTATTTCTTTCAACTTGAATATAAAGTAATGTTTCCCTTTTCTTTTTTTAATTTCTGATCATTGCTTGTTAATTTTTTCTTTCTTTCTTCAATAAAAAGTTTTGAACGAGATGATGCTTAGTTATATATATAGAAGTGTACAAAAGTAGGCAAGTACAATGTTTTATGGTATAAAGGTAAATCAAAAATTGTTTTTATGACTGTGCAGTAAAATCATTAAATGAAAGTATGTTGCTTTGTATATTTATAGCATGCCGTGTTTCAGGCTTCCCTGTTCTCTTCAAGGTGCTGATGTAGGCTTGTATTTAATGCAAGTATGTTTCTTTGCTAAAAGTGATGGCATTTAATGAAAGTATGTAAATGGAATGTTCAGGTTTCCCCTTTTTCTATGTTGCAGCATGTTCTTGTTCAATTTGATTTTACAAGTACATTTTTATATCTTTGTTTGTTGACTAACAAACTAAATTTCGGCTGAAATGCTTTTGTACATGCAAAGGAGTAAATAGCATTTAATACAAGCATTAAATGAAGCATGTTACTTTGCATAATTTCAGCATGTTATGTTTTGTTTACTTATAATTTCTTTTATTTTTCTATTAAGGTACTTACTTTCTTATTTACTTTATAGGCTTTTGTTTTATTCTTTTAGCAAGTATCATTTTACTTTTGTTTTACTAAAAGAAAGTGTTTGTTTTAATTAAGTTATTCATTTGATTCTTGTATGTAATCTTATTACTACATACCTTGTTTATTTATTTTCCATTTGAAGTTTTACAATCAACATTTAATTTATCATTCTTTTAAGAAAACTTAAACTATAAATTTTCTTTTTATTTAATTCTATATAACTGTGAAATATTAATATCAACAAATTCTCAAATTAAATTTAAAAGTTCAAATTATTAACCGAATATTAATTTATCAAAATTCCGGGATGTTACAGTTTCGTAAAGAAATATATATATGGTTTTATGAGATATTGATTTTGGATATTTGATAAAGGTTATTTTATATAGTTAAATTCTTGGTTTTAAGCTATGTGTAAAATTGTTTAAAGTATGAAGTAAGTTTAATAATAAAGTTGATTTTATTAAAATATATTATGGATAAGTGTTTACTTCCATTCTAATGTAGAGTTTATATTGATTTTTATAAATCAAAGTTGAGAAGATAGTTTTGAAATTGATTTGAGATTTTATTTAATTGAGATCTTATTAAAATTTAGATTTAAAAAGAACATGGTGTTATAACTAAATTCGGGTTTAAGATGATTTCAGTGAATATCTCTAGCCTAAATAAATTGAGCAATGTTCAATTATTGAATTTGAAAGTTTTATTTAAAGGATAATGGATTTATTAAGTAAGTATTTCAAAACCAAATAATAGTAAAGTGAATTTGGCATATATATATATGAATTTAAAATTTAGTTTTGAAATGGTGGAATATTTAAAACTTTGAAATATATGGAAATTTAAATGGTTTACTTGGGAATTCAAATCTGTATTTGGAATTGATTTGAGAAATTAAAAAGCAAATTTACTTTATAAAGTAATTTATTATTAAACCAGTTAAGTATTGAAAATTTTGTTTCGAAGCTATGGGTTTAAGGTATATATATTTGAAAGTACTATGATTTTTGAAAAAAGATATATTTGAAATAAAAATGATATCATATTGATTTGGGTTTTAAAATAGAAATGATATCGTAATTATATGGTTTTGAAATGAATATTTTATTCTGGTTTTAAAGTATAAACTATTTTGAAGGGACCGCGGTGTTATAATAGCGATTGGTTGTTAAAGAGACCGGGATCGAAAGTTGTAATACTCTCTGCCAACTTCGAAAACCATTTTAATAACCGTGTACGCGGTGGAGATTCCAGAATGAAGTAAGATGGTGGCGGCGTTTCCTTTGAGGTAAATACGTGGACCCAACTCCCGTGAGTTGGCATAAGGTGGCTAAAACAGGAGCTATTGACGGGTTAAGAAGGTAGCACCTTTTATCGGACACATCCCTTCGATATTCTACTCTGACTTTGGATTTTTCGGTGGCCACTTTTGATTTTTGATTTTGGGGGTGTTGTTCGAGGTGGGCGGTAGTAGCTGCTACGCGTTACCACCGACCCGGAAGCATAATTGGTATATCTACCCTGACATTGCCTAGTTGTACCGTGTCACCTACCCTAGCGAGCCTTATACGATTTTTTTTGTACCATACCTATGGAGTGCCCTCTAACGACGCCCAGTACGGGGGAGATTACGGTACTGTATAGACTACGGGAATATATTATGGTTAAGGGGAATATTGGGTCACTCCTTAACGCTATTTTAAAGTAAGTTTATTTTCTAATATACACTATTATAATAGCGAAATATACTACATAGTAAATAGTTTAACAGATCCTTAAGAGATGTAAATTCCGAGCATCTCTTGAGTTACTGCACTCATATTTATTTCTGTTGATTTAACTTACATAAGATCTTTTAGTACCGACTCGAGTGTTTTGTCTTTTCAATTCGCTCGGGTCAGCCTGAGTATTTCAGGATTCGAAGACTTTAGCTCTCGAGGACGAAGATGAAAACTTTATTTCTTTTACCTATTATATTATTCCACCACACTATTGTATTCCGCTGCATTATTGATATTCAATGGTATAACTCTGATATATATTGTAAGTATAATTAAATATTTTAAAAAACAGCTTCATGAACTGTATATTTGATTATTATATTTTATCCTTCCACTAAGATTTTGTTTTGTTTTATTTCTTTCTTGGTTTTTTTCTTATTTACCCCATGACAATCCGCCCTTCCGTATGATTTGAATTTGCACGTGTGTCAATTTAAAGCGTGCGAAAAGGCGACCGTTACATTATTCATATTGAAAATTTTGTGAATTATAAGGATCAGGAATAAAAATTTATTTATGTAAGTGAAATGGGAAATTCAACAATTGGATTTAATGGCAATTAAATGAGATTGAAATAGTTAAATAATACGTTATTTGAAATAAAGATAATATGAGAAATTTATGTAATAGTTTTGAATCCAATATTTAATCCATCTATTTAACAGGAATAAATTGATTAATAATTAATTTATTTAACTAAATGTAATTTTGGGGATTTTATTTATAATTTGTGAATTTAGTGAAATTAATTATTAAAAGTGAGGTTAACGTTGGAATTGATGAATTAATCAACTCTAATTTGACATTTAAATTTATTTAAATCGGTGTAAATGATTTGGAAAATTTAAAATGATATGAATTGTCAATTATCGAATTGAAATTGAAAATTTGATTAAATTGACTAATTTTTAATTTATTTAATATAATAATTGCCATTTTGGCCACTGACTCGGATTTCGATGAAACCAATTTCGTCGGATCCGTAACGGTGAATTATTATAGGGTTCACGTTTCGTAGCGTTGGACTTGTCGTTTGATCGTACGGACTCGAAACGCCTTGAAATTTATGAAATTGAAATCAATTGAAATAAATTTGAAAAAAATATTGATTTTAGCGTAACTTCTTCATACGATGAAATTTGAACCTGAAACCTTTTCCACTGCATTTAAAATATTTTAAAACGCCTATTTTGATATATGGGTTTACCCAATTTTGTTCCGGAGTCAGAATAGGCTTTTTGGGCCACTTTATTGTTAGCGCGTATTCAACCCGATCCATTTATTCTATTTCAAATTTGTCTATAAATATGTCATTATAAACCCTAGCCTCCCTACTTCTCATTTGTCTTCACGTACAAGTCATTATATTCTCCTTCTTCCCCAATGGCAGACAAACAAGTTCTAGATCCAAACACAAATCAAATTCAAATCCAAAACAAAAACTTCAAACTTCCTAGAAAAATTCACAAAAATTATATGTCGGAGCTCTCGACGAGCGCAACCAAAATCTGCAATTCGTTTTTCATTTTTATTCGTCGTTTGATCAGAAATCGTGGTCAAAGTTGAATTGGACGTTTTTGATTGGAGCGTCAATTGGGAAATCAGTTTCTGGGTTTTAAGGAGGGTGTTGTCAGGAGTCGTTAGGTGGTGATCGCAGCCTTAATTGGTGGCCATGGCGTCCTGATTCATGAATTTGGGTTCAAAAACCCTATCCTTTAAAGGAGCGGTGGAGTCGAATCAGGGGACCTGACGAGAAGGCCATCGGGGCATGGGTGCGTGGGTCGGAGATGAAGAGAATGGTGGTGGTGGCATCGGCTAAGACGGCCGGAAGGTGATGTTTTTGGCCGGTCAACATGAGCTCCGGAACGTGAATAGCTGGGTTCGAGTGCGTTCTAGGTTACTGCTGTAGACAAAGCAGAAGGTGACGTGGGAAATGAAAGGTGAGAGTTGTGTTCTCTTTTGTTTAATTTTTATAATTGATTTCAATCGCATTAATCGTCACACCTTTTGAATACGATATCCGATTTACGCGCGGTTTCTTTTATTAGGATCGTATTGAAATTCGAACTGGATGATGCCAGTTTGGACGAATTCTGAGACTACGGTGCCCCATCTCTATACCCACGCTAGCCAAGGAAACTACGCAGTAATGCCGTCAACTAGCGCAGAGGATAAGGCTGTTGAGGAGCGACCATCCGTGTAATTGCCTTTTGCGAGCACCGATATGTCAGATAGTACCACAGGCGTTTGGTTGAAAGAGGAAATTCGACATACTGATACAAACTCAAAGCTACTACACAGTGGCTATATATATTCTTTGGAAACAAATATAGAAATAAACATAACACAAATCAGTCACAAACGTCCATATCACAAAGGCGGAAATATATATGAATATATAACACATGAAAGTGTACATCAGAGTAGTGGTCAAACAAGATCCACAATATCACAAAAGAATAGCTACAAATGCTAGAAAAAAGAATATGGATACATCTATGGGTCTATGTCTCAAATGTATACAACAAAAACTACTAATCTAAGTAGTTAGCCAAAAGTCAGGGTGATAATCCCAGGTGTGAAGTCAAGCAGAAGCACGTGTAACATCTCGGTCTGACCCGAGTAATATTTAATAAGAAAATAATAAACGGATCAGTCTAGCTATAAATATCAGATAAAATGATATAGAATAAGAGATATGACATAAACATATGATAACCATAAAGCCATACTGTGATAAGTATGTAATTGAAAATCAATAAGAGATTAATCAATATCACAAGAATCTTCTCAAAGATCAAAAGGAATGTCATACTCCTTATTTACCAAATCACCAAACCATAAATATTGACAATAATATCAATGCCAATCACAAAATTTAATGACACACAAATTCACTAATGCACAAATATTGATAAAACTTATCAATGTAAATCACGAAAATTGGTGAAACACAAAATTCCAGAAATCATCAATGGAAATCCAGAAATCACAAAAAGGGGGAGGAGGCCTATCACAAAACGGGAGCATGAAAACTCACCAACAAGTGTATCACAAAATGGAACGCTATTCCATGGTTGCTCACCATTAATTTTGAGTCGAAGCTCCACAAAATTGTAACGACCCGTATTTTTACGGATCGAAACATTGTAAAACTATATGCTTCAGGTCGTTGATGTTGTTAAGTCATTTAGAGTTTGAGTCGACCAAAGCTTAAGTCGTGTGGAAGTTAACCCGTGTGGTGTTTAAGTCGTAGGAAGCTTGGGTCGTTTGGTAGTTTAGGTCGTGTGAGCGAGTTAGGGAAAGCTAGCGACCTATAGAATTGGAGCGACCTATAGATACTAGCGACTTAGTGAGGTAGAGCGAGCTAGGGACTTAGGTCGTATGATAGTTAGGTCGGAGGAGTTTTGGAACGACCTAAGGAAGCTAGCGGGTTAACGAGTTAAGGTAGTTAGCGGGTTAAGGATTCTAACGACCTAGTGGTGAGCTGCTTAGAGGAATGAGCGACCTAATAGTTGTAGCGACCTATAGGAAGTAACGACCTAGTGGATGGTATGTGTTGTAGTTAGGTCGCTGAGTCGTGTGAACGACTTAGTGATGGGTCGTGGTTTCGTTAAGTCGTTGGGTCGGTTTAGTGTTAGGTCGTGAACGACCTAAGGCTTGAGTCGTGTGTGTTTTAGGTCGTCTTATAGTTAAGTCGTGTGATCCTGTGTTGAGTCGTGCCTGTGTTGAGTCGGCAACATAGTTAAGTCGTTAGGTCGTAACTCGCGTGCGAGTTAGGTGGCGAACATGTTGAGTCGCGCGTGTTGGGACGTTGTGTCTTAGGTCGTTAGGGGCTTGAGTCGTGAGTCGTGCATACCTGTTGAGTCGTTGACTCGAGTCTGTAGGCTGCTTGTAGTGTTAAGTCGCGGCCCTTGTTAGGTCGTAAGTCGTTAGGCCGTGTTGGTTAGGTCGTGTGGGGCTGTTAGGTCGTAGGTCGGCCATAGTTAGGTCGTGAGCGACCTAAAAGCGAGCGACCTAAGGGGCGTTCCAGCCCATAAATAGAGGGGTTTGGTTCACTTTTTGGCACCGGATTTAGAAGCGACGAAGTGCTGCCATTTTGAGAGCTCGACTACAACATTTCTTCATCTTCTTTTCTCCACTCTAATCTAGTTCTTGCATCCATCCAAGATCGAAGATCGAGATTGAAGATCCAAGAGCTAAAGTTGAAGATCTTCATCCAACCAAGCTAGATTTCATCGTTTCAAGCGGGATTTCGACGAATCAAGCTTGAAGCTTCGCTGTCCAGATCTGAAGTGATTGGTTTTTGAAGTGTTTGGGTGATTCGGTGAGTGGTGGTTAACTCTCATGCGGACCCAAAGGAGTACATTGGATTGGTGGTTTGTTGGAGTGTTGTAGATAGTGATTTCATACATTTTCCTTAGATCCAAGTGTAGATCCATTACTTATGAAGATGTTTACTTATGCAAGTTCATTCATCAAGTTGTAGAGACAAAACCCATGATTTATATTTGTTAGATCTATGCTAGAAACCCATGATTCATGTATGTTATATCTATGCTCATTTATTTACGAAATTGCCATTGTAGTTATAAATGCCTATTTAGACCATATTTGACTACTTGATTGCTTAAGTTAATTATTGATTTGATTGATTGCTATGTATGTTAGTTGATTGATAGTTAGATCTAGACAAGATGGTCGAAGATGATTCAAAAGCTAAGTGGAAAGGCTCTTGAATGGTGAAAGCTGCTTGCGGCATATGAAGCGGATGTTGAAGCTCATATGTATGGATTAGATGATGTTGAGATGGACTTTACCATAATGCGAGGAGGCAAAGTATGGTATTGAGATGGACTTTTCCATGATGCGAGGAGGCAAAGCATGATGATGAGATGGGACGGGTCAAGATGACGTTCCAAGCACGGGCTGCGACGACGTGCGAAGCTATGTTGATAACTCGGTGATGCGATCCGGGTTGATGATAATGGTTAGCTTGAGAGGCGCTTGAGCTAGTATGAAAATAGTCATCAAGGAGGATGACTAGGAGGCTGAGATCTCATCGTTGTTGAAGGTTCTAGCATGCTCAAAGCAAGAGTACATTGGAACGGGCTGCGACGACGTTCCAAGCACGGGCTGCGACGACGTGCTAGTACTCTAGGTAGTTGCGAAAATTCCTAGGCACGGGCTGCGACGACGTGCGGAGTTATGTCTAGAACCGGGGTTACCATTCGACCTTGACAGGTGGTCGTTCAACTAACGGTGAAATCAAGGCAATGATAACAGTGATAGCCAGAGTCATGGATGTTTGGACGTTTGATTGTATCATCATTCGATCTCAAGAGCGGTGTTTTCTGGGTGCTTATCTGATCTTGGTTTAGGCCTTGGGGGTTTGTATTTGGAAAACATCGACCTTGACTCGAGTGATTATTGCTTTACTTTAATTGCTTGCTATGTTATGCTTGCTTCTCCTTAATGTGTGTCTGGGGGCTATCACTGTAGAAAGAGGCGGAGTGGGATGGTTTGGTTCCTATTCCTTTTATCCCTTATGCTTTTTTGGTATGTTTGATAGTTGATTTACTGCTCACTAAGACTTTGTCTGACTCAAGGTTTTATGTCTCCTCTTATTACCTTGGGCTGTTCATCCATGTTGGGATGGGCAGACTAGGTAGCAGGTGACAGGTGCTGTTCTTGGAGATCTACGCTGATGATGACGAAGACGAGCAGGAGGCTTTTGCATATTATTTCATATTATATGTACTGGGTGTTCCGTTGCTGTATTTGTTTGAGTGTTATGTAGTGAGGCTTTTTGATGTATGGATGATTCATATGTTTGTATAAAGCTATTATGATTAGATGATGATATTTTGTTCTATGGGAGCTTCACTGTATTATATTTCTCTATTGTATTTTATCCATGCGCTGTGAGTTTTACGATAGAGTCTGTGATGTTTATTTTACCCTTGACGGTCACTCATGGCTGCTTGGCACACTTTCAGCGCACTATTCCCTTGTTTCCGTGCGGGAGTCATGGGCGGTCGTCAGATTTGGTATCGGAGCTTTGGTTAATTAATTTTAGCCAACGCTCGCTGACGTAACTACGTATGAGAGACGTAATTGTATTTTGATGAATAATTACTATATATAATATAGTAGTTTAGATGGATTTGAACTCCTTATGTAGTTGTTCCTCAAGGTGTTCTAATTAGTCCTTTTTGTAGATACTAAGGATGAGTCGAAGAGGGAGACCAGTTGCAAGGGAAGGCCGTGCCGCTGAAGGAGTTGCTGATTATGGAGCTATGTTTGAAGCCATGATGACTTCTATCATGAGAAGGATACCAGCTCCAGGGCCATCAGTGGATGTTGGAGTTCAAGTTCAAGCTCCAAGACAAGTGGATTTTGCTAAGCTTTGTAAGGACTATACTTCTCTTGGAGGAAAAGTTTTCTTGGGAACGGAATCAACTATTGAAGTGCAGAGATGGATTGATGCTTGTAGGAGGATCTTTGGTGATTTGGGAATCGAGGATGCAACTAGGAGGAAGCTTGCATCAAGGCAACTTCAAGGGAGAGCTTCAGATTGGTGGAATTCTATCACCATTGATACTCCGGAGGATGAGATTACTTGGGAGCAATTCCAAGTCAGATTTGAAGCTAAGTTCATCTCTACGGCTCAGAAATCTGTCTTGTTTAAGAAGTTTGTGGAACTCAAGCAAGGTGAAAGATCAGTTCTTGAGTATGTTTCTGAGTTTGAAGCTTTGTCCAAGTATGCTCGATCGTATATTGATTCTCCCTATTAGAAGAACGAGAAGTTTGTGACCGGTTTGGATGCTTACCTTGGAAGACAGTTGGTAGATCATTTGGACGATCCGTTTGAGAAGCTTGTGGAGAAAGCTCTCAGGCATGAGAGTTTGTTTCCTAGGGAGAGTTATGTTGTTGCTGTAACCAAGGAAGGGTTTAAGCCACAGAAGGGTGGAAACAAGAAGAGGAAGCAACAGCAACAGAAGGGTAAGGATGGCCAGAAGAAGCCGAAGGGCGAAATGACTTGCTATAATTGCCAGCAGAAGGGCCATCTCTCCAAGGATTGTAGGAATCCAAAGGCGCCGGTGAAATGCCACAACTGTGACAAGCCAGGGCATTTCAAGAAAGATTGTCCAGAACCGAGGAAGGACAGGCAGATTGTGCAAGCTTATGCTTTGGGAGCTGTGCCGTCGTTTTCAAAAGCTCTTACTGCTGAAGAGGAAGGGAAGAGTGTGGTGGTTCAAGGTACTCTTTCCATTTGTGGTGTTCCAGTTAGAGTGTTGTTTGAAATTGGAGCGTCGCATTCTTTTGTTTGTGATGATCTTGTAGGCCGGTTAGGTTTGGAACCGGATATTGTTGATAGGCCATTGGTTGTGACTAATCCAGTTGGGGGTTCGTCATGTTTGTGTATGATATGCCGTGGTCTAGTTGTGACGAGTCATGATTGCTCTTTTGTTTGTGATTGCTTTGTTCTGAACTTTGCGGGGTTTGGAATTATTTTGGGTATGGACTGGCTTAGGAAGTATGCGGCAAGGATTGATTGTGAGAGGCTAGAGGTGACATTCGGGAATGTGGAAGGGCGAAAGGTTGTGATACGATGTAAGCATGAGGAAGGCGTCTTCATGAGCTTCATGTATTCGCTGGTTGTTCCACGGGATGGACTGTCATCGGTGCCTATTGTGAATGGATTTGAGGATGTCTTTGACGAAGTCAAAGGATTACCGCCGCATAGGGAGATCGAGTTTCGTATCGATCTAGTTGAGGGAGCCAGACCTGTTGTGATGCCTCTTAGGCGGATGGCGCCTAGGGAGCAACAAGAGTTGAAGGTGCAAGTTGATGACCTTTTGCGGAAAGGATTCATTCGGCGTAGTGTGTCCGAATGGGGTGCACCAGTTGTGTTCGCAACCAAAGCGGATGGATCGTTGAGGTTGTGTGTGGATTACCGTGAGCTGAATAAGGTGACTAAGAAGAACAAGTATCCATTGCCGAGAATAGATGACTTGTTTGATCAGCTTCACGAAGCTAAGGTGTTTTCTCAGATGGATTTGGCAACGGGATTTCACCAGTTGAGAGTGGCTAAGGATAGTGTGCCGAAGACTGCTTTTAGGACACCATCCGGTTTCTATGAGTGGCTGGTAATGCCGTTTGGATTGACTAACGCACCAGCATATTTTGTGGATCTTATGAATAGAGTGTTCAGAGATCAGTTGAATAAGTTCGTGCTTGTGTTCGTGGATGATATTCTGATTTATTCCAGAACTGAGGAAGAGCACAAGACGCACTTGCGTATTGTTTTGGAAATCTTACGGAAACATCAGCTGAAGGCCAAGTTTTCGAAGTGTCACTTCTGGAAGAGTGAAGTGAGATTCTTAGGCCATGTTATTTCTCGAAATGGAATAGCGGTTGATCCCGCTAAGGTGGCAGCGATCCAGGATTGGGTTAGACCTAAGAATGCATCTGATGTGAGAAGTTTTCTTGGATTATCAGGATATTATCGTCGGTTTATCAAAGACTTTTCCAAGATAGCTGCACCGTTAACAGGATTGACGAAAAAGAACCAAGTGTTCAAATGGGATGCTAAGTGTGAGCAAGCTTTCGTAATCCTAAAAGAGCGACTAACAAGTGCTCCTGTTTTGACTATTCCAAGTGGGAATGATGAGATGGTAGTTTACACCGATGCATGTGGTACTGGACTTGGAGCAGTGCTAATGCAAAAGGATAGAGTTGTTGCATATGCAAGTCGACAACTGAAGCCGCATGAAAGGAATTATCCGACTCATGATTTGGAGTTAGCGGCGATCGTATTTGCTTTGAAGATGTGGAGACATTATCTATTGGGAGTTAGATTCGAGTTGTTTACAGATCATAAGTCATTGAAGTATCTGTTCTCTCAAAAGGATTTGAATCTTCGACAGCAACGGTGGCTAGAGTTCTTGGCATCGTATGATTTTGGTATAGCCTATACTCCGGGAAAAGGTAACGCAGTGGCTGATGCGTTAAGTCGGAGACATGTCGGATTGGGAGCCATGTTTTCGGAATGGAAGAGTCTTGAGTATTTGGCTGGATTTGACTTCAGGCCTAGATGTGAATTGGAACCTGAAATGTTGGCAAACTTATCGATAAGACCTACTCTTGTGTAAAGGATTGGCGAGGGCCAAAAGCGAGACGATAAGCTTGTCAAGATTATTCGTGATTTGGAATCTGGATTGGACCTAGAGAAGGATAGAAGATTCGAAGTCGACCGAGAGGGTTGGCTTCGGAAGCAAGGACGACTGGTTCTTCCCGATATCGACGAGTTGAGAGATGAAGTTTTGAAGGAAAGTCATCACTCGAAGTTGACAATTCATCCAGGAGGAAATAAGATGTATCGGGATATGAAGAGAACCTATTACTGGGAAGGTATGAAGAAGGACGTTGGTAATTTTATTTCCAAATGTATGAACTGTCAGTTGGTAAAAGCTGAACAGAAAAGGCCAAGTGGATTACTTCAGCCATTAGAGGTTCCTACATGGAAGTGGGAGCAAGTGTCGATGGATTTTATCGATGGCCTACCTAGAACCAAGGCGGGAAATGAAGGGATTTGGGTCATCGTAGATCGGTTGACTAAGAGTGCAAGATTCATTCCTGTTCGATCGACTAGGACTGCATCGAAGTTGGCTGAGTTGTACGTTAAGTGGATAGTTCGATTCCATGGTATTCCGAAGAGTATAGTGAGCGATCGAGACCCATTGTTCACTAGTGGATTTTGGAAGAGTTTCCAGGAAGTTTTGGGAACCGAGTTGTATTTGAGTACAGCTTATCATCCCCAAACAGATGGTCAGACTGAGAGAGTCAACCGAGTTTTGGAGGATCTCCTTAGAGCATGTGTTTTGGATTTCGGAGGATCATGGGAAGATCACCTTCATTTGGTGGAATTTGCATATAACAACAGTTACCAGTCAAGTATTGGTATGGCACCGTTTGAAGCATTGTATGGAAGACCGTGTAACTCTCCGACATGTTGGTTGGAAACTGGGGAAAAGTTGGTACTTGGGCCAGAGATGATTCGACAGACTACGGATTGTATAGAGATCATTCGGCAACGAATGAAGGCAGCCCAAGACCGTCAGAAAAGTTATGCCGATAATCGTCGTAAGGATTTGGAATTCGACGTAGGTGATATGGTTTTTGTGAAGATTTCTCCTGTAACGACCCGTATTTTACGTGTCGATAGATCGTAGAATTTATAGGTCGTTAGTGTTGATAAGTTGTGTGGAAGTTAACTCGTATGGTGCTTAGGTCGAATTTACGAGTTAAGTTAGTCAACGACTTAGTGCTTAGGTCGTTTGGTAGCCTAGGTCGTTAGGGATTGAGTCGTGACCGACTTAGCGTCTCAGGTCATGTGATGATTGAGTCGGTAGGAACCTAGGTCATGCGAACGAGTCATGGAGGTAGCCGACTTAGGGGATAGCAAGTTATTGGGTTGGTCTGACCTAGAGGTTAAGGGCTTAAGGTGTTGGCCGAGATAAGGATGTGACCGACTCAAGTGTGGCCGACTCATGGGTTAGTGGAAGTAACGACCTAAGACAGTTGCCGAGTTACGACCTATAGGTTTGGACCGAGTTAAGGGTGTTAGCGACTTAGGAAAACCTGAATGACTCATGGGTTAGCGGCTTAAGGGGATAAGGCTTAGGTCGTGGGTAGTTGAGTCGACAGGATCTTGAGTCGTAGGTCGTTGGAACTTAGGCTGGGCGCTAGGTCGCGTGAGTGTTGTTGTGTTGAGTCGCGCCTTAGTTGAGTCGTGTGGTAGATAAGTCGTTGGGTCGGCTTTGGGTTAAGTCGCGTGAGCGACTTAGTGTTAGGGATGCCGTGTGTTAAGTCGGCAGGACTTGAGTCGTTAGCGACTTAGAGTTAGCTTGGGTAGGAGTTAGGTCGGCACTGTTGAGTCGATAGGTCGTGAGTCGTGGGATACTTATGTCGTAGGTCGGAGACCTTTGTGTGAGTTAGGTCGTTAGACGACCTAAGGAGGGTTGCATAGGTGTTAGGTCGTATGACCCTGTGTTGTGTTAGGTCGGCAGGGGGTTGAGTCGGCAAGGAGATAGGTCGGCAACGACCTAAGAGCGACCGACCTAAAAACGTACGACCTAAGGCTCAGCCTATAAATAGAGGGTTTTGGCTCACTTTTTGGCACCGGATTTTGAAGCGACGAAGTGCTGCCATTTTGAGAGCTCGACTACAACATTTCTTCATCTTCTTTTCTCCATTCCAATCTAGCTCTAACATCCATCCAAGATCGAAGATCCAAGAGCCAAAGTTGAAGATCTTCATCCAACGAAGCTAGATTTCATCGTTTCAAGCGGGATTTCGACGAATCAAGTTTGGATCTCCGCTGTCCAGATCTGAAGTGGGTTTCTTTTGAAGTGTTTGGGTGATTTGGTGAGTGGTAGTTATCTCTCACGCGGACCCAAAGGAGTGTATTGGATTGGTGGTTTGTTGGAGTGTTGTAGATAGTGATTTTGTGCATTTTCCTTAGATCCAAGTGTAGATCCATTACTTATGAAGATTTTTACCTTTGCAATTTTATTCATCTAGTTGTAGAGACAAAACCCATGATTTATATTTGTTAGATCTATGCTAAAAACCCATAATTCATGTATGTTAGATCTATGCTCATTTATTTACAAAATTGCCATTGTAGTTATAAATGCCTAATTAGATCTTGATTGACTACTTATTTGTTTGGATTAATGTTTGCCTTGTTTGATTGATGTGAATGAGTTATCTAGTTGATAGATTTGGACAAGTATGGTCAAAGACGATTCAAAATCTACGGAAGAGGCTCTTGAATGATGAAAGCTGCTTAAGACATATGTAGCGGATGTTGAAGCTCATATGTATAGATTGGATGATGTTGAGATGGAACTTTGCCATGATGAAATGAGGCAAACCATGTTGTTGAGTTGAAACTTTGCTATGGTGCGATAAAGCGAAGTATGATGTGATGTAGACTTGGCGTAATCCAGGCAGGGATCACTCCAAGCATGTTGATAACTCGAGGGATGGTTCGAGTTGGTTGATAATGGATTGCTCGAGAGGTAGCTTGAGCTAGTATGAGAATTGTCGTCAAGGAGGATGACTAGGAGGCTTAGATCTCATCGTTGTTGAAGGTTCTAGCATGCTCAAAAGCAAGAGTACATGGGGCGCCCATAACGACTACAGGTAGGTAGTCGAGACACCCAAAAGACTACAGGTAGGTAGTTGAGTACTCTGGGCAGAGTAGGTAAGTCCTAGGCACGGGTCACGATGACGTGCGGAGCTATGTCTAGAACCGGGGTTACCATTAGCCCTTGACTGGTGGTCATTTAACTAACGGTGAAATCAAGGCACTGATAACAGTGATAGCCGGAGTCATGGATGTTTGGACATTTGGTTGTATCATCATTCGGTCTCAAGAGCGGTGTTTTCTGGGTGCTTATCTGATCTTGGTTTAGGCCTTGGGGGTTTGTACTTGGAAAACATCGACCTTGACTCGAGTGACTATTGCTTTACCTTAATTGTCTGCTATGTTATGCTTGCTTTTCCTTAGTGTGTGTCTGGGGGCTATCACTGTAGAAAGAGGTGGAGTGGGATGGTTTGGTTCCTATTCCTTTTATCCCTTATACTCTTTTGGTATGTTTGGTAGTTAATTTACTGCTCACTAAGACTTTGTCTGACTCAAGGTTTTATGTCTCCTCTTATTACCTTGGGCTGTTCATCCATGTTTGGGATGGGCAGACTAGGTAGCAGGTGACAGGTGCTGTTCTTGGAAATCTACGCTGAAGATGACGAAGACGAGCAGGAGGCTTTTGCATATTATTTCCTATATGTACTGGGTATCCGCTGCTGTATTTGATTGAGTGTTATGTAGTGAGGCTTTGATGTATGGATGATTCACATGTTTGTATAAAACTATTATGATGCTTATATGATGATTTTCTGTTATGAAGCTTCACTATATATTTCTCTACTGTATTTTATCCATGCGCTGTGAGTTATACGATGGAGCTTCCATTTTATTTTACCCTGACTATCGTCCATGGCTGCCTGGCATACCTTTCAGCGCTCTTTTCTCTTGTTTTGGTGCTGGAGTCATGGGCGGTCGTCACATTTGGTATCAGAGCGCTTTGGTTAATCGATTTTAGCCAACGCTCGCTGACGTAACTACGTATGAGAGACGTAATTGTATTTTGATGGATGATTACTATATATAATATAGTAGTTTAGAAGGATTTGAACTCCTTATGCAGTTGTTTCTTAAGGTGTTCTAATCATTCTTTTTACAGATATTAAGGATGAGTCGAAGAGGGAGACCAGCTGCATGGGAAGGCCGTGCTACTGAAGGAGCTGTTGATTATGGAACTATGTTCGAAGCAATGATGACTTCGATCATGAGAAGGATACCAGCTTCAGGGAAGAGCTGCTGATTGGTGGAATTCTATCACCATCGATACTCCAGAAGAAGAGATTACTTGGGAGCAATTCCAAGTTAGATTTGAAGCTAAGTTCATTTCTACGGCTCAGAAATCCGTTCTGTTTAAGAGATTTGTGGAGCTCAAGCAGGGTGGAAGACTAGTCCTTGAGTATATCTCTGAGTTTGAAGCTTTGTCTAAGTACGCCAGATCGTATATTGATTCTCCCTATCAGAAGAATGAAAAGTTTGTGACTGGTTTGGACGCTTATCTGGGGAGGCAGTTGGTGGATCATCTGGACGATCCATTTGAGAAGCTTGTGGAGAAAGCTCTCAGGCACGAGAGTTTGTTTCCTAGGGAAGTATCTGTTGTTGCTGTAACCAAGGAAAGATCTAAACCACAGCAGAATGGAAACAGAAAGAGGAAGCAGCAGCAACAGAGGGGTAAGGATGGCCAGAAAAAGCCGAAGGGCGAAGTGACCTGCTACAACTGCCAGCAGAAGGGCCATCTTTCTAGAGATTGTAAGAATCCCAAGGTACCGGGGAAGTGTTACAACTGTGATAAGCTGGGACATATCAAGAAGGATTGCCCAGAACCAAGGAAAGACAAGCAGATTGTGAAAGCTTATGCTTTGGGGGCTGTTCCATCGTCTTCGAAAGCTCCTACTGCTGAAGAGAAGGGGAAGAGTGTGGTGGTTCAAGGTACTCTTTCTATTTGTGGTGTTCCAGTTAGAGTGTTGTTTGATACTGGAGCATCGCATTCTTTTGTTTGTGATGATTTGGTAGGCCGGTTAGGTTTGGAACCGGATATTGTTGATAGGCCATTGGTTGTGACTAATCCAGTTGGGGGTTCGTCATGTTTGTGTATGATATGCCATGGTCTAGTTGTGTCGAGTCATGATTGCTCGTTTGTTTGTAATTGCTTTATCTGAACTTTGCGGGGTTCGGAATTATTTTGGGTATGGACTGGCTTAGGAAGTATGCGGCAAGGATTGATTGTGAAAGGCTGGAGGTGATAGTCGGGAATGTGGAAGGGCGAAAGGTTGTGATACGATGTAAGCATGAAGAAGGCGTCTTCATGAGCTTCATGTATTCACTGGTTGTTCCACGGGATGGACTGTCATCGGTGCCTATTGTGAATGGATTTGAGGATGTCTTTGACGAAGTCAAAGGGTTACCGCCGCATAGGGAGATCGAGTTTCGTATCGATCTAGTTGAGGGAGCCAGACCTGTTGTGATGCCTCTTAGGCGGATGGCGCCTAGGGAGCAGCTAGAGTTGAAGGTGCAAGTTGATGACCTTTTGCAGAAAGGATTCATTCGGCGTAGTGTGTCCGAATGGGGTGCACCAGTTGTGTTCGCAACCAAAGCGGATGGATCATTGAGGTTGTGTGTCGATTATCGTGAGCTGAATAAGGTGACTAAGAAGAACAAGTATCCATTGCCGAGAATAGATGACTTGTTTGATCAGCTTCACGAGGCTAATGTGTTTTCTCAGATGGATTTGGCAACAGGATTTCACCAATTGAGAGTGGCTAAGGATAGTGTTCCGAAGACTGCTTTCAGGACACCATCTGGTTTTTATGAGTGGCTGGTAATGCCGTTTGGATTGACTAACGCACCAGCATATTTTGTGGATCTTATGAATAGAGTGTTCAGAGATCAGTTGAATAAGTTTGTGCTTGTGTTCGTGGATGATATTTTGGTTTATTCCAAAAATGAAGAAGAGCACAAGACGCACTTGAGTATTGTTATGGAAATCTTGCGGAAACATCAGCTGAAGGCTAAGTTTTCGAAGTGTCACTTCTGGAAGAGTGAAGTGAGATTCTTAGGCCATGTTATCTCTGGAAATGGAATAGCGGTTGATCCCGCTAAGGTGGCAGCGATCCAGGATTGGGTTAGACCTAAGAATGCATCTGATGTGAGAAGTTTTCTTGGATTAGCAGGTTATTATCGACGGTTTATCAAAGACTTTTCCAAGATAGCTGCACCGTTGACAGGATTGATGAAAAAGAACCAAGTGTTCAGATGGGATGATAAGTGTGAGCAAGCTTTCGTAATCCTGAAAGAGCGACTGACAAGTGCTCCTGTTTTGACTATTCCAAGTGGGAATGAAGAGATGGTGGTTTACACCGATGCATGTGGTACTGGACTGGGAGCAGTGCTAATGCAGAAGGATAAAGTTGTTGCATATGCAAGTCGACAACTGAAGCCGCATGAAAGGAATTATCCGACTCATGATTTGGAGTTAGCGGCGATTGTGTTTGCTTTGAAGATGTGGAGACATTATCTATTGGGAGTTCGATTCGAGTTGTTTACGGATCATAAGTCGTTGAAGTATCTTTTATCCCAAAAGGATTTGAATCTTCGACAGCAACGGTGGCTAGAATTTTTAGCATCGTATGATTTTGGTATAGCCTATACTCCGGGAAAAGGAAACGTGGTAGCAGATGCGTTAAGTCGAAGACATGCAGGTTTGGGAGCCATGTTTTCAGAATGGAAGAGTCTCGAGTATTTGGCTGGATTTGACTTCAGGCCTAGATGTGAATTGGAACCTGAGATGTTGGCAAACTTATCGATAAGACCTACTCTTGTGGAGAGAATTGGCGAGAGCCAAAAGCGAGATGATAAGCTTGTCAGGATTATCCGAGATTTGGAATCTGGATTGGAACCAGAGAAGGTTAAAGAATTTGAAGTCGATCGAGATGGTTGGCTTCGGAAACAAGGACGATTAGTTGTTCCCGATATTGATGGATTGAGAGATGAAGTTCTGAGGGAAAGTCATCACTCGAAGTTGACGATTCATCCAGGTGGAAATAAGATGTACCGGGATATGAAGAGAACCTATTACTAGGAAGGTATGAAGAAGGATGTTGGAAATTTTATTTCCAGATGTATGAACTGCCAGTTGGTGAAAGCTGAGCAGAAGAAGCCCAGTGGATTACTTCAGCCATTAGAGGTTCCTACATGGAAGTGGGAGCAAGTGTCGATGGATTTTATCGATGGTCTACCTAGAACCAGGGCAGGGAATGAAGGGATTTGGGTCATAGTAGATCGGTTGACCAAGAGTGCAAGGTTCATTCCTGTTCGATCGACTAGGACTGCATCGAAGTTGGCCGAGCTTTATGTTAAGTGGGTAGTTCGATTCCATGGTATTCCGAAGGGTATAGTGAGCGATCGAGACCCATTGTTCACTAGTGGATTTTGGAAGAGCTTCCAGGAAGTTTTGGGAACTGAGTTGTGTTTGAGTACAGCTTATCACCCCCAAACAGATGGTCGGACTGAGAGAGTCAATCGAGTTTTGGAAGATCTCCTGAGAGCATGTGTTTTGGACTTCGGAGGATCATGGGAAGATCACCTTCATTTGGTGGAATTTGCATATAACAACAGTTATCAGTCGAGTATTGGTATGGCACCATATGAGGCATTATATGGAAGACCGTGTAACTCTCCGACATGTTGGTTGGAAACTGGAGAAAAGCCGATGCTTGGGCCAGAGATGATTCGACAGACTTCAGATTGTATAGAGATCATTCGGCAACGAATGAAGGCAGCCCAAGATCGTCAGAAAAGTTATGCCGACAATCGTCGTAAGGACTTGGAATTCGACGTAGGTGATATGGTTTTTGTGAAGATTTCTCCATTGAAGAGTGTTATTAGATTCGCGAAGAAAGGAAAGTTAACTCCGAGATTTGTTGGACCATTCCAGATTATCGAGCGAATTGGAAAGCTCGCGTATAGATTGGAGTTACCGGGGAAGATGGCGGGTGTGCACAATGTTTTTCACGTATCGTATCTACGGAAGTGTGTGCATGACCCAAGTACTGTGGTTTCTGCTGATAGCTGTGAAGATTTAGAGGTTGATCCAGTGGTTAGAAGACCTCGTAAGCCGCTTCGTGTTGTTGAGACCGACACGAAACAGCTTAGGAGGAAGACGATTACGTTGCTCAAGGTACAATGGACTGATGATGTTAACGACTGTACGTGGGAGGAGGAAGAGAGGATGAAGGCAGCTCATCCCGAACTCTTCGAGATATGGCCCTAAAGTGTCGTGACATCTCATGAATTTGTAGCTTGTTCTAAGTCTTAGAATTCCGCATGCTAGGTTAGAATTGGATGCATGATCTGTTGGTTGCTATGGATGGTAGGCATGCGGAATATCTTTGATTTCTGTTGATTGCTTGGAATTTCGGGGGCGAAATTCCTAAGGGGGAGAGAATGTAACGACCCGTATTTTACGTGTCGATAGATCGTAGAATTTATAGGTCGTTAGTGTTGATAAGTTGTGTGGAAGTTAACTCGTATGGTGCTTAGGTCGAATTTACGAGTTAAGTTAGTCAACGACTTAGTGCTTAGGTCGTTTGGTAGCCTAGGTCGTTAGGGATTGAGTCGTGATCGACATAGCATCTCAGGTCATGTGATGATTGAGTCGGTAGGAACCTAGGTCATGCGAACGAGTCATGGAGGTAGCCGACTTAGGGGATAGCAAGTTATTGGGTTGGTCTGACCTAGAGGTTAAGGGCTTAAGGTGTTGGCCGAGATAAGGATGTGACCGACTCAAGTGTGGCCGACTCATGGGTTAGTGGAAGTAACTACCTAAGACAGTTGCCGAGTTACGACCTATAGGTTTGGACCGAGTTAAGGGTGTTAGCGACTTAGGAAAACCTGAATGACTCATGGGTTAGCGGCTTAAGGGGATAAGGCTTAGGTCGTGGGTAGTTGAGTCGACAGGATCTTGAGTCGTAGGTCGTTGGAACTTAGGCTGGGCGCTAGGTCGCGTGAGTGTTGTTGTGTTGAGTCGCGCCTTAGTTGAGTCGTGTGGTAGATAAGTCGTTGGGTCGGCTTTGGGTTAAGTCGCGTGAGCGACTTAGTGTTAGGGATGCCGTGTGTTAAGTCGGCAGGACTTGAGTCGTTAGCGACTTAGAGTTAGCTTGGGTAGGAGTTAGGTCGGCACTGTTGAGTCGATAGGTCGTGAGTCGTGGGATACTTATGTCGTAGGTCGGAGACCTTTGTGTGAGTTAGGTCGTTAGACGACCTAAGGAGGGTTGCATAGGTGTTAGGTCGTATGACCCTGTGTTGTGTTAGGTCGGCAGGGGGTTGAGTCGGCAAGGAGATAGGTCGGCAACGACCTAAGAGCGACCGACCTAAAAACGTACGACCTAAGGCTCAGCCTATAAATAGAGGGTTTTGGCTCACTTTTTGGCACCGGATTTTGAAGCGACGAAGTGCTGCCATTTTGAGAGCTCGACTACAACATTTCTTCATCTTCTTTTCTCCATTCCAATCTAGCTCTAACATCCATCCAAGATCGAAGATCCAAGAGCCAAAGTTGAAGATCTTCATCCAACGAAGCTAAATTTCATCGTTTCAAGCGGGATTTCGACGAATCAAGTTTGGATCTCCGCTGTCCAGATCTGAAGTGGGTTTCTTTTGAAGTGTTTGGGTGATTTGGTGAGTGGTAGTTATCTCTCACGCGGACCCAAAGGAGTGTATTGGATTGGTGGTTTGTTGGAGTGTTGTAGAAAGTGATTTTGTGCATTTTCCTTAGATCCAAGTGTAGATCCATTACTTATGAAGATTTTTACCTTTGCAAGTTCATTCATCTAGTTGTATAGACAAAACCCATGATTTATATTTGTTAGATCTATGCTAAAAACCCATAATTCATGTATGTTAGATCTATGCTCATTTATTTACAAAATTGCCATTGTAGTTATAAATGCCTAATTAGATCTTGATTGACTACTTATTTGTTTGGATTAATGTTTGCCTTGTTTGATTGATGTGAATGAGTTATCTAGTTGATAGATTTGGACAAGTATGGTCAAAGACGATTCAAAAGCTACGGAAGAGGCTCTTGAATGATGAAAGCTGCTTAAGACATATGTAGCGGATGTTGAAGCTCATATGTATAGATTGGATGATGTTGAGATGGAACTTTGCCATGATGAAATGAGGCAAACCATGTTGTTGAGTTGAGACTTTGCTATGGTGCGATAAAGCGAAGTATGATGTGATGTAGACTTGGCGTAATCCAGGCAGGGATCACTCCAAGCATGTTGATAACTCGAGGGATGGTTCGAGTTGGTTGATAATGGATTGCTGGAGAGGTAGCTTGAGCTAGTATGAGAATTGTCGTCAAGGAGGATGGCTAGGAGGCTTAGATCTCATCGTTGTTGAAGGTTCTAGCATGCTCAAAAGCAAGAGTACATGGGGCCCCCATAACGACTACAGGTAGGTAGTCGGGACACCCAAAAGACTACAGGTAGGTAGTTGAGTACTCTGGGCAGAGTAGGTAAGTCCTAGGCACGGGTCACGATGACGTGCGGAGCTATGTCTACAACCGGGGTTACCATTAGCCCTTGACTGGTGGTCATTTAACTAACGGTGAAATCAAGGCACTGATAACAGTGATAGCCGGAGTCATGGATGTTTGGACATTTGGTTGTATCATCATTCGGTCTCAAGAGCGGTGTTTTCTGGGTGCTTATCTGATCTTGGTTTAGGCCTTGGGGGTTTGTACTTGGAAAACATCGACCTTGACTCGAGTGACTATTGCTTTACCTTAATTGTCTGCTATTTATGCTTGCTTTTCCTTAGTGTGTGTCTGGGGGCTATCACTGTAGAAAGAGGTGGAGTGGGATGGTTTGGTTCCTATTCCTTTTATCCCTTATACTCTTTTGGTATGTTTGGTAGTTAATTTACTGCTCACTAAGACTTTGTCTGACTCAAGGTTTTATGTCTCCTCTTATTACCTTGGGCTGTTCATCCATGTTTGGGATGGGCAGACTAGGTAGCAGGTGACAGGTGCTGTTCTTGGAAATCTACGCTGAAGATGACGAAGACGAGCAGGAGGCTTTTGCATATTATTTCCTATATGTACTGGGTATCCGCTGCTGTATTTGATTGAGTGTTATGTAGTGAGGCTTTGATGTATGGATGATTCACATGTTTGTATAAAACTATTATGATGCTTATATGATGATTTTCTGTTATGAAGCTTCACTATATATTTCTCTACTGTATTTTATCCATGCGCTGTGAGTTATACGATGGAGCTTCCGTTTTATTTTACCCTGACTATCGTCCATGGCTGCCTGGCATACCTTTCAGCGCTCTTTTCTCTTGTTTTGGTGCTGGAGTCATGGGCGGTCGTCACATCTCCACTGAAGAATGTTATTCGATTCGGGAAGAAAGGAAAGTTAACTCCGAGATTTGTTGGACCATTCCCGATTATCGAGCGAATTGGAAAGCTCGCTTATAGATTGGAGTTCCCGGAAAAGATGGCGGGTGTGCACAATGTTTTCCATGTATCTTATTTACGGAAATATGTGCATGACTCGAATACAGTGGTTTCTGCCGATAGCTGTGAAGATTTGGAGGTTGATCCAGTTGTTAGAAGACCTCGTAAGCTGCTTCGTATTGTTGAAACCGATACGAAACAGCTTAGGAGGAAGACGATTACGTTGCTCAAGATACAATGGAGTGATGATGTTAACGACTGTACGTGGGAGGAGGAAGAGAGGATGAAGGCAGCTCATCCCGAACTCTTCGAGGTATGGCCCTAAGGTGTCGTGACATCTCATGAATTTGTACCTTGTTCTAGTCTTAGAATTCTGCATGCTAGGTTAGGAATTGGATGCATGGTTTGTTGATTACTATGGATGGTAGGCATGCGGAATAACTTTGGTTGCTCTTGTTTGTTTGGAATTTCGGGGGCGAAATTCCTAAGGGGGAGAGAATGTAACGACCCGTATTTTTACGGATCGAAACATTGTAAAACTATATGCTTCAGGTCGTTGATGTTGTTAAGTCGTTTAGAGTTTGAGTCGACCAAAGCTTAAGTCGTGTGGAAGTTAACCCGTGTGGTGTTTAAGTCGTAGGAAGCTTGGGTCGTTTGGTAGTTTAGGTCGTGTGAGCGAGTTAGGGAAAGCTAGCGACCTATAGAATTGGAGCGACCTATAGATACTAGCGACTTAGTGAGGTAGAGCGAGCTAGGGACTTAGGTCGTATGATAGTTAGGTCGGAGGAGTTTTGGAACGACCTAAGGAAGCTAGCGGGTTAACGAGTTAAGGTAGTTAGCGGGTTAAGGATTCTAACGACCTAGTGGGGAGCGACCTAGTGGTGAGCTGCTTAGAGGAATGAGCGACCTAATAGTTGTAGCGACCTATAGGAAGTAACGACCTAGTGGATGGTATGTGTTGTAGTTAGGTCGCTGAGTCGTGTGAACGACTTAGTGATGGGTCGTGGTTTCGTTAAGTCGTTGGGTCGGTTTAGTGTTAGGTCGTGAACGACCTAAGGCTTGAGTCGTGTGTGTTTTAGGTCGTCTTATAGTTAAGTCGTGTGATCCTGTATTGAGTCGTGCCTGTGTTGAGTCGGCAACATAGTTAAGTCGTTAGGTCGTAACTCGCGTGCGAGTTAGGTCGCGAACATGTTGAGTCGCGCGTGTTAGGACGTTGTGTCTTAGGTCGTTAGGGGCTTGAGTCGTGTGTCGTGCATACCTGTTGAGTCGTTGACTCAAGTCTGTAGGCTGCTTGTAGTGTTAAGTCACGGCCCTTGTTAGGTCGTAAGTCGTTAGGCCGTGTTGGTTAGGTCGTGTGGGGCTGTTAGGTCGTAGGTCGGCCATAGTTAGGTCGTGAGCGACCTAAAAGCGAGCGACCTAAGGGGCGTTCCAGCCTATAAATAGAGGGGTTTGGTTCACTTTTTGGCACCGGATTTAGAAGCGACGAAGTGCTGCCATTTTGAGAGCTCGACTACAACATTTCTTCATCTTCTTTTCTCCACTCTAATCTAGTTCTTACATCCATCCAAGATCGAAGATCGAGATTGAAGATCCAAGAGCTAAAGTTGAAGATCTTCATCCAACCAAGCTAGATTTCATCGTTTCAAGCGGGATTTCGACGAATCAAGCTTGAAGCTTCGCTGTCCAGATCTGAAGTGATTGATTTTTGAAGTGTTTGGGTGATTCGGTGAGTGGTGGTTATCTCTCACGCGGACCCAAAGGAGTACATTGGATTGGTAGTTTGTTGGAGTGTTGTAGATAATGATTTCATACATTTTCCTTAGATCCAAGTGTAGATCCATTACTTATGAAGATGTTTACTTATGCAAGTTCATTCATCAAGTTGTAGAGACAAAACCCGTGATTTATATTTGTTATATCTATGCTAGAAACCCATGATTCATGTATGTTATATCTATGCTCATTTATTTACGAAATTGCCATTGTAGTTATAAATGCCTATTTAGATCATATTTGACTACTTGATTGCTTAAGTTAATGATTGATTTGATTGATTGCTATGTATATTAGTTGATTGATAGTTAGATCTAGACAAGATGGTCGAAGATGATTCAAAAGCTAAGTGGAAAGGCTCTTGAATGGTGAAAGCTGCTTGTGGCATATGAAGCGGATGTTGAAGCTCATATGTATGGATTAGATGATGTTGAGATGGACTTTACCATAATGCGAGGAGGCAAAGTATGGTATTGAGATGGACTTTGCCATGATGCGAGGAGGCAAAGCATGATGATGAGATGGGACGGGTCATGATGACGTTCCAAGCACGGGCTGCGACGACGTGCGAAGCTATGTTGATAACTCGGTGATGCGATCCTGGTTGATGATAATGGTTAGCTTAAGAGGCGCTTGAGCTAGTATGAAAATAGTCGTCAAGGAGGATGACTAGGAGGCTGAGATCTCATCGTTGTTGAAGGTTCTAGCATGCTCAAAGCAAGAGTACGTTGGAACGGGCTGCGACGACGTTCCAAGCACGGGCTGCGACGACGTGCTAGTACTCTGGGTAGTTGCGAAAATTCCTAGGCACGGGCTGCGACGACGTGCGGAGTTATGTCTAGAACCGGGATTACCATTGGCCCTTGACAGGTGGTCGTTCAACTAATGGTGAAATCAAGGCAATGATAACAGTGATAGCCAGAGTCATGGATGTTTGGACGTTTGATTGTATCATCATTCGATCTCAAGAGCGGTGTTTTCTGGGTGCTTATCTGATCTTGGTTTAGGCCTTGGGGGTTTGTATTTGGAAAACATCGACCTTGACTCGAGTGATTATTGCTTTACTTTAATTGCTTGCTATGTTATGCTTGCTTCTCCTTAATGTGTGTCTGGGGGCTATCACTATAGAAAGTGGCGGAGTGGGATGGTTTGGTTCCTATTCCTTTTATCCCTTATGCTCTTTTGGTATGTTTGATAGTTGATTTACTGCTCACTAAGACTTTGTCTGACTCAAGGTTTTATGTCTCCTCTTATTACCTTGGGCTGTTCATCCATGTTGGGATGGGCGGACTAGGTAGCAGGTGACAGGTGTTGTTCTTGGAGATCAACGCTGATGATGACGAAGACGAGTAGGAGGATTTTGCATATTATTTCATATTATATGTACTGGGTGTTCCGTTGCTGTATTTGTTTGAGTGTTATGTAGTGAGGCTTTTTGATGTATGGATGATTCATATGTTTGTATAAAGCTATTATGATTAGATGATGATATTTTGTTCTATGGGAGCTTCACTGTATTATATTTCTCTATTGTATTTTATCCATGCGCTGTGAGTTTTACGATAGAGTCTGTGATGTTTATTTTACCCTTGACGGTCACTCATGGCCGCCTGGCACACTTTCAGCGCACTATTCCCTTGTTTCCGTGCGGGAGTCATGGGCGGTCGTCACAAAAATGGCCCAAAGACCATGGGTCGCTACCCCACCAATTTGAGTAGAAGCTCCACAAAAACGGGGTTTAGTCTCCCTCGTAGACAAAGAGACATCGCACATTTGCTAGTCTAAATCACAAAAATGATCATCAACGATCATCCAGAAGTGTCAATTACAATAAGCTAGTAAATATATGAGCTTAGCTTCATGTTCCATAACGAATAGCTTAACTTAAATATTTACGAACAAATTGTAGATTTCCACTAGAAAATTGTCACAAGAGATTCAATCGAACAAGTCCAAGAATTAACGGATGAAGTAACGCAAGCGTTTCATACCACTTTTTTTACGAAGCTGTTTAATTTGATTTCTCGTACGAGTGAGGTTTGTATATTTTTAAAATGACAAATCACAAAAATGATCGTAGAAATGATAAATTACAAAAATTCACATACGAAGACGTGAATAAAATCCAGAGAATACGATTCCAAATTCATCAAAGTGGAAATACACTTGCCACACGATACGGCACGACCTAGTAGATGAGCGACCTAAGAGGTAGCGGCATAAGTGCAGGGGCGAGCGACCTAAGGGATGGTGCGACCCAACATGGCGCGACCTAAAAGCACACGCGACCTAATGGTGCAAACGGCGTAACAAAAACAAGGCCGAGCAACCTAACTAAACAAAGCCGAGCCACGACCTAGCGCATATGAGAAGGCCGAGCGACCCAAGGCGGGATGAGCTAACGGCATAACGTGGCCGAGCGGCCTAAGGGGTTTCGACCCAAGTGGCGCGACCTAGACGTGCGACTTAATATAGTCGAGCGACCTAACATGGTCAACGACGTAAGAGATAAGGAAGCCGAGCGACCTAGTGGGCGAACGACCGAAGGATGGTGCGATTTCACATATGGCCGAGCGTCCTAAGGAACGAAACGACCTAAGTGGGAAGGAGCGACCTAACTGCAGGCCGACCTAAAGGAGAAAAAGCCAAGCAACGACCTAACACGTCGCGACCTAACCAATGCCGAGCAGCTTAAGGAAGTGAAGAAGGCCGAGCGACCTAGCGACCTATGGTTATGACCTAAGGCCGAGCGCCCTAACAACCTATAGTGGAGTGACCTAAATGCAGGCCGAGAATCCTTCATATGCAGGCCGAGCGACCTAAGGGTTTTGAAGCTCAAAACTCACTCAATTTGCAACTGATCGAGCACGGACGCTAGGGGATTATGCCTATAGGCTACCCGGTCGTATTGGCTCCTCGATGCATCACCAAAAACGTGTTTAAACGTCAAAAGATTGGATTTTTAATGATTTGAAACCAAAACACTAAAAATTGGGATTTTCACCAATTCAATCCAAACCAAAAGCAATTGCATATGTAAAAGTGTTAGGGATTCATACCCAACAATCAAAGATAGTTATAGACAAAGATGTGAGATAAAAATCTCACCTTTACACAAAATTTATGAAGAAGAAGCTTGAAAGCAAGGAAGAATCGATGCCTTCTCTTTGAATTTGGAGTTGGATGTTGGATTTGCAAATGAACTTGAGTTTGGGTTTTAATTTCCCATTCCTTCCTCCATTTTTTATGAAGCTTGAGTGTTAGGAAATGAAAGTCAAGTTATGAAGAGAAGGGGGTTGATCTAGAGTTAATAGCTTAGGCTAATGGGCTAAACCAAACCCAAAGCCCAAAGTGGAAAAGTAGCAAAAATCAACCTACTCCAAACATATCAAAGCTTATACCCAACAAGGTTGCAAACGACATTTTGAACTCAATGAGGGTGGTCTCGAGTCCTAATTCGACTGTTTGCAAAAAGTAACTTTTCCGACTAAAATCCAACTAACGATAAAATATTAAAATAAAATATTTAAATATTCAATCGTAAAATATGCGGGTTATTAATGAGACGGTCAAATTTTTGGGTTTAAATTGAATTTAAATTCAATTTAAATTCGAAAGGTGAGTGTTTTAACCCACTCACAACTTCTAAAATTTCTGATGTTTGTTAAATTGATATATGATGTGATTTAAAATTTAATTATGGTTGCTTGGCATATTTTTAATCATCATCTCGGTTAATTTCATTTATTTAAATTAAATTGCTATTTAATTTATTTATTGCATTTAAACTGCCAGTTAAATTGTTAATTAATTCATTGCATATAAACAGCTATTAGTTATTTAATTTATTATTGGATATAAACTGCTATTTAATACCTGTTGTTTATTATCCGTTCTATATTGATGCTATTGATTGAATTTGATGATGATTGTGATAAATGGTTGATGGTTGATATTGGATGAATGGATGTTGTATTTCATATTGTTATAAACTGCAAGTTATTATGCATTTTCATTTCATTCGGGATTGCGGTTTGAAATGATATAACCGTAAATTTTATTTTAAACTGAAGATTGAAATGATAAATATCTGTATCAGTTGACCAAAGGATAGAAAATTTTATACAGACACCGCGATATATATAAAAAAATATTTTGAAATGATTTTCTATGTTTTGTAAAGAAATATATATATATATATATATATGGTTTTATGAGATATTGATTTCGGATATTTGATAAAGGTTATTTTCTATATAGTTAAATTTTTGGTTTTAAATTATGTATAAAATTGTTTAAAGTATGAAGTAAGTTTAATAATAAAGGGGATTTTATTAAAATATATTATGGATAAGTATTTACTAAAATTATATTCCATTATAGAGTTTATATTGATTTTTATAAATCAAAGTTGAGAAGACAGTTTTGAAATTGATTTAAGATTTTATTTAATTAAGATCTTATTGAAATTTAGATTTAAAAATAATATGGTGTTATAACTAAATTCGGGTTTAAGATGATTTAAGTGAATATATCTAGTCTAAATAAATTGAGGAACATTCAATTATTGAATTTGAAAGTTTATTTAAAGGATATTGGATTTATTAAGTAATTATTTCAAACTAAATAATAGTAAAGTGAATTTGGCATATATATATATATATATATGAATTAATAATTTAGTTTTGAAATGGTGGAATATTTAAAACTTTGAAATATATGGAAATTTAAATGGTTTATTTGGGAATTTAAACCTGTATTTGGAATTGATTTAAGAAATTAAAAAGCTAATTTACTTTATAAAGTAATTTATTATTAAACCATTTAAGGATCGAAGATTATGTTTCAAAGCTATGGGTTTAAGGAATATATATTTGAAAGTACTATGTTTTTTGAAAAAGGATATATTTGAAATAAAAATGAGATCATATTGATTTGGGTTTTAAAGTAGAAATGGTATCGTATTTATACGGTTTTGAAATGGATACTTTATTCTGGTTTTAGAGTATATACTATTTTGAATAGACCGCGGTGTTATAATAACGTTTGGTTGTTGAAGAGACCGGGATCGGAAGTTGTCATACTCTCTACCAACTCCGAAAACCACTTAAACTACCGTGTACGCGGTGGAGATTCCAGAATGAAGTAGGATGGTGTCGGTGTTTCCTTTGATGTAAATACGTGGACCCGACTACCGTGAGTTGGCATAAGGTGGCTAAAACAGGAGCGATTCTCGGGCCAATTGAGGTAACACCTTTGATCGGAAACATCCCCTCGATTTTATAGTTTGACTTTTCGAGTGATTCGGTGACCACTTTTGATTTTTTTATTTGGGGATGTGGCTCGAGGTGGGCGGTAGCTGCGGCTATGCGTTACCACGGTCCGGATAGCAATTGGTATATCTACCCTGGCATTGCCTAGTTGTGCCGTGTCACCTACCCTAGCGCGCCTTATACGATTTTGTTTTGTAACATACCTATGGAGTGCCCTCTGATGACGCCCAGCAAGGGGGAGATTATGATACTGTATAGACCATGGGAATATATTTTGTGTTAAGGGCTATATGGGTAACCCCTTAACGCTATTTAAAAGTAAGTTTATTTTACAATTAGACACTATTATAATAGCAAAATATACTATATAGTAAATAGTTTAATTGATCCTTAAGAGATGTAAATCTCGAGCATCTCTTGAGTTACTGCACTCATTTTTATTTCTGTTGATTTAACTTACATAAGATCTTTTAGTTCTGACTCGAGTGTTTTGTCTTTTCAAATCGCTCGGGTCAGTCCGAGCATTTCAGGATCGAAGGCTTTATCTCTGGAGGACGAAGACGAAGATTTCATATTGTTATTAATATATATTATATTGTTCCACTACACTATTGTATTCTGCTGCATTATTGATATTCTATGGTATGTATAACTCTAATTTATATTGTAAGTATAATTAAATATTTTGAAAACAGCTTCATGAACTGTATATATGATTATTATATTTTATCCTTCCGCTGTGAGATTCTGTTTGTTTTATTTCTTTCTTGTTTTTCTTGTTTACTCCATAACAATCCGCCCTTCCGTATGGTTTGAATTGGCACGTGTGTCGATTTAAAGCGTGCGAAAAGGCGGGACATTACATCTGGTATCAGAGCTTTGGTTTAGCGATAAAACTTAGCTTTGTGGGGTCCGACTCTTTATTAATAGGGTAGTAATAGCCTTTGATGAGTCACCGAGTTTATATATATGAGAGAGCGTATTTGTTAGTGTTATAAAAAGATTTTAATATTGTGTTAACCTGTTCTGCTTTGTATTAATAAATTCTGGTTGGTGCATGGGACGCTATGACATCAATAGGGATTTGTAAACACTTAATAGGACAGACCGACATAATATCTGTTTTAATGTAGGTGAATGAAATAATTTTGCCTATTATATTTTCTATATATAAAATAAATTTTACAAATAAGATATATACTTGGTTGTTATATATTGGTTGTTAGGTAATGAAATTTATAAATAATAAGTTGAAAGAAGTGTTTTAAAGAAACTCTGGAAAGAAATAAATTTTGTACTCCCCTCTCTATCACTGGAAAATAATTTCGACGATAAGTGCACGCATCATCAACATTCATTTTCGAGTTTCGAAGTGGGAAGGCCACTGTAGTAGTTTTACTACAGAGTTGTATTGATAAACAAATATAAATTTTAAATTGTTTAAATATAGTTAAATATATAAGTTGTAAGGATATACATTTATCTATTATTTTAAATGATTTTTAATAATAAAAAACCCGGTATTTAAATTTTTAAGTTTTCGATAATTAATAGTTCAAGTGTAGTAGTGAACGGAATGAAACTAATAGATAATTGGAGCCTTTAATTAAAATAAGAAGTTTAATGCTGAGTTATGAATGAAATTAAAAGAAATTTGGAAAGTGGAACCTATAAGACAAAAGATATTATTATTGGACATTAAATTAATTAATGGTAATGAGAAAAACATGTATAATTTTTCAATTACATTCTTAAAGCATATATATAACTTACCATATAATAAAAGTTACAATGTTAATAAGAAAATGTAATGAGAAATCTTACAAGTAAAACTTGAGGTAATGAAAGTATTCAATGAATTTGCTGGTATAAATAAAAATATAATGTTATAAACTTAAGTTATGACTGAAAGGCCACTAATTAAATATAATAGAAAACTTATAAAGAAATGGAAATAAATGTAAGAAGTGTTGAAGTTATTTATAATAAAATAAGCGGAAAGATGTATACTGTAAATAAATGATATTAAGTAATGGATAAATGAATGTTATACAATAAAAGAAATTTCAAATTCAAGTAAATAAGTTGAAGTTATTTCTAAATAAAATTGTAAGAAATAATGTAAATTAAAAAGAAAAATTATTATATAAATGAAATTAATAAAAATGAAACTAATCTATTGTGTGGAATTGTTGTTTACTTGACTTATAACTGTTTGGGCAAAGATAGTCTAAAATTGTTTGGATGAATAAATAATCTATTTAGTTTCATCTAAGACTGTTGAGTAAATGGTGCACTAAGTAGTTTATTTTCCATTCTGTGCAATTTAAAGTTGAACCCGAACAACTATTTGTTTTGTTTGAAATGAATGAATGATTGACTATGTTGATTCTATATGATGGTTGTATGTTGTGATTGCAAGTGATTGTTGTGTTTGACATTGCTTTGTTTGTTAGTGGATGAAACAAAATATATATTTCATTTTATATAATTGTTAACCTTTTTGGATTATATAAGTGAAATGCAGGTTATGGAAGCAATTGCTACTGCCTTTGGTTCCATAAAATAAGCGTTAATTGCCCGACTAATAGGTACGTTTCGGATTTCGGTTTGTAGCGTTATTATATTGTTTTCCCGGGTTGGGATATATATTATTTCGGTAAATATATCTTGTATATTGTATATTTGATAATTATATTTTCTTCCGAGCCTCCCCATACAAAGGAGACTCTGCCGAAATTTTCCGTAAATTTTGGACTTAGAAAATATTTGAAAATATTTTCCAATTTTATTGATATAAGTATAGAAAGAAATAATAATTGTAAATTTGTATATCTTATTTAAGGTAACTAATTTTGTAAATTTAATTGTTTATAAAATAATATTTTAAATAAGGTATATTGATTTTTTAATTCTTCTTTTCCCTTTTCGGGGACGAAAAGTTTTGAGTGGGGTAGAGTGTAACGTCCCGTAAAATTCGATGATTAAAACGAGTTGAATTAATAAGATTTTAGTTAAATTTAGAAGGAAAAAAATCTTATAATTTATATTGGAAAGAATGTTAGAAATTTGATGTGGCAATGGAAATTTAAGTTTAACAATTTAAAATTTATATTGAAAATAATTGGAAATAATGTAAATTTAATAGAAACTTAAGTTTATTTATAGGGCAGTAATTGATGAATAAAAAGTTTGAAACCAAGTAAATAAATTTATGGATTTGTTAAGATTGCAAAGTTATAATTGAGAGTAAATATGAATATTTGGAAATTAATTAAAATAACGAAAAAAATGTAAATGTTATAACTCGGTTACAAAGTTTATATACGGAAGTGGATGCAAGTATGAATTAATTGATGTGCGCACTAGTTTATAATCGGATAAAACGTAAATTTATGTAATAAGGATGATGCAGGTTGATAAGTATTCATAATGTTTGTGTTGATGATAAACGTTACTTTAATGATTGTAATATAAAATAACGGAAGTGTGAATGGAAATTAATAGAAACGTAAACTTATTTTAAGGTAGTAATTGGATATAGATTTATGGAATGGAGTTAATGCAAATCAATGGAATTAGTAAAGACGTATACGTGGCTACAAATTGAATATATGAAAACAAAATGCAAGCATTGTATTAAATGAAGGAAATTAAATATTAATAAATGATCATTTAATAAAACCAATGTTCTAGGAGTAATTATAATAGTTGTTTGAAATAAGTATAAACTTTGATTTGGAAATCAATTGGATTTAAAATGAAATTTGGTATTACATTGATGAGTTTAAATGTTATTTTAATTGTAAAGTAATAAATGGTGTAATAAAGAATGAAATCAAGATAAATAAATTTAATTGAGATTTTTATTATAAATAATAGGTGAAATAATAGGATGGATGGTAATTGTTTGTGGATAATAACCATATAAGTATTATAAAGAGTATTTTGGTGATAAACAGTTATTTCGAATAAAGGTAATTAAATATTACTTTAATGGATATAAATGTCGTAATGGATAGTGTGAATGAAATTAGCATTATGAAAATAAATGTTAACATTGTTTTGTAAGCAATAAAAGCCTATTAATATGACTGAAGTTTAACGGTAACGATTTTTGTATGTTACCTATGTATGTAGCTTGTAAATTTAAAACTTTGAAATTTGTTACCGTAATTATAATTTAATATTACGTTAATGTTAATTAAGGAAATATTTGTACGTAATGGTAAGGTTATTCGTATTGAAAAATTTGTGAGTTATAAGGATCGGGAATAAAAATTTATTTATTTAAATGAAATGGAAAATTCAATAATTGGATTTAATGGCAATTAAATGAGATTGGAATAGTTAAATAATACGTTATTTGAAATAAAGATAATATGAGAAATTTATGCAATAGTTTTGAATCCAATATTTAATCCATCTATTTGAGAGGAATAAATGGATTAATAATTAATTTATTTAACTAAATGGAATTTCGGGGATTTTACTTATAATTTGTGAATTTAATGAAATTAATTATTAAAAGTGAGGTTAACGTCGGAATTGATGAATTAATCAACTCTAATTTGATATTTAAATTTATTTAAATCGGTATAAATGATTTGTGTGACGCCCCACCTCTATACCCACGCTAGCCAAGAACACTACGGTGTAGTGCCGTCAACTAGCACGGAGAATAAGGCTGTTCAGGAGCGACCATCCATGTAATTGCTTATCACACGGTGGCTATAAATAATCTTCGGAAACAAACATAGAAATAAGCATAACACAAATCAGTCACAGACATCCATATCACAAAGGCGGAAGAAGATATGAATATATAACTAACACAAGAAAGTGTACATCAGAGTAGTGGTCAAAAGGATCCACAATAATACAAAAGAATAGCAACACCTGCTATACAAAAGAATACAACTGTGAGTCTATATCTCAAGTGTGTACAACAAAAACTGCTAATCTAAACAAGTAGCCAAAAGTCTGTGTAGTGAATCACCGGGGGAGAAGTCAAGCAGAAGCACCTGTAACATCTCGGTCTGACCCGAGTATTATTTATAAGAAAATAATAAACGGATCAGTCTAGCTATAAATATCAGACGACATGATATAAAATAAGAGAAATGGCATATGGGAATAATATCCTTAACACATACTACTATAAGTGTGTAAATGATAATCAACAAGAGATTAATCAATATCACAAGAATCTTCTCAAAGATCCAAAAGGGTATCATACCCAAAACTTGTACTCATAACAAGTCAATGACATAAATTCCAGAAATCAACACAAGAAATCCATAAAATCATGAAAAAGAAAGAGGCCTATCACATGACGGTCCGAAGACCATAGGGAGCTACCCCATATGTGTGAGTCGAAATCACACAGATGAGGTTTAGACTAACCAAAAATCAAAAAGGTATGTGTGAGTGAAATCACACAAGTGGTGTCTAGTCTAACCTCGCAAACAAAAACGTATGTGTGAGTGAAATCACACAAGTGGTGTCTAGACTAACCAAGAAGGTACAAAGGTATGTGTGAATGAAATCACACAAGTGGTGTCTAGTCTAACCAAGCAAACAAGAGGCATCGCACAATTGCTAGTCTAAATCATAAAAATGATCGTCATGATCAACGAGAAGTGTGAATTACACTTAGCTAGTAAATATAAAAGTTTAGCTTCATGTCCCATAACCACTTGCTTAACTTAAATATTTACGAACAAACTGTACATCTTCACTAGAAAATTGTCACAAGAGGTTCAATCGAACAAGCCCAAGAATTAACCAATGAAGCAAACGCAAGCGTTTCATACCACTTGTTTTACTAGGCCGTTTAATTAGATTTCTCATCCGAGTGAGGTAAAGGTTTGTATATACTAATAGACTGGAAAACGGTTTTATAAACGAGTTTGGTATTGAAAATAAAGTTGAAATCATTTTGATGAAAAAGTTTTGATATTTACTACTAGTATTGAAACCTTTATTTTATTAAAGTGACAAATCACAAAAACTTCACGTTCAAAGACTTGAATGAAATCCAAGGAAATCAGCTCAAAATGCACCTTTCATCTAAGATCCCCTACGGAGGGTGGTCCGGGGGGGGGGGGGTGGCAACCCCCTAGGCGGGGTGCGGGGCAGCGCCCCGTCCAAAACGGTATGACCTAGTGAAGACAAAACGAGGCCTAACGACCTAAGGGGGATAGGGTCGAGCGACCTAATGGTCGCGACCTAGGGGTCTAAGGAGTCAAGCGACCTAACTGGAGAAACCCTGTGGTCATGCGACCTAACTGAAATGGCCAAGCGACCTAACGAGGTTAGCTTGGGACCTAGTAATTTAGGGCCGAACGACCTAATGATCCCGCGACCTAACAAGTCTCACACGTGAGCGACTTAAAGGTTGAACGACCCAATGGTCCAGCGACCTAGGGGAAAACGACTTAGCTCCGAGGCGCACGAGCTATCCTGTAGCGACTTAAGGAATGGAGGCCGAGTTGCACGTTGGACGACCTAAGGAATGAAGGCCGAGCGACCTACGACCTAAGCTCGATAACGAGCTAACGACCTAGTGGCTTGGGGGAAACCGAGCGACCTAACGCTGCAGAGGGGGGTTTAAGGCCAGAAACGACCCAAGTGTTAGCGACCTAACGACCTATAGGCCAAACGACCTACGACCTAAAGCCAAACGACCTACGACCTAAAGCCCAACGACCTAATTCCGAGATGACAATACGTGCAGTGCGACCTAGCGCGATAACACGCGAGCACCTTAAGAGTTAGCTCGCGAGCGACCTAACTCCAAACTCACGAAAATGGCCAAAACGACCTAAATGCAGAAAATTCACAAAAACGCTAAAAATTGGAGTTTTTCGCCAATCCAATCCAAACCAAATGCAAATGTGCACGCAAAAGTGATAGGGAATCATTCCCAACAGTCCAGTATAGTTATAGACTAGTTTTGTGAGATAAAAATCACACCTTTTCACTAAAATGGATGAAGATGAAGCTTGAAGCCAATGGAGAAGCAAACCAAAGCTTGAATCCAATATCTTCTACTTGAATTTGGAGTTGAATGTTGGATTAGCAATTAAATTTGAGCTTGGATTTTTAATTTCCCATTCTCTTCACCATTAATGCAAATTTCAAGTTAGTTAGGAATTTATGAAGAGTGAGGAGAAGGGGGTTGGAACTTGGGCTTAATAGGATAAACTAACCCAAAGTCCAAAGCGGGAAAAGTTAGTGAAATTTCACTAACTCCAAACCTATCGATGTTTATACTTAAAAAAGCTGTAAACGGCATTTCGAACTCAATGGAAGTGGTCTCGAGTGCTAATTTGACCGTTTGCAAAAAGTAGCTTTTCGGACCAAAATCCGATTAACGATATAATATTTAAATAAAATATTTAAATATAAACTCGATAATATGGGGGCTGTTACAATTTGGCAAATTTAAAATGATAAGAATTGTCAATTATCGAATTGAAATTGAAAATTTGATTAAATTGACTAATTTTTAATTTATTTAATACAATAATAGCCATTTTAGCCACTGACTCAGATTTCGAAGAAACCAGTTTCATCGGATCCGTCACTGTGAATTATTGCAGGGTTTCAAGTTTCGTAGCAATCGGACTTGTCGTTTGATCGTACGGACTCGAAACGCCTTGAAATTTATGAAATTGAAATCAATTGAAATCAATTTGAAAAAAATATAGATTTTAGCATAACTTCTTCATATGATGCAATTGGAACCTGAAATCTTTTTTATTTCGTTTAAAATATTTTAAAAAATCTATTTTGATATATGGGTTTACCCAATTTCATTCCATAGTCAGAACGGGCTTTTTGGGCCACTTTGTCGTTAGCGCGTATTCAAACCGATTCATATCTATTTCAATTTTGTCTATAAATATGTCGTCACAAACCCTAGCCTACCTACTTCTCATTTGTTTGCATGTACAAGTCATTCTATTCTCCTTCTTCCCTAATGGCAGACAAACAAGTTATAGATCCAAACACAAATCAAATTCAAATCCACAAACAAAATTTTAAACTTCCCAGAAAAATTCACTAAAATTATATGTGAAATCTCTCGACGAGCGCAACCTAAATCTGTGATTCGTTTTTCATTTTTATTCATCGTTTGATCAGAAATCACGGTCAAAGTTGAATTGGGCGTTTTTGATTGGAGCGTCAATCGGGAAATCGGTTTCTGGGTTTTGAGGAGGGTGTTGTCAGGAGCCGTTTGGTGGTGGTCGCAGCCTTAATTGGTGGCTGTGACGTCATGAATTCGTAAATTTGGGTTTAAAAACCCTAACCTTTAAAGGGGCAGTGGAGTCGAATCGGGGGACCGGACGAGATGGCCATCGGGGCGTGGGTGCGTGAGTCGGAGACGAAGAGAATGGTGGTAGTGGCATCGGCTAAGACGGCTGAAAGATGACGTTTTTGGCCTGTCAACGTAGGCTTCGAAACGTGAATAGCTGGGTTCGCGTGCGTTCTTGGTTACTGCTGTAAACAAAGCAGAAGGTGATGTGGCAAATGAAAGGTGAGAATTGTGCTCTTTTGTTTAATTTTTATAATTGATTTCAATCGCATTAATCGTCACAACTTTTGTATACGATATCCGTTTTACACACGGTTTCTTTTGCTAGGATCGTATTGAAATTCTGGACTAGCGACGCTAGTTTGGACGAATTCTGAGACGGTCAAATTTTTGGGTTTAAATTGAATTTAAATTCCAAAGGTGAGTGTTTTATCCCACTCAAAACTTCTAAAATTTCTTATGTTTGTTAAATTGATATATGATGTGATTTAAAATTTAATTATGGTTGTTTGGCATATTTTTAATCATCATCTCAGTTAATTTCGTTTATTTAAATTAAATTGCTATTTAATTTATTCATTGCATTTAAACTACTAGTTAAATTGTTAATTAATTATTCATTGCATATAAACTGCCAGTTAAACAGTTATTTAATTTATTATTGAATATAAACTGCTATTTAATACCTATTGTTTATTATCCCTTCTATATTGATGCTATTGATTGAATTTGATGATGATTGTGATAAATGAACTGGAAGTTATTATGCATTTTCATTTCATTCGGGATTGCAGTTTGAAATGATATATAACCGTAAATTTTATTTTAAATTGCGGATTGAAATGATAAATATCCGTATCACTTGATCATATGACAGAAAATTTTATACAAACACCGCGGTATATATATAAAAATATTTTGAAATGATTTTCTATGTTTTGTAAAGAAATATACATATGGTTTTATGAGATATTGATTTCAGATATTTAATAAAGGTTATTTTATGTATAGTTAAATTTTTGGTTTTAAATTATGTATAAAATTGTTTAAAGTATGAAGTAAGTCTAATAATAAAGGGGATTTTATTAAAATATATTATGGATAAGTATTTACTAAAATTATATTCCAATATAGAGTTTATATTGATTTTTATAAATCAAAGTTGAGAAGATAGTTTTGAAATTGATTTGAGATTTTATTTAATTAAGATCTTATTGAAATTTAGATTTAAAAAGAATATGGTGTTATAACTAAATCCGGGTTTAAGATGATTTAAGTGAATATATCTAGTCTAAATAAATTGAGGAATATTCAATTATTGAATTTGAAAGTTTATTTAAAGTATAATGGATTTATTATGTAAGTATTTCAAACTAAATAATAGTAAAGTGAATTTGGCATATATATATATATGAATTAATAATTTAGTTTTGAAATGGTGGAATATTTAAAACTTTGAAATATATGGAAATTTAAATGATTTATTTGGGAATTAAAATCTGTATTTGGAATTGATTTGAGAAATTAAAAAGCTAATTTACTTTATAAAGTAATTTATTATTAAACCATTTAAGGATTGAAGATTATGTTTTGAAGCTATGGGTTCAAGGAATATATATTTGAAAGTACTATGATTTTTTGGATATATTTGAAATAAAAATGAGATCATATTGATTTGGGTTTTAAAATGGAAATGGTATCGTATTTATACAGTTTTGAAATGGATATTTTATTCTGGTTTTAAAGTATAAACTATTTTGAAAAGACCGCGGTGTTATAATAACGTTTGGCTGTTGAAGAGATCGGGATCGAAAGTTGTCATACTCTTTGCCAACTCCGAAAACCACTTTAACAACCGTGTACACGGTGGAGATTCCAGAATGAAGTAGGATGGTGGCGGCGTTTCCTTTGAGGTAAATACGTGGACCCGACTCCCGTGAGTTGGCATAAGGTGGCTAAAAAAGGAGCGATTCTCGGGCCAATTGAGGTAGCACCTTTGATCGGACACATCCCTTCGATTTTATACTTTGACTTTTTGATTGATTCGGTGGCCACTTTTGATTATTTTTATTTGGGGGTGTGGCTCGAGGTGGGCGGTAGCTGCAGCTATGCGTTACCACCAGCCCGAATAGCAATTGGTATATCTACCCTTGCATTGCCTAGTTGTGCCGTGTCACCTACCCTAGCGCACCCTATATGATTTTGTTTTGTACCATACCTATGGAGTGCCCTCTGACGACGCCCGGTAAGGGGGAGATTACAGTACTGTATAGACTATGGGAATATATTTTGTGTTAAGGACTATATGGGTAACCTCTTAATGCTATTTAAAAGTGAGTTTATTTTACAATTAGACACTATTATAATAGCGAAATATACTACATAGTAAATAGTTTAACGGATCCTTAAGAGATGTAAATCCCGATCATCTCTTGAGTTACTACACTCATATTTATTTCTATTGATTTAACTTACATAAGATCTTTTTGTTATGACTCAAGTGTTTTGTCTTTTCAATTCGCTCGGGTCAGTCCGAGCATTTCAAGATCGAAGGCTTTATCTCTGGAGGACGAAGATGAAGATTTTAGTATTATTATTAATATATATTATATTGTTCCACTATACTATTGTATTCCGCTACATTATTGATATTCCATGGTATGTATAACGCTGATATATATTGTAAGTATAAATATTTTGAAAACAGCTTTATGAACTGTATATTTCATTATTATATTTTATCCTTCCGCTGTGAGATTTTGTTTGTTTTATTTCTTTCTTGTTTTTCTTATTTACCCCATAACAATCCTCCCTTCGTATGGTATGAATTGGCACGTATGTCGATTTAAAGCGTGCGAAAAGGAGGGACGTTACATCTAATTTCTAACATTGTATCACATCCCCATAATGTAACTATTTGCACAAAATGGAAAAACACCTCCAAGTCGTATGAATTAGTTGATTTTATGTTGTTTCTAGTGATTTGGGTGATTTATGCAAATATATAAAAAGCAGGGACTAAACTGCAAAAGACACACAATTTATAGTGGTTCCGCCGGAACGTGCCTACATCCACTTTATATGTTATTCTCCTTTTTCTTTCAGATTACAAGTACAAAGCTTTGTATACAAGTATATGAAAGTTGTTTGAAAGTTCCTTCCATGCTTGAGCTCTCAAACTTGTCTGCCATTGTTGTACCCCTGCCCCTCTATTTATAGAGTGAGGCTGGAGGCAGGGGTCTTGGATGTATATAGCTGTTGGTGGGCCTGGGCTGAAGCAATGTGGCTTGGAAGTGTTGGTTCGACAAGGCTTGGTTCGGTGATGGATGGGGTGGCTTTGGTCCGGTAGCGAGGGCATTGCTTAGTTCGGTGGTAAATGATCCGGTGGTAGCCCCCCTTGGCCTTGGTTCAGTAGTAAATGATCCGGTGGTAGCCCCCTTTGGCCTTGGTTCGGTGGCACGGGAAGTGAGGTTGGTTCGGTGATGGAGTGGAGGGCCTTTGGTTCGGTAGGAGTTGGATTGGTATTGCCTGGAGTGGCCTTGGACCGGCATTGCTTGGAGAAGCCTTTGACCGGCATTGCTTGGAGGGGCGTTGGTTCGGTGGGCATGGTGTGGAGCCGGTCCGGTGAGAGTTGGTTCGGTGGTAGGGGAGGGGCCGGACGAAACACACCCAACACTTGCCCCCCAAAGGAGGGCATGTGCATGCACATGTCGTGCTTTGCCTTGAGCTGGGGTGTTCTCATCCGGCCTTTACCACCGAACCAACTGGTTCGGCTATTGGTATTTTCTTATAAATAGGGGCCTGGCGCCTCCTTTTTTTTTTTTATCAGCCAAACAACTCCTTTGCCGAATCAAAATCTGTGTCGAATCAGTGTTAGCCGAATCAAAATCTTTGCCAAATCAGGTGAGGATCTACTTCGCCGAATGAACTTTATCTTCAGTTACCGAATGGGCTCGGTGTCCTTGAAGTACCGAATTGATACCCTTAGTGCCGAATGAACCTAATACCGGATGAGCTCAGAGGCTTTTATTGCCGGATGGTCTTAATACCGGATGAACCTTTGTATCGGCTTTGCCGAATGATACTAAGAGTTCTGGGCGTTCTGACTTATGAGTGAAATTTCAGACTATATACACTTGCTTGTTTATGTCCTCTGTTCTAATAATATGTTTTCCTTTTGTGTTTGTAGGAAGATGTCTCGCAAAGTGGAAACTCGATCAGAAAAAAGAAAATCTACGGATATGAGAGAGTCCCCCGTTGTGCCCCCAGCCCAGCCAGGACCGGAATGTCGTGGACCCACCCCGAGGTCGCTAGTAGACGGGTATGGTCCCCAAGAGCTTCTGAATTCTCCTCCTGATTGCTTCCCGAGCTCTCTCAGAGAGGAGAAACTTGATGTTATCTCCCGCTCCTTTGGGATTGATAGAGCATGCATGCTATTGCCTGGGGAGGGGGTCATGCCATATAATCCCCCTGAAGGATACTCCGCATATAGCCGATACCATTGCATGTGCGGGGCCATTCCTTCGATCAATGCATTGATAGTCAGCTTCATTACTTACCTGAAAGTGGCTCCTTTTCAGCTTCAGCCCAACTCCTATGCCATCTTAGTGTGTCTATTCGTTATCTTCCAGAGGAGATATGGGCATCCCCCTTCTAACCAGGAAATCCATGTCTATATAATCTGAGGGGCTACAAGAAGGGGTCTCCATACATTAGCTTAGAGTCGGCCGTGTCCTTCAAGCCAGTCTTGGACTTATACTCGAAGTTTACCATGTTTAAGAAGGAATGGTTCTTCGTCAAGGACGACTCCATTTCTTTTTGCCTTTTCACTTCTGGCTGTAAGTTGAATTCCACTTGTAATTTATTTGTCCCGACCGCAATGCTTCTTCTTATATGCTTTTATTTCTTGCTAGCGACAGGTGGCTTTGCGGTCGTGGAGAATGATCGCCTAGTACAGATGGCCGCGGAGATAAAGGCTATCTCTGGAAGGGACAGGTCGGCTTCTTACCTAATCAGGAATGCCACTCTCCTGGAGCATAACCTGATTCTGCCACGTCAATCCGTGGTTAAGCAGAGAGATACAGCCGAGGAAAGGGCTGCTAAAGTTAAAGATGGGGCTACTGCGAAGAGCAACAAGAGAAAGCCTTTTACAAAACCTCCAGTTATCGGAGGTAAGAAGCTCAAGAAGTCCGACGGCCCTTCCCCTAGCACGTGCCCAATGACTCCGGGGGAGGAAGACGTGGAGGAGGATAGAGGTGAAGGCGAAGGAGGCGATGTAGGAGGAGAGGCAGAGAGCGGAGACGACAGAGAAGGTGATGGTTGTGGTGATGGCGCCGGGGCTTTGCCTCTTGGGCAAGCAGGCGAGATTCAAGAGTAGACGGATGATGCCTTCCGCCAGGCTTTTGAGGGGTTGGAGGAAGGATTAGCCTTGGTGGAGAAATCGAAGAGGTCTGATAAGGCCGGGTCCGGTGCCAGCCTATCTTCTGAGAGTATTTCAGCTAAGGCAACTCCGGCGGTTCAAGGTGAATTCTTAACTCCTTCTTTCAACTTCACACGCTTCTTGAGTCGTAGTTTCATGCATGCTTGTAACACTTGGTTTTTTTTATTCCAGGAATGGGTAAGGTGGCCAAGACATCAGATATTCGGCACCGCCTTGAACAGTATAAGTTACTCAAAGTTTCCGCCAAACCAAAGCCGTCAGCTAGCCGTCCTGGAGATGCGGTCAGATATCGCCCTCTTCTCGGAGTTATTGAAGAAGATATGCAAAAGAGAAAGAGGGGCCGATCTTCGTTTGAACCTTCACCTGGCGCTCAGCCTCCAGTTCAGTCTATCCATGATATTACTGAGGAGGATACTGAGCTTATGCCTTCCCCACATCCGTCCGAAAATCCAACCGTCACCCCGATAGACCATCATGGTTTGGTTCGCAACCCATTTGCCAGCCATCCGGATCTGGACCCGAGTTTTCAGGATATCTCTTTTGACGAGGCCACAGGTGAGGAACTTCTTCCCCGCAACCCCATGGTACGGGTGCTTGATGAGGCTAAGTCTTTAGACCTCGATTTGCTTACTACTCGGATAGTTATCATGGGGGACGAAGCCAAGGCTAATATTGATCGGGTCGCGGAGGAGACCAGGAAGTTGATGGGGCATCATGCCCGTCTGGTCAAGCTGGAGAGGAGATTGGGAGTGCTAATATTCGGTTGCGGCTAAAGGTTGCTGATCAGGCCAAACAGCTTGCCGATCAAGCCATTCAAATTTCTCAGCACGAGGCAGCCTCCAGGCGGTTGAAGGAGACTATGGAAGAGGCTAGTAGGGCAGAACTACGAAAGATGGAGGCCGCCTGCAAGGAGCAGATTGACATAGCCATTGCTACGATGGATGAGGTTCGGAGGGCGGATCTCGAGCAGGTAGAGGAGTTATCTGGGAGGCTAGAGGCCGCAGAGGTTGCTCAGGCCAGGCGAAAGGAAGAGATGGAGGAAATGAGGAGGTCTCTCCAGGCTGACCGCTTGAGATATCGATCGGAGAGGGATGTTGCCATCGCTAAGTTGCTGTCCTCCGAGGCCTGGGTGAGGGAGTTTGAGGAGAATGAGGGGATGATGGACGAGATGTTGCAGGATATGTACTTCCGTACTTGGAAGCAGGGTAATTTATCCTGGATGGATGACTATCCTCGGGTCATGACCAGGATATATCTCCGGGCTTTAGAGGAGGCCAAGGACGATGCAGATAAGGAAGGTGGAGCGGCATTCAGGATGGATGTGGTTACCGCCCAGTTCTCAAAGGAGGAGAAGGTAGCGGTGAAAGAGGGTATGCGGCTACTTGCTGCGGAGGAAGCCGGTGTGCAGTTGGGGGATGAGGACCAAGGAGCGGGTGTTGGTGAGTTTTCCCTTTTTAGCTTTTCATAACTTGATCGTTCGTTGTCGGTTTAATGGACTCTTTTCCTGAATTGGACAGGTGGGGCCTCTGGTCATCATGCTGGGAGCTCCGATCCTGTAGTCAAGTAGATTAAAAGAGCTGGTAGGACGAGGGTGGAGCACGGGCGCATTTGGTTATTTTATTTGGTCTGCTCGACATTCCCGTACATGCTAGTTCAAAACATTAATGCACTCTTTAAGTTGTAATTATGTTATTGAACGTCTTTATGTGAGTTTATAACATAAGTCGATTCTGTTATATTTTAAATGCTGTTATTATTTTGAAGTGCTGTATAAAAAAAACATAGTTATGCATATGCCTGTGATTTAATTGTGTTCGATGTTAAGTTTTCGCTCGAAATATAATTTCATGTTTTGCAATGTTATGAATAAGTCATAGCTATATGATTATGTACAAGAGAAAAGAGTACCGCCCTTCATATTCTGGTTGCAGGGGGTTGCTTTGGGCATCTTGTATAATCGACCATGGATGCGGCTGAGTGCCTTGTCACCCAGTTTGCGGGCTCAGATTCTCGTGAGCGAATGCCTCCTATTTAGTATCATGTACTTTGGGGACCGTTATGCAGGATACAAGAAAAGTATTTAAATGGAATGGAAATATAGGAAAAGTAAAACTTCCAGTCACGAAAGGCCGTCGATATACTTAAGTTCGTGGCAAACGGGTTTTGTAGTCACTTTCCCTAGCTGTGGGTCTTGGATACCTTTTTCACCCATCTTACGCCTCTGCGGGGAGTTTATCTTTTTTACCACAGCCGCACTTAAGACATATCGGAGCCGAGATCACGCACAGTAACTACCCGAGCCATTATTGCCCGTAATCGTGGGTATTATTCGATTTACTATGGCCGGCTAGCGTGGGTCCCGATCGTCAACCGTGAACTACCCCTGGCTGGCCACATCTTATGTTGGGGCTTAAAGTAGGTTCACAGTTGCCGGCGAGCCGAATGCCGTAATGAGCTGCCGTCGGCTATAGTCGGCCTTCGTGATGGCTTATTATCGGCTCATTACAGTTGGCTTTGAGGGCAGTCGCGGGCAATGAGTTAACCCGCAGCAGAGGGATGCTGGAGCAAAAGTGTCTCATTGGCGAGTGCATAGAATCGCATAGTACCTGTTGGGTCTTGTCCAGGTGAGGTTGCGCCGCGAAGTTCCAAGTACGGAAATGTCGTTATACATGATTTCGTTCAACAGAAAAGGATAACACTTAACAAGCGGCCAAGATATAAAGGAACAAGTTAAAAAGAGACAAGATTTTTAAAGTGGTTCGGCATGAAAATGCCTACGTCCACTAATTCCCTTTGTTAATTCACTTCATATGGGCAGTAGAAGTTAAGAAAAGTATCGACGGAGGTGTTGGATGTTCCATGCCCTCTGGAACACCTCTCCGTCTACTGTTGACAAAATATAAGCTCCGTTGTGGAGGTCTTTATGAATTACATAGGGTCCGTCCCAGATTGGATCTAGCGCTCCGGGGCGCGGGAAGATCCGCTTGAGGACAAGATCTCCTTCTTGAAAGCTGCGGTGCTTGACTTTAGAGTTGTATTGTGCTGCTACTTTTTGCTTGTGAGCTGCCGCTTTAAGTGCTGCATCATTTCTTCTTTCTTCAATTAGATCCAAAGACATGTGTAGGAGTTCTTCATTCTCTTCTGGGTTGTAGTGGATCCTACGGTGGGAAGGCACTATAGTTTCAACTGGGAGCATGGCCTCCGATCCGTATGCCAAAGAGAAAGGAGTATGCCCTGTTGATGTTCTGTAAGATGTGCGGTAGGCCCAAAGTTCCGTAGGAAGTTCATCCACCCAAGCGCCTTTTGACTTCTCAAGTTTCTTCTTGATTATGGTTTTGAGTATTTTGTTGACAGCTTCGACTTGTCCGTTTGCCTGGGGGTAAGCTACAGATGAGAAGCTTTTGTTAATTCCGTGCTCTTGGCACCAGTCGGCGAATTCCTCGCTGTCAAATTGAAGTCCATTGTCCGAAATGATTTTGAGTGGAAACCCGTACCTGCATAAAACATTTTTGATCAAGAAGTTAATTACTTTTGCCGAAGATATTTTATTTAGAGGCTCCGCTTCCACCCATTTGGTGAAATAGTCAACTGCTACTATGGCATATTTGGCTCTGCCTCGGCCCACTGGCAGTTCGCCAATCAAGTCAATTCCCCATATTGCAAAGGGCCAAGGGCTGGTCATTTGAGTAATCTCGTTTGTTGGTAGTCGAGGAATTTTAGCAAATTTCTGACATCTGCCACATCTTTTGACGAAGTCTAGGGCGTCTTTGTTTAAGGTGGGCTAGTAATATCCATATCGGAGTATCTTCTTTGCCAGAGTCTGTCCACTAGTGTGATCTCCGCAACTTCCTCGATGTATGTTGGATAAGATCTCCTCGGCTTCCCTTCCAGCGACGCACCTTAACAAGGGATTAGAGAAGCCGCGTCGATAGAGGATACCTTCTTGTATCGTGTAGCGGGAAGCTTTCCTCAAGATTTTCTTGACTTCGTTACGCCCGTCGGGCAGTGTGCCATCTTGTAAATATTTCCGGATAGGAGTCATCCAAGTTTCCTCTTCGATTGTAGCTATTATGTTCATTATTTTGTAACATGGGGCTAGTAGCTGTGAGGTGGTTATTGTTCGGGAAGCGACGCCGTCCTTCATGCTAGCTTGCTTTGCCAGTTCGTCGGCCTCCTGATTCTCTTCTCGAGGAATGTGTTTGATTAAATAGTGATCCAACTGATTGAGCAACAGCTTGGTCTTCTTTAGATATGCTGCGAGTCGTTCTCCTCGAATCTGGAATTCCAGTATTTGATTCACAATAAGTTGAGAATCACTATGGAGACATAAAGAACCGACTCCAATCTCCAGGGCAAGTTCTAATCCGGCTATCACTGCTTCGTATTCTGCGTCACTGTTAGTGGCAGCGAACTCCCACCTTAGAGTGTAGTGCAGCTTCCTTCCCCTGGGGGTGATTATCACAACACCTACCCCCGAGCCTTGTTCATTTGATGCTCCATCAACGAAGAGGTTCCACTTGATATTTTCTGCTACTTCAGATTGCTCCTTACCTTCGTTAGTAGTGAATTCGGCAATGAAATCAGCTATGGCTTGTCCCTTGATAGCGGTGCGAGGATGGTAGGTGATATCATATTGACTCAGTTCAATGCACCACTTAAGTAGCCGCCCGGAAGTGTCGGGGCGATGGGGTACTTGCCTTAGCGGTTGATCGGTTAAAACTCCGATGGTTGTCCTCCCTCACCAATGCGGCGCTTAAAGCATGGGACGATACAGCTAGGTATAGGTATAGTTCCTCGCCTTCATTTGGAGTTGAGAGTACTGGTGGTCTTTGGAGGTGTTCGATCAAGTTAAGGAAGGCCGTCGAGCATTCATCAGTCCATTCGAACTTTCCTTTGTCTTTCTTAAGAGCTTCGAAGAAAGGGATGCATTTGTCGGTTGCTTTAGAGATGAACCTGCTTAGGGCAACCACCTTCCCGTTTAGGCTTTGCATCTCTCTTCGAGTGGATGGTATCTTGATATCTTGCAAGGCCCGGGCTTGTTCGGGGTTCGCTTCAATCCCCCTGGCATGGACGATGAATCCCAGGAACTTTCCCGACGATGCTCCGAAGGAGCACTTTAGAGGATTCAGTTTCATTCCATATTGGCGAAGTACTTGAAACATCTCGTTCAGGTGGTTTATATGATCGTTGGCTTTCCTTGATTTTACCAGCATGTCATCCACATAAACTTCCATAGTTTGCCCTATTAATTTTGCAAACATCTTGTTGACAAGGCGCTGATAAGTAGCTCCGGCGTTTTTAAGTCCAAAAGGCATTACTTTGTAGCAGTACAATCCCCGATCAGTGATGAAACTGGTGTGGTCTTGATCGGGGGCGTGTATAGGGATCTGATTGTATCCTGAGTATGCGTCCATGAAGGATAAGAGTTCGTGCCCAGCTGTGCTGTCCACGAGTTGGTCGATTCGGGGGAGTGGGAAGCAGTCTTTCGGGCAAGCGTCATTTAAGTTGGAGAAATCGATGAATGTTCGCCTCTTCCCATTAGCTTTCTATACCAGTACCGGGTTGGCGATCCATTCTGGGTAGATGGCTTCTCGTATGAAGTCTTTGGCAAGTAAGTTCTTCACTTCTTCCTCGAGGGCTGCTGATCGTTTTGCCCCCATGCTCCTCTTTTTCTGCTTCACTGGCACCTTGGTGGGGTCGATGTTCAGTATGTGGCATGCTACGTTTGGAGAGATTCTTGTCATGTCGGCGTGCGTCCATGCAAATACATCCATGTTGTGGCGAAGAAAATCGACGAGTTGATCTTTCAACTCCGCTCTTAACTGAGACCCGACTCTCAGCAGTCTACTTGGGTCGTGTTTGTCTACAGCTACAAATTCCATAGCCTTTGCAGGCTTGGTGGTGGCCTCCTCCGCTTTGTCCCTGCGGTCTAATTCGTTGAAAGGATCGCTGGTATATCGAAGAGGAGGGGCTTTCTTTAATTGCTATGCTTCCAGGCTTTTCTTGCAGAGAGAAGTCTCTGCATTCTTTCCTTTATCCTTCCTTCGGTCATTGCGAAGCTCAGTTACATAGCAATCTCAAGCGGCGTCTTGATCTCCCTCTATTTCTCCTACTCCGTTATCTGTTGGGAATTTCATCTTCAGGCACCAAGGGGCTAGGACAATTTGGATGTCAGACAAGGCTGGTCTTCCCAAAAAGGCGTTGTAGGCCGAATGGTTCTCTATTAGTACAAATGTTTGTTTTCGCACAGCGGAGCGGGGATGACTTCTTATTTCAACAAAAAGGTCCAGTTGCCCGAGGGGCACTTTCGCATCTCCAGTAAAACCATGTAGTGGTTTGTTGCAGGGAGACACATCCTTCACTGACAGCTTCATTTTGTCGAATGCATGCTTGAATAAGATATTCACTGAGCTTCCAGTGTCTACTAAAATTCGAAAAACTTTGGCTGGACCGAACCAGGCAGAGATGACCATAGGATCCATGTGTGGGTACTGTCTTCCCTTTAGATCACACATACTGAATGTGATGTCGTCACTCTCTTTCCGTTTCGGGTGGCGTTCTTCCACAACAGAATTAGCGTAGCCTTCAGCGTTTCTAAGTGACTTACCGTATCTTTCCATCTCTGTCCAGCTTCTGTCGGCGATGTGTGGTCCTCCTGATATGGTATGGACTACTATTTTCTCTTGACTAGAGCCGCTGGTGTTGCGATTTCCTCCGCCTTCCTCTGGGAGGGGTAACCCTGGGTTTTCATTGGCGGGAGCTGCAGTCCTGCTCTGGCTTTTTACATAGCGTTCCAGTCTCCTCCTTCTAATGTGTTCTTCAATCAAGTCCCGGAGATGGTTGCGTTCATTGGTGTCATGTCCATGGGATTCGTGGAAGCGGCAGAACTTTCCAGATTTGAGTGCGTTATCTGACTCCTTCTTGTGCTGGGGGCGCTTGTATCTAACTTCGTCTTGAGTGGCTAGGAAGATGTTTTCGATCGTTTCATTAAAAGGAGTGTAGGAGTCAAATCTTGGTCCAGGTTGATATAGGCGCTTTTCCCCCTTCTTGCCCCCAGCATTGTCTCTAGAGTCATTTCTCCGAACATCCTTTGTTGTAGCGGAAACCCTGTCTGTGGCTGTTTTAACCTGTTGCCCTGACTGCCTCTCAGTGGCAGCGTCTTCAAGTCTCATATACTTTCCAGCTTCATGGAAGAAATCAGGTAAAGTAGCTGGCTTTTCCTTGGTTAGTCTTCTAGAAAATTTAGTATCCGGGTGTACACCACTGCAGAGAGCCATTAGGATAAGTTTCTCGTCGGCATCTTGGACCGCGACCGCCGCAGCGTTGAATCGGGTGAGATATTGCTGCACTGTCTCTCCGGGTTTCTGCTTGATATTAGATAAGGAATAAGCGTCCTTGGGTTGTTCCACATGAATGCGGAACTGGCTGATGAATTTTTCTTTCAACATTTCCCATGAGCTGATGGACCCTTGGGGTAGGTGGCAGAACCAGGAGGTAGCTAGGTCTGCCAAGAAGAGTGGAAAGCATTTACACAATACTCCCTCCGTTGCTCCGCTCATGAGCATATGCTGGGTGTATCTCTGTAAGTGTACGATGGGGTCAGAGGTTCCCTTGTAAGGTTCCATCGTTGGCATTTTCCATTCCCGGGGGGTGATGGCAGTTTCAATCTTGCGGGTGAAGGGGCTGGTTACCCTAGCACCTATCCCGCGATCCCTTTGCTCCCGTTGGACGCACTCCCTGAACAATCGCGCCATTCTTTCATCAGAACTTGGAGTGGATAAAAATGAGTTTGGTTCTTCCCTGCGGGATTGACTCCGTCCAGATGACCTGTAAGGATGGTATCATTTATCACTCCTGACATTCTCCAATGGCTGCCTCTGGTCTTCCAGGGTCATGCTGGGGTCAGCCACAGTTGGCCCTTGCCTTGATCTTCCCCTACTGGGTTCTGTTCTTAGTACTTCATCGGGTCCAACTTCGGGCTGGACTCCAGCTCGGTCCCGTCTACTGGTGTTTCCATGGTTAGGTAGCATGACAGGCTCAGCTACATCCGACCCCTGTCTGGTGCCTCCCCTGTTGGTTTCGGCTCCAAGTGTTTCCTCGGGTCAGAATTCGGGCTGAGCCTGGGCTCGGCTCCTACGATTGTTGTTTCTGTTAGCCTCTTCGAAGAAGAAAGACCTTTAATCGTCTCCCAGATCCTCCAGACCGGGACTTACCCCATGATTCAGTGTTACGGTTGGATTCTTTAGCATCCCTTAACCGTGACATGAGTTGGTCCACCAAGGCTTCTTGTTGAGATGCGAAGCGGTTAGTTACTTCAGCCACAATCCTGTCCAGATCCACCCTTGTAATTAGTTGTTCCGTAGCAGGGGCTGTCGGATTTGCCTAATTTAAATTTGCTGTTGGAATTGGACGATTGTCTTGGTCCCTGATCACTGGATCTAGGATACTGCCAGTTGCGACGTCCTTTCCTTTGTTAGCATCTTTCTTCCGTCCGGGAGCCATATTTTCCAAGCAATGAACGATGTTGATGGGAAAAGGGTTGAGTGGGAGAAGCTGAAGGTTCGAGCTCCCTCGTTCTCGGTGAAAGCACCAAAAATGTTTGCACAAAAAATGGACAAACGCCTCCAAGTCGTATGAACTAGTTGATTTTATGTTGTTTCTAGTGATTTGGGTGATTTATGCAAATATATAAAAAGCAGGGACTAAACTGTAAAGGACACACAGATTTATAGTGGTTCGGCCGGAACGTGCGTACGTCCACTTTATATGTTATTCTCCTTTTTCTTTCAGATTACAAGTACAAAGCTTTGTATACAAGTATATGAAAGTTGTTTGAAAGTTCCTTCCGTGCTTGAGCTCTCAAACTTGTCTGCCATTGTTGTACCCCTGCCCCTCTATTTATAGAGTGAGGCTGGAGGCAGGGGTCTTGGATGTATATAGCTGTTGGTGGGCCTGGGTTAAAGCAATGTGGCCTGGCAGTGTTGGTTCGGCAAGGCTTGGTTCGGTGATGGACGGGGTGGCTTTGGTCCGGTAGTGAGGGCATTGCTTAGTTCGGTGGTAAATGATCCGGTGCTAGCCCCCCTTGGCCTTGGTTCGGTAGTAAATGATCTGGTGGTACCCCCCTTGGCCTTGGTTCGGTAGTAAATGATCCGGTGGTAGCCCCCTTTGGCCTTGGTTCGGTGGCACGGGAAGTGAGGTTGGTTCGGTGATGGAGTGGAGGGCCTTTGGTTCGGTAGGAGTTGGATTGGTATTGCCTGGAGTGGCCTTGGACCGGCATTGCTTGGAGGAGCCTTGGACCGGCATTGCTTGGAGGGGCGTTGGTTCGGTGGGCATGGTGTGGAGCCGGTCCGGTGAGAGTTGGTTCGGTGGTCGGGGAGGGGCCGAACGAAACACACCCAACAGTAACATTTATTTATTTTAACTAAAACTTATTTCCAATTCCATCCACAAATTAAACATGTGACTTATAGTAATTGTTTACATGCCAAGGTTGCACTTAAGTTTATCCAGCTTCAACCAATTATTATAATTTCCTACATAATACCGAATTCATTCAATTACTATAAATTATATACAAATCCTTTAATTTACACCACTTTTACGCTTATTTACTTATTTTAAATTTATACACAAGTGCACCATTTACGCTATTTCACTTTTATTGATTTTACTACAACTGTCAACAATTGGTTGCTACAATTCCTTGTTAAACTTTTATTTCGACATAAATTATAAAATTTTATTTCTTTCTAAATTTAATGACAAAATTAAATTGACCAAATTTATTATCGAAATTTACGGGTCGTTACAAAATAATTTAAATAAAATAGTTAGTATATAAAAATAGTTTATATTAAAAATGATATATATATATATATATTAAAATAATTTATATTAAAATATATAAACAGTTTTAAATAAAATTTTAAAAATACTTTATATAATAAAATAGTTTCCTCAAATTTCACAAATCGATTCAAAAACTCGAATTCCAAAATTCAAATTTTATTCAATCTCAATTCATCAATTTTAACTCAATTCAGTTTCTCAATAAAATATTTCAAATTACATCGATTTCAAATACAGATTAGAACCACAAAATAAACCATTTCAATTTCACTATATTACAAAACTTTAAATATTCGACATTTCAAAAATAGCCGCTGCTACCACCCACCTCGAGCCACACTCCCAAATCAAAGGTGCGCACCAAACCAAAGGTGCGCACCAAATCAATCACAAAGTAAAAGAATGACATACGAAGAAGTGTGTCCGATTGGAGAAGCTACCTCACTAGGCCCGTCGATTGCTCCTGTTTTAGCCACCTTATGCCAACTCACGGGAGTCAGGTCCATGTATATACCTCATATAGGACGTCGCCATCATCCTACTTCATTCTGGAATCTCCACCATGTATGCTATTGTTAAAGTGGTTTTCGGCATTGGCAGAGAGTATGATAATAATCGATCCCGGTCTCTTTAACAAACAAACTTTATTATAACACCGCGGTCATTTCAAAATAGTTTATACTTCAAAAATCAAAATACATTTCCATTTTGGAAAACCATATCAATACGATACCATTTCATTTCAAAACCATATCAATACGATATCATTTCCATTTCAAAAACCATGTCAATACGATATCATTTCCATTTCAAAAACCATATATCAATAAGATATCATTTTAACTTCAATTATATCAATTTCCAAAAAATCATAGCACTTTCAAAGTTATAACATTTTCGAAACCAAAACCCTTGAAATTATAACACTTTCGAAATTATAAAGCTTCTAAAACCGTAACACATTAAAAATCACAATACTTTAGAAATCATAACACTTTGGAAATCATAATTTAGAAATCATAATAATTGGAAATCATAACACTTTGAAAATCATAATTCAGAAACCATAATACTTTGGAAATCATAGTTTAGAAATCATAATACTTTGGAAATCATAACACTTTGGAAATCATAATTTTGAAATCATAATACTGTGAAAGTCATAATACTTTGGAAATCATAATTTAGAAATCATAATACTTTGAAAATCACAACACTTTGGAAATCATAATTTAGAAAGTGGAAATTAGGGAGGCATCCCTATTATACTTTCATATTGTAAAGCGGGTCCCTGCCAAATTTCATTGTAAATCGTGTCCCTGTTTTCTGGAAACGAAGAAAATTATTGCTGAAATGTCAGCAACTTTTATAAATAGTGTTGATATTTCAGCAACTTTCCCTGTCAGAGTTTCATTGTAAGTCGGGTCTCTGTTTTCTGGAAACGATGAAAATTATTACTGAAATGTCAGCAACTTTTATAAATAAGTGCTGATATTTCAGCAACTTTCATAAACTGAACATGTGTTCACAGTGTACATAAATGTTGCTGAAATGTCAGCAACTTTTGTAAATAAGTGCTGATGTTTAAGCAACTTTCAACACTATCTTCATAGTGCACAGAAAAGTTGTGGAAATGTCAGCAACTTTTATGAAAAGTTGCATCATGCTCTGCAATAATCGTGAATAAAAAAACAGGGACCTAATTTACACTGAAATTTAGCGAAGGACTTTTCGTGAATTTTGAAACTTAACAAGGACATGTGGCAAAAGTACCCATTTAGAAATCATAAACTTTGGAATCATAATACTTTGGAAAACCACAACACTTACCACATAACCGACTTAGATATTAAAATAGTGTATAAAATAAAATAGTTTATAAAATAAAATAGTTTATATAAAGTAGTTATAGGTTAAAATAGTTTAAAATAAAATAGTTAGAATATAAAATAGTTTATATTAAAAATAGATTATATTAAAATTGATAAATATATTAAAATAGTTTATATTAAAATAATTTATATTAAAATATATAAATAAAATTAAATAAAATTTTAAAAATACTCTATATAATAAAATAGTTTCCTCAAATTTCACAAATCGATTCAAATGAACTGAAATTTCAAAATTCAAATTTAATTCAATCTTAATTCATCAGTTTCAACTTAATTCGGTTTCTCAACAAACCATTTCAAATTATATCGATTTCAAATATAGATTTGAACCACAAATAAACCATTTCAATTTCAATATATTTCAAAGCTTTAAATATTCAACATTTCAAAAATAAATTTGAAAATTTCAAATATATATATATATATATATATCAAATTAACTTTTCTATTATTTATTTTCAAATATTGACATAATCATTCAAACAATATTTAGATAAAATTTCAAATTTAAAATTTAAATACAACTAAATATACCATTTCAATCTATGTAAATTTAAAATATCATTTAAATCACTTTTAAACAAAATCAAGTCATAAAATCATATCGTTAAAATCCTAAATTTAATAAATTTCAAATCAAACTTATTTGAGTATAATTCTTAAATAAATTCAATTTTATACCAATTTCTATTTCACTTTTCAAACTGAATTTTTTTAAATCATTATAAACTCTATACTTGAAAATATAAATTTTAAATAAATTCTTAACATATTATATATATTAATTAAATCAACTTTATTAAATCAACTTTAAAAAATCAAATATAATTATTAAACTAATTTTATATATATTTCAAAATAGTAAAACTGTAAGTAAAATCTTAAAGTTTATCATTCCAAAACTGACTTATAATCTTAAAATTTTCAAAACATATAATTTTAAAAATCAAAATTTAAAATCTTCATAAAAATAACACACACACACACACACACACACATATATATATCTTAAAATCAATATTTATTAAAACCAAAATATTCATTTCAAAACCTTGGAAATCATTTATATATATACACACACACAAATATATATATACATACATACATATATATATATATAGTTGTTAACGCTGTCTGTATATTATTTTCTATCCTATGGTCAAGTGGTACGGATATTTATCATTCCAATCCGCAATTCAAATATATACAGTTATATATCATTTCAACCCGCAATCTCAAATTCGATTCAATGAAAATTGCTTGGGTTTATCATTTCAACCCATAACGATTTTCTCCTGTTCCACAGATCGTTTGGGTATGTATCATTTCAACCCATAGGGAACTTGCAAAGTGATAACAGATATGATAATAATATAACATGTATATATCATCAATATAAATTACAGATAATGGTGTCAGATGTCCTAGGTGAACAGATACAGGTAATAGCATATATATAGCAATGTAAATAACTAAAAGCAGCATATTTCAATTGTGGTTTCGGTTGAAATCAAATTCAATAAATATAAGAACGTTAATCGTGAGTGATTGCTCACCTTTCGAGGCTAGAGAGATGAACGAGAATGGAAGTTTTTGAGGCTAGAAAGACAAAGACATGCATACAGATCAAGTGAGCGGGACAACGACAAGTTAGGAGTTTGTTGTGATAAATTGATATTGAGAATGTCAGTCAAAATGGACGAGAAGTCAATGAACCAAGATATAGTACGTATGTATAAATTTTCAAAAATCAATTTAAAACATATAGTTAAAATAAAATATATATATTTATTGTCAAATCAATGTTTATTATATAAATCCATATGAACTTACTTTAATACATATTAACGAAAGTATGAAAAGTCGCCTTATATAGAATCAATACTTAATAAAAATCAGTATATATATCTACATATGTATTAACTTACTTATTATAATATATAAATAAACCCAAATAGGACTTATGAAAACTAACCTATACTTGTATATACAACCCGCAGATTCTCATAACTTGCATTAACTATATACAAGAACTAACGTATATGTAACAACAACAAATGCAAATTCATCATATATGCAAACTTACTTTATTATTATATTTAAAGATCAATATCTTTTAAAACGGGTAAATAAAATCTTCATATATTTTTGAAAGCACAACAAATAATATAGTTTATAACATAGAATTTTTTTTATAAACTGTTTATAACATGTAGAATATGAATAGCTACTGGAAACATATATATATATATATACATATATAAACAACTTAAACTAATATATAACTAACAGTTTATATAAGGAAAACCGACATGAATATACATAACAAAACACAAAGAATATACATATTATTTTCAAAATTCTATATACATATATATATATATGCGTATATAATTAAATATAGAAATATATACAATATAAATTGCAAAATTGGCCTCAAGCGAAAATATATATATATACTAACTGTGAAATATAAATATACTATATATAAGCTAACTATATAATATTCTGGAAATCTGAGTTATGTGAAATTATATATACTATCAGTATTGAAACACCCATAAAAAAACAAAATAAAACCTTTATAATATCAGGAGAAAGGTCGAACAAAATAGAGCAAGTAGTGGAGGCTGAAAGGCCGAACTGTGCGTGAAGACGGTTGGAGGCTAGCAGGGTCAGTGATGGGTGGAGGGGGAGGAAGTGGCGCGGTGAACTGCTCACGAGAAGGGAGGGGAATGAAATGGAGGTGATGAAGTCTCGGCAAGCAAAAAGGTAAAGAGAAAAGGCTGGATGACCAAGGTCTGCAGATCGGAGGAATGCCGGTCGGTTGCTTGATGCGGGTGGTTCGGCTGGACGAGTGAAGTCAGAGGGGAGAGGGAGGATGAAGAGTTGCTTTGGAACGATTTGGTGGTAGTGAGGAGAACAAACAAATGATGATTCATGAATGAAATGAATGAACTATGCACACATACCTTTTTAAATATTTATTTTTCAATGAAACTAGAAAATGAAAGAAAACAAACCATCCATATAAGTTAAACAGAGAGAAATACCAAAAGTTAGAATTTTGAGTAGCTGAAATATTGATAACAAGTGGTTATTCATTCTCCCAGCTAGGCAATTGAAAGATCAAAAACAAAATAGTTCAAACGAGTATCGATAAGATTGACTGCTTCGCGGGTTCCGCCCCGTACCGGAACTCCAAAACACAGAAGTGAATATACCACAGTGATCAGCATAATGAGATGATCAAAACGGTATACAGATATCAGTGGCACGACCATCCTATCAAAAGTCGATATTTGATACCAAAATGCTGCTAATTGCCGAAAATAAGATAAACAAAGCAAAAGCATTCCAAATTGAATGAAACGGAAGACGACGTCTTACTCAGAAGATGATTTACAAATTTATTGTTTAAAAATGTTCAAGTTTAGAAAATATTTTATTACAATCAAATATTAACTGATTTAAATTTAAATAAAATTACATAAGAAAATAAGCTTCTGTAATATCAAATGAAAATTTACCATTTACTATGTTTAAATAGACGTATTCCAAATAATAAATTTTTATTTCAAAATTTTACTATTTAAAATTTCACAAAAATTCAATTAATTATGTCATTAAAATAGTTAAAATTTACAGGTCGTTACACATTTATTTTCAAAATTAACTTTGTTCATTTTTGAAATCATATATTTGGAACTTTTGATTTTTAAAATCTAGAACTATACTTTTTCGAAACCTCCTAGAGTTCTCACAAAACCGGATACTTATGAAACTTCTATATACAAGATTAATATATATATATATATATATATATATATATATATGAAATCTATGTATTCTTGAAATCAACATTTTTGAGGCTTGATACCACTCGAAATTACTCTTATATCTGAACTTTCATATTTTTGAATTCAAATACGCACTTAAATATATATATATATATAAGCGATTCTACTTATTTGAAATTCCTTTGTCTTCAAAATCTAATATGTATCCAAAAAATTTGTACGTGTAAAAGCTTTCATGTTTCGAATATGTGTTGTACTTAAAACTATTATGTTTGGTATGTAGCAATTATCCAAAAGCCTGGTATATTTAAAGTGAATATTAGTCACACATCCCTAAAACCAAAGTTAATTCAAATGGCATCCTCCCTAAAAAAGTTGCAAAGCGGGTCCTTATAATTATTTTACCATAGCAGTATGTATTTTTTGTGTTTTTTTGCGCCAGTGCTTGAAAAAAATTTCAAAAAATTGAAAATACTATAACTAGGTTTCTGAAAGAAAAAAAAATTGCAAACATATCTGTAATTATTCCATATAATTGCAGATATGTCAGCAATTATTCACCGAATAATTGCATTTTATAAACATATGAATAATTGCAGATATGTATGCAATTATTCCATATAATTAAGGACATGTACGTAATTGTTCACTGAATAACTGTGTTGAATAAAAATATATATGATTGCAGACATATCTACAATTATTCCATATATATGCGGACATGTATGCAATTATTCACTAAATAACAGCACATTGATTTAACATCACGATATTCACGTACATATCTGCACTTATTTCTTAAAATTGCTGACATATCTACAATTTTTAGTTGCAAAGGCATGCTGTTCAGAATAAGTGCAGACGTGTGCAATTGTTCTCTAAAATTGCGTACATGTCTACAAGTATTCCTGAAACATACCATGTGTCATTTTTTTCCCTTTTCATCCTTGTTTTTTGATTTTTTGACATGAATACAAAGATAAATATTAATTGAAATAAGTTTTAAAAGTTGATGATTTTCGAAAAATAGGGACCTAATTTACATATTTTTTTCCATTGGGGTTTTTGTGAATTTTGAAACCTATCAAGGACCTGTGCCAAAAGTACACATATTTAAATCTGTGCTGACATACCTATATATTCAAAATCATGTACAAAACTAGATCCATCCAAAACTTCACTATAATTCAAGAATGTGTATACCTTTTGAAACCATCCAAAACCACATTAAAAATGTACACCTTTGAAATCATATGCTATTTGGAATCATAAAATTGCATACGTGCATGAGACCTCAAATTCATTCAAAATTCTTTCAAGCATATTCCAAACTTTGTTATTACACATATATGGAGCCATGTATCCTTGAATCCAAATATATATAATATGCACTTTTAAAGCTATATATGAAACTGTATATATGTATAAGACCTGATACCCATTTGAAAACCGATGCACCTTTGGAGCTAGACAATTCTAAGCCCATCTCCATGTTCGAACTCATATGTATATGGGTCTCTAGAAACTTGAAACTAGAAAATGCATGTTTTCAATCTATTACAGACTTTTATATTTAAAATTTATGCATTTTCAAAGTTTCTGCATCATACATTTAAAATTCAAGTATGTACAAAACTTAATATCTTTGAAGCTTATCAACAGGTTTAAAAAAACAAACATTTAAAGTATTTTCATTTAAAATCTTGATATTTCCCAAAGCATATGTGTCTAATGTATCAAAGCATTAACTGTTTTTAAAGATTATTTATGCCAAATGCATGTACTTAATATTAGATGCATATATCATGATCCTGTTATGCTGATTATATATATATATATATATATATTTGTGTGTGTGCGTGCAAAATACATAAACCTGTACATGTTTATAATTTCATGTTTTTAAGACTCACCAAATACACATAGAAATAGAAATCTAAGTATATTAACTTATATACTCACAGTCATGTGTATATTTAAAGCTATATATTTCCTTTTAGAAACTTCTATATGCAAATATTATTTGTACAATTATTGCTATATATATTATAAAATGAAAAGAGCAAATGTATCAAAGAATAGATAGCAGCATGGAATAGAGAGTCGCATGATATTTTGTAGAGTTTGGGTATAAGATTTCAGGTATAAAGCCCATTTACAATTATTCAGTCAGCCCACACTGTATTTGTAACAACCCGCTATTTTGGACCATTCAAATTGATAATAAAACCATACATGTCCGACTTGAGTAATTCAAAATACCGAATTGTTAATTAAAATTTGGCAAAACTCAGCATATACAGTAAATAAATCAACCACAGAATCACAGACACAGAGTAATATAAAATAATGCAGCGGAATAGATAAATAGTAGTTCATGAAGCTACTATATAAATATCAGAGTTAGAAATAAAAATACAACAGAATATCTCAAATACAGTGAAGTCTCCGGTACGAATAGATGACCTCTCCGAACGAATCAACTGAAAGAGCTGAAAGCTGAATCAATAATTGGATCCTCAAACGAAGCTCCAAACACCAAAGGCGAGTCTCAAATGCTGTATTGCTTAGTCTGACCCGAGCGTAAAGCAAAAACACAAAACACTCGAGTCAGGATTAACATTCTTATATCAATAAATCCAACTCAAGTGAAATATGAACTGAAATACAAATAACTTAAGAATGTTTGGGATAACCATCCTCTAAGGGTCTATGGAACTATCTACAAGGTAGAAATAAACACTATAACACCGTGGTCATTCAATTTTATATATACTTCAAAATCAAAACATCATTTCCCTTTCAAATATATCTATTTTCCAAGATAATATATATATATATATATATATATATTAAATAATTCATAAATTAAAGTATTTGAAATTTCCTCAACTACACAAATTGATTCTAATCAACTCTAGTTCCAAATTCCCATTTATTCAAAGCTTAATTCATTAATTCAATTCAGCTCCCAATAACCATTTAAACTTTCATTATATTCAAAGCTTTAATATTCAATATTTTAAAGTTAAATCTAACAATTTCATATAGATCTTGATTTAGCTTCATCATTATTATTTAGTCAGGAAATATCCACTTAACAAGTTCAATATCATTTAAATAGCCTTAGATTTCATTTTACAGAATATTTCCTTAAATTTATTTAAACTTAAAATATCCATTTAATCCCTTTTACCAAAACCAAGTTATAAAAATATATCTTAAATCCCGAATTCAATAGTTTCAAATCGATTTAATTGAATATAATTCTTAATTAAATACCATTTCCAGTTAATTCAACTTTATCTTCTCAACTCTAGCTTATTCAAAATTTTACCAAATCTAATTTTATATATATATATATATTTAAACGAACCCTTAAACATATTATATGCATTAAATCAACTCAATTAGATTAAATATTATTATTAGGTCTGTACATAAAATTTTCATTTTTATACATATAATATTCTAAGAATCAGTCTTTATTAAAACTATATTTTTCTTTCCCAAACCAAAGAAATTATTTTCAAAACATTTATATATATACAGACCAACGATGTCTGTGTATAATTTCCTATGCTATGGTCAAGGGATACAGATATTTATCATTTCAATCCGAAATTTAAATATACGGGTAGATATCACTTCGACCCGCAATCCCACATTCAATTTAATTGAAAATCACTTGGGCTTATCATTTCAACCCATAACGAAATTATCCTATCCAATAGTCCGTTTAGGTATGTATCATTTATACCCATAGTGAATTCTAAACTACAGGGAACTTACAGAGCGATAACGGATAATACAATAAAATAACAGACATATATCATCGATAAAAATATAATATAAACAACAGGGTATGGTGTCATATCCCACAGGTGAACAGTTACAGAAAATAGCATATATATAACAATCTAAAAGACTACATCATCATATTTCAATTGTCATTTCAATTGAAATCAAATTTAATAAAATACAAGAATGTTAATTGTGAGTGATGCTCACCTTTTGAGGCTAGAGAAGAACGATAATGAGGTCAGTTATGAATCCCAATACGAACTTTGAAGCGAAGCATAATTGGCACGAATTTGATGATAAAGCTGATAGGTAGAAATTGATGGAAAAAAATTCAATCGGTTTGATATAAACAGAGTATATATTATACGTGTTATTTAAATTTCATTAAAATCTCAATAAATTTAATTTAAGACGGATATTCAAATAAAATATTCACATTATTTGAAACTGATATTAATTTTAAAATACATATTAAAACAAAACATCATCATATTATTGAAAAAATCAATACTTAAATTTAAACACATAAATGTTTTTCCTCTTAAATCGATATCACATTTAAACACACACACAAAATAAAATATAGGCATAATATATATAAAAATCATCACTTATTTAAAACACGCATTTTAAAATAAGCATGGAAAAAAAATATAAAATAAAAAGAAGAAAATGGAGGCCATACCTTCAGAGCTCACGCACGCAAGAAGAAATGAAGAAAATGTTGAGATGCAACTGAAAATTATTTGTGTACGAGGCTTATATTTATACACAATTGCATTGATTGAGGTGAGAGAATATAGGCAAGAAATAAATTTAAATTAATTATACACGATTGCATTGATGGAGGTGAGAGAATATAGGCAAGAAAGATTTGAGCGAATATTTGTAGTGGTATTTATTGCATGAATTTAGCAAAAGGAAACTGCAAGAAATTTTTGGCAAACATTTTGTACACGTTTAAAATTTATTAGGAAGTAAATGCGTTGATTAAAACGCAAGAAATATTTATAAAATGGGAAGGTGGTGAAATTTTTTTGCGTACAAGGTTGAGTATTCAAATGAAACTAGTATTGATTGCTTGGAGAAACGGCGGGAAATAATTCTTGTCAAGAGGAATTTGCGCATGATATTTGATTTAGGAGATAATTGCGTTGGATAGGTTAAATAAAGAAACATACTAATTAATGGTATAGGAACATTTAGGAAATAAAAGAATTTCGTTTGAATGGTAAAGAAAATCAAAGATTTTGTTCCTATTAATTGCAAAGGAGTAAATGGAAAAGGAGACACTTATACATGTGAATTTCAAACAATCTTGAAACGGATTTTGAACTTCTAAAGAGAAATAAATTTGTTTGAAAATGCTACACGAATTTTTATTCCTATTACAAAAATGAGGAAAAAGGGAAGCATAGAAATTTACACGTAACTTATCAAAACTAGATTTAAAAGAAATTGAACGTCTAGGGAAATGATTTCTTTCCCACTTGGAATGCAATGCTACAGATTGTAACGACCTAAATTTTCGAAGCCGAAAATTTCAGATAGTTATAAAAAAGAAGAAAGAGAAAGAAGAAGAAGAGCAGAAACACCAAACATCTCACATTCGCAGCGGATAAAATATAATAATAAATAATAACAGTTTACAAAAGAATACTATATATGTCGATTATGTCTAATATACATCAGAGTTTCACATGTACACAGTCACTGAACATATACAATTATCATGTCTCAGATTAACAATAATATAAATACAACGGAAATACTCTATACGCTCTTGCCATCCAGCTCGCCTCTTGAGCTCTAGAACGTCCTAACCAGAAAATTTGTAATACTCAGTCTGACCCGAGCATTGCACCAAAGTAATACCCGGGTCAGGCTGGAAACCAGCGTGAGTAAACCCAACTAACATGGAATACCAAAGCAACCAACTTATATATACCCGGATAACTTATCAATTCACAAGCCACAAATTATTATAGACAACACGGCCTACATATAAGTTTCTAAATACCAAAGATTTAGATTTTAAAACAGTCCAATACCTCCAAATCACTTCACTCCAGCATATAGATTTTATATATCAATCTACAAACATTCGAAGTGGTTTCGGGTATTTCCCCAATAGCCGACCTTGGTCTCTTCGAATCTCATATCATCCTATTCTCAGTTATCCAAATGAAATTCGCAATATTTCATATCAGAGTTATCAATTCATTCAAAGCTTCCAGTACCATCAAATCATCCACAAGCAAATTTGTTCACTTCCAAATTAATTTAATTGATTCTAATTAAATTTCTAACCCCAATCACTCAGATTTCTTTACTTGTCAATTAATAAATTTTAATCAAATAATTCAATCATCCCTTCAATATTCATCTTAATTAATCAACCTGGATTAATTTCCTTCAATTTTATTCAAGCATCTATCTTTAATTAACTTCACCATATTACTTATCCTCAACCAAAACGATAAGTAATCTTAATTGCTTCATGAACAAATTAACTATTTAGTTACGATAATCCTTCATTATTTATATATTAACTTCTCATAAGTCACTCATTATTGATTAATCAATCTTAATTAATCAATTTTTAATTAATTTCCTGATTAATTTCACGAAGTAAATTTATTAATTTCATTAAGTAATTATTTATCAAACCATCCAATAATTATTCTGAATTACTTACACTCAATTAATTAACTTAAAACTTAATTTATTAATTAAGTCAAACCCTTAATTACTAAATTACTTAACCAAATTATTAATTGACTGAATTAATTAATTAATTAATTAATTTCCCTACTGTTTAAATGAATCACAATTCATTAAGCCCTTATTAACTTAAGAATAAAACATTTTCTTATTTATGGTGTGACGATCCGGAATTTCTAACTATGTAAATTGGAATAATTAATTGATTTTAAATATTTAAAATTTAATTTTAACTTGAACTCAAGATATCAATATTTACTTGATAATGAAATCATTGAATTGTATAGTTTAAATATTGAATTTAATAATTGAAAATTGGGTAAAGTGTTGAATCTGAAACTTCTAAGCCTGTTTAAATAATTAGAAGGCTTATAAAATTTATAATGATGATATTGAAGATAATAAAATGGTTGAAATTTAAATTAAAGGTGATTTGTTCAATTTTAATAATATATCGTTTAGATCGATATTTAAAAATGGCCTTCCGAAGGACAGTCTCGGAATTCGATGAAACTAGTTCCATTGGATCCGTAATAGTTGGTTATTATCGGATTTCAATTTTCGTAGCAATCGGAGTTGTCGTTTGACCATGGCAGCTCAAAACGCTTAGATTTATTTTATCGATTTAATTTAAAATTGATCATTTTCTTTTGTAACTCGCACATACGATCGAATTAGCCTTCGTAACACGTTCCGTTGAGTTCGAAATACGGGTAAAACCCTGTAATCGCCTAATGGCATTTATTAATAAGAGCTCAAAAGTTTAATTAACGGGACGTTTTGAAGTTTTATAATATAATGAATTATAAAGTACATTTGCCAGAGATATTTTGTTTCAACATCATACGCAGGAAGCCTCCCTCCAACATCTATTTTATCTCATTTCCCCTGATTCTTTGAGCAGTTCGATCTCATAAAAAAAATGGTCGAAGCCGGCTTCATCAAATCAGACACACGAATTAAAATTAAAACTAAATTTTTTGAAATGGCCGAAGCCCTTGCGTTCAAAGGGGAGGCACGCGATTGAATCGCGTTTTCACGCGAGCTAGGTTCGCGAAATTTTTTGGATTGTCGCGATGAGGCGAGCCGATGCTTGGAAGCGGCGGCTAGGGCATAGGTGGGGCAGCTTCTGAGGGTGGAGCAACATCGCGACTTGAAGTCGAATATTGGAAGAAGCTCGTTGTTGTGGTGGGGCACGGTGGCCGTAGTTGGGCGCGCGACGCGTACAAGAAGATGAGGTGGAGAGCATGTGAACGACGATCGGCGATGACGCGTGAGCTAGGGCATGGTCGCGATAGGGTTTCGGTCAGGCGCTCGTGCAAACCAACGACGATCGGCGACTGAGGGTGCGGCAGCAGCATGTAGCACTGACGACTCGTAAGGTATTTTCTGGTTATTTGTTTAAGTTTGTTTGTGAATACAATATTCACAGTTTTCAGTAAGCAAAATAGAGAAAATTTAGTTTTGGAAAATTTAATTATATGTTCAAATAAAGATTTAGTTAAATTAAATTTATAAAATAAAAATCAAATTTATTTAATTAACTTATAGAATTATTTGATAACTAGATAATATTTTATAAACAGAAAATTAGTTTGAAATTGACTCATTAGGTAAAATGAAATTTATTAAATAAAAATTGATTTGTCCAAATTTTTCCAATATTCATAAAATTATTTAATATTTATTCAAGGTCAAAAATCATGAAGAACATGCTAGTTTGGGATGGATTGCAAACAGCAAAATAAAGGTGAGTAAACCTCACTCTATGGATTTCTATTCAAAATTTTAAATGGTTAAATTTTAATAATTGGTTGGATGAATAAATTGATTGGATGTGCTGTTGAAGATGATGTGACCCTGTTTTGATTTGATCTCGAGTCAATTTGGGTTGACTCGAAGTATTCGAGTTTTTAAATTGTTTTAGATTTAATGTTATTAACAAGAGAATGTTGTTGAGGGCTTAATGAATTCTGGTTCACAAAATTTAAAGTGTAATTAAAATAAATAATTAATTAGTTCAATTAATTAATAATTTGGGTTAATTAATTTAGTAATTAAAGGTTTGGAATTAATTAATTATGGTTTAAGTTAATTAATGAAGTTTAATTAATTCAGAATAGTCATTGGATGGTTTGATGAATAATTACTTAATTAAAATAAAATATAATTACTTTGTGTAATTTATTAAGAGATTAATTAAGACGATTAATTAAGAGTAAATTGATTTATTTAAAGGAGTAAATAAATAGATAGTTAATTTAAAGGTTGAGATAAATCAAGAATGATTAATATTTGTGGCGTAATTAATGATTAATTGTTGAATGAAATTAATTTAGATTAGGATTAATTAAATTATACTTGGAAATCATTAATTTATAAAATCAAAGACATAATTAAAGATTGACTAATTAAGATTGATTAATCATTAGTAAGTGACTTATGTGAAGTTAATATAAGTAATTAAAGATTAATGTGACTAAAATAGTTAATTTGTTCATGAAGTAATTAAGATTACTTATCGTTTGGTTAAGGATAAGAAATATGGTGTAGTTACTTAAAGATAGTGGTTTAAATGAAATTGAAGGATAATTAATCCAGGTTGATTAATGCTGATGAATGTTGAAGGGATAATTGAATTATTAGATTTGAAATAATTAATTATCAAGTAAAGAAACCAAGTGATTGAGGATTGACATTCAATTAGAATCAATTGAATTAATTTGGAAGGGGTCAAATTTGATTATGGATGATTGAATGTCATTGGATGATTTGAATGGGTTAATATTTCTGATATGAAATTGTAACGCTCCCGGATTTATATAAGTTTAAATTGGTAATTAATATAATTTTTGAATAAAATTTGTGAAATTTATTGATAAATTGGTGCGAGTTTCCCCGAGTTCAAATAAAAATGTGTTAATTCATTTGAATTTAAGTACCTCAATTATTTGTGAAATGTTAATTAATCTTAAAACAAATGGGTTAAAGATAAAATATAATGATAAATATTAGAATTGATGATTTATGTCAGAAATAAACATAAATATATACATACAGAGAAATATCAAACAATAAGTATTAAAGTAAAATTAATAATAAATTTTTGAGTTAGAAATGGAAATAAATATATAATAAACTATAAAATATAAAGTAGACATTAGCTAAATTTTTAGCTACATATAGAATACATAAATTCAGAATTAATGGGTTAAGTTAGAAATGGAAATGGATAAAAATAAAAATAAAAATACAAATGTGTGTAATAAAATATATAAGATAAACTATATAGACTACAAATAATAAAGTAACACTTAGATAAAATCTAAAAAAAACAAATTAAAATAGGAATTTGATTATAAAGTAATATTACCAAAGTCAAAGCAAAAGATAATATAAGAAGAAAATACAAACCAGACAACACTTGCAAAAGAATGAAGCAAGTAAATATACACATGAATGAAGCTTGCAAAAGAAGGAACAAATTAAATATCTATGTACAAATACGTAGAAGTATGTAGGCTCAAACAAACAAGAAGAAAACACATATAACTATGTACAAGCAAATATAAATAATATATATGAAGCTTGCAACACAAGACAAAAGTAATCAATGTAACCACTTCATCCACCAAAACATGAGATTTGCAGCTGCCAAAACAATTTTTAGCCAACAATTTGAGATAAAAATCTCTGGTCAACAAAATAAACAAATCATTTCAAGTACAAATAAAAATCTCTTGCATCAATATCATATAACCCTGTACACTTCAACCTGTGCAACAATTCTTTTTATATCACCTCCATAATTCCAGTTCAATTCATTCAATTCTGGAAAGAAAGAAAGAAAAAAAACTTAAACAAACATCAAAACGAATCAACAAAACCAGAGATCAAGGAAGCTTCAGCTTGTAATTTCTCAGGCCTGTCTCAACATAAAAGCAAGCTTTGTTCATTTTTTTTCTGGAAAGCAAATGAGTAACTTCACCTTAAAATTTAAAGTATAAATTTGTTTTTATGTTATTACTGTGATCAATATTATATCGTGAAGTATGTTTGAGCATTCACATTATTGAATTTATGAAGTATGGTGCATACAGGGATCTGAACATTTGTAACTTCCCTGTTTCCAGCTTTTGTTCATGTTTGATTTAAATTCAAAAACTTTAAATTAACCTCTGTTTAGCCTTAAGATTTAAATGAAATTTGTTAGTTTCATTTCAAACCTTAGTTTAGGATCTTACTTAAGTCAAAATAGTATTTATATGACTCTGGAAACCAAGAAAAGCTGAGCAACACAATATAAGCAAAAATTCAAACATCATGATTTAATGTTTCAGGTTTTGGAAATGAAGTCTTACACAGAATTTTGATTTTTAAAACTAAAATCCCAATTTTTAAGTGAAGGGGTTGAGAGCAGTTCGTGGATGATCGAAATTGGTGTTTTAACCAATTTCCGACGACATGTTGATCTAGAGGTGTCGGGGTTGTTCGAGGTGGTGGAGGAGCCTACGGGGCGTCGGAGAAAAATAGCAGGGTGTCGATCAGAGGTTGGTGATGGCGATGGGAGGTCGTTGAAGTTTGAAAACCTAGTTTTGGGTTGAACTGTAAACGTGAGCACTGCATCATCCCCAGGGGATCGAGTTGTACGAGCTTTGGAGGATAGGTTCGTGGATAATCGGAGGTGGTGTGACTGTGATGGCGCGTCGTCTGATGGTCGGAGGCGCGAAGTTCGTGAGGTCTGGCCATGACTGTTGGTTCCAGTTTTCAACTGGATAACTCGATTTGGGATCGTGGCTTGTGGTTGTGGGTCGATGATTGGGGTAGGTGGCTGAAGCAATCGTGGACATGTGGGAGACAACGAAGTTGGTCTGAATGTTGGCGGTGACGTGTGCACGTGCACGGCCTCGATATGGTGTCATGAGTTTGGGGAGGGGTGAGTGGCTCGAGTTGATGCTCGAGAAAGTGAAGGGTGGTCTTGGGATGGAACGCGAGTTCTTGAGCCTGCAACCCTGTTTTTAAAGTTTAAAATAAAAAAAAATACGTGAGGAAGAAGAAGAGGGAAACTCGGGGAAATGGGGGAAATAACTCGGGTTGGTCTCAAGTAAAACTGGGATTTTCTCGGGTTTCGTCTCAGGAAGGAAACGAAGTAGACTCGGGATTTTTTTTTGTTAGCTATCTCTGTTATCAACTTTAAAGAAATAAGTTTTAAAATGTTAGAGTATTACTTTAGCATGTAAATTTAAAAAGGTTTAAGAATTGGATTTAAACTTTATATAAGATAAATTGATTTTATTTTAAATCTACTAATAAAAATGAAATTTAAATATAAATTTGAGAATAAAAGTTTTCAACATAGTTGTGAGTGAAAAGTCGATCATTAATCAAAATGAGTTTTATCTCAAGTTAATGAAGACTTAATAATTATAATTCATTAATTATTACGTTAATTAGAATGGATAATTAATGTGTTGTATCAATTTAATTAGTAGTTGTAAGTTAAATTAATTAATTAAGGTTTAAAGATTAATTAAGTAAAAAAAAAAAAATTGTAAATTAAGGGTTATTAATTAAATATTAATTAATGATTAACGTTGATAAATCAAGTGATTAAGCAATAATTAATTTAAGAATAATGTAATAAACTAATTAAGGTTATGAAAGGGATTAAGAAATAATTATTAATTAAGGAGTAATTAATTAGTTATTGTAATTAATTAATAATAATTAATTAAGAATTAATTATAAATTAAGGGTTAATTAATGATTGATTAAAGAATAATTGATTAAATGATTTGTAATTAATTGATTATTAATTTACCATAATTAGAAAATTTATTCATAGCAATTAATCTGATTTAAATTAATCTGATAATAAAAATTGATCTATTTATGGATGTTTGGATTATATTGAATGGTTGAATTGTTTGATATCCCTAATATTGATGCTTTGTGATATATCCTGATTTATGTTGTGATCTGTTAGCTGGGATGAATGTAATAAATTATCTGTGATGTAATTTATCATATGTGGATGAAAGATAAGCGTTATAGTTTATACCGCTTATCATATATATATTTTTGTATTTTAATCTGTGATGATTGAATGATGTTGCACTATTGTGTGTTAAATTTGTGGACCACACTTATACACACACCAATATGGATTTCACGAGGAAATCGATTAAGTCACAGATTTTTGAATAGTTTTAAATTTGAATTCTTAAATTCAAATGTTTTGGAAATGGACTGGATTTAAAGTGAAAAGCTTTTGAAATGGAATTTCAAAGATGAAATTTATTTTGAATAACTTAATTGAGTTTTGAAATTTAAATATTCTGATTTAAATTTGAATTCAATATTTGAAATTGAATTCTATGATCTGGAAACTAGGGACTAAAAATGGTATGCTAGTTTATATGGGTTAAACTACTTCAAAGGTATTGGTTTGGGGATTTGAATTTAAATTCAAAGGCTTTAACTCGTATAAATATAATTGGATCTTTCTGACATGGAAACTATTTGTTTTCAAATAATAAAAGCTTTCACATAAGTAATGAATCTCTAATTTGTGTTAAAAGGATTTCAAGGTTGAGATGATTTCCAAATTACGAATAAATCTTTGGAAATGTATTTTGAAGGCTATAAGCTAAATCTTTAATTTGAAGATTTAAATAAATTAATCCTATTGAAATGGAATTGTTTTGAAATCTAGGAATGGATCTTTGTGAAACTGGGTGAATTTTGTGAAATAAATCTTTTGCTTAAAAGATTTGAAATGGTAATTAGTTTAAACCATTCGAAAGAAAGTTTTGAATCATTAAGTTGTGACTTAATTGAAATCTTATATCCATATGTTTTAAATGTTGCGTTCACTATTCGGTTTAGCCGGGAGAGGACCATTGTGTCATATAACCCATTCCGAATATGTGATACGACGTATATGGATAACATTGAAGACCGGTGGTGAAGACCGGGTATTTGTGAAAACGAAAGGATAACCCGTCGATTGTCTCTGCATCGAGTCACGCCGGTATAGAGATTCCCTAAGTGATGGGAAGTCCGATCGGGATTGTGAATAACCGGATTGCAAGGGCTTCTTTGGAAGTGCCTTCGGCTCTGTTCGAACCCGGAACAGACTTGTATGGATTGTATGTCTGACATTACACTTTGAGATATAAAGCAGATTTCTTTCAAATACATATCTGTTGGTGGCGGAGAATTTATTCTCTTAGCTTAACACCCTTCTCTGAGACGTACGAGCTCAGAGGTTATGTAATTGAAGGTTATCAGCGATATACTCCCAATTTGGTAGTGTGGCATGCTGAGTGCTGCTGTGTGTTGACGATCATTTGTTGATCATTTATGATCAGAGCATGGATTTTGTATAAACCGTAGCTTTGTGAATGAGACTGCATCAGGACCTCACACCCCGGAAATGGTCGAAACAGGAAAGATGCGGCAAGGTTATGAGGGTCGCTCCATTTAGGGTGTGTCATTCCCTTCTGGTAAAGGGTGGTATTAGGTATGGAGCCCTGATATTTAACCTATGTGGTTGCTCCAATCTCATTAACTGTATGGTTGTTGCTTAGAGACGCCTCGGATAAAGGTCCCAACGAACTGGGGAGTGGCATGCTCGAGTAGTAGTTACCTAGTTAAAGAGGTAACCCGGCCTTGTGTTGGCAGAGATCCGGTTAGGTTCTCGGGACGTCCCGCCAGAGGCGATCCCATGTGGCAGTAGGAAGTTCCTTAGCCTGACCATTTGTTGGAAAATCCAACAGAAACAATACGCGCCTTGTACGATTTTAGTTGTATTACCTGCCATCTACTTATGGTGGCGCCCCACTGTTTGGATGGTAGCTATAGTAGGCATAGTTTGGAATGTCTATGCTGGCTAAGATTTATATTCTACTTTCGAAAAGCTTTTCTGCAATGTGCACTTATAATAATAATATCCAAGAAATTTTCTGCGTATTAAGCATGTTTGACTATCATAAGAAGAAATCTCCTCCAATTCTGCGTTTGCATTGTGTGTGTGGCGGGATATCTTATGGTAGTTTCATTTTCAAAAAGCATTGCGAATTTACTTTAAAAATACTCTTGCTGTTTGTGTTTAAAGATAAACTGTTTTTGTTGCTCACACCAGTCCCATGACTGACCCGGAGTTTATTGTTCATTTCCTAAACTCTGGGTGCTCACTATTTTTCACACGAGCAGTCTAGAGTTTGGTTTTTCAGATAGTTAGGTTCAGTATATTATCTGGAGCTAGTTTCAGTCTTTGGATATGGACGAGACTTTCTTGTCTTATTGTATGGTGATGTTGGTTCGAGCTGCTGCTGGAGTTCTTCCTTGAAGACTATATTGGAGTTAAATGTTCCGCTGTTGGTGCTATCTATTTTTTTTCGCTGCTATTTTCTTGTATCTCTGATATATATCGATATCTATTGTATCATCTGCTGTATCAGGATGTTGTATCAGATGTTGTATATTGATATTCATTATTTCTTCCGCTGTGTTATTTACTTAATTATGTTATAAGCTCCGGCGACTCGGATTTGAACGGTCGAATCTGCGGCATTCGAGTACGATGTAAAGTATGGATGTCGATTTTCGAACGCGAAAAATCGGTATCATTACAGAAATGTTATGTATTTCATTTGAATAACATGGGTTAAGATAACATGGGTTTCGATGAGACTGGGTCGTGTATTAGGAAATATCCAAAACCCCTTCGATTTTTATAAATTGATTTGTGAAACCTATAGGCAGGAATGAAATGATTTAAGTGAATTGGATTATTTTATCTAAGTTTGATACTTAGAAATTTATATGTGAAATAAGGGTCGTCTATAGCAAGATGTGAATCGGATAAATTGATATATGTTACCCCGGGTTTATAAAAGTTGATTTCTTTGGTATTCCATGTTAGTTGGGTTTACTCACGCTGGTTTCCAGCCTGACCCGGGTGTTACTTTGAAGTAATGCTCGGGTCAGACCGAGTATTACAGATTTTAAAGTAGGTTCGTTCTGGAGCTCAGGAGGCGAGCTGGATGGCATGAGCGTATAGAGTATTTCCGCTGTATTTATATTGTTGGATATCTGTGACATGATAATTGTGTATATCAAGTGTCTATATAATTATGTAACTCTGATGTATGAAAATATGATAGACAGATATAGTATTCTTTTGCAAACTGTTATTGCTATTTATTATTATATTTTATCCGCTGTGAATGTGAGTTGTTGATGTTTCTGTTCTTCTTCTTCTATCTCTTTCTTCATTTCCATAACTATCTGGAATTTTCGGGTTCGAAAATTTCGGGTCGTTACGTTTGGTATCAGAGCTGAAGGTTAAGCGAGAACCTTGGCTCTGGTGGGGATTACTCATTAAATAGAGTCCGTAGAACTCTAGAATGAGTTGAGTGTGTGTGTGTGTGAGTGTGTGTGAGAGCGTACTTGTTATTTTCTTATATAAAAGATTTTAAATGATTTTATATAGAAGTATATTTTTGTATATAAAGGAATATTTCATTCTAATAAATATTAAGACGATTGGTTGTTAAATTATTGAAATTAAAATTAAGAAGTAATATAATACAACCAAACTGAAACTAAATAAAGATAAGCTTGAAATGGATTCAAACTGAAATTGAAGTCTTGAATTGGAATTAAATTGAATAGAAATAGAAATACAACCAAATTACAATTTAATTGATTAAAAATGGAATTCTAAATCTGATCCAAGATTTCGAAAATTTTGTTTCAAAGAAATGGAAATTATAAATAAGTATTATATGGATAATTGGGACTTGTTGATAATAATGGGTTGTTTGAAAATTGATTTGAATTTAAAACCAAAGGTGGTTTAAAAAATTTCATATATACATGTTTCTCATTATTGTTGAGTGTTTAGTAGGTATGGATTGCGCTTGCTTTGCATTTGTAGCTCGCTTTCGCGCTATATTAGCCGTATATGCCGCTAATAATATATAAGGTACATATCTCGGATTACATATCGTACTTTTACACTTTTTTCCCTACGGGATGCCTCATTACTTAGATGAGATGTATATTTGTGATATATATATTGCCATTTTTTTTGGATCGAGCCATGCAAAGGAGACTAGGCCGATTTTTTCTGAAAATTTAAGGCGTTAGAATATTTTTGAGAAAATTGGAAAATTTTGGAAAACTATAACTTTGATTTTGGAGTGAATAGTTAAACGATATAGTTGGTTTTGAAAAGATAACAAGTATGATTTGAAAATTTAGTAAAGTTATTGTAAGAAGTTTAACTATGGATTTTGGGAAACTTAAACACTCAAATGAATTTGAAATCTAATTTGAATGGTTTTGAAAAGTTAATGGATTCTGTAACTTTTTCTTACTTGGTAATTTCGAGGACGAAATTCTTTTAAGGGGGGAAGTTTAAATACGACCCAGAATTTCTGTCAATTGAAATTCTTATATTTAATTGATTTTTAAATATTAACAAGTAAAATTTGTAAGTCGAATAAATTTTATTTCGAATATCTAGATTTAATTGGATAATTAAATCGATAATTTAATATTTGAAATCACTGAAATAATTGGAAATTGGGTTTAACGCGATTTAAATTGATTTGTAAAGTTGTATTAAATCATATTGGAGTTAAAATGATGTTATAGAACTTTTAAAATTGAATTAAAAGTTAAATTGTAGAAATTGAATATTTTAATATTTAATTGACGAGTAAAAATAGTCATTTTTCAAACAGTCTCGGATTTCAACGAAAGTAGTTTCATCGGATCCGTAATGTTAAATTATTGTAAGATTTCAAATTTCGTGTCAATCGGATTTACTGTTTGTCCGGGGCAAGCTAAAACGCGTAGAAATCGATTTGAGTGAATTTTAAATTTAAATAATTCGATTTGAAAACTTATCTTCCAAGTATGATCGAATCGGCTCTCGATATATATTCCATTGCCTTCGGAATGGGGGGTAAAACATTATAAACGCCAGGCGGGCACACTTCTTTTGGAGTTCGAAAAAATTTCGGGTGAATAGTGTCGCGAGAATTTTCTATATAAGGACCTCACATCTTCTATTTTGCAAAACCCTAATCAATGAAACCCTAGCCGCTAGCTATAATATTAATGGCCGAAAATTATTCATCTTCTTCTTCAATTTTCTTCAAATCCGTAAATCGATTCGACAAACTTCCTAAATGAAAGTTGTAGATAACGATGAGAGCTAGATATTCAACGGTCAAGATTGTAAATGGACCTTTGGATTGACAGCAAATCAGGTTTGAACATATGCGTTCGAACACGATTTTCGAGGCCATCATGGGGCCGAGCTTGCCGTAGTTCAAGCCGTGGGTGGAGTTCGCCGTGGCCTTTCGAGTGGTGTCGCGATAATTGAATGGAGACGACCACCGATGGGTTCCTATTTGCGTTTGTTAACTGGAGAGGGAGAAGAAGCTACGTGCGGCCAGATTTCGTTTTGCAAGAAATGGACAGCTGTGATGAATTAGGTTAAAATTTAAAAAGGAAAATAGTAATTATTTATATTTATAATTGGTATAATCTTTAAAACTCTGTAACTTGTTCATATGAGGTCGAAAACTGACGAAACGAATTGCGTTGGCTTCGTATTGACGAGCATTACGCGATGGAGCTAGATTGGGATCGATTGGAGTTAGTGAAATTTTTTGGTAAAATTAAACGCGCGTTTAATTCTATTCGAAATAAAACACTGCAACTGTATTTGAAACAAGGTGAGAACTTCTCACTCAATCGAATTGCATTTCGATTTAAATTTTAAATGGTTAGATTTAAAAATTTCTTGATAGTGTGATTGAATGATAAATTGTTATCTATTGTATTGAAAATACCCTATGCGCCATATATTAAGCGGATGTTATTTATTAAACACATATACCGCGATATTTCACATTGATGTGGAATCGGTATTATATATGTACTTGGAGGTTATTTTTCCGCATTATATAGAGGATGTGACCCTATTGCGCCGCATAATAGCGGATAATATTTTATAAATCTCATATACCGCGATATCCCGTATTGGAACGGGATTGGTATTGTGTTAACATCTGTGGATGCAGGGAAACAGGTTGGAGGAATCCAATAGGATTCCTCAACAGTATTGATTTATTTACAGATATTTGTGATATATTCTATTATCATATGTTATATGATGTTTTGGATGCCGAGATTGTTATATTTAGTGCTGTTGCAGCATTGGGCCTATTTTGGAAAATTAAAAGTGTTAAAGTGATTATTTTCAAATTTTAAAAGGATTTTAAAGTGATTTTTGAAAGTATATGTTTTATTAAATTTTGGAATCGATTCATTTTAATTAAATAAACGTTATAATCTTAATGTTATAAAATTTATGATTTTTGAGAAATATAGTTGAAATGTGATTTTTGAAATAAGTAGTTGATTAATTTGTGAAATGGTTTAAATTGGGATTTTTGAATTATTATAAACAGTTTGTATAAAAGAATTATAAAATTGATATTTATAAATAAAAAATATTGGAATTATAAAATGAGTTTTTATAAGTGTTAAAATGAAGTATAAATGGATTTCATAAGTAAATGAAATTATATATTTATAAATTGACGTTATAAAATGAATAGATTTTGTAAAATAAAAGATTTATAAGTAATTAACTTATAAGTTGGATTTTGGCATTTAAATGAGATTTAAATAGAATTTGTTAATTAAAGGATTTTATAAGTTGAGGTTTTTATAAAATTATATAGATGTGAATTTATAAACGTTGTTTTATAAATCCGAAACCAATTGAATTGATAAGTAAATATGAAAGCTTATTAAAGGAGATATATTCACGTTTTTGGACAGTGAATAATCCTTTAAGTAAAATGTGCAGAAATGTTGAATTTGGAAAACGATTTGTATTCATGATTTTGGACAGTGAATAATTCTTTAAATAAAATGTGTAGAAACATTGAATTTGGTTAACGAAGTATATTCACGATTTTGGACAGTGAATAATATATTAAAGAATTTTTTTGGGGAAGTGATATTTTAAATAGAATTAAAATGATTTAAAGTTGTTTTAAAATGTATTGAGTATCGAAACCATAGATTTCAACATTTATTGTTGAAATAGAGGTTTTCGAGGAATAAAAGGAGATGGTGGACTATAACACTGTTGTTATAGTAAATGATTTTCGAAAGGAAATGTTTTTTGTATAGTATTGGGATTTATATATCTATCTTACTTTCGAATACCTATTCTAATGATTTTGGGTTGTCGTAACGATGTTTTACGCAACATTCGTTTTGACTCAAATGTATGCGTTTAAGAGAAAGTTTTCCTTGAAGAATAAAATACATACTTAATCGTGTTTTAATTATATTGAATATTTCCTAAGTATTGAAAATAAAAAGATTTGTGAATTACTTATTATTAAATAAGTATGGAAATGTTTTCTAATATGAAGTGAAATTTTTTGAGATGATATCTTTTAAAGATAAATTGAAAGTGAATATTTAAAATCGATTTGAGAATCATATATTAATAGATATTTGGAAATTTAAATCCACATGGAATTTATAAAGGAAAGGGAAATTTGTTTGAAAATAAACATTGATTTATTTTGAAGTGTGGAAAATATATCTTGAACGGATATTTTTGGAAAATAAATAATTTGGGAAATTATTTGGAATTTGGTGATGATTGTGCATATCTATTGATAGTTAAATAACCGACTATCAATATTTATCTTTAAATGGTATTTGTTGTGAATTGCAAGAAATTGAATGCTACGCTTATTTTTAGAATAAGCGCTCGTTATTCGGTTTAGCCGGGAGAGGACCTTTGAGTCATAAATCCCATTCCGAATAGTGATATGTCATAATGGACAGCATTTGAAGACCGGAGTTGAAGACTGGATATTTTCGAAAACGGAAGGATTACCGTCGAATGTCTTCGCATCGGCTGATCTCCGATATAGAGATTTTATCACCCTTTGTGACGGGAAGTCCGGTCGTGATTAGTGAATATCCGATTGCAAGGGCTTCTTTGGAAGTGCCTTCGGTTCCGTTCGATCCCGGAACGGACTTGTATGGATGTGTGTCTAACATTACAGTTTGAGATGTAAAGCCGGTTTCTATCAAATATATTTTTGTTGGTGGCGAAGAATTTATTCTCTTAGCTTAACCCCTTCTCTGAGACGTACGAGCTAAGAGGTTATGTAGTTGATGGTTACTAGTGATATATTCTCAATTTGGTAACATGGCATGCTGAGTGTTGCTGATCATTTGTTGATCAAAGCGTGGCTTTTATGAAAAGTGAAGCTTTGCGGACGAGACTTCGTCGGACCTCACACCCCGGTAATGGTCAAAACAGGAAAGATGCGGCAAGGTTATTAGGGGATAGCGCCCCATTAGTGTATATCATTTCCTTCTGGATAGAGGTGGTACTATGGTATTGAGACCTGATAGTTAACCTATGTTGTTGCTGCAAACTTATTATTTTGTGGTTGTTGGTGAATCCCGGGATTTAGGTCGGTTACGACCGAGGGATGGCATATTCGTGTCAGTTGTTACCAAGCTAAGGGTAACCCGACCTTGTGTTGTCAGAGATCCGGTTAGGTTCTCGGGGCGTCTTTCCAGAGGCGTACCTATATGGTAATGGGAAGTTCCTTGGCCTGACCATTTGTTGGAAATCCAAACTCCAATACACACCTTGTACTGTTTTAGTTGTAGAACCTGCCATTTACTTATGGTGGCGCCCCACTGTTTAGATGGTAGCTATAGTAGGCATGGTTCTGAATGTTTTCCTACACTTTGCACTTATAGTAATAATATCAAAGAAATTTGCGTATCAAGCATGTTTGACTATCATAAGAAGATATCTCCTCCGGTTCTGCGTTTGTATTGTGTGTGTGCGTGGAAGGCCTTTTGGTAGTTTCATTTTCTAAAAGCATTGTGAATCCATTTAAAAAAAATATTTCTTTATTTGTTATAAAGATAAATTGTTTTAAGTTCTCACACCAGTCCCATGACTGACCTTGTAACAACCCGCATATTTATCGATTTTTATATTTAAATATTTTATTTAAATATTTTATTGTTAATCAGATTTTGGTCCGAAGCTACTTTTTTGCAAACGGTCAAATTAGGACTCGAGACCACTTCCATTGAGTTCGAAACGTCGTTTGCAATCTTCTAAGTATAAACATTGATATGTTTGGGGTTAGTGGAATTTCACCACTTTTTCACTCGTGCCTTTGGTTTGGACTTTTAGCCCATTAGGCCCAAGTTCCACCCCCCTTCTTCTTCATTGCTTCATTTCATTTCCTAACACTAAAGCTTCAACAAAAATGGTGAATGGAATGAGAAATTAAAACTCCAAAGTCTTTGTTTTATTGCAACTCCAACATTCAACTCCAAATTCAAGAAGAAGACATCGGATTCAAGCTTGTGGTTGCTTCTCCATTTGCCTTCAAGCTTTGTTCTTCATTTTCATTGGGTTTTGGAGCAAAGGTGAGATTTTTATCTCACAAATCTAGTCTATAACTATATTGGACTGTTGGGAATGATTCCCTATCACTTTTGCATGCACATTTGCATTTGGTTTGGATTGGATTGGCGAAAAACTCCAATTTTTAGCGTTTTGGTGAATTTTTTGCACTTAGGTCGTTCTGGCCATTTTCGTGTGTTCGGAGTTAGGTCACTCGCGACCTAACCCTTTGGTCGTAGGTCGTTTCTAGCCTTAAATTCCCCCTGCAGCGTTGGGTCGTTAGTCTCGGAATTAGGTCGTTGAGCCTTAGGTCATAGGTCGTATGGACCTTAGGTCGTAGGTCGTCCTGGCCATTTCTAACGTCTTCGGAGTTAGGTCGTAGGTCGTATGGACCTTAGGTCGTTAGGTCGTATGGCTTTAGGTCGCTAGGTCGTATGACCTTAGGTCGTTAGGTCGTTTGGCTTTTAGGCCGCTTCCACGCTAGGTCGTTCGACTCTTAGGTCGTAACACTTAGGTCGCTCGCCTCTTAGGTCGTAGGTCGTTCGAATGTTAGGTCGCTCGGCCCTTACCTTCCTTAGGTCGCTTGACCGGTTAAACCTTTAGGTCGCTCAACCCTACTACCATTACTAGGTCGTTTGGCCATAGCTCGTTAGGTCGCATGACCTTATAAACCGATAGGTCACATGACATTATAACCCTATAGGTCGTTGGACATTATCCCGATAGGTCGCTTGACCCCTTGGACCCCTAGGTCGCAACCCTTAGGTCGCTCGACCCTATTCCCCTTAGGTCGTTAGACCTTGGGGGGTTGCCACCCCCCCTAGACATCCCCTCCGTAGGGGATCTTATCTGAAAAACATTGAGCTGATTTCCTTGGATTTTATTCACATCTCCGTATGCGATCTTTGTGACTGATTGTTTCTACAATTGCTTCTATGTTTTGTCACTTTATAATATAAAGGTTTCAATACTAGTAGTAAATATCAAAACTCTTTTAACAAACAATTTCAACTCTATTTTTAATAACTAAGCACTTTTCTTAAACCGTTTTCCAATCTATTAGTATATACAAACCTTTACCTCACTCGGATGAGAAATCTAATTAAACGACTTAGTAAAACAAGTGGTATGAAACGCTTGCGTTCACTTCGTCGGGTAATTCTTGGACTTGTTCGATTGAACCTCTTGTGACAATTTTATTAGTGAAGATTTACAATTTGTTCGTAAATATTTAAGTTAAGCAAGTGGTTATGGGACTTGTAGCTAAACTTCTATATTTACTAGCTTAGTGTAATTGACACTTCTCGTTGATCATGACGATCATTCTTATGATTTAGACTAGCAATTGTGCGATGTCTCTTGTTTGCGAGGTCAGACTAGACACCACTTGTGTAATTTCACTCACACATACCTTTTTGATTTTTGGTTAGTCTAGACCTCATCTGTGTGACTTCGACTCACACATGTGGGGTAGCTCCCCATGGTCTTCGGACCGTCATGTTATAGGCCTCTTTCTCTTTTCTATGATTTCTGGATTTCTTGTGTTGATTTCTGGAATTTATCTCTTTGACTTGTCATGAGTACAAGTTTAGGGTATGATGCCCTCTTTGGATCTTTGAGAAGATTCTTGTGATATTGATTTATCTCTTATCGGTTGATCTCCTGTTGATCATTATTTGCATACTTATAGTAGTATGTCAGTATGGATATTTTATGTTTATGCCATATCTTTTATTTTATATCATGTCATCTTATATTTATAGCTAGACTGATCCGTTTATTATTTTCTTATAAATAATACTCGGGTCAGACCGAGATGTTACAGGTGCTACTGCTTGACTCCTCCCCCAGTGATTCAATACTCAGAATTTTGGCTACTTGTTTAGATTAGCAGCTTTTGTTGTTTACACTTGAGATATAGACTCATAGTTGTATTCTTTTGTATAGCACGCGTTGCTATTCTTTTGTATTATCGTGGATCTTTTTAGACCACTACTCTGATGTACACTTTTATGTGATATATATTCATATCTCTTTCCGCCTTTGTGATATGGATATCTGTGATTGATTCGCATGTTATGCTTACTTCTATATTTGTTTCCGAAGATTATTTTATAGCCACCGTGTGATAAGAAATTACATGGATGGTCGCTCCTCAACAGCCTTATTCTCCGCGCTAGTTGACAGCACTACACCGTAGTGTTCTTGGCTAGCGTGGGTATAGAGGTGGGGCGTCACAGCTTGGTATCAGAGCCAAACTTCGGAACAATATAGAATAACTTAACAAGGATCATTGTCCTAAGTCCACCTTAGGAGTCGTGCTTCAGGATTTGGTTCGAGTCTTCGAACCAATTCATCCTGTTTTCTTTATGATTCCTTGTTTTATCAGCCAAGATTGCTTGATATTCATTCTGAGAATAATCTTTTCCTTCTTCTTCTTTTCTTTCTTAAAAAAGAAGAAGAGATGGTTAGTTCTGGCAGTCCTAGCGCTGGTCAATCCAATAGTCCTTCTCTGGATGGCGTATTCATGTCTGCCCAACAACTTTTGGATCTTGCTTAGAATCAAAGGTTTATCTGTGCTTTGGATAAGGATCCCGAAATGGTTTTACCTCTGAAACTAGAAGTTCCTTTCGACCAACTTGTAGATATCATGCTACAAGAAAAGAGGCTGATAGAGGGATTGATAGTGATATTGGGATTTCCAAGAAGAGGCGTATTAAATTCAAAAGCCCTCATCCCGATAAGAAGGTGAAGCAACCTATTTTTGGAGCAAAGACTCCAATCCTTAATTGTGGAAAATGCTACAACTGTGGTTCTAGGGACGACTATGCGAAGGAGTGTCCGGAACCACTCTTTTGTCGTTACTGCAAAGATTCCAGTCATCATATTTCTGTCTGCCCCATACTTCTAAGTAAGAAGAAGGTGGGACCAGAAACTTCGGTAGCCAAGCCATCTACCTCTAGTCGTAAACGATGCTACAATTGTGGTTCCTCAGACCATTATGTAACTAAGTGCCCGGAACCCCTCTATTGCCGCTATTGCAAGGGCTCGGGCCATTACTTGTCTACATGTCCCACACGACCTAGTAAGAGAGAAGGAAAGCTAAAAGCTTCTAATGAAACTTCTCTGGGTTAAGGTATTCCTTATTTAATCCTTGATTTCATTTGTTTGCGATTATCCGATTCGAGTTCTTTTTGATACGGGTTTCCCTCATCATTTTTATTTATCAGAAGAACTTGTTGATTCTCTTTATTTTTATATTTTGGGCTTGATGACTTCTTTGAGGATTGTGAATCCGAATCAGAGGATTCGCAACACTCAATTTGCTTATTATTGATGTCGAAATTATTACATGTGATTTTTCTTTCCGAACCGATTTGCGTATTGTGCATTGCTTAGGTTTCGGAATTGATTTGCGTGAAAGGATTGGCTTAATCACTTTGAAGCCCATATCCAATTGTTCCGAATGGACAATTCCTTTTTCGACATTTTCAATCTGTTAAGCAGATTCATATTTTTCCTTTGTGATTTCGATTTCAAATCGATGGCATCATTTTATTCTTTAAGCTCACATGTTGAATAAAGAGATATCTCTCTCATTCATATTGGTTGAGAATTCTCCGATATTTTTGAGTTTGTCTTAGGATCATTACCTAAGCAACCTTTTAAATGGTGTTAAGGTCTTTCTAGTTTGACCTTGCCACCGAATTTCAATCACTACGAGTTGCGGAAGTTAGCCTTCCACATACCGCATTCCGCACTCATTATGATTTATATGAATGACATATTGTGTCATTCAGTTTACCCAGTTTATTTCATCCATTTTATAAATCAAGTATTCTATGGATATCTCAATTATTCCAATCTTGTATTTATTAATTTTGGATGAAAATAGAAATTTAAAATTTTACAAATCTTTTAAGAAGATATTTTAAATTCCTATAAAAAGGTAATTTTGTGTTGTATTGCCCATTTAGTGTTTTAAGATTTCTGGTCGATGTACTTGATCAACGCTATCGATAGGGATTTGCTAAACGCTTTGATGAGACAATCAAACACAATAAATTGACTTGTAAAATATAAATTTTTCTATAAAGGTAATTGTGATTTTTAAAGTTTTAGCTTTTTGGGAAAGAGGACAAAATTCCTTCTTTTCAATATTCTTATTCTTGTGATTCCCGAAGAGAACGTGCAATCACTTTTGCTTCTAAATCTTTAAGGCTGATCGAGACTAGGAATGCCACTTATGATCTGGTACTCGCGGCTATTGATTTTGCTTTCAATATTTGGCATCATCGTCTTTGGTGGAGAAATTTGTTCTCTACCTCAATTATAAATCATTGGGATATCTATTTCTCATAATTAAGTTGCGTCAACCATATTGGCTCGAATTTCTTGCATCTTATGATCTTGATATTCTATATACTCCCTGAAAGGGGAAATCTTGTTGCCAATGCACTAGTCGTAAGCAACAAGTAGTTGTTTTCTATGGTGATATCCGAATGGAACGATCTCGAGACTCTATTCACTTGAGAGATTCGAGATCGCGAAATCCGATTTATATGCATCCCTTGTTTTATGTAGTCTAGAGGTTCCTTATTCTTTTTAGACTGCATTCTTGTAGCTCAAAGGGCTAGATTCTGAACTGGCTCTTCTTACCTAATGTTGTAGGGTTAAAATTATTATTGAAAGTTAGAAAGACTTCGATATTGATTTTCGTGGCGACATTTAAAAGTTTGGTAGACTTATCGTACCAAATATTTGTGATCTTCGTCAATATATTTTAGAAGATTCACATTGTTCCAAAATTACCATTCATCCTAGAAGTAGTAAAGTGTACGTAGATATGAAGCGACTTTATTATTTGGAGTGAATGAAATCTGATATCGCTAACTTTGTTAAGTGTTGTATGACTCGCCATCTTGTCAAGGCCCTACACTAAAGGCCTAGTGGGTTAATGCAACCTTTAGAAATTCCAATTTGGAAGTAAGACCAAATCTCCATGGATTTTATAGATGTCTTTCCCCGTTCCCGTTCGGGTCATGCTAACTTATGGGTTATAGTAGATAGACTTACTAAATCCGTCCATTTTATTCCCCGTTCGGATTAACCGAACCGTTCCTCTTTTGGCCCAAACTCTTTGTTAAAGGAGATGTTAAATTACATGGAGTTCCTACTTCTATCGATAGCGATAGTGATCCATTGTTTACTAGTGGATTTTTGGAAGTGTCTTCAAAAAGCTTTAGAAACGAAGCTTAATTTAAGCACCACTTATTACCCCAGTCCGATGGACAAGTAGAGCGTGTGAACCAAACTCTGGAAGACCTTCTTCGTGTTGTGTGCTTGATTTTTGTGGAAGTTGGGAAAATCATATTTCTCTTGTTGAATTTTCCTATAATCATAGCTTCCAATCTAGTATTGGTATGGCATTCTTCGAGGCACTCTAGGGAATGCTATGCCAATCTCCTTCTTGTTGGCTTAAGGTCGGTGAGAAGCTGGTTTTAGGTCCAGAATTTTACTCGTGTTTCACCTATGATAGGTGTTGTACGTTCCCGTTGATAGGGAAAGATTAGCGCCTCAATATATTGGGCCATTCCCTATCACCGTACGTATAGATTCCATGGCTTGTCGCCTTGCATTACCGGCTCAGTTTTCTGCTATGCACGACATGTTTCACGTTTCTCAATTACGGAAATGCCTTCGGGATTCCGATTCCATTCTTGAGCCTGCTGTTGTGGAAGAAATTGAAGTTTCGCCGAATTTAACTTATGAGCAGCATCCTATTCGAATTATTGCTTCGGAGGGTAAACGGCTTCGAAATAAAGACGTTCCGCTTTTGAGGGTTCAATGGTCCACAAATCCTAAGGATTGCTCTTGGGAATCCAGAGAATTCATCGAGCGAACACATCCGGACTTGCTTACTCCTGCTCTTTGAGGTGAACTTCTAATATCAAATTTCTTTAGTATTAATATGCTTTTATGGTTGTTACTTCTTATTTCCACCTTATATATTGCGAGGACGCAATTTCTTTAAGGAGGGGAGTCTGTAACAACCCGCATATTTATCGATTTTTATATTTAAATATTTTATCCTTAATCGGATTTTGGTCCGAAGCTACTTTTTTGCAAACTGTCAAATTAGGACTCGAGACCACTTCCATTAAGTTCGAAACGTCGTTTGCAATCTTCTAAGTATAAACATTGATATGTTTGGGGTTAGTGGAATTTCACCACTTTTTCACTCGATCCTTTGGTTTGGACTTTTAGCCCATTAGGCCCAAGTTCCACCCCCCTTCTTCTTCATTGCTTCATTTCATTTCCTAACACTAAAGCTTCAACAAAAATGGTGAATGGAATGAGAAATTAAAACTCCAAAGTCTTTGTTTTATTGCAACTCCAACATTCAACTCCAAATTCAAGAAGAAGACATCGGATTCAAGCTTGTGGTTGCTTCTCCATTTGCCTTCAAGCTTTGTTCTTCATTTTCATTGGGTTTTGGAGCAAAGGTGAGATTTTTATCTCACAAATCTAGTCTATAACTATATTGGACTGTTGGGAATGATTCCCTATCACTTTTGCATGCACATTTGCATTTGGTTTGGATTGGATTGGCGAAAAACTCCAATTTTTAGCGTTTTGGTGAATTTTCTACACTTAGGTCGTTCTGCCCATTTTCGTGTGTTCGGAGTTAGGTCGCTCGCGACCTAACCCTTAGGTCGTAGGTCGTTTCTGGCCTTAAATTCCCCCTGCAGCGTTAGGTCGTTAGCCTCGTAATTAGGTCGTTGAGCCTTAGGTCGTAGGTCGTATGGACCTTAGGTCGTAGGTCGTCCTGGCCATTTCTAACGTCTTCGGAGTTAGGTCGTATAGACCTTAGGTCGTAGGTCATATGGACCTTAGGTCGTTAGGTCGTATGACTTTAGGTCGCTAGGTCGTATGACCTTAGGTCGTTAGGTCGTTTGGCTTTTAGGCCGCTTCCACGCTAGGTCGTTCGACTCTTAGGTCGTAACACTTAGGTCGCTCGCCTCTTAGGTCGTAGGTCGTTCGAATGTTAGGTCGCTCGGCCCTTACCTTCCTTAGGTCGCTTGATCGGTTAAACCTTTAGGTCGCTCAACCCTACTACCATTACTAGGTCATTTGGCCATAGCTCGTTAGGTCGCATGACCTTATAAACCGATAGGTCACATGACATTATAACCCTATAGGTCATTGGTCCTTGTCCCGATAGGTCACTTGACCCCTTGGACCCCTAGGTCGCAACCCTTAGGTCGCTCGACCCTATTCCCCTTAGGTCGTTAGACCTCATTTTGTCTTCACTAGGTCGTTGCCCCCGCACCCCCACCTTGGGGGGTTGCCACCTCCCCGGACCCCCCCTTCGTAGGGGATCTTATCTGAAAAACATTGAGCTGATTTCCTTGGATTTTATTCACATCTCCGTATGCGATCTTTGTGACTGATTGTTTCTACAATTGCTTCTGTGTTTTGTCACTTTATAATATAAAGGTTTCAATACTAGTAGTAAATATCAAAACTCTTTTAACAAACAATTTCAACTCTATTTTTAATAACTAAGCTCTTTTCTTAAACCGTTTTCCAATCTATTAGTATATACAAACCTTTACCTCACTCGGATGAGAAATCTAATTAAACGACTTAGTAAAACAAGTGGTATGAAACGCTTGCGTTCACTTCGTCGGTTAATTCTTGGACTTGTTCGATTGAACCTCTTGTGACAATTTTATTAGTGAAGATTTACAGTTTGTTCGTAAATATTTAAGTTAAGCAAGTGGTTATGGGACATGAAGCTAAACTTCTATATTTACTAGCTTAGTGTAATTGACACTTCTCGTTGATCATGACGATCATTCTTATGATTTAGACTAGCAATTGTGCGATGTCTCTTGTTTGCAAGGTCAGACTAGACACCACTTGTGTGATTTCACTCACACATACCTTTTTGATTTTTGGTTAGTCTAGACCTCATCTGTGTGACTTCGACTCACACATGTGGGGTAGCTCCCCATGGTCTTCGGACCGTCATGTGATAGGCCTCTTTCTCTTTTCTATGATTTCTGGATTTCTTGTGTTGATTTCTGGAATTTATCTCTTTGACTTGTCATGAGTACAAGTTTAGGGTATGATGCCCTCTTTGGATCTTTGAGAAGATTCTTGTGATATTGATTTATCTCTTATCGGTTGATCTCCTGTTGATCATTATTTACATACTTATAGTAGTATGTCAGTATGGATATTTTATGTTTATGCCATATCTTTTATTTTATATCATGTCATCTGATATTTATAGCTAGACTGATCCGTTTATTATTTTCTTATAAATAATACTCGGATCAGACCGAGATGTTACAGGTGCTACTGCTTGACTCCTCCCCCAGTGATTCAATACTCAGACTTTTGGCTACTTGTTTAGATTAGCAGCTTTTGTTGTTTACACTTGAGATATAGACTCATAGTTGTATTCTTTTGTATAGCACGCGTTGCTATTCTTTTGTATTATCGTGGATCTTTTTAGACCACTACTCTGATGTACACTTTTATGTGATATATATTCATATCTCTTTCCTCCTTTGTGATATGGATATCTGTGATTGATTCGCATGTTATGCTTACTTCTATATTTGTTTCCGAAGATTATTTTATAGCCACCGTGTGATAAGAAATTACACCGTAGTGTTCTTGGCTAGCGTGGGTATAGAGGTGGGGCGTGACAGACCTGGAGTTTATTGTTTCCTTCGTAAACTCTTGGTGCCTACCAATTTCTACACGGGTAGTCAAGAGTAAGATTATCAGGTCATTCTGGAATTCAGGAGTTGCTGTAGAGATCTGGAGGCAAGCTGGATGGCATGGCGTATCAACTAGTATATAGTATTTCTTTTCCACTGTTTTTTATTGTAAACTCTGATAATGTAATGTAATGTGATGTAATGTAATAACTAATATAGTTCTTTGTTTTAAAGATACCCTTTATCTATTATATGTTGTTCCGCTGCGACATGTGAGATTCTGTTATTGTTTTATGTTGCTTCATTCTTTCTTTCTTCTTCTATCTTCTACCTCTTCTTTAACCCTAACGGTTCAGTTTTCCGGCCTTCGATTGCTCGGCAGTTGATACAGTGGATGTATTAATGTCGACTTTTGTTAGTCGAAAATCTCTATCGTTACAAAGGTAGGGGAATAGAAACAACCTAAAAGAAAACTAAATTGAAACTTAAAATAGAACCATTAATCTAAACCATACAAATTCAATTTTAGATTAATAATTGATTTCATCTATTTAATTTCACTTAAATTAAATTTAACTATTTCAAATTTCATTACTTCATCTTCCAATTATCTTAAAATAAAAATTTCTAAAATCTTAAGTTTGAAAATCATTTGTTATACTCAAAAATGTGTTCAATAAATTAATTTCTTCTTTATTCCTAATTATAATTAAATTTATTTCTCTCAATATATTTTTATCATCTATGTTAAATATGTTTACACTTATTACAACTGCTTAAATTTATTCTTAGTTCCTTTAACATCATTTTATATTGTAAATTATTCCATTACCTCTGTTAATCTTTTTATAACTAGAATTTAAGTGTATAACATTTACTATAACCACTCAAATTTTATTTATAATTTTTTTTTATATTGTATATTATCCAATTACATTGTTAACTTCTGAAAATTAAGGTAAGTTATATTGAAATGCAATTGAATATGATACAAATAATGTATCGACCCGTAAATTTCATTAATTAAATTTGTCATTTTAATAAGATATCGGAATTAAATTTAGGAAGAAATGACAAAATATTTATAATTAATAATGAATCGAATGTTGAAAATGGAATGAAAGCATGGAAATTTAAGATAAGTATTAACAGTTGAAATGAAATTACGAATAATTGAAGTAATGTAAATTGTTATACTACGCTAAGATTTGAATATAAGAATAAAAAGGTAAATAGTGAATTAATTTAATGAATTAATATATGTTATTTATTTAGGGTATTGAATAAATTTGGCAATCCTATTGCAATAAATGGTAATAATGTTGATATAAGCTAATAAATAAAATTTCAATGGAATACCCGTTAATGGATGGAATGAAATGGGATTTATGTAAATATATACTAGTTTTACATCAAATGGAAATTATTTATACTAAGTGGATGTAAATATTGATTCAATTTATGAAATAAATATAAAGGTTATGTTTGGTTAGAACATAGGCGAATGAAATTAGTAGTATGAAAATAAATGCCAACATTGATTATAAGTAATAAAGGCTTATTTATGTGACTAAGAGTAACGGTAATGTTTATTTAGGTTACCTATTTAATTAGTTTGTTAATTGGAATTTAAGATAAATTGTAATAAATGTAAATAAATGTTACATTTGTGTGGAATGTAATACAATGGTTAGGAGTGTTAGAATGGATATATCAAAGTAATGAATGGGAAAACAAGGTAACCAAGTTTATATAGTAGTATTGTACTTAATAAAAGATTTGAATTAAACGAATCAATTGATATATGTTTATTTCTTTAGTATGTGCATAAAATTTGGAAATCAAATTGTAATTAAAGGAAATTAGGTACTAAGTTATTTGGAAAAAAATTTAATAAACATATTAAGGAAATATAATATAATTCACCATTATTTATACCAAAAAATGTCTATTTACTGAATAGCAAGATTTTTAAATCAATAAACGAATTTATTGAGGTTTCAGTTTATAATTAATAACATTTAATGTGTAATCAATTACAATTAATTGACTTAAATTATGCAGTTATGGTAGATTTGTTTTGTAATTGAAGATGGTTAATTTTATAAGATGAAATTAATGCTAACCCTATTTACTATAATGAAAATTCGTTGATTTAAAGAATAGAAAGCAAGATCTATTAATTTGATTTAAGTGCAAAAATTCAATAATTGAATTTTTTGCAAATAAATGAAATTCAACATTTAATATTACATTAATTGAAATTAGATGGAATGAGAACACTAATGTAGTGAATGTAAGACAAATATTAACTATGATTTTAGAAAGGATTAATAGATAATAGAAGGATTGAAATCAGGTTTAAAACAATAATTACAAATAACTGGATTTATTTAAATTGAATGTTAAATACTATAATTTGTTAATTATTAAACTTTATATTGATATAGGGATTGGTTTTAAAGGATGTCCAAATTTCTTAAGTAATACAAGATGATAAAATTTATGAATTCTAGAATTTGAATTTAAATAGTGGTTTAATTTATAATAATTGGATTAATTGCAAATGAATGGAATTAAATATTCAATTATTACGTAAATTGAAAATTTAGTTTAAATTGGAGATTTTTAATGTTATAGGTATGGAGCCAATGTTAATTTCATCCAATTGACATCAATGAATCGAATAATAAAATGTAAGGTAAATTTAATAGAAATTTTGGAAATTTAATTTATAATTTTCGAATTTAATGAAATTTAGGTTAATACCGAAGTTTATAAATTTATCAACTCTAATTTGACAGTTAAATTTGGTTTAAATCATTGTAAATGATTGGAAAATTTAAAATGATAAGAATTGGTAATTATCGAATTTAAATTGAAAAATTGATTAAATTGACTAAATTTTATTTATTTAATTAATATAAAAATAGCCATTTTGGCCACTGGCTCAGATTTCGACGAAACTAGTTTCATCGGATCTGTATTGGTGAATTATTGTAGGGTTTCAAGTTTCGTAGCGATCGGGCTTGTCGTTTGATCGTGCGGACTCGAAACGCCTTGAAATAAACGAAATTGAAATCAATTGAAATCAATTTGAAAAATATTGATTTTAGCATAACTTCTTCATACAATGGAATTTGGACCTGAAACCTTTTCCGTCGCGTTTAAAATATTTAAAAACACCTATTTTGATATATGGGTTAACCCAATTTCGTTCCGGAGTCAGAACGGGCTTTTTGGGCCACTTTGTCGTTAGCACGTACATCTATCTTATCTGATCCATTCTATTTCAAATTTGCCTATAAATATCCTATTGTAAACCCTAGCCACTCCTTATTTTCATTTGTCTGTATGTACATCTCCTTCTCAACTCCGCATTCCAATGGCAGAAAAAAAACGTAATTCCCAAATTCCAAAAACAAATTTCAATTTAAAAAAAAAAATTGCGGATCTGCAGCCACTTCGAGTCACGCTTCGAGTTTCAGAGGCAAAAACGTTGTATCTACTTCGAGTCAGGAAGAAAATGACTCAGGTCGCTCCGGGTCGTTTTGGGAAAAATTCCAAGCAAGCAACGGGAATTTGAGGCGGCGCACCAAAGTCGAACCCGAAGTCGACCAGGACCAGAATTTTCCAATTTTCAAATTTTCATACTTTTGCGTACGAGCTCGAATTCACGCGCGGTTTATTTTGCTGGGATTGTATCGGAATTTCAGGCATTTTGACGCTGGTTTGGATGGATTTGGAGACTGTGCAAATTTTGGGTTTAAATTGGATATAAATTCAATTTAAATTTAAAAGGTGAGTGTTTTAACCCACTCACAACTTCTAAAATTTCTTATGTTTGTTAAATTGATTTATGATGTGTTTAGAAATTAATTTACAACTGTTTGGCATATATCAATCATTATCCCAGTTAAATTAAGTTAATTTAATTAAATTATTGCTTATTTATTTATTGCATATAAACTGCCAGTTAATTTTGTTATTTATCTAATTATTGCGTATAAACTGCTAGTTGAACAGTTAATTTAAATTATTGTTGAATATAAACTGCTAGTTGATACCTGCTGTTTATTATTCGTTATGTATTGATGTATTGTTTGAATTGGATGATGATTTTGATGAATGGATGTATGATTTTAAAATGGATGAATGGATGTTTATTTGTATCATAATAAACTGCAAGTTATTATGCATTTTCATCTCATGCGGGATTGCGGTTTGAAATTATATATAACCGTAATTTTTATTTTTAAATTATGAAATAAAATGATAAATATCTATATCACTTGACCATATGATAGAAAATTTTATACAGGCATCGCGGTCTATATATAAAAGTATTTTGAAATGATTTTTCTATGGTTTGTGAAGAAAAATACGGTTTGATGATATACTGATTTGGATATTGTATAAATGTTATTTTATATAAAATTTAATTCCCGGTTTTAAGCTATATATGAATTTGGTTTAAAGGCGTAAAAGAAGTTTAATAATAAAAGTTTAACTTTGTTAAGATATAATACGGTTAAGTATTTATTTGAATTTATTTATAGAGTTATAATGACTTAAATAAAAATTTAAGGTTGGATGGTAAATGGGAATTCGATTTGAATTAAAGTATTTAAGAATTATCCTCGAAAAAGAAAATTTAATTTGAAATGTAAATAAACTGAGATTTAAAAGTAATGATTTATAACTTGATTTTATTTAGAAGGCTTAAATGAATATCCAATTGATTAAATGAATATTATCAAGTTAACTAAATTGAAAGAACAACCCAGTTTATTTGAGTCTAAATGTGTTACTAAAATAACATTTGATTTATTAAGCAAACATTTCGAATCTAAATAATAGCAGTTGAAAATTGATATATATGAAATTATCAAAGAATAGGTTTGAATGGTGGAAAAATTTAAGCTTTGAAAAATATGGAAATTTAATTGGGTTATTTTGAAATTGATTTGTAAAGGTGAGGTAGCTAATTTTATTTTCTAATAAAATAATTTAATATTTAAAACCATTTAAGTGGTGTAATATGTTTCAAAGTTACGAAATTCAAAGTTTTATGTTTTGAAAGTGCTGTATTTCATGTTTTGATTTCGAAATATTATAACTTTGAAAATGTTATGGTTTTAGAAAAGGATATATTTAAAAATGATATCATATGATTTGGTTTTTTTAAAAGTGGAAGTGATAACGAAATTATATGGTTTTGAAATGGATATCTTATTCTGGTTTTGAAATATAAATTGTTTTGAAATGACCGTGGTGTTATAATAACGTTTGGTTGTTAAAGAGTGTGACGCCCCACCTCTATACCCACGCTAGCCAAGAACACTACGGTGTAGTGCTGTCAACTAGCGCGGAGAATAAGGCTGTTGAGGAGCGACCATCCGTGTAATTTCTTATCACACTGTGGCTATAAAATGATCTTCGGAAACAAATATAGAAGTAAGCATAACATGCGAATCAATCACAGATATCCATATCACAAAGGCGGAAAGAGATATGAATATATATCACATAAAAGTGTACATCAGAGTAGTGGTCTAAAAAGATCCACGATAATACAAAAGAATAGCAACGCGTGCTATACAAAAGAATACAACTATGAGTCTATATCTCAAGTGTAAACAACAAAAGCTGCTAATCTAAACAAGTAGCCAAAAGTCTGAGTAGTGAATCACTGGAGGAGGAGTCAAGCAGTAGCACCTGTAACATCTCGGCCTGACCCGAGTATTATTTATAAGAAAATAATAAATGGATCAGTCTAGCTATAAATATCAGATGACATGATATAAAATAAAAGATATGGCATAAACATAAAATATCCATACTGACATACTACTATAAGTATGCAATTAATGATCAACAGGAGATCAACCGATAAGAGATAAATCAATATCACAAGAATCTTCTCAAAGATCCAAAGAGGGCATCATACCCTAAACTTGTACTCATGACAAGTCAAAGAGATAAATTCCAGAAATCAACACAAGAAATCCAAAAATCATAAAAAGGGAAAGAGGCCTATCACATGACGCTCCGAAGACCATGGGGAGCTACCCCACATGTGTGAATGGAATCACACAAATTGAGGTCAAGACTAACCAAAAAGCAGAAAGGTATGTGTGAATGGAATCACACAAGTGGTGTCTAGTCTAACCTTGCAATGAAAGAGACATCGCGCAATTGCTAGTCTAATTCATAAAGCGATCATCAAGATCAACGAGAAGTGTCAATTACACTAAGCTAGTAAATATAGAAGTTTAGCTTCATGTCCCATAACCACTTGCTTAACTTAAATATTTACGAACAAACTGTAAATCTTCACTAATAAAATTGTCACAAGTGGTTCAATCGAACAAGTCCAAGAATTAACCGACGAAGTGAACGCAAGCGTTTCATACCACTTGTTTTACTAAGTCGTTTAATTAGATTTCTCATCCGAGTGAGGTAAAGGCTTGTATATACTAATAGATTGGAAAACGGTTTAAGAAAAGAGCTTTGTTATTAAAAATAGAGTTGAAATTGTTTGTTAAAAGAGTTTTGATATTTACTACTAGTATTGAAACCTTTATATTATAAAGTGACAAAACACATAAGCAAGTGTAGAAACAATCAGTCGCAAAGATCGCATACGGAGATGCGAATAAAATCCAAGGAAATCAGCTCAATGTTTTTCAGATAAGATCCCCTACGGAGGGGGGGTCCAAGGGGGGTGGCAACCCCCCAAGGTGGGGGTGCGGGGGCAACGCCACCGCTTACGGGGTTCGACCTAGGGGAATAGGGTCGAGCGACCTAATGGTTGCGACCTAGGGGTCTAAGGAGTCAACCGACCTAACTGGAGCAACCCTGTGGTCATGCGACCTAACTGAAATGGCCAAGCGACCTAACAATAGAACAGGTCAAGCGACCTAACATTTTAAGGCCGAGCGACCTAATTAAACTCACGACTTAATGGTGTGAAAGGCGTGCGACCTAACATGTTACGACCTAAGGGGGGTGCACGACCTAAGAAGGTTCGCGGGCTAGGGATGAGCGACCTAACAAGGTTCACGACCTAACGGAGACGAGGTCATGCGACCTAAAGTGGTTCGCGACCTAAAGGTGTTCGCGACCTAATAGGGTTCGCGACCTAAAGGTGCACGACCTAAGGTCTTTCGACCTAGGGGTATATAGGTAACACGACCTAAAGGTGTCGCGACCTAAGGGGCCAAGCGACCTAGTGGGTCATACGACCTAAAGGAAATAGGGTCCAACGACCTAAGGAAAACAAGGTCCAACGACCTAAAGGTATGGGAGTCATGCGACCTAAAGGAGTATGCGACCTAAAGAAGTATGCGACCTAAAGAAGTGCGCGAGCTAAATGAAGGCGGAACAACTCAGGGTCTAACGACCTAGGGGGGGCGACCTAAGGTCTAACGACCTAAGACCGAGGAGACGTTTCCAACAGAGGGAACGACTTAACGACCTAAGCCTAACGACCTACGACCTAAGGTCCCACGACCTAATGAGGCAGGCAAGGCCGAACGACCTATACGCGAACGACCTAAAGTCCAACGACCTACGACCTAAATCCGAGGCGACCTAAATCCGAGGCGACCTAAATCCGAGGCGACCTAAATCCGAGGCGAACGAAATATGCAGGCCTTGACTTTTCCACACGCGCGAGCTAATGATTCCGAGCGACCTATACCTGGGCAGAGCGACCTAAGCTCAGGAAGTTCACCAAACAACTAAAAATTGGAGTTTTTCGCCAATCCAATCCGAACCAAATGCAAATATACATGCTAAAGTGATGGGGAATCATTCCCAACAGTCCAATATAGTTATAGACTAGAATTGTGAGATAAAAATATCACCTTTGCTCCAAAACCCAATGAAAATGAAGAACAAAGCTTGAAGGCAAATGGAGAAGCAAACACAAGGTTGAATCCGATGTCTTCTTCTTGAATTTGGAGTTGAATGTTGGAGTTGCAATAAAACAAAGACTTTGGAGTTTTAATTTCTCATTCCATTCACCATTTTTGTTGAAGCTTTAGTGTTAGGAAATGAAATGAAGCAATGAAGAAGAAGGGGGGTGGAACTTGGGCCTAATGGGCTAAAAGTCCAAACCAAAGGCTCGAGTGAAAAAGTGGTGAAATTCCACTAACCCCAAACATATCAATGTTTATACTTAGAAGATTGCAAACGACGTTTCGAACTCAATGGAAGTGGTCTCGAGTCCTAATTTGACCGTTTGCAAAAAGTAGCTTCGGACCAAAATCCGATTAACGATAAAATATTTAAATAAAATATTTAAATATAAAAATCGATAAATATGCGGGTTGTTACAAAGAGACCGGGATCGGAAGTTTTCATACTCTCTGCCAACTCCGAAAACCACTTTAACAACCGTGTACGCGGTGGAGATTTCAGCATAAAGTAGGATGGTGGTGGCGTTTCCTTTGAGGTAAATACGTGGACCCAACTCCCGTGAGTTGGCATAAGGTGGCTAAAATAGGAGCGATCGACGGGTTAATTAAGGTAGCACCTTTGATCGGACACATCCCTTCGATATTCTACTCTGACTTTGTTTTATTCGATGGCCACTTTTGATTTCTTTGATTTGGAGGTGTGGCTCGAGGTGGACGGTAGCTGCGGCTACGCGTTACCACCGACCCGGAAGCGTAATTGGTATATCTACCCTGGCATTACCTAGTTGTGCCGTGTCACCTACCCTATCGCGTCTTGTACGAGTTTGGTTTTCTCACGTAGCCGTGTGGCATCCTCTAGTGGCTTCCAGATCGGGAGGGACTATGATATTGGATGGACTATTGGGTCTATTACGTGTTAAGGGCTATAATATGGGTAACCCCTTAATGTTAAGAAAAAAGTAAGTTTATTTTACAATTAGACACTATTATAATAGCGAAATATACTACATAGTAAATAGTTTAACGGATCCTTAGGAGATGTAAATCCCAAGCATCTCTTGAGTTACTGCAATCATAATTACTTCTGTTGATTTAACTTACATAAGATCTTTTAGTTTTGACTCGAGTGTTTTGTCCTTTCAATTCGCTCGGGTCAGTTCGAGCGTTTCAGGAATTGAAGATTTTAGCTCTGGAGGAAGAATACGACGATTAGTAGTACTATTATCTACTATATTATTCCACTACACTACTATATTCCGCTGCATCGATTTTTATTCGTTGGTATGTGCAACTCTAATATATATTGTATAAGTAAATTAAATATTTTGTAAACAGCTTCATGAATTGTATATTTGATTATTATATTTTATCCTTCCACTGTGAGATTCTATTTTTTTTATTTGTTTCTTGTTTTTCTTATTTACCCCATAACAATCCACCCTTCCGGATGGTTTGAATTGGCACGTGTGTCGATTTAAACCATGCGAAAAGGCGGGACGTTACAAATAAAACTTTCTGTGATGTCCCGGAAATTTGGACAATATTTATTTAATAATTTCATTTATAATTATTTTAAAATGTGATATATTAATTTAATAATCCAATTCAAACATAATTTTCTTTTGAAAATTTATAATTATTTTGTTGATAAATGATATTCTTTTGAAAATTTATAATAATAATTGAATTTGAGAATCTTATTGTTTTAAAATGTTAAAAATATTTTAAATGATAAAATTTCCTTTCTAAGCTGATTTAAAAATATTTTATTTATAATGTGTATATATATATATGTATACATTGTAAATAGGAGTTTTGATTTTTATTTTAAATTTAAATTTAATAAAGGATGTTTTCAAATATATATGTGTGTGTATAATTTATGAATTGATTAATTAGATTGAAAATAGTATTGAAACTTTTCATAAGTCAATTTATAAATCTATCTTGTATTTTCAAAAAGGAAATTATAGTAAATATTTTGTTATAAATATATATATAGTTAAAAATTGTATTTTTATAATAAATTTTATTTTGTTTTATCTTTAAATTGTTTTGAAATAAATTTAGTTTATTTATATTAGAGTATAGTATGATGATTTGAAACTTTTAAATAAAATGAATTCAACATTTGTTCTTTTTTTTTTAAAAAAAATGTTTCTCTTGTGAGAAATGGTTTTAAGTAATTTTTAAAAATATTCAAGCAAATATTTAAATATGTAAGGATAATTCATTTGCAATCATTTAAACAATAAATGTAAATATACATACAAAACATCTTAAATTAAATTAGAATAGTTTTATTTAAATTAAAACATTTGTAAACTTAGAAAGTTATTTATATCTTTAATCTTACATGTGTTAACTTCATGTTTTTAAATTGACACTTGTAAATAAATCTTCACATCTAAATAACAAGTGGCAATACAAATCAATATTGAATAAAACTTCACAAATCTCTTTATTTCAAACCCTTATCTTCTATAATGAATCTAAATTCAGTTTTGAGAAAACTGAAAATCCATTTCACTCTAAAATCTTCACCCAAACTCAATCAATACTCTGCAAATTTCAAATATGTAAGATCTGCAAATCAATGTTTGTAAAATCTGCAAATGAAAATCCAAATCTGGAAATTCTGTAACCTGCAAACAAATTCAAATGTCTTCAACCTGTAATAAATCAATGCAAGCAAGAATCTGAGGAAGCATGCAGACCAAATCAACATCAAATGCAGATTCAAAAAGCCTGCAAGCATTAGGTTATCACCAACATCAACTAGCATGCAAGCAGAATCAATGCATTGGAATTCAGGTTGCAGGGAAATGTTTGGTATCTGGATGCTTTCTATTTTCAATTTTTAAAGGTGAGTAAATTTTTGTTTAAAAACAGTTTCTCTCTATTTAAAATTAAGTTAATAAGGTTTCAGAAAATCAAGTTAAATTCAAATGTTTTTCATTTAAGAAAATCAAACAGTGGTAAATTAAAAAGATAATAACTGTACTGTTTTCTTTAGTAAGCAACATCACTATTTATAGATAGTATCAAATTTATCTATGCATAAGTATTGATAGAATTGAGTATGTTTTGACTGTTGAAAATGGATGCTCTGTGTACTTTATAGATTATGCAGAAAAAATGTTGTGTAAATTGTTTTAACAGTCATGCTTATGTTCTTACTTGGATTTAAATTCAAATTCACTTCTTTAGGTCTGAATTCTAGTTAGAATTTATTGTGCGAACATATTGTGTTTGTTCTGCATAGATTAGGTCTGTAAACTTTAATTTAGAAAAATTAAAACCTGTTACTTGAGAAAATCAAGAACAACAGTCAATAGTTACCAGAAGTGAAATTTGTAAACATCTTTAAATTATTTAAACAAGTTTCAGACTTTAATACATGTTTAAAACCATGATTATTAAACCAGCATCAGTTTGTTTTAAAAAAAAGCTTCTGAGGAGTAGTAATTTAGGTTGTGCAGTATTTTGGAAATTTGGGAATATCAAACCATTTAGTAAATTCTGGAACTTGAATCTCTGCCTGGAGAGAGTGGGGAAATTATGGAAGATGGTCATGTACAGGTGTGCCATGTATATAGTGAGAGTTGACAGATTTTGGTATGTGTGGTGAAGCTTTCAGGTTGATGTCTTTTTGCTTGAATCTGTTTTCAAGCAACTGAGAGTTTGTTAGAGGTTGTTATCAAGTAGAGGGGTGGATGGTGTATTGGAGGAGTTGGTGAAGGTTGTTGGAAGTCGCCGGAGTAGTGGTCGCAGTTGCACAGTGGTTTGAGGTCTCTGGTAACTTTGGTGGTGCAGGGTTTGGTGACTCGAAGTCACTTCCGGGTAGATATTATTTTGACTCGAAGTGGGAAGGGTTTTAACCCGAAGTAATTTGTTGATGGCTCGGGTTTATTTGTACAGGTTGAAAACCTGTGCGGTGTTTCTTTTTAAAAATCTGAGGTAACTCATTTTTTTAAAAGCAATAATTTAAATTAAGGTACAGTTTTGAATTAAATTCAAGTAGGCTTATGAATTCAAAAGTTTAAATGATGGATTCAAATATAAGTAAGATTTAAACTCAAATCTGGAAACAATGTAAATGTAGCTTCAGTTTTTGAATAAAGATTTTATATTCTTAAACAGTTTGTTTTAAAAAAAATCTGAAGGGAATTAAATTTTTAACAACAAAGATTTAAATTCAGAGGTAAGTTTGAATTTGGATTAAGAAAACTTTTGAATTCAAAGTTTGAAAATGAAACTTTTAAATTTTTAAGCAAGATTCAAAATTGGTTTTGAAATCAAATTTAAGTATGATTTCAGTTTTGTTTTGTGAACAGTTTGAATTCAATCAGTTTTGAAATTTTTAAGTATTGGACAGAAAATATTTAAGTAGAATTTAATATGAACTTGATTTCAAATAAGGTTTAAAATTTTAAAACAATTCTTTCTTTTAGGTATTTGAAATAAAATTATGATATGTTTAACTTTAAATTTAAAAGTTAAGTAATCTGTCTATTTTCAAATATTTGACTTCTTAGTAAAATTAAGTAATATTGATTTTTTAAACTTTTCTTATATGATAATGTTAGTTCTTTACTTTTAGGATTGTTAAATTATTTAAATTTGGAAATGTTTATATAGTAAACATTTGAAATCTTAAATTTCTTAAATTAAAGTTGAATTAGATTTTATAAATGTATTATTTAAATACATTTTGAATATTAATTAAGTTATAAATAAGTAAATGAATTATTTTGGGAATAATTAAAAATTTACTTATTTATTTGATTTTAAATAATAAATTGAATTAATTTATAATTAGAAATGAATAATGGATAATTAATTTAAGGAAATTTTCTTAAGTAAGGAATTAATGAAAATGTTGTTAATTATCTACGGATAATTAATAATTAACTAATGTGATTAATTTTGATTAATTAATTAGATTAATTAATTTAGGATAATCAATTGTAATTTATGTATAATTATTTTATAAAAGTAATTAAGGGTCAATTACTTTTTGTAATTAATTCTGATAATGTGCTTTGCTAAATTAATTAATTTAGTTTAATTAATTTAGGAAATAATTTAATAATTTAATGATAATAATTAGTTAATGTAATTTATGGAGCAGGATTTCTTAGAGAAGTAATAATTACTGGATTGTAATTATGGAAAGAAGTTTTATTTTAATAAAGTAATTTGGATACTTACTTTTGTAATTAATCAAGGATTAATTAATGAAGATAATTAATTATTGGATAATTAATTTATTAATAAGTAATTAAGGGTATTTAATTACAAGATTAAGTATTAATCAAGGTGATTAATGATTGGATTAATTACTAAATGTAATTAAATTTTTAATTGAGTAATTAATTTAAATATTAATTAGAGATCATTAATTATTATAATTAATGATGTAATTAAGAATTGTTTAATTAAGTAATAATTAATTAATTAATTGTAATTAATTAAGGATAAATGTAATTAATTATAGTTAATTAATAAATGAAGTAATTAAATGTTAATTACTTATGATTAAGGTTAATTAATTTGTGAAAATTAATTAAATACTATTTACTTATTGTAATTAGTGGGTGATTAATCATAGATGTTTAATCAAGTTAAATACTTAGTGAATGATTAATTAACCGGGTTAATTAATTAATAGATTTATAAGCAAGATTTATAGGTGAATAATTAATTTAATTTATTTTAAATTAATTAGGGATAGAAGTAATTAATTTAATTCATTTTAAATTAATTATAAATGATGGATAATATATCATTGCTTATGGATGATATTGATATACCTTCGGATGGTTGTGATCTCAGAAATGAGATGAGTAGTATCTATAAGATATGGATGCTTAGTTATAGTATGATGGATTATTTTGGTTGTGATGATTGATTGTTGTGATGATTATCTGTTGTGATAATGTTATGGGTTATCTGTTATGATGAGAATATGTAGTTTATCTATCTGTGTGAAATAGATAAAAATAAAAATAAACGGGTTAATTGTTTAAAACCCTTAAGTATATCTTGGACATTAAAATGGCGTTTGGTTTCGGTGAGACCGGGATCGGGTTTCCATATTTGGATATCCGAAAACCACATTGATTCCAATTAAACGTTAGGTCGTTAATCCAAGTGGAGCAAGTGAAGACTCGAGGTGTAAGGGCTATACGTCAGTATAACTCTGTGGGTGATTCCGTAATGAGTTTGACGGAATAGAACTTATAGATTCGAGATGGGGATTTAGAGTGCAAGCGTTATCGTCGTTAACTCTGGGGGTGATTCCAATACGAGTGTAACGAGATAATGCCTTCGGTTTCGTTCGAACCCGGAACGAACTTGTATGGATTGAATGCTTTTAGAACATCGTCAGGTGGACGATGAGCATTCTAAGATAAATGTGTTCTCTAAAGGTAATCGTAGCCTCAAGCCTCATCAACCGAAAATGGCTAAAACAGAGGAGGTGCAGCAAGGCTTCGTGGGTCGCACCCACTGAAGAGCAAGATTGATCCCTGTCTAGAGGTCCCTTTATATTTCGGCTGTGTGGACGGTTTTTGAGCTCCAACCGTCGGGGTTGTCTTGTTCGGAACTATTCAGTAAGGAATGGGTCCGGCCTTGTGTTGCAGGGATTGGGAGTAATCCTCGGTACGGTGATCTAGGCCACGTATTGTAACGGGCGGTACCCCGGTAGCCCTGCCATTGATGGAATCCAAAATCCAATAAGTGCCTGTACGGTTTTGATTGTGCCCAATTATGTTGGAACGTGAGATGTAAGCATTCCAACTATTTCTGTATTTTATTTTGAAAACCCAAGACATTATTATAATATCACTGGATTTCCTATCAAATGTTTTGGTTAGCGTAAGGTAAAAACTTTTCCATGTTTATGTGTGGGAAGTCTTACGTGATACCTTTTGTTTTAAAGGATTTTCTAAAGTTAAGCAACCTTTAAACCGTTTACTCACACCAGACCCCTGTCTGACCCAGAGTGTTTATTTTCTGTTTTATTAAAATCTTGGGTACTCATATTATGTATGAGTAGTCAAGTGATTCAGGATTGCTTTGACGAGTTCTGGAGGAGATAATGGAGCAAGAGGCTTCAGCGTGTAGACATATATAGTGGTTCCGCTGTGTTTGAGTTGTATCTGTTTTTCACTAATGTTCTTGAATTGTAATCGCTAGACAGATGTTTATAACTGTCTAGTTTGTGTTGTATTGACTATAAAACTCTGATGTATATGATACTATGTAAAGTATTATTTGATATAATATAATTTATTCGTTCCGCTGTGAGATTCTGATGTTGTTTGTTCTTTCTTTCCTATCTTTTCTCTTTTCTATCCCTTTCGTTCTTCTTAACGATGCGACTTCCTGGAGTATGGAAGTTGGGTCGTTACACTTTCAAATTTAGTATCTCAAGTTTGAATCATTTATTCAAAAAATTGATTTTCTTTTTGTAATTGAAATTATTCCTCAAGATAAAATTTAAGAATTAAATTTCTGATTCCCTTCAAACCATTTAGAGATAAATAAATATGTGCACATAATATGTCAAATAGAATTTAAATCATATATCTATATATTATAAATCAAGTCATATTTTAGTGATTCAAATCAATTAAATTCTCAAGGTAACACTGTAGCCAGACTACAGAAGAGTCTCTTCACTTTGAAACTCGAAAATGAATGTCGATGATGCTACAATCATCACCGTAATTATTTCCCAACGACAAAGAGAAGAGCACTGATTTTTAAACCTTTAAAATTCTTTGGAAACAAATTTCTATTCTAAAATAATTTAAATAATATATCATTTTAAAACTTTAAACACAAGGTTTGAAACCATCGGAAATTGAATTCTCAAGTTCTTGCTTTAAATTCATTTCTGTTTCCAAATTAATTTATAACCATTGTTTATAGTTCTAATATTTATATGAGACAAAACCCATGGTTTACAAAACCATAAATAAAATCAAAGAATATTATCTCTTGACAACTAGTTAAATTAATTATAAAATTCTAAAAATTATACTTATATATATAATATTAGATTTTTTTCCAAATATAGGAATAAATTTTTCAAAACAAAGATAGAGACTCAAATTTGATGGACTCAAATCAAAGAGAATTTTGATTTAATGGTAAGTTGGAATTAGAAGATCCTCTGATTAAATAACAGATAAGGAACTGGATAAGTTTGTATAAATCACGGGCAACCTTAACCGTGTCAACCGTGACTTAAAGAATAAGATCGATGTCGATTTTCTGGGGTAAATCTACATTCGATCATAAGAGATAGAATTCGGAATAACCAAAGGTACTAGCATCTAAACCGAGGATAAATATAAGTCTCTGGTGAATCAATGCTAATTGTAAAGGAGTTTCATCCGTTTATTAGAATATTGGCGAGACCGCCGATTTACTATAAAGATCATCCAAAGTGGAGTTATGGGATAGTCCAGAATCGAAAGAAGATGAACGGCGAGGGACATGAATGAACTTTGGAACCGCAGGAAACATTTCAAAATTCAAGGGAAATCGAATCAAAAGGAAGAGATTCAAGCTCAAGTTAAAGTGATTCTGTAAATCAAATTTAACATACATGCTAAGTTTTGCCTAGAGCCAAAGCTCTAATACCAAATGTAACGGCCCGGTATTTTCAACCATTCGCATCCGCACATGTCGGACTTGAATTTTTCAAAATACCGCGTTGTAAATAAAGTATGGCAAAACTCAGAATATACAGTAAATAAATAATCACAGGTCACAAACACAGAGTAAGAAATGCAACGGAAGTAGAGAAATAGTAGTTCATGAAGCCACTATCACATAGTCTCAAAATAAGTATAAATTACATAGTCTTAAAACCAAATATAGTTTGAATCAACCACAGAAAATCCCAAATATTATATTTGTCTTGATTTCATAAGCTAAGATAAGAACTGAATAGAAATTAGGCAGTAGCTTGGTGAAGTTGGTCTTCAGCAGTCCTGGCTCCAGGAAATGAAGTCCGAACTGATACCCAGGCTGACCTGAGCGTAAGAAATAAACACAAACGCTCGAGTCAGGACATACAGACTTATACAGTGTAAGCTAATTCAAGCGAACTGTAATATAAAGGCAAGTAACTTAAAGGATGCTTGGGACCGCCCATCCTCTAAGGATTCATTAAACATTTACTATGTAGTAATATTTCGCTATTATAATAGTGTCTATTAGTAAAATAAACTTACCTTAAAATAGCGTTAAGGAGTGACCCAATATTCCCCTTAACACATAATATTTTCCGATAGTCTATACAGTACCGTAATCTCCCCCGTACTGGGCGTCGTCAGAGGGCACTCCATAGGTATGGTACAAAACCAAAATCGTATAAGGTCGCTAGAGTAGGTGACAAGGCACAACTAAGCAATGCCAGGGTAGATATACCAATTACGCTTCCAGACCGGTGGTAGCGCGTAGCTGCTACTACCGTCCACCTCGAAAACACTCCCGAATCAAAGGTGCGCAACAAACAATCACAAAGTAATAGAATGGCATACGAAATCAAAGGTGCGCATCTTCGTCCTCCAGAGATAAAGCCTTCGATCCTGAAATGCTCGGACTGACCCGAGCGATTTGAAAAGACAAAACACTCGAGTCAGAACTAAAAGATCTTATGTAAGTTAAATCAACAGAAATAAAAATGAGTGCAGTAACTCAAGAGATGCTCGGGATTTGCATCTCTTAAGGATCCGTTAAACTATTTACTATATAGTATATTTTGCTATTATAATAGTGTCTAATTGTAAAATAAACTTACTTTTAAATAGCGTTAAGGGGTTACCCATATAGCCCTTAACACAAAATATATTCCCATAGTCTATACAGTATCATAATCTCCCCCTTGCTGGGCGTCATCAGAGGGCACTCCATAGGTATGTTACAAAACAAAATCGTATAAGGCGCGCTAGGGTAGGTGACACGGCACAACTAGGCAATGCCAGGGTGGATATACCAATTGCTATCCGGGCTGGTGGTAACGCATAGCCGCAGCTACCGCCCACCCTGAACAAACTCCCCCTAAAATCAAAAGTAAAAGTGGCCACCGAATCAATCCAAAGTCAGAGTATAGCATCGAAGAGGAGTATCCGATAAAGGGCACTAACCCCCTTGCCCCGAGAATCGCTCCTGTTTTAGCCACCTTATGCCAACTCACGGGAGTCGGGTCCACGTATTTACCTCAAAGGAAACGCCGCCACCATCCTACTTCATTCTGGGATCTCCACCGCGTACACGGTTGTTAAAGTAGTTTTCGGAGTTGGCAGGGAGTATGACAACTTCCGATCCCGGTCCCTTCAACAACCAAACGTTATTATAACACCGCGGTCATTTAAAAATAATTATACTTTCAAAACCAGAATATAATTATCCGTTTCAAAACCCATAAATACGATATCTTTTCCCTTTCAAACCAAACTCATTTGATATTATTTCTATAAAAACCCAAATTAATATAATATCATTTTATTTCAAATATATATTTCTTTTCCAAAATCATAATGTTTTCAAACTTATAATAATCGAAAACCAAACATTGAATTATAACTTTCAAACTATAATACTTCGAAAACTCATAGCTTTAAACCATAATTTCTAAAACTTAAATGGTTTGGATATTCAAACAGTATATAGCATCAATAGTTTGGATTCAAAATTTCTTTATAAAATAAAATAATTTCCGCGACTTACAATTTATTTCATTTAAGATTAAGTCAAAATCCATTAATTTAAAATCGCTTTCAGTTTAAATAAACCACTTCAGTTTCAATATATTTCAAACTTTGAATATTAAACAATTGGAACTAAGGTTGGAAATTTCTGTTTCACCAATTTGAAGTCCTATTATTTAGTTTGAAATAATAATTGCATAATAAACTCGTAATCTTTTAAGTAAAACTCAAGTTACTTATAAAAGAAAATTTCCTTCAATTTTTATACTAGAAATATTCATTTAATTCACCTTGAATAGAATTCAGTTATAAATATCATACCTTTTTTAAAATTTCAAGTTAGTAAACTTTACATCAACTTATGAAGTTAACTTCTTAATTAAGCTCAATTCCAAATAAATTTTCCAATTTAACTCCCAATCTTAATTAAGTTAATTCCCTTAAAATTATATGTAATTTCAATATCTTAACATGTACTTAACCATATAATATAAAATAATCAAACTCCATCATTCAACTTATTTATTTTATTAACCAATCCATGCATAGCTTATCTTCAATACTTTAACTATAGATGTATATATAAAATAAGATTTTATATAATATCAAAATCTATATTTATTAACCGTATCCTATCCAAACCATAGAAAAATCATTTCAAAAATAATAATTTATATATATATATACATATACCGCGATGCCTGTATATAATTTTCTATCCTATGGTCAAGTTGTAAGGATATTTATCATTTCAATCCGCAATTCAAAAATAAAAAAATGCGGTTGTATATCATTTCAAACCGCAATCCCGAATGAATGAAATACATGATAACTTGCAAATTTTAAAATATAATACACATCATCCATTCACCAAACATCAATCATCAATCATGAATTATAATCATCATCCAATTTAAACAAACATCAATATATAACAGGTGATAAATAACTAGTATCAATTTCAGTTTATACTCGAATAAATTTAATAACTGTTAATTGGCAGTTTTTATGCAAAATAAATATAATCTAACTGGCAGTTAATATGCAATAATGAATTTAAATAACGCGTAAATTAAATGAATGCAATTTAACTGAGAAATTAATGAAATATATACCAAGCAGCTATAAATAAAATTTTAAACACATCAAAAAATCAATTTAACAAACATAAGAAATTTTAGAAGTTGTGAGTGGGTTAAAACACTCATTTTTATATGAATCTGAAAATAATAGACTTCTAATCAATAGCTTCGCTCAATGCTTCCTTAGTCTTCTTATTGATTGCTAGCTTTGTTCCGTAATTTCTTTTATTTTGATTTACTTAAATTTCCCTCCTTATTATATTAATATGTATATATATATTTATTTATTTATGTATTAATTTTTAAATGGTTTGGAAAAGATTTGAAAAAGAAGAATTTGAAAAAGAAAAGGATTGAAATAAGAAGAACTGAAAATTGTAGAGAAGATCAAATTTTGAAAAGAAATAAGAAAGTTTGAAATAGAATAAAACTTGAGAAGAAGAATATTTGAAGAGGAAGGAAAAATTAAAATGAGATATAATAAGGAGATTTGAAGAAGAAGAAAAAAGAAAAAAAAAGAAGGAGATTTGAATGGTGGCTAGGGTTTCATTTGCATCATATCGTATTTATAAGGTTAGAGTTAGGTTTAGGGACAAAGAGATTTGAAAGGAGAGGCTGCTATTAATTAGAAATAAAGTAAATATGAACAACTTGGTATTGAAATATAGTAAATATGAACATCCCTTTTTTCCTAAAAGTAGTGGGTATTAAAAAGATAATTATTAATTGGAAAGGGAATGAATATGGAGGGACAAAAATAAATGACACGTTTCGTTAGTTTGATTCTAAATTAATTAAGTGCTAGATACCGAAAAGTTTGAATACATCATATATATTCTCACTTATTTACAATGACTTAGACAAATCTTTATGTAAATTTAGAGTTGATAAATCTATCAATTGCAGTGCCAAAACTTATATTTCATTATATTCAAAATTATAAATTAAGTTCCCCAAAATTTCTATTAAGTTAAATAATCAATGATTATTCCATCTATAAATTTTAAGTAGATGGATTCAAATGTTGGGTTCGGAAACTATTATTTTAATATTCTTGAATTTCAGTTAAATCTCTATAAACGTAATACTTTAAACGTTAAATTCATTTATTTTGCAATACTTCAATTAAATTAATAAATATTGCTTTCTATACTTAAATCTATATTGACAAAACGTTAGATTTGGATCGATAGAAATCGATTTACCAAAATTTACGTACACATTACGTAAATAAACAACTATATAAATTTGCCACCTATTAGCTCTTAATTTTATTCTTGAGTTTGTTACCTATCAATTTCGATTATACTTCCGTCTATAATGCAAATCCAATCTCCTCTAACTTCATAAATTAGGGCAATTTATTGCAATTGATTTCCCATTAAACTTCATAAATCATCAAATTGAAACCAAAATAAAACGTTTATTTATTATAAAAATCTTGTTGTTTAATTGAATTGACCATTCATGGATATAATTTACCTTCATCTCCAATTATTACTTAAATACATCACAAAACGTTAAATCTATATTCGTTACAATTTGTTACCAAAATTAATTTAACGAAATCAATTACGCCCTTTAAAAATTTCTATTCATTCATTAATTTCTAATTGTTATTCAATTTAAACCCATTCATTTGATTTCCCTATTATGCATCAATTATTAACCCATCATCATAAAGGTGATGTCAACATTTTATACTATAAATTTACCCTTTTATATTCCAATATAAATAAATGCTCACATACAAATTAAGATTCTAAATCCAATTAATTATTCCATTTAATCCATTGATTTATTAACTTTAATTATTGCAATTCATTGTCTAACATAAATTTGAATCTATTTCCAAATTTTCACGTTTCGATTAATTAACACCTTACACTAGTTTACAAATAAAAAGGGGATTGTACTATATAAATATTTATTGTCTGCATTACTTTATTACCTCCATTTATATTCAATCTTCATAAATAAATAATTTATTTCATTGATGAATTCAATACTTGCCTTTATTTACTTAATTTAACTTCATATCCAAATGCACAAATTTTCACTATTCTAATTAATTGAAATATAAAATTAAATTTGTAAATTTTTAATTACCCTTGATACATCAAATTTCAATATTTGCTTTCATATAAATTAATAAGACTTCTATTTATTTCTAAATTTAAATTAAAATCTAATTAATTTAATTCATTTTAAACATCGAATTTATACGGGTCGTTACACTCTCCCCCACTCAAAACTTTTCATCCCCGAAAAGGAAAAGAAGGGAAAAGAAGAATTCAATAACAATAAATCTTATTCAAAATATGTAACTTATAAACAATAATTTACTAAATTTATTACCTTAAATAAAATATACCCGTTTTATAATCATTATATCCTTTTATACTTCAATTACTAAAGTTTGGAAAAACATTTTCAAAATATTTCTAAGTTCAAAATTTTACGAAAAATATTGGCAGAGTCTCCTTTGTACGGAGAGGCTCAGGAGAAAATATAATATTAAATATAACAATTATATTACATATATTATCCAAAATATTATATCCCAACACAGGAAAATATATAAATAGCGTTATAAACCGAAATTCGAAAACGTACCTATTTGTCGGGCAATTTACGCTTAATTTATGGAACCCAAAAGCAGTAGCAATTGCTTCCATAACCTGAATTTTACTTATAAAATCTAAAAGGGTTAACTATTTATATAAAGTGAAATGTTTAAGTGGTTTCAATCACTAACAACAATTGAATACAACAACCAACAATTTCAACAAACAGCATACATAACAAATACAAAACAACCATTAAATCAAACAAACAAATAATTGTTCGGGTTCGAAACTTTTAAATTGTACGGAATGAAAAATAACTACTAGCGCATCGTTTACTCAACAGTCTTAGATAAAACTAAGCAGATTATTCATTCACCCAAATCCAATTTTATTAGTATCCTTGCCTATTCAACCATCAACTAAACAACAACAAATCCAAACAACAATCAATGTATCTTATTATTAATTTCATTTCATACATTTGTTGTTTAATTTCTCTTTTATTCATACCACATAAATTTTCCTTTTTACAATTTACGTTTATCTCTAACAACTTTTAAATTTTATTTACTCATTCAATGTTTGTTTCATTTATTTTCACTTATTACTTCCAATTTTTCATTTCCATTAACTCAGGTCATGCCAGTTCTTTTTGTTTCATTATAATTATTCATTCATTTATTGCATGCCCTCATTTATTTACATTTGTTTATACATAGTATTCATGTCTTATTTAATTTCTTAGCCTTTCCATTTTATTTACTTAAGTTGAAAATCATCTATTTGAATTACTTACCTTTAATTATACTCACTTTTAGTAAAACTTTAATTATAACCTAAGTTTATGACGCAGCGGATAATTCGAAATAAACTTCAATCGATGAAATGTAGCAATCGGTGAGTTGAAGATACCAAAATGCCCAAGTTCGTTGATCCAAAGATACCGAACTCTAGCTATCTCAAACACGTTGATAGCGCACTATACCGTGTTCAAAGATCTACGATTCTTCGCACGTTGATCTAGCGCACTAGATTCCGTGAATCGGCTTCAACGAACGTGGATTCGAGCGCACTCGAACGACGTAAGTGGAGATAGGAGATTACACTCAACTACCAATTGGTATGAAAGCACAAAGCTAACAAAAGAGAAATTTTATTCAAAATCAACAACCAAAAAATGTACAACACATACGCTATTTATAGACTTTTCTGACCCAGTGCCTTAAGTCGGCAAGCGACTTACGACTCAACTTAAGTCGTGACCGACTTAACACATGCGCCTCCACCCTTTTACAACAGACCGAACTACAAGCGACTCATACAAGGTCGGCACCGACTTAACTACACCACTCCGCTTACACGACTCAGCAAGCCCAACACCAATACAACTCCTCCGACTCAAGACCCGACGACTCAACACATTACAACACTGTACAAAGTGACCGACTCAACCAAGTACGACTCATCATACATGCCGACTTAAGAAACTCACTACATACGACTCAAGAAAAACATAACGACTCACGACTCAAACTACAGCAGTTAGGTCGTTGCCGACCTAACGACTCAAGGCCAATAACCATCTGCTTCTATGGCCGACTCATCTCCTTGCCGCTTCCTGTTAAGTCGTAGACGACTTATGCGAATGTCTTTAGGTCGTAGCATCTTCTCCTGATCTTGGTTAACTCGTATACGACTCAAGCCCTCTTCGTTAAGTCGTATACGACTCAAATCTGCCTCCTTTATACAGCTTGAATTGTTGTTAACTCGGACCTTGCTATCTCGTGCCCCATTAAGTCGTAGACGACTCAATCTCGATGCCTCATCTCCCCTTTTGTTAAGTCGTAGCTCGTTCCTCCAAGTTTCGTTAGGTCGGAAACGACTCATGCATCTATTAACCCGTGAACGACTCATCCAACTCGAACTCTTCCAAGCTTTGTTAAACCGGCTCCGACTCATGCTTCCTTTATCTCGTGTCCGACTCAACAAGCATGCCGACTCATGAGTTAAATCCGAAGCTCCTTGACTCGTGCACGATTGAATATGGTTTAACTTCTGAATTCCTATATGCCTTGCTGCATCATCCTCCCCTGGTTGAGAAAAATTCGACCTCGAATTTGCAAATTCTTTCTCATCAAAATGTTCATTTCTACGATACGGAATTAAATGTTTAACGTTAAACACATCAGAAGTATAAACATCATCTGGTAATTGTAATCGATAAGCATTCTCGTTAATCTTCTTCAAAACTTCAACTGGACCAATTTTTCGCGCTTTCAACTTGTTATAAGCACCCACTGGAAATCGATCCTTTGTTAACACAGCATAAACTAAATCACCTTCTTTAATTTCAACATTTCGTCGTTTCGAATCTGCAAACTTCTTATATTTCTCATTCGATTTCTCCAATCGTTCCTGAACGACTTTATGACATTCCGTCAGCTCATCAACAAAATCAGCAGCTCGTTTAACTGTTTTCTTTGACTGTGGTACAACTGCTAAATCCAACGGTCCCCTGGGTAAACATGAATAAACAATCTGAAACGGACTGAATCCTGTGCTTCGATTAACTGCATGATTGTGAGCAAATTCTGCCTGACATAGTTTCAGGTCCCAACTTCTCAAATTATCCTGTACAAGACAACGCAACAAATTTCCCAATGACCTGTTAACAACTTCTGTCTGTCCATCGGTTTGTGGATGATAAGCACTGCTGAAATTCAACTTCGTTCCCACCCTTTTCCACAAACTCAGCCAAAAGTGACTCAGAAAACGAGTATCTCGATCAGAAACAATAGATTCGGGCAATCCATGAAGTCGATAAATCTCCTTGAAAAATAACTGTGCTACTCGAACTGCATCTGCTGTCTTCTTGCAAGCAACAAAATGTGCCATTTTTGAAAACCTGTCCACCACAACAAATATCGAATCATTTCCCCTTTGAGTTCTCGGCAAACCCAAAACGAAATCCATGCTAATATCAACCCATGGCTTGGATGGTACTGGTAATGGCATATACAACCCCGCATTCGTTGCTGTTCCTTTTGAAACTTGGCAAATATGACATCGCTCCACAAATCTCTCAACTTCTTTTCTCATCGATGGCCAAAAGTAAGATTGTGAAATCAACTGCAAAGTACGATCACGGCCCACATGTCCTTCCTCGTGCAATTCCTTCACAATTTTCATCCTCAGACTACAATCCGGAATACATAATCGATTTCCTTTAAACAGAAAACCATCAACCAACATGAATTCATCGGTACTCCCATCCTTCACTTTTTCAACATATTTCACAAAGTAAGGATCTTCTTCAAGCATCTCTGGCAACATTTCAAACCCCGTCACTTCAACCTTCATTGTCGTTAGTAAATGACTCCTCCTACTCAAAGCATCAGCTACCCGATTTGTCACCCCTGATTTGTGCTTAACGACAAAAGTAAACTGTTGTAAATAAGAAATCCATGATGCATGTCTCGCTGAAATTTTATCCTGTCCCTGTAAATGTTTCAAAGCTTCATGATCTGTGTAAAGAACAAATTCCTTCTGAAACAAATAATGCCTCCAATGCTTGATAGCCTGAACAACAGCATAAAATTCAACGTCATATGTACTGTATCTCATCTTCGCCCCTGACAATTTCTCACTGAAATATGCAACTGGCTTCCCATTCTGACTCAGAACTCCTCCAATTCCAACCTTCGAAGCATCAGTATGCAATTCAAATAACAACTGAAAATTAGGTAAAACAAGAATTGGTGCAGACGTCAGCAATTCCTTGATTCTCTCAAAGGCAACCCCCGCTTCCTCTGACCACACAAATTGTTTACCCTTCATGCAATCAGTCACTGGAGCCATCACGCTACTGAAGTGTGGAATGAATCTTCGGTAGAATGACGCTAGCCCATGAAAACTTCTCACTTCTGTAATTGTCTTTGGCTGTGGCCAATTCCTGACTGCTTCAACTTTGCTATGGTCAACTTGGATACCTTCTCCTGAAACAACATAACCCAGGAATAAAACAGTAGGTGTCATAAACACACATTTCTTTGTAGCAGCATAAAATTGTTCTTCTCGAAGTATAAGCAACACTTCCCTCAGATGTAGAACATGCTCCTCTGTACTTCTGCTATAAATCAGAATATCATCGAAATACACCACGACAAACTTCCCAATGAATGGTCGAAAGATTTGATTCATCACCCGCATGAATGTACTAGGTGCATTAGACAAACCAAATGGCATAACCAACCATTCGTACAACCCCTCTCTTGTTTTGAAAGCTGTCTTCCATTCATCTCCAGGTCTGATTCGGATTTGATGGTAACCACTCTTCAAATCAATCTTCGAGAATATAGTTGCCCCACTCAACTGATCCAGCAAATCATCCAACCTCGGCATAGGGAATCTATAACGAACAGTGATCTTATTCAAAGCTCTACTATCAGTGCACATCCTCCAAGTCCCGTCTTTCTTTGGTACTAACAATGCAGGCACAGCACACGGACTCAGACTTTCCTGAATACGACCCTGCTCAAGCAACTCTTCCACCTGCCTCCGTAACTCCTCATGTTCCTTCGGACTCATTCTGTAATGTGGTCGGTGTGGTAACACTGCTCCTGGAACAAGATCAATCTGATGCTGAATGTCTCTAAGTGGCGGTAACTCCTTTGGTAACTCATCTGGAAAGACATCTTCAAATTCTTTCAAAACAGGCTTTACTTCTTCTGGAATCTCAACTTCTTCACTACTCTCTCTCCCAATCAACAAAAACACTTCCGGTTCTTCCTCCACTTCTTTAACAAACTCCTTCAAAGTCAACAGAGTTTTCAATTCTTCAATCTCCTCCAGTTTGTTCTCCTTCTGCTGTTGCTTCTTAGGAACCAAAGTGATTTTAGTACCCTCGAACATGAAACTGTAACTGTTGGCACGACCATCATGTTGTACTGCTCTATCAAACTGCCACGGTCTGCCCAACAACAAGTGACAAACATCCATGTCCACTACATCACACCAAATTTCATCTTTGTACTTCTTCCCAATAGAAAAATTAACACAAGCTCTTCGACACACTTTCACTTCACCACCTTTTCTTAACCATGCTAGCTTGTATGGTTTAGGATGCTTCTCGGTCTTCAAATTCAACTTTCTCACTGCTTCTGTAGAAATAATATTATCACAACTTCCTGCATCAATAACAAACTTGCAGACCTTTCCCAGAATAGTACATGTCGATTGGAAAATATTGCTTCTCAGCCAACTACAATCCTCCTCTTGCTTAGGTGTCAAACAACTTCTCCTCATCATAAGATTACAACCTTCATCACCCGACACTTTTTCTTCCTCCTCAACATAAGGTACATTTGAATACTCTGCCTCCTCACCATCATCTGCTTCAACCTCTGCAACCATGGTTCTCTTCTTCGGCTTCGGACATTCGTTGCTTTTGTGACCCAACTCCTGACAATTATAACATTTGAAAACAGTACTAGCCTTCGCCTTCTCAACCTCCTTCACCACTGGCTTCGTAATAGATTTAGGAACATTAGAACTACCACTGGCCCCCTTCACCGGATTATTAGAATTAGTAAACACACCTCCTCCACGCCTTCCTTGTTTCTCCCAAGCCAACGCTCTTTGATGTGCTTCTGCAACGGATCTAGGATCGAACATATTAACCATATCCTGGATCTGCATTCTCAGTCCCCCAATGAATCTAGCAGTCAGCTGTTCTTCTGTCTCCATGATATCATTCCTGGCAATGAGTTGGTAGAATTCATCAGCATAATCACTAACAGACTTTGTCCCTTGCCTCAGATTCTGCAACCTTTGGTACATAAGTGACTGGTAGTTGTAAGGTAAGAAAGTAGATCTCATCAACTTTTTCATCTTCTCCCAAGATTCTATCTTTGACTTCCCCATTCGTTCTCGAGTAAGTTTAGTTTGCTGCCACCATGCCAATGCTCTTCCCCTCAGCCTTGTAGCAACTAACTTCACCCTTCTATTCTCCGGCACCTCCTTGAAATCAAAGATCTCCTCCACATTAGACAACCAATCAAGAAACTCCTCAGCAACCATCCCGCCTTTAAACTCCGGAATCTCCATCTTCATACCCGATTCCCATCGTCTATCATCTTCAACATCTCGATAAGAATTTCGAATTTGGTCTCGATCTCTATAAGGAATACTTGCTCTATCACCCTCTTCAACAAAATCAAAGGTACGCCTACATCGATCTCGACTAACATCATCCCTTCTCTCATGCATGCTTCTTTGACTATGTCTCTCTTCATCTCTATATGCTTCATGGTCAAATTCTCGATGACTTCTTCTTTCTTCATGTGCATAGTCATGATGATCTCTTCGTGATGAAATTGATGTTTCTCTTCTATCTCTACAAGAATGTGGTGATACCCTCCTCGCTTCCGTAACCAATGGCGAAACTCGGATTCCTCCATGGTTCGAGTTTGGTGATCTCCTCCTTTGATTCAAATCAGTCATCAATCTCTCCAATTTACCAATGCCTTCATCAAACTTTTCATTAATACGTTGTTCCATAAGCTCGGCTTCTTCTCTACGATACAAAGCTTCAACGTTTTGATGTCGGTTAGCTCTCCTTGGTGGCATGGTTGTAAACTTCACAAGACTTCAAAAATTCAACACAAGACTTCACAAGGCTCGGCCTTAAACTTCAAAACCCTTCAAAATTTGGCGCGCAAAACTCCAATTCAAAATCCAAACAAAGTCCAACTCCTCGATCCAAAATGAAATGGATCAAACACCCCAAACTTGTTGCAACTTCAATATGAACACAATGAACAACTCCAAACTTCAAAAACTTCAAAAACTTCAAAAACTTGGCTCCAAGAATCAAACTTAGCTATGATTGGCTAAGAATGGCTCTGATACCAATAACTGACGCAGCGGATAATTCGAAATAAACTTCAATCGATGAAATGTAGCAATCGGTGAGTTGAAGATACCAAAATGCCCAAGTTCGTTGATCCAAAGATACCGAACTCTAGCTATCTCAAACACGTTGATAGCGCACTATACCGTGTTCAAAGATCTACGATTCTTCGCACGTTGATCTAGCGCACTAGATTCCGTGAATCGGCTTCAACGAACGTGGATTCGAGCGCACTCGAACGACGTAAGTGGAGATAGGAGATTACACTCAACTACCAATTGGTATGAAAGCACAAAGCTAACAAAAGAGAAATTTTATTCAAAATCAACAACCAAAAAATGTACAACACATACGCTATTTATAGACTTTTCTGACCCAGTGCCTTAAGTCGGCAAGCGACTTACGACTCAACTTAAGTCGTGACCGACTTAACACATGCGCCTCCACCCTTTTACAACAGACCGAACTACAAGCGACTCATACAAGGTCGGCACCGACTTAACTACACCACTCCGCTTACACGACTCAGCAAGCCCAACACCAATACAACTCCTCCGACTCAAGACCCGACGACTCAACACATTACAACACTGTACAAAGTGACCGACTCAACCAAGTACGACTCATCATACATGCCGACTTAAGAAACTCACTACATACGACTCAAGAAAAACATAACGACTCACGACTCAAACTACAGCAGTTAGGTCGTTGCCGACCTAACGACTCAAGGCCAATAACCATCTGCTTCTATGGCCGACTCATCTCCTTGCCGCTTCCTGTTAAGTCGTAGACGACTTATGCGAATGTCTTTAGGTCGTAGCATCTTCTCCTGATCTTGGTTAACTCGTATACGACTCAAGCCCTCTTCGTTAAGTCGTATACGACTCAAATCTGCCTCCTTTATACAGCTTGAATTGTTGTTAACTCGGACCTTGCTATCTCGTGCCCCATTAAGTCGTAGACGACTCAATCTCGATGCCTCATCTCCCCTTTTGTTAAGTCGTAGCTCGTTCCTCCAAGTTTCGTTAGGTCGGAAACGACTCATGCATCTATTAACCCGTGAACGACTCATCCAACTCGAACTCTTCCAAGCTTTGTTAAACCGGCTCCGACTCATGCTTCCTTTATCTCGTGTCCGACTCAACAAGCATGCCGACTCATGAGTTAAATCCGAAGCTCCTTGACTCGTGCACGATTGAATATGGTTTAACTTCTGAATTCCTATATGCCTTGCTGCATCAGTTTATAACATTAAATTCCCATTTAACATCGATTTCATTGAATACTCTCATTATTTCAAAATTTCTAGTTGTATAATATTCTGTTACAATCTCTTATTAAACATTTCAACTTTTAATATTTGGTAAGTTATATATATGTTATTTAAGGAATGTAATTGAAAGTTATACAAGTTTTCTCATTTCTTTTAATTAATTCATTGTTCAATAAGTTTTGTCTTTCCCTTATAAGTTACAATTTCAATTTACCTTGTATTCCTTTCATTTATTTAATGCTTACATTCCATTGTTTTTAATTATAGTAACAGTTTGATTACATTTACAACTTTATAGCATCAATTCTTATAAATGAAGAATTTCATTAATTCATTTACTGAGGTTTACAAACAATTATTTACATTACTTATCTTCCTATTATATTAAATTTTTACTTTAGTTAAATGTACCAATTATTAATTACTAACCTTTCATTTCACTACAATAATTGAAACAATTTATTAATGGAAATTTAAGAATTTAATACCGGGTTAAATTTCAAATTATTTTAAAATAATAGATAAATATATTCTTACAACTTATATATCTCTAATTATATTTAAAACAATTCAAAATTTATATATTTTTCAAAAATGAATCTGCAGTAAAACTACTACAGTGGCCTTCCCCCTTCAATACTCGAAATGAAAGACGATGATGCGGCCGCCATCACCGAAATTATTTTCCAGCGAAGGAGAGGAAAGTACAAAACTTATTTTCTTTCTAGAATTTCTTTAAAATCATACTTTCAAATTTTATTGAAATATATATATCAGAAAATATTTTTAAATACTATTAATAAATTTCAAATTCCTTTGAAAGAAATTTTTCAAAATCCCGGACTTAAGTTCTATAATTTCCAAATTTCATTGATTTTATTTTCAATCTTATTTTACCTACTATTTTTTAAATTTTATTCCTAACACCCAATATATTTCAACCAAATATAATCTTTATAAAATTTAATTTATATATATAGAAAATATAATAGGCAAAATTATTTCATTTACCTATATTAAAACAAATATTGTGTCGGTCTGTCCTATTAAGTGTTTAGAAATCCCTATTGATGTCATAGTGCCGCATGCATCAACCAGAATTTATAAATACAAAACGGAAAAAGCAACACAATATCAAAAACCTTTTTATAACACTAACAAGTACGCTCTCTCATATATAAACTCAGCGACTCCCATAGGGTATTACTACACTATTAGTAAAGAGTCAAACCCCACAAAGCTAAGGTTTATCGGTAAACCAAAGCTCTGATACCAGATGTAACGACCCGCACTTTCGTGCGGTTCAAATCGACACACGTGTCAATTCAAAGCATACGCAAGGGCGGATTGTTATAGGGCAAATAAGAAAAACAAGAAGAAAAACAAAACAGAATCTCACAACGGAAGGATAAAATATAATAATCAAATATACAGTTCATGAAGCTATTTTACAAAACATTTGATTATATTTCCATAATACATATCAGAGTTACACATCCCAATAACAACGCAGCGGAACAGCATGAGTGTAGTGCAATAGAATAAATAATAATAATACAAATCTTCGTCTTCGTCCTCCAAAGCTAAATCTTCAAATCCTGAAACGTCGGAATGACCCGAGCGAATCGAAAAGACAAAACACTCGAGTCAGAACTAAAAGATCTTACGTAAGTTAAATCAACAGGAATAAATATGAGTGCAGTAACTTAAGAGATGCTCGGGATTTTCATCTCCTAAGGATCCGTTAAACTATTTACTATATAGTATATTTCGCTATTATAATAGTGTCTAATTATAAAATAAACTTACTTTTTAATAGCGCTAAGGAGTGACCCAATATTCCCCTTAACACATAATATATTCCCATAGTCCATACAGTACCGTAATCTCACCCGTAATGGACGTCGTCAAAGGGCACTCCATAGGTATGGTACAAAACCAAAATCGTATAAGGCGCGCTAGGGTAGGTGACACGACACAACTAGGCAATGCCAGGTTAGATATACCAATTGCTATCCGGGCTGGTGGTAACGCATAGCCGCAGCTACCGCCCACCTCGAACAAACTCCCCCTAAAATCAAAAGTAAAAGTGGCCACCGAATCAATCCAAAGTCAGAGTATAGTATCGAAGAGGAGTATCCGATAAAGGGCGCTAACCTCTTTGGCCCGAGAATCGCTCCTGTTTTAGCCACCTTATGCACCTCTCACGGGAGTCGGGTCCACGTATTTACCTCAAAGGAAACGTCGCCGCCATCCTACTTCATTCTGTAATCTCCACCGCGTACACGGTTGTTAAAGTGGTTTTCGGAGTTGGCAGAGAGTATGATAACTTCCGATCCCGGTCTCTTCAACAACAAAACTTTATTATAACACCGCGGTCATTTAAAAATAATTATACTTTCAAAACCAGAATATAATTATCCATTTCAAAACCCATAAATACGATATTTTTCCCTTTCAAACCAAACTCATTTGATATTATTTTTATTAAAACCCAAATTAATATAATATCATTTTATTTCAAATATGTATTTCTTTTCCAAAATCATACTGTTTTCAAACTTATAATAATCGAAAACCAAACATTGAATTATAACTTTCAAACTATAATACTTCGAAAATTCATAGCTTTAAACCATAATTTCTAAAACTTAAATGGTTTGGATATTCAAACAGTATATAGCATCAACGGGTTGGATTCAAAATTTCTTTATAAAATAAAATAATTTCTGCGACTTACAATTTATTTCATATAAAATTAAGTCAAAATCCATAAATTTAAAATCGCTTTCAGTTTAAATAAACCACTTCAGTTTCAATATATTTCAAACTTTGAATATTAAACAATTGGAACTAAGGTTGGAAATTTCTGTTTCACCAATTTGAAGTCCTATCATTTAGTTTGAAATAATAATTGCATAATAAACACGTAATCTTTTAAGTAAAACTCAAGTTACTTATAAAATAAAATTTCCTTCAATTTTTATACTAGAAATATTCATTTAATTCACCTTGAATAGAATTCAGTTATAAAGATCATACCTTTTTTAAAATTTCAAGTTAATAAACTTTACATCAACTTATGAAGTTAACTTCTTAATTAAGCTCAATTCCAAATAAATTTTCCAATTTAACTCCCAATCTTAATTAATTTATATCCTTTAAAATTATATGTAATTTCAATATCTTAACATGTACTTAACCATATAATATAAAATAATCAAACTCCATCATTCAACTTATTTATTTTATTTAACCAATCCATACATAGCTTATCTTCAATACTTTAACTATAGATGTATATATAAAATAAGATTTTATATAATATCAAAATCTATATTTATTAACCGTATCCTATCCAAACCACAGAAAAATCATTTCAAAAAAAAAAAATTATATATATACCGCGGTGCCTGTATATAATTTTCTATCCTATGGTCAAGTGATATAGATATTTATCATTTCAATCCGCAATTTAAAAAAAATGCGGTTGTATATCATTTCAAACCGTAATCCCGAATGAATGAAATACATGATAACTTGCAGATTTTAAAATATAGTACACATCATCCATTCACCAAACATCAATCATCAATCATGAATTATAATCATCATCCAATTTAAACAAACATCTATATATAACAGGTGATAAATAACTGGTATCAATTTCAGTTTATACTCGAATAAATTTAATAACTGTTAATTGGCAGTTTTTATGCAAAATAAATATAATCTAACTGGCAGTTAATATATAATAATGAATTTAAATAACGCGTAAATTAAATGAATGTAATTTAATTGAGAAATTGATGAAATATATACCAAACAGCTATAAATAAAATTTTAAACACATCAAAAAATCAATTTAACAAACATAAGAAATTTTAGAAGTTGTGAGTGGGTTAAAACACTCACCTTTATATGAATCTGAAAATAATAGACTTCTAATCAATAGCTTCGCTCTATGCTTCCTTAGTCTTCTTATTGATTGCTAGCTTTGTTCCGCAATTTCTTTTATTTTGATTTACTTGAATTTCCCTCCTTATTATATTAATATATATATATGTATTTATGTATGTATTTTTAAAAGGTTTGGAAAAGATTTGAAAAAGAAGAGGATTGAAATAATAAGAACTGAAAATTGTAGAGAAGATCATGTTTTTAAAACAAAAGAAGAAAGTTTGAAATAGAATAAAACTTGAGAAGAAGAATATTTGAAGAGGAAGGAAAAATTAAAATAAGATATAATAAGGAGATTTGAAGAAGAAAAAAAAAGAAGGATATTTGAATGGAGGCTAGGGTTTCATTTGCATCATATCGTATTTATAAGGTTAGAGTTAGGTTTAGGGACAAAGAGATTTGAAAAGAGAGGCTGCTATTAATTAGAAATAAAGTAAATATGAACTACTTGGTATTGAAATATAGTAAATATGAACAGCCTTTTTTTTTAAAGTAGCAGGTATTAAAAAGAGGTAATTATTAGTTAGAAAGGGAATGAATATGGAGGGACAAAAATAAATGACACGTATCGTTAGTTTTATTCTAAATTAATTAAGTGCTTGATACAGAAAAGTTTGAATACATCATATATATTCTCACTTATTTACAATGACTTAAACAAATCTTTATGTAAATTTAGAGTTGATAAATCTATCAATTGCAGTGCCAAAACTTCTATTTCATTATATTCAAAATTTTAAATTAAGTTCCCCAAAATTTCTATTAAGTTAAATAATCAATGATTATTCCATCTATAAATTTTAAGTAGATGGATTCAAATGTTGGGTTCAGAAACTATTATTTTAATATTCTTGGATTTCAGTTAAATCTCTATGAAAGTAATACTTTAAACATTAAATTTCATTTATTTTGCAATACTTCAATTAAATTAATAAATATTGCTTTCTATACTTAAATCTATATTAACAAAACGTTAGATTTGGATCGATAGAAATCGATTTACCAAAATTTATGTACACATTACGTAAATAAACAACTATATAAATTTGCCACCTATTAGCTCTTAATTTTATTCTTAAGTTTGTTACCTATCAATTTCGATTATTCTTCCATCTATAATGCAAATCCAATCCACTCTAACTGCATAAATAAGGGCAATTTATTGCAATTGATTTCCCATTAAACTTCATAAATTATCAAATTGAAACCAAAATAAAACGTTTATTTATTATAAAAACCTTGTTGTTTAATTGAATTGACCATTCACGGATATACTTTACCTTGATCTCCAATTATTACTTAAATACATCACAAAACGTTAAATCTATATTCATTACAATTTGTTACCAAAATTGTAACGACCCGTAAATTTTCGATAATTAAAATAACTAATTTAATAAGATTTCGTGATTTAGTGTTAGAAAAAATTTGTAAGTCATTTGGAATAATAATAACTGGAATGAATTGCAACAATAATTATCCAAGTAATTATTTATAGATTGAATGGAGTTCTAATCTAATTGAATTGACTCAAATGTTATAACTTGGTTAATGGAATATATGGAAAAACCAATGCAAATAAGGGAATAAGAATTGTGAATTATATAGGTAGTAATACAAATTTTAATAGATTGGTTTCAAAGATATGAATAGTAATAAGTATTGAAAAATAAATGCTACTTAGTGAATGCCTTTGCAATCAATAGTTGGATAGGATAATAAATGTTGAATTCATTGGGTATAATAGAGTAACTGATTTATAAGTAAAATCTCGTTCAAATCAAATAATTGAATATTGAACAGGTAAATTGTTTAAAGTAAATATTTAAAACTTATTGAATAATTGAATAACGGAAATTGGATAACTGATTAATGGAAATGGTTGTTCTATAATTTGAATTAGTTTTAAAGGTTAAATCTTATAAGTTCGTTTTGAATATTTCAAAGCATAGTGATTTAAGAATAATCAAATTCGTTTAAATTTAATATTTCAAATGTTTGAATAATTAAATTCCGAATTTGATATGATTAATTTGATATTGAAATTTAATATATGAAAATAGAGTGAATAATTGAAATTTATTTAATATGATTCAAATTGGTTTCCAAAGTGAATGTAAGTTATATTGGGATATTTATTGGATAATTGAATAACGGGTTTAATATGATTAAAAATGATTCGTAAAATTTTATCTTATCATATTAAAGTTAGAATGATGTTGTAGAACTTTTAAAATCGAATCAAAAGTAAATTTGTGAAAATTGAATATTTTGATATTTAATTGACGAGTTAAAATAGCCATTTTTCAAACAGTCTCGGATTTCGACGAAACTAGTTTCATCAGATCTGTAGCGTGATATTATTGTAAGATTTCAAATTTCGTGTCAATCGGATTTACCGTTTGTCCGGGGCAAGCCGAAACGTCTAGAAATTTAGTTAACCGATTTAATTTAAAATCGATCGTTTATTGCCGTAACTCGCACAGATGATCGAATTGGCTTTCGAAACCTATTTTATTGTGTCCGAAACGCGGGATAAACCATAGGAACGCCGGTCACCGCGCGAGAATTGGAGTTCGGAAAATCCGGAATGAATAGTGTTCGTCAGAATTTCTATATAAGCACGATATTATCTTCATTTTGCAAAATTAAGAAAACCCTAGGGTTTGTATACAGCCGCCGCCTCTTATACATTCAATGGCTAGAAAACACCGAACTTTCCCCTCGAATATCTCTCAATCCGTAAACATTTATGAAAACTTATCAACTACAAAGTTGTAGAGGGCGATGAGATTGACGAATCCAACGGTCGTGATCGTTTATAGACGCAGGGATCATCGGCAAATCGAGCTAGAGTGGCCGGCGTTCGTGCACGTTTTCACATGCGTGGGGACCACCGAGCTGCATGTGAATTGTGGCGGGGGTGCTTGGCGAGCAGGGCTTCGATTTGAAGTCGCCTGATCGTTGTCTCGTCGAGTGTGTTGGTCGCGATATCTAGGTTTCGAACGGCAGCGTTGGGTTTCCTTGTGTTCGACTTTGCCTGTACGTGATGAAGAAGAGAAAGTCATGTGCGGCCACGATCAGGAATTGCAGAATGGACGGCTGTGAAGGAGGTTAGGTGAAAATAAATAAAATAAATGTAAATTAAATTGTAATTTAAATCATGTGATGTTTAAAACGTTGTATCTTTGTCATACGAGATTGAAAAATTGCAAAACATGTTGCGTTGGAATCGTACGGACGAGCACTACGCTATGGAATTAGATTGGAGTCGTTTGGAGCTAGTGAAAATTTCGGGTAAAATTAAACGCTCGTTTAATTTTATTCGAAATAAAACGCTAGAACTACATTGAAATCAAGGTGAGTGTTTTATAATGCTCACAACATACTGAATATCTTTACGCTAGTTAAATTTGAGATTACGAAGTGTTATGAATTTTATTTGTTGTTGTTTGATAAAATTTAATTGTCATATAGATTGTCATTTGAATTAACCGCTAAAATTTAAATTGACAGTCAAATCGAAATTGAAATTGAACTGCGATTAATTTACCTGACATTGATAACTATGAAATTGCGAAGAATTGTATTGTCTATTGGATGATGTATTTCGATGGATGCTATTGGTTGATATTTATATGTTTGGATGTTTATTTGCTTATATATATCCTGTTAGGCATACATATGAAACTGTGATTTGATTTAACTGATATATATTCTTCCCTGACATTTAATTGAAATAAATAATTACTTGGCCATAAGATAGAAAATTATATAAGGACACCGAATTGGCTAAATGAATAATTTTAAAATCGTCGATTTGAAATTTATTTAAATGATTTGATTTAAAAGTTTTAAATAGAAATCAATTTATAAAAATTGAATTTATCGAAAAATTGAGTTTGGAATGTTGAAATAAATTTTGGTTAAAAGAAATTGTTAAATAATTAAAGTGGAGACTTGGGAATTTAAAAATCGGGATATGATTGAATTTCGAAAATTGATTTGTTTAAAGATTTTACATTAATTCGAGCTTTGAATATTACTAAGTAAAAGTGATATAAAAATGATATTTTGAAATCGAGCTCGGAATTGAATCATAATTGAAATTTGGATTTAAACTTGAATATTGATGGATAATTCTGTTAAGTGTTATAAATGGATATTTTTGAAAAATTAAGCTCCAAATCGATATAAATTGAAATTGAATTAATTGAAAGTTAATATAAAATTGAATAAATTTGAAGTCAAAGTTGACGTTGATTGAACCGAAATCGAAATTGAATCGGTAGAAGGGAAATTGAAATTATTTTGAATTGGGAAGTTATAATTGAAATGGTTTGGTTTTGATGTTGTTTTATTTTGTTTTCCAAATTACTCGGTTATATAAACCATTTTTGAATACTTAAACTATTTTAATCTATTTTAAATCTACATGACCCAATTTAAATTATTTTAAACTAATTTATCTATTTTAAATCCATTTTAAGACTTTAAGCATTTTTAACTACTTTAATTATTTAAACTGCTTTTAAACTACTTAAAACAATTTTCTAAAATTCTGAGCTGGTCAATAAGGTGAAATGTTTATATTTAAATATTGGATTTAAATACGAATTGGGTTAAATGAAGTTGCAACCTAAATTGAAATTCAAAATGATTTTGAAATCGAAATGAGATATTGATGCGAAAAATGATTTTTGAAACGGAATCATACATTTGAATAGATACGATGATATTTGAAATGGATTTGATTTTTGAAGCGAATATGATATTTTGATATCAATTATGAATCGATTTGAAATGTAAAAGAGCCAACGGTGTAATAATACGTAGTTATTAAAGAGACCGGGATCGGATATGGACATACTCTCTGTCGATACCGAACATCACTTTAATAACTATTATACACGGAGTGTTGATCCAGAATGAAGTAGACGGTTTGGTGAATGCGTTGACTGAAGAAAGAGAACGATATTGGATGACTCCTGACATGACTAAAACAGGAGCCGCGCCGGGCCATTGAGGTTCGCCATCTCTAGCGGACACACTTCTTCGATACCATATCTATTACATTTGTGATTCGATTTGGGTGCACCCCTTGATTTGGGAGTGTTGTTTCGCGGTGTTGCGGTAATTGCTGGCTATGCTCAACATCAGTCCGGATCACACAACTGCTAGTATCCTAGTTGATATCACCTCATGTACCTTGTCATACTGATTATCCTATTCGCGACCACTACGTTTTGTTTTGTGTTATACCTATGGGGTAGCCTCTGATAACCACTAGTTTACGGTGGGGCTTACGGTGCTGTATAGACAATGGCATTATAAAAATGCGTTAAGGGGGATTATGGTAACGCCTTAACGCTATTTTAGTACTTTTACTTTACTGTAGACATATTATAATAGCGTATTGTACTACATAGTAGATAGTTTAACGGATCCTTGAGAGATGGAAAATCCCGTAACATCTCTTAAGTTATTGCACGCATGTTGACACTGGATATGAGATGTCAAACCACGTAAACATCTCTGACGCCGTTACACTCATATTTATTTACGATTGATTTAACTTACATAAGGATATTTAGTCCTGACTCGAGTGTTTTGTCTTTTCATTACGCTCGGGTCAGACCTGAGTTTTCAGCTTATTGAAGATCTATTCTGGAGGACGAAGACGAAGATTTGGTATACTATTACTATTATTATCTTTGCATCATGTTGTCTGCTGCATTATTTTATTTGTTCTGTTGTATATGTATAACTCTGATAAATGCTGTATAAATATTGATCAAAGTATAGTAAACAACTTCATGAACTGTTTATTTGATTATTATATTTTATCGTTCCGCTGCAAGATTCTGTGTTGTTTCCTTTCTTTTATTTCTCTTTCCTCTTCTTTTCTTATTTAACCCAATAACCATCTGCCCTATTGAATGGTTTGGAACCGACGTTTGTATTTGATCGTCGGCTTAAACTATCCAAAAAGGCGGGTCGTTACAGTTTGTATCAGAGCTTTGGTTTAGCGATAACCTTAGCTTTGTGGGGTCTAACTCTTTATAAACAGGGTAGCAATACCCCATGATGAGTCGTTGAGTGTATACATATGAGAGAGCGTATTTGTTAGTGATATAAAATGTTTTATATTGTGTCGGTTGATTTGTTGAGTGGCTTATGGATTCTGGTCAATACGAGTAATTAACGTCATTGATAGGGATCTCTAAACACTTAAACAGAACAATTCGACATAGTATTGTTTTGAAATTGGGTAGATGAAATAATTCTGCTCTAATTATATTTTGAATATAAAGAAAAAAATTACAAAAATTATTGTGACTTATCTAGCTTACCTGGTTGTTAGGAATGAAAATATTGGTTATTATCATTAATATGGTATTGTAATTAAATAAATAAGGTGAATTACAAAATGAACAATGATAAAACACTTGTGAAATGTTTTAAGAAAGAAAATCCTATAAGAATATTTTATAAAGGTGACTTATAAATTAAAATAGATTTAAATTGGAAATATTGAATTTAAGACCTGGAGATTTTGAAAAATGGTTCTCAAAGTTTTGAAGAAATATATAGTAATATTAGTTGGAAATTGTTTATGGAAATATTTTGAAAGGATATTTAAAAAGAAGGAATGAATTCGGTACCGCTCTCTTATGTCGTTGGAAAATAATTTCGGTGATGACCGCGTAGCATCATCGACGTTCATTTTCGAGTCTCAAAGTAGGGGAGACTTCTAAGAAGCTTTGCTTTTCTTCGAAATTATTTTGGGTAAATGGGTTTTGGTTTAAACTCCAAAGGTATGATTTGATATATTAAAGATATAAGTGTATATGTTTATTTCAAACTATTTGAAAAGAACCGGACATTTAAAATTCTAAGTTATGCAAATTAGTAATTTTCAAATGAAATGTGAATAACCAGAATTCTAAAATAAGAGGATTAAGATATCTAAGCTTATGTTTTGGGAAAACTTTAGAGTTGTAGTGTACCTTTAAAGTTTAAAGGTAAAGAGGATTTTAACAAATTAAATTTGTGAACATTCTAGTTAAGTAAAATGAAATTCTATAAATTTGTATAATACCAAAATTACATTCTGATAACATATAACAAGACTTACCAAATGTTAAAAGTTAAAATGATGTTTTGGATATGTAATGAGATATTGTATAGATAAACAGAACCTGGAAGTAATTGAAATATACAAGTAAGGAAAACTCAAAGGGAATTAAATGTATATAAATGTAAAATTTGGTTGTGATAAAAATGTTATATACTTAAATATAACATGAAATGATGAATGGATAAATGGAACAAGTAAGTGAACTTAAGAAAGAAGATAAATGAATCGTATTATATCTTTGTAAATTTGTTATAGAAAATAAATATAAATTGCAAAGGGACTGTAACCTTTAAGATAACTGTAAACTAAGAAAAGTCATTTATGAGAGGTTAGATTTTTATAGGATGATTAATAAACTAAAGTGCTGGTTAATAAATTGTTCCATAAATAAATTTGTTATTAATTAAAATTATGATATTGAAGTAAATGTAAACAAAAGAATTTGGTATAGCTAAGAATCAATTGGAAAATGAAATTGAATTTAATTAAATTATATAGAATGTTTAAAATGAACTTAAGTAAGCAAATTCTATGATATTATGTTTAAGAAAAGATAATGTTAAAGAATATGTTATGTAAAGAAATGAATATACTAACTAAATAATGTACTGTGAGTAATTAAGTGAAAAAATATAAAAGCCAATAAAATAATTTAGTATAGATAAATTGGAAAGAAATCCATTGGAAGGTAATACGTGAGTTGTACGTATATTATTTTGTTCGCATAACTATTTGATCCAAATTCGAGTACAAAATTTCGAGATGATTTATATCGATCCAAGTTAGGATTTTCCACTCGAATCTCGACGGCGAACCCTGGATATGGATTTTTGGTTTGATTCTGGAATTCTCTATCATAGTATATGGCTATGCAAGGAGAGTAACAGTTTCCAATCAAGGAACCAAATTTGAGACCGCACTAGAGAGTCGGGTGAACGATACTAGTTGGAAGTGAAATTGTGTGATTGAATAAGCGATTAGATTGATATTGCTCACGGATAATATATGTACGGCTTACGGACTTAATTAAAGTTAATATTGGAAATTTAAGATGCCGAATGTAAAATGATTCTTTTAAAATTATATAACAGGATATATATATAAAAGAGATAAACCAAATTGAATGTAAAGTTAATAATTTGGTTATGTTGGGTATGATTTGGTTGTTATATGATTGTTAGTTGATTGTATATAATTCATTAAGTGTTAATGAAATTGAAAGCTATAAATCATTGAAATCAAATTGGAAGTTAAATGAATTTAAATAGAATTTAATTTGATTCAAATTGGAAGTAAACTAAGTAAATATAAATTAGTGAATGTTAACTAATTGAATTGAGAATGAATGTTAGTAAAATCCAACGTTAATGAATCAACTGTGATTAAAATTGAAAACCAAGTGAATAAATATTAATGAGAAGTGAATTTATATTGATTCATTATGGATTTATTGGATGATAGTTGGATGATAAATGATTTGATGGATGCATTTGTTGTTTTGTTGCATTTGCTATTTTGGCACATGTAGTTGTTATGTTGTTATATGGTGTATATTGATATTATTTTCATATATGCATGTTTCTCATGGTTTGTTGAGTGTTTAGTAGGTGCGGATTGCGCTTGCTTCGCATTTGGAGCTCGCTTTCGCGCTATATTAGCCGTATATGCTCGCTAATAATATATAAGGTACATATCTCGGATTACATACCGTACTTTTACACTTTTTTCCCTACGGGATGCCTCATCACTTGATGAGATGTATATTTGTGATATATATATACTGTCATTTTTTTTCCGATCGAGCCGCGCAAAGGAGACTTTGCTGAAATTTTCCGTAAATCCGGGTGTTAGAATTTTTTTCAAGTTTTAAATTTTTTTTTCTATAACTTGTTTTGATAACTGACTTTTAAAGTTAGAAAGCTGTTCAGATTAACTTAGTGGAAGCGTAACTATGACTTTATAAATGGAATTTCATTGTTTTATAAGTTGGTAACTTTGAATAAAATATATTTAGTGTTGAATTCTGTACTTAGTTTCTTTTCCCTTTTTTTCCTTTTCGGGGACGAAAAGTTTTGAGTGGGGGAGAGTGTAACGACCCGTAAATTTTCGATAATTAAAATAGCTAATTTAATAAGATTTCGTGATTTAGTGTTAGAAAAAATTTGTAAGTCGTTTGGAATAATAATAACTGGAATGAATTGCAACAATAATTATCCAAGTAATTATTTATAAATTGAATGGTGTTCTAATCTAATTGAATTGACTCAAATGTTACAACTTGGTTAAGGGAATACATAGAAAAACCAATGCAAATAAGTGAATAAGAATTGTGAATTATTTAGGTAGTAATACAAATTTTGATAGATTGGTTTCGAAGATTTGAATAGTAATAAATATTGAGAAATAAATGCTGCTTAGTGAATGTCTTTGCAATCAATAGTTGGATAGGATAATAAATGTTGAATTCATTGGGTATAATAGAGTAATTGATTGATAAGTAAAATCTAGTTCAAATCAAATAATTGAATATTGAACAGGTAAATTGTTTAAAGTAATTATTTAAAACTTATTGAATAATTGAATAACAGAAATTGGATAATTGATTAATGGAAATGGTTGTTCTATAATTTGAATTAGTTTTAAAGGTTAAATCTTATAAGTTCGTTTTGAATATTTCAAAAGATAGTGATTTAAGAATAATCAAATTCGTTTAAATTTAATATTACAAATGTTTGAATAATTAAATTTTGAATTTGATATGACTAATTTGATATTGAAATTTAATATATGAAAATAGAGTGAATAATTGAAATTTGATTTAATATGATTCAAATTGGTTTCTAAAGTGAATGTAAGTTATATTGGGATTATAATAGAGTTAATAAGATTTTAAAATTTGAATTTATTGGATAATTGAATAACGGGTTTAATATGATTAAAAATGATTTGTAAAATTTTATTTTATCATATTAAAGTTAGAATGATGTTGTAGAACTTTTAAAATCGAATTAAAAGTAAATATTTGAAAATTGAATATTTTAATATTTAATTGACGAGTTAAAATAGCCATTTTCCAAACAGTCTCGGAGTTCGACGAAACTAGTTTCATCGGATCCGTAACGTGATATTATTGTAAGATTTCAAATTTCGTGTCAATCGAATTTACCGTTTGTCCGGGACAAGCCGAAACGCATAGAAATTTAGTTAACCGATTTAATTTAAAATCGTCGTTTACTGCCATAACTCGCATAGATGATCGAACTGGCTTTCGAAACCGATTCCATTGTGTCCGAAACGCGGGATAAACCCTAGGAACGCCGGTCACCGCGCGAGAATTGGAGTTCGGAAAATCCGGAATGAATAGTGTTCGTCAGAATTTCTATATAAGCACGATATTATCTTCATTTTGCAAAATTAAGAAAACCCTAGGGTTTGTTTACAGCCGCCGCCTCTTATACATTCAATGGCCAGAAATCACCGAACTTTCCCCTCGAATATCTCCCAATCCGTAAACATTTATGAAAACTTATCAACTACAAAGTTGTGGAGGGCGATGAGATGGACAAATCCAACGGTCGTGATCGTTTATAGACGCAGGGATCATCGGCAAATCGAGCTAGAGTGGCCGGCGTTCGTTCATGTTTTCACATGCGTGGGGACCACCGAGCTGCACGTGAATTGTGGCGGGGGTGCTTGGCGAGTAGGGCTTCGATTTGAAGTCGCCTGATCGTTGTCTCGTCGAGTGTGGTGGTCGCGACATCTAGGTTTCGAACGGCAGCGTTGGGTTTCCACATGTTCGACTTTGCCTGTACGTGATGGAGAAGAGAAAGTCATATGCGGCCACAATCAGGAATTGCAGAATGGACGGCTGTGATGGAGGTTGGGTGAAAATAAATAAAATAAATGTAAATTAAATTGTAATTTAAATCATGTGATGTTTAAAATGTTGTATCTTTGTCATACGAGATCGAAAAATTGCAAAACAAGTTGCGTTGGAATCGTATGGACGAGCACTATGCTATGGAATTGGACTGGATTTGTTTGGAGCTAGTGAAAATTTCGGGTAAAATTAAACGCTCGTTTAATTTTATTCGAAATAAAACGTTGGAACTACATTGAAATCAAGGTGAGTGTTTTATAACGCTCACAACGTACTGAATATCTTTATGCTAGTTAAATTTGACATTATGAAGTGTTATGAATTTTATTTGTCGTTGTTTGATAAAATTTAATTGTCATATAGATTGTCATTTGAATTAACCACTAAAATTTAAATTGACAGTCAAATCGAAATTGAAATTGAACTGCGATTAAATTACCTGACATTGATAACTATGAAATTGCCATGAATTGTTTTATCTATTGGATGATGTATTTCGATGGATGCTATTGGTTGATATTTAAATGTTTGAATGTTTATTTGCTTATATATATCCTGTTAGGCATACATATGAAACTGTGATTTGATTTAAGTGATATATATTCATCCCTGACATTTAATTGAAATAAATAATTACTTGGCCATAGGATAGAAAATTATATACGGACACCGAATTGGCTAAATTAATAATTTTAAAATCGTCGATTTGAAATTTATTTAAATGTTTTGATTTAAAATTTATAAATAGAAATAAATTTATAAAAATCGAATTTTTTGAAAAATTGAGTTTGGAATGTTGAAATAAATCTTGGTTAAAAGAAATTGTTAAATAATTGAAGTGGAGACTTTGGAATTTAAAAATCGGGATATGATTGAATTTCGAAAATTGATGTGTTTAAAGATTTAACCTTAATTCGAGCTTTGAATATTACTAAGTAAAAGTGATATAAAATTGATATTTTGAAATCGAGCTTGGAATTGAATCATATTTGAAATTTGGATTTAAACTTGAATATTGATGGATAATTCCGTTAAGTGTTATAAATGGATATTTTTGAAAAATCAAGCTCCAAATCGATATAAATTGAAATTGAATTAATTGAAAGTGAATATAAAATTGAATAAATTTGAAGTCAAAGTTGACGTTGATTGAACCGAAATCAAAATTGAATCGGTAGAAGGGAAATTGAAATTGTTTTGAATTGGGAAGTTATAATTGAAATGGTTTGGTTTCGAAGCTGTTTTAATTTTGTTTTCCAAATTACTCAGCTATATAAACCATTTTTGAATACTTAAACTATTTTAATCTATTTAAATCTACTTAACCCGATTTAAATTATTTTAAACTAATTTATCTATTTTAAATCCATTTTAAGACTTTAAGTATTTTTAACTACTTTTAAACTATTTTCTAAAATTATAAGCTTGTCAATAAGGTGAAATGTTTATATTTAAATCTTGATTTAAATACGAATTGGGTTAAATGAAGTTGCAACCTAAATTGAAATTCGAAATGATTTGAAATCGAAATGAGATATTGATGTGAAAAATGATTTTTGAAACGGAATCTTACATTTGAATAGATACGATGATATTTGAAATGGATTTGACTTTTGAAGCGAATATGATATTTTGATATCAATTATGAATCGATTTGAAATGTAAAAGAGCCAACGGTGTAATAATACATAGTTATTAAAGAGACCGGGATCGGATATGGACATACTCTCTGTCGATACCGAACACCACTTTAATAACTATTATACGCAGAGTGTTGATCCAGAATGAAGCGGATTGTTTGGTGAACGCGTTGACTGAAGAAAGAGAACGATATTGGATGACCCCTGACATGACTAAAACAGAAGCCGCGCCGGGCCATTGATGTTCGCCATCTCTAGTGACACACTTCTTCGATACCATTTCTATTACATTTGTGATTCGATTTGGGTGCACCCCTTGATTTAGGAGTGTTGTTTCGCAGTGTTGGGGTAGCTGCTGGCTATGCTCAACATCAGTCCGGATCACGCCACTACTAGTATCCTAGTTGGTATCGCCTCATGTACCTTGTCATACTGATTATCCTATTCGCGACCACTACGTTTTGTTTTGTGTTATACCTATGGGTGCCCTCTGATAACCACTAGTTTACGGTGGGGGTTACGGTGCGGTATAGACTATGACATTATAAAAATGTGTTAAGGGGGATTATGGTAACGCCTTAACGCTATTTTAGTACTTTTACTTTACAGTAGACATATTATAATAGCATATTGTACTACATAGTAGATAGTTTAACGGATCCTTGAGAGATGGAAAATCCCGTAACATCTCTTAAGTTATTGCACGCACGTTGACACTGGATATGAGATGTCAAACCCCGTAAACATCTCTTACGCCGTTACACTCATATTTATTTACGATTGATTTAACTTACATAAGGATATTTAGTCCTGACTCGAGTGTTTTGTCTTTTCATTGCGCTCGGGTCAGACCTGAGTTTTCAGCTTATTGAAGATCTATTCTGGAGGATGAAGACGAAGATTTGGTATACTATTACTATTATTATCTTTGGATCATGTTGTCTGCTGCATTATTTTATTTGTTCTGTTGTATGTGTATATCTCTGATAAATGTTGTATAAATAATGATCAAAGTATAGTAAACAACTTCATGAACTGTTTATTTGATTATTATATTTTATCGTTCCGCTGCAAGATTCTGTGTTGTTTCCATTCTTTTATTTCTCTTTCCTCTTCTTTTCTTATTTACCCCAATAACCATCTGCCCTTTTGAATGGTTTGGAATCGACGTGTGTATTTGATCGTTGGTTTAAACTGTCCAAAAAGGCGGGTCGTTACAGTTGGTATCAGAGCTTTGGTTTAGCGATAACCTTAGCTTTGTGGGGGCTGACTGTTTATAAATAGGGTAGTAATACCCTATGATGAGTCATTGAGTGTATACATATGAGAGAGCGTATTTGTTAGTGACATAAATTGTTTTATATTGTGTCGGTTGATTTGTTGAGTGGCTTATGGATTCTGGTCAATACGAGTAATTAACGTCATTGATAGGGATCTCTAAACACTTAAACAGAACAATTCGACATAGTATTGTTTTGAAATTGGGTAGATGAAATAATTTTTCTCTAACTATATTTTGAATATAAAGAAAAAAAATTCAAAAATTATTGTGACTTATCTAGCTTATCTGGTTGTTAGGAATGAAAATATTGGTTATTATCATTAATTTGGTATTGTAATTTAATAAGTAAGGTGAATTACAAAATGAACAATGATAAAACACTTGTGAAATGTTTTAAGAAAGAAAATCCTATAAGAATATTTTATAAAGGTGACTTATAAATTAAAATAGATTTAAATTGGAAATATTGAATTTAAGACCTGGAGATTTTGAAAAATGGTTCTCAAAGTTTTGAAGAAATATAGTAATATTAGTTGGATGTCATCAATTATAAACCCATCGTCATAAAGGTGATGTCAACATTTTATACTATAAATTTACCCTTTTATATTCCAATATAAATAAATGCTCACATACAAATTAAGATTCTAAATCCAATTAATTATTCCATTTAATCCATTGATTTATTAACTTTAATTATTGCAATTCATTGTCTAACATAAATTTGAATCTATTTCCAAATTTTCACGTTTCAATTAATTAAGACCTTACAATAGTTTACAAATAAAAAGAGGATTGTACTATATAAATATTTATTGTCCTGCATTACTTTATTACCTCCATTTACATTCAATCTTCATAAATAAATAATTTATTTCATTGATGAATTCAATACTTGCCTTTATTTACTTAATTTAACTTTATGTCTAAATGCACAAATTTTCACTATTCCAATTAATTGAAATATAAAATTAAATTTGTAAATTTTTAATTACCCTTAATACATCAAATTTCAATATTTTCTTTCATATAAATTAATAAGACTTCTATTTCTTTCTAAATTTAAATTAAAATCTTATTAATTTAATTCATTTTAAACATCGAATTTATACAGGTCGTTACAAATTAAGTTCAATTACCACTTCAAAAATAAACTTACTTTCTAATCAATTTCTTAACTTACCTTTATTCCAAACCACTTTACATTTCTAAATTTGGTTATATTTCAACTTCCATTTTAAAGTATTCACTTTATTTAACTATTTAATTCAAAGAAAACTTTACCCATTATTTATTTATTTATTCAAATTTATGCCAAAACATCATAATTAAATTCTTAACTTGAATTCCATTTTATTTTAAAAATCAAAATTTACAAAAATAAATTTATACTTCAAATTCTGAACATTTATTTATTTACATTTTTACCTTGTATAATATCACTATGCTTATAAGAATCATCTTTAATCCAATTTTAACAAAATATTATAACATTGTAATTTAAAAATATTTAATATTTCCAGGAAATATATATATATATATATATATATATACATATATAATATTTTCTAACCTAGGTCAAGTGATACGGATAATATATCATTTCAATCCGTAATTTACAAAGAAAACCCGGGTTCTATCATTTCAAACCCGCAATCCAAGTTAAAAAATAAATAAATAAATAAATATCATTCAGGCCTATCATTTTTGCCCGTAACGATTCTATTCTACAGGGAACTTGCAGTGTGATAAACAGTAAATAAATAAATGGTATAATCAGCATAAATATAACAATATAAAATATAACTGATGATAGGTAAGTTTAATAATAGGGTTTTTAAACTTCATAAATTTTATCACAGGAAATTAAAATATAAAATAAAATCATTCTACAATTTCACTTGTTAATAATTTACAGATCTATAAGTACGTTTGTCGGGTGAGAAATACTCACCTTTACGCTGCTGAAGTTTTGATACAAAATAATGAATGTCTACACTGGAAAGCGTACAGAAGGCAGGATCAATTTTTAGAGGATGTGACAACCCAATTCCAATCTTGAACAAAATAAATAAACAATTTACGTCAATTCAAAATGATCATAGCAAATTTTAAATAGCAACAGGAACTAAGATTGGAAGAAAAAGAATTTTGACACACGTGGAACAAGGATGGAAATCAAAGGAAAACTAAAGAAGAAAAATAAGAAAGTAGAAGGAGAGCAGCTATTTACCTGATGTAGCTCGCCCTAGAGAGAGGAGATTGAACCCAAACGAGATGGAATAGAACTTTATACATGGGTTTATACTTAAATCAGTGAGACGGCGATTTACGTGAAATAAAATAGCAAGGAATAATTTTTGAAACGTCAGCAGCAATAGGAAGCATTTATTCCAATATACAAGAGGTAAATGAAAATGAAATACGTGAGTTTTAATATAAAAAAACGAGTTGCGTAAAACAAGGAGGGGAAAGTGGCAAGAATTAATTTTTTTTGAAACGTCTACAGGAATAGGAAAATTTTGTTCCAAATTATATATGAGAGGTAATGTAAAAATGTAGAAAGTTTGCACGACTGAAAAAGCAAGAAAAAAAATAAAGTCAAATATTACTTCAGTGGTATACATACGTGACTGAGAAAAAAAAAGAAACTTGCATTGATTTGGATCTGTACATTTGAAGTGATATTATTCCTATTATAAAATAGGAAGCTAAGAAGAAGTATATACAATTTTGTTGCGCGCTGATTGAGTTAATGAAGAGGTAATTGCGTTAATAAATAAATTAAAGAACACACAAAATAATGATGTTTGAACGGTAAGGAAATATGGAATTTGCGAACGTGTTTTTTTGAAATTTGAACGAAGTAATAGCGTTGATTAATTGAAAGCAATTGGCAAGAAATAAAATTTTCTTTTAAAACGGTCAGGAGATTTCTCTAAGTGATGTTTGCATTTATAGGATGGTAATTGCGTTGGATAGGTTAAATAAAGAAACGCATGCATTAATGGTATAGAAATATTAAGGAAATAAAAGAATTTCATTTGAACGGTAAGGAAAAATCAAAGATTTTGTTCCTATTAATTGCAAAGGAGTAAATGGAAAGGAAGAGACATTTATACACGTGAATTTCAAGCAATTTTGAAACGGATTTTGAAAGTCTAAAGAGAAATAAATTTGCTTGAAACGGCTACGCAAATTTTTATTGCTATTATAAAAAAAAGGAAAAAGGGAAGCGTAGAAATTTACACGTAACTTATCAAAGCTAGATTTAAAAGAAATTGAATGTAACAACCCGCATATTTTACGATTGAATATTTAAATATTTTATTTAAATATTTTATCGTTAGTCGGATTTTAGTCCGAAAATTTACTTTTTGCATACGGTCGAATTAGGACTCGGAACCAATTCCATTGGGTCCAAAACACCGTTTGCGATCTTTTAGAGTATAAACTTTGATATGTTTGGAGTTAGTGGAATTTTGTCACTTTTTCACTTTGGGCTTTGGGTTTGGTTTAACCCATTAGCCTAAACTATTTACTCTAGCTCAACCCCTTCCCTTCATAACTTTACTTTCATTTCCTAACACGCAAGATTCATCAAAAGTGGAGGAAGGAATGGGACATTAAAACTCCAAACTCAAGTTCATTTGCAAATCCAACATCTAACTCCAATTCAAAGAGAAGCCATTGATTCAAGCTTCTTGTGTAGAGATTCAAGTGTGGTTGATTCTTCCTTTGCTTTCAAGCTTCTCCTTTATTGATTTTGTGTAAAGGTAAGATTTTTATCTCACAGCTTTGCCTATAACTATTTTGATTGTTAGGTATGAATTCCTAACACTTATTCATGTGCATTTGCTATTGATTTGGATTGAATTGGTGAAAATCCCAATTTTGAGTGTTTTGGGTTCAAATCTTTAAAAATCCAAACTTTGATGTTTGAACACGTTTTTGGTGATGCATCGAGGAGCCAATACGACCGGGTAGCCTATGGACATAATCCCCTAGCGTCCGTGCTCGATCGGTTGGAAATTAGGAGAGTTTTTGCACTTCAAACCCCTAGGTCTCTCGGCCTGTACATGAAGGATTCTCGGCCTGCATTTAGGTCGCTCCCCTATAGGTCGCGTCATGCTAGGTCGTTGCTCGGCCTCGTCACCTTTAGGTCGGCCTGCATTTAGGTCGTTCCTCCCCCATATGTCGCTTGCACCATAGGTCGTTGCTCGGCCTTATTTACCCCTTAAGTCGCTAGGTCGCTCGGCCTTCCCACTTAGGTCGTTTCGTCCCTAGGCCGCTCGGCCATATGCTGTATCTGTTAGGTCGCGCACATTTGATCACTTAGGTCGCTCGCCCTTCTTACATGGGTCGCTCGCCCCTGCACTTATGCAGCTACCTCTTAGGTCGCTCGTCTGCTAGGTCGCGCCGTGTCATTTCGCAAGGGTATTTCCACTTTGATGAATTTGGAATCGAATTCTTTGGATTTCATTCACGTCTTCGTATGTGAATTTTTGTGATTTGATCGTTTCTACGATCATTTTTGTGATTTGTCATTTTAAAAATATACAAACCTTTACCTCACTCGTACGAGAAATCTAATTAAACGGCTTCGTAAAACAAGTGGTATGAAATGCTTGCGTTTACTTTGCCGGTTAATTCTTGGACTTGTTCGATTGAACCTCTTGTGACAATTTTCGAGTGGAGATCTACCATTTGTTCGCAAATATTTAAGTTAAGCTAGTGGTTGTGGGACATGAAGCTAAGCTTATATATTTACTAGCTTACTGTAATTGACACTTCTTGATGATCTATGAGGATCATTTTTGTGATTTATACTAGCAAATGTGCGATGTCTCTTTGTCTACGAGGGAGACTAAACCCCGTTTCTGTGGAGCTTTGGCTCAATCTGGTGGGGTAACGACCCATGGTCTTTGGGCCGTTTGGTGGAGCTTCGGCTCAAAATTAATGGTTAGCAACCATGGAATAGCGTTCCATTTTGTGATACATGTGTTGGTGAGTTTTCATGCTCTCGTTTTGTGATAGGTCTCCCCCTTTTTTTGTGATTTCTGGATTTCCATTGATGATTTCCAGAATTTGTGTTTCACCAATTTTTGTGATTTACATTGATAAGTTTTATCAATATTTGTACATTGGTGAATTTGTGTGTCATTAACTTATGTGATTGTCATTGATATTATTGTCAATATTTATGGTTTTGGTGAATAATAATAAAGGGTACGGCATTCCTTTTGATCTTTGAGAAGATTCTTGTGATATTGATTAATCCCTAGTTTATTTTTAATTGCATACTTACCACAGTATGGCTTTGTGGTTATCATTTGTTTTTGTCATACCTCTTATTCTATATCATTTCATCTGATATTTATAGCTAGACTGATCCGTTTATTATTTTCTTATTAAATAATACTCGTGTCAGACCGAGATGTTACAGGTGCTTCTACTTGACTTCGCATCTGGGATTATCACCCTGACTTTTGGCTAACTACTTAGATTAGTAGTTTTTGTTATATACATTTGAGGGATAGACTCATTGATGTATCCATATTCTTTTGTCTAGCACTTGTAGCTATTCTTTTGTGATATTGTGGATCTTGATTGACCACTACTCTGATGTACACTTTCATGTGTTATATTCTTATCTTTTTCCGCCTTTGTGATATGGGTATCTATGACTGATTTGTGTTATGTTTATTTTTATGTTTGTTTCCCAAGAATTTATATAGCCACTGTGTAGTAGCTTTGAGTTTGTATCGATATGTCGAACTTCCTCGTGAGCATGTTATACTATCTAACATATCGGTGCTCGCACAAAGCAATTACACGGATGGTCGCTCCTCAACAGCCTTATTCTCCGTGCTAGTTGACGGCATTACACCGTAGTGTCCTGGGCTACAGTGGGTAGGTGGGGCGTCACAGCTTGGTATTGGAGCCAATCTTTGGAACAATGTAGAATAATCTAGCAAGGATCATCGTCCTAAGTCCATCTTAGGAGTCGTGCTTTGAGATTTGATTCGAGTCTTCGTACCGATTCATCCTATTTTCTTTATGATTCCTTGTTTATCTATCAAGACTGCTTGATATTCATTGGTGAATAACCTTATCCTTCTTCTTTCTTTCAAAAAGGAAGAGAAATGGTTAGACCTAGCCGTCCCAGCGCCGGTTAATCTCGTGCTACTCCCCAAGATAGAGTATTTATGTCTGCCCAGCAGCTTCTTGATCTAGTAAGGAATGCTCAAGCAGCCGGATCTAATCCGGAGTCTACTCACCCTAAGTCTGGATTTGCATGTTTGTGCAGCGATTATACCAATTTGGGTGGGAAGCCATTCAAAGGTTCTGAAACAATCATTGAAGTCCAGGCTTGGTTGAGAACGTGCGACCGAATCTTTTCTCGCATGAATCTTATTGACCTTCACCGTGTTCAGGTGGCCTCTAGTATGCTCCAAGAAAGAGCATCAGATTGGTATGAGCTTCTGATTTATGAAATAAATGAGGCGGGTCATACTTGGGAGAAATTCCGGGAACGCTTCGAATTAAAATTTGTGCCGGAAGCTGAGAAGATGACTCTGGCTCGCCGTTTCATAGACCTTGTTCAAGGTGAATCTTCCATGACAGACTATGTCGCATCATTCGAGTCACTTTCTAAGTACGGGGTCGAATACATAAACACCCCATTGAAGAAGAACCAAAGATTTGTCTATGGCTTGAATAAAAATCTTAAGAAGCCATTACTTCTAAAGTTAGAATTTCTTTTGATCAACTCGTTGATATCGCTCTTCGTCTTGAAGAGGCTGATAGGGAGAGTGATGTTGAAGTTATGGGTCCTAAACCGAACTTCAACAACAAGAAAAGGCCTAATAAGTTCAAGGGTCCTTATCTCAACAATAAGAAAGGGAGGCATGCCTCTCTAGCAGCTAAGACTTCTACTTCTAGTAGTGGGCAATGTTACAATTGTGGTTCTAAGGACCATTATGCAAACAAGTGTTCAAAGCCCCGAACTTGTCGCTATTGCAAAATCCCGGATCATTATTTATCTTCTTGTCCCAAACTTCAAAATAGGAAGGAGGGAAAGCTTAATGTTGCTCAAGCCTCTGGCAACACATCTCGTGGTAAAGGTATTTCTCATTCTATCCTTGATAGCATTATTTTATTTCGTAATCATCCTATTCGTATTCTTTTTGATACGGGTGCGTCCCACTCTTTCATTTCAAATGAACTTGTTGATACTTTTTCTTTGGATGTTTTGTGTTTAATGACTTCCTTAAGAATTGCGAATCTGGTTGATGGATTCGCAACAATCAGTTTATTGTGTAAAGATGTCGAGATTATTTTGTGTGATTTTTCTTTCCAAGCCGATTTGCATGTTATGCGCTACTTAGGCTTTGGAATGATTCTGGGAATGGATTGGCTTAACCGCTATGAAGCTCAAATCCTATGTCCTGAACGGACTATTCATCTTCGACATCCTCAATCTGTTAGGCAGTTTCTATTGATCTTAAGGATTCGGATTCCAGCTTGGTTGCATCTTTATATTCTTTAAATCCTCATGATGATGATAATGATGATGAGAAAGATATTATTTCTCTTATTCACGTTGTTCGTGAATTTTCTGACATATTTAAGCCCGTTTTAGGATTACCACCTAAGCGAGCAATTGAGTTCAAAATTGATCTCATCCCTGGAGCTCAACCTATCATTCGTCCTCCTTATCGCATGTCCAATAAGGAAAATGAGAAAATGCACAAACAATTATCCAAATTGGAGACGAAGCAATTTATTCGCTCTAGTTCCTAGCCTAGGGGAGCTTCGGCTATTTTTGTGAAGAAATCCGACGGTACACTTAGGCTTTGCGTTGACTACCGCAAGCTTAATGAGCTTACTATTAAGAATAAATATCCTTTACCTCGGATTGATGATCTATTCGATCAACTTAGTGGTGCTAGAGTCTTTTCACAATTAGACTTAGCTACCGGTTTTCCTCAGCTTTGTATTGCAGAGGATAGTATTCCTTTGACATCGTTCCGTACTCGTTATGGATCTTATGATTGGCTTGTTATGCCATTTGGGTTAAAGAATGCTCTGGCTTATTTCGTTGACCTTATGAATAGAGTTTTCAAAGACTTCCTCGATCGGTTTGTTCTCATCTTTATTGATGATATTCTTGTGTATTCAAAAACCGAGGAGAAGCATGAAAAACATCTTCAGATTGTGTTGGAAACTCTCAGGAGCAATCAATTAAAAGCAAAATTTTCTAAATGATACTTTTGGCAATCTCGTGTGAAGTTTCTCGGTCATATTATTTCTGAATCCGGGATTTCCGTGGATCCTTCAAAGATTAAAGTGATTCAAAATTGGAAGAGACCGGAGAGTGTGACGGAGGTCCGAAACTTCCTTGGGTTGGCAGGTTATTACCGTCGTTTTATAGAAGACTTTTCAAAAAAATTTGTGCCTCTTACTAGCTTAACAAAGAAAGGTGTTAAATAGATTTGGTCGGACAAATGTGAAGCTTCTTTCCAGAAATTAAAAGAACTCCTTTCTGATACTCCTATTCTTGTTATTCCCGTAGGGAATCAAGATTTTGTTGTTTATACCGACGCTAGTCGCGTTGGTTTGGGTGCCATTCTTGTGCAAAGAGAACGTGTTATTGCTTATGCTTCTAGGCAATTGAAGCCAACCGAGAGTAGATATGCCACCCATGATTTAGAACTCGCGGCTATTGTTTTCGCCTTTCGTATTTGGCGCCATTATCTTTTGGAAGAGAAATTTTTTCTCTATACCGATCATAAATCTTTGAAGTATCTATTTTCTCAAAAGGAACTTAATCTACGTCAACAACGTTGGCTCAAGTTCCTTGCACCTTATGATCTTGATATTCTTTATACTCCCGGAAAGGGAAATCGTGTTGCTAATGCACGTAGTCGTAAGCAACAAGCGGTTGTTTCTATGATGATATCCGAATGGAATGATCTCGAAATTTTATCCACTTGTGAGATTCGAGATCATGTTTCCGATTTGTGTTCATCTCTTGTTTTATGTAGCCTTGAGGCTCATCCTTCTCTTATAGACCGCATTCTTGAAGCTCAAAAGCTAGATCCCGATTTGGCTCTTCTTGGCCAAAATTTTAGGGATAAAATTGATATTGAAGGTTTGAAAGACTTTGATATTGATTCTCGTGGCGGCATTCGAAAATTTGGAAGACTTATCGTGCCTTATATTAGTGATCTTTGTAAAGATATTTTAGAAGATTCACATCGTTCTGAATTTACCATTATCCTGGTAGTAGTAAAATGTATGCGGATATGAAGCGACTTTGTTGTTGGGAGGGAATAAAATCTGATATTGCTAACTTTGTTAAGTGTTGCATGACTTGCCAACTTGTCAAGGACGAACATCAAAGGCCCGGTGGGTTATTGCAACCTTTAGAAATTCCAATTTCGAAGTGGGATCAAATTTCCATGGATTTTATAGACGGACTTCCCCGTTCTCTTTCGGGTCATGATAGCTTATGGGTGATAGTTGATAGACTTACTAAATCCGCCCATTTTGTTCCCATTCTGTCCGATCGAACCGTTTCTCTCTTGGCCAAACTCTTTATTAAAGAAATTGTAAATTTGCATGGATTTCCTTCTTCTATTGTTAATGATCGTGATCCATTGTTTACTAGTGGATTTTGGAAAAGCCTTCAAAAAGATTTGAGAACGAAGCTTAATTTTAGCACCGCTTATCATCCCCAGTCTGATGGACAAACCGAGCGTGTGAATCAAACTCTTGAAGATCTTCTTCGTGCGTGTGTTCTTTATTTTGGTGGAAGTTGGGAAGATCATATTTCTCTTGTTGAGTTTTCCTATAATAATAGCTTCCAATCTAGTATTGGTATGGCACCTTTCGAGGCACTCTATGGAAGGCCATGCCGATCTCCTTCTTGTTGGCTTGAGGCCGGCGAGAAGCTGGTTTTCGGTCCAGATTTTATTCGTGATTCCACAGAAAAGATTTATCTTATTCGTCATAGGATGAAAGAAGCTCAGAGTAGACAAAAATCCTATGCCGATAACCGGAGAAGGAAATTAGAATTTTCTGTGGGAGATCTTCTGTTTATCCGTGTTTCGCCTATGAAGGGTGTTGTACGTTTCAATCGATCGTGAAAGTTAGTGCCTCGATATATTGGTTCTGTGGCTTATCGCCTTTTATTACCGGCTCAGTTTTCTGCTATTCATGACGTGTTTCACGTTTCTCAATTACGGAAATGCCTTTGAGATTCCGATTCTATTCTTGAGCTCGGTGTTGTGGAAGAAATTGAAGTTTCACCTAATTTAACTTATGAGCAACATCCTATTCGTATTATTGCTTCGGAGGTCAAGTGCCTTCGAAATAAAGATGTTCCGCTTGTTAAAGTCTAATGGTCCTCAAATCCTAAGGATTGCTCTTGGGAATCTAGAGAGTTCATCGAGCGAACACCTCCGGACTAACTTTCTCATGCTCCGTGAGGTGAATTTCTTATTTCAAATTTCTTTTGTGTTGATATGCTATCATGGTTGTTACCTTATATTTTCTTCTTAAATATTGCGAGAATGCGATTTCTTTAAGGAGGGGAGTCTGTAACAACCTGCATATTTTACGATTAAATATTTAAATATTTTATTTTAATATTTTACGTTAGTCGGATTTTAGTCCGAAAATTTACTTTTTGCATACGGTCGAATTAGGACTCGGAACCACTTCCATTAGGTCCTAAACACCGTTTGTGATCTTTTAGAGTATATACTTTGATATGTTTGGAGTTAGTGGAATTTTTCACTTTTTCACTTTGGGCTTTGGGTTTGGTTTAGCCCATTAGCCTAAACTATTTACTCTAGCTCAACCCCTTCCCTTCATAACTTTACTTTCATTTCATAACAATCAAGCTTCATCAAAAATGGAGGAAGGAATGAGAAATTAAAACTCCAAACTCAAGTTCATTTGCAAATCCAATATCTAACTCGAAATTCAAAGAGAAGCCACCGATTCAAGCTTCTTGTGTAGAGATTCAAGTGTGGTTGATTCTTCCTTTGCTTTCAAGCTTCTCCTTCATTGATTTTGTGTAAAGGTGAGATTTTTATCTCACATCTTTGCCTATAACTATTTTTGATTGTTAAGTATGAATTCCTAACACTTATTCATATGCATTTGCTAATGATTTGGATTGAATTGGTGAAAATCCCAATTTTTAGTGTTTTGGGTTCAAATCTTTAAAAATCCCAACTTTGATGTTTGAACACGTTTTGGGTGATGCATCGAGGAGCCAATACGATCGGGTAGCCTATGTGCATAATCCCCTAGCGTCCGTGCTCGATCGGTTGCAAATTGGAAGAGTTTTTGCACTTCAAGCCCCTAGGTCGCCCGGCCTGCACATGAAGGATTCTCGGCCTGCATTTAGGTCGCTCCCCTATAGGTCGAGTCGTGCTAGGTCGTTGCTCAGCCTTGTCTCCTTTAGGTCGGCCTGCATTTAGGTCGTTCCTCCCCCATAGGTCGCTTGCACCATAGGTCATTGCTCGGCCTTGTTTACCCCTTAAGTCGTTAGGTCGCTCGGCCTTGTTTAAGTCGTTAGGTCGCTCGGCCTTCCCACTTAGGCCATTTTGTCCCTAGGCCGCTTGGCCATATGCCGTATCTTTTAGGTCGCTCGCTCTGCTACGTCGCGCCCATTTGACCACTTAGGTCGCTCGGCCTTCTTACGTGGTTCGCTCGCCTTGGTTCGCTGGCCACGTAGTTCACTTGGCCATGTTAGGTCGCACCATTCCTAAGTCGCTCGCCCTTGCACTTATGCCGCTACCTCTTAGGTCACTCATCTGCTAGGTCGCGCCGTGTCATGTCGCAAGGGTATTTCCACTTTGATGAATTTTGAATCGAATTCTTTGGATTTCATTCACGTCTTCGTATGTGAATTTTTGTGATTTGTTCGTTTCTACGATCATTTTTGTGATTTGTCAATTTATAAATATACAAACCTTTACCTCACTCGTATGAGAAATCTAATTAAACGGCTTCGTAAAACAAGTGGTATGGAACGCTTGCGTTTACTTCATCGGTTAGTTCTTGGACTTGTTCGATCGAACCTCTTGTGACAATTTTCGAGTCGAGATCTACAATTTGTTCGTAAATATTTAAGTTAAGCTAGTGGTTATGGGACATAAAGCTAAGCTTATATATTTACTAGCTTACTATAATTGACACTCTTGATGATCGATGAGGATCATTTTTGCGATTTAGACTAGCAAATGTGCGATGTCTCTTTCTCTACGAGAGAGACTAAACCCCGTTTCTATGGAGCTTCGACTCAATCTGGTGGGGTAGCGACCCATGGTCTTCGGGCCGTTTTGTGGAGCTTTGGCTCAAAATTAATAATTAGCAACCATGTAATAGCGTTCCATTTTGTGATACACGTGTTGGTGAGTTTTCATGCTCCCGTTTCGTGATAGGCCTCCCCTTTTTTCGTGATTTCTGGATTTCCTGTAACGACCCAACTTCCAAACTCCAGGAAGTCGCATCGCTAAGAAGAAAGAAAGGGATAGAAAAGAGAAAAGAAAGGAAAGAAGAAACGGACAACATCAGAATCTCACAGCGGAATCGAATAAATTATAATATATCACATGAAACATTATATAGTATCATATACATCAGAGTTAAACAGCTAATACAACACAATCTAGACAGTTATAAACATTTGTCTAGCAATTACAATTCAAATACATCAGAGAAAACAGATACAACTCAAACACAACAGAACCACTACATATACCTACACGCTGAAGCCTCCTGCTCCATTATCTCCTCTAGAACTCGATCAAAGCAATCCTGAAACACTTGACTACTCATACGTAATATGAGTACCTAAGAGTTTAATAAAACAGAAAATAAACACTCAGGTTAGACAGGGGTCTGGTGTGAGTAAACGGGGATAAAAGTTGCTTAACTTTAGAAAATCCTTTGAAAACAAAAGGTATCATGTAAGACTTCCCACACATAAACATGGAAAAGTTTTTACCTCACGCTAACCAAAACATTTGATAGGAAATCCAGTGATATTATAATAGTGTCTAGGGTTTCAAAATAAAATACAGAAATAGCTGGAATGCTTACATTTCACGTTCCAACATAGTTGGGCACAATCAAAACCGTACAGGCACTTATTGGATTATGGATTCCATCAATGGCAGGGCTACTGGGGTACCGCCCGTCACAGTACGTGGCCTAGATCAACATACCGAGGATTACTCCCAATCCCCTACAACACAAAGCCGGACCCATTCCTTACTGAACAGTTCCGAACAAGACAACCCCGCAATTGGTGTACACTGACAACTGCCCACTAAGCCGAATAAAAAGGGACCTCTAGACAGGGATCAATCTTGCTCTCCAGTGGGTGCTACCCACGAAGCCTTGCTGCACCTCCCCTGTTTTAGCCATTCCCGATTGATGAGGCTTGAGGCTACGATTACCTTTAGAGGACACATCTCTTAGAATGCTCATCGTCCACCTGACGATGTTCTGAAAGCATTCAATCCATACAAGTTCGTTCCGGGTTCGAACGAAACCAAAGGCATTATCTCGTTACACTCGTATTGGAATCACCCTCAAAGTTAGCGACGATAACCCTTGCACTCTAAATCACCATCTCGAACCTATAAGCACTATTCCGTCAACTCATTACGGAATCACCCACAGAGTTATAATGACGTATAGCCCTTACACCTCGAGTCTTCACTTGCTACACTTAGATTAACGACCTAACGTTTCATTGGAATCGATGTGGTTTTCGGATATCCAAATATGGAAACCCGATCCCGGTCTCATCGAAACCAAACGCCGTCTTAATGTTCAAGTTGTACTTAAGGGTTTTGAATAATTAATTCATTTCGTTACTATCTATTTCACACAGATAGATAAAATACATCTAACAATAGATAATCACATTCATATCATAAACAGATAATCTGTATCATCATAAACAGATAATCGTCACAACCAAATAATCCATCACAAACCATCATACATAAACCAATCATCCATATCATACAGATACAACTAATCTCATTACTGAGATCACAACCATTCAATCAATAACATCCACAAGCAATGATTTATTAACCATCAATTATAATTAATTTAAAATGAATTAAATTAATTACAACCATCTCTAATTAATTTAATTTAAATTAAATTAATTAACACATTTAAATCCTGCTTACATCCATTAATTAATTTACCCCGTTAATTAATTATCCACTAAGTATTAACTTGATTAAATATCTTTGATTAATCATTCACTAATTACAATAAGTAATTAGTCCTTAATTAATTTTATAAATTAATTAACCTTAATCATAAGTAATTAACATTTAATTACTTCATTTATTAATTAATTATAATTAATTATATTTATCCTTAATTAATTAATCACTTAATTTAACTTAATCAAACAGTCCTTAATTACATCATTAATTATAATAATTAATGATCTCTAATATTTAAATAATTACTTAATTAAAATTAATTACATTTAGTAATTAATCTAATTATTAATCACCTTGATTAATATTCAATTTAGTAATTAACTATCTTTAATTCCTTATTTATAAATTAATTAACCAATAATTAATTCCTTAATTAATTCCAAAAGTAATTATCCAAATTACTAACTACATTCCAGTAATTATCATTATTACTTCTCTAAGTAATCCTGCTCCATTAATTACATTAAGCAATTACACTCTTAAAATCATTAGATGATTTACTTAAATTAATTAAACTAAATTAATTAACTTAATTAAATCACATATCAAAATTAATAACCATAAGTAATTAATTCTTTAATTACTTTAACAATTAATTATCTTAACAAATTACAATTAATTATATTCAATTAATTAATCTAGTTAATTATCAAAATTAATTACATTAATTAGTTACTAAATTATCGCTAGATAATTATCACCAATTATTAATTAACAACATTTCATTAATTATATACTTAAGAAAATTTGAATTAGATTAATTATAAATAAATCATTTCCAATTAAAATTAATCTAAACCATTATTTAAAAGTCAAATAATTAAGTAAAATCCTTAATTATTTTAAATGTTTTCAAAGTAATTTAGTTACTTATTAAATGACTCATTTAAATTCAAAATGTATTGAAACAATACATTTCTAAATTTAAGTTCAAATTCTATTTAAAAATTTGATATTTAAAATGTTTAATCATTAAACATTTATTCAAATTAAAATAATTATAAACCTTACAACAAAATGAATGTTAAAGAACATTCATTACCTAAATATAAAGAAAGATTTAAATTGATTATTTCAATTTCCAAATTTAAATTAAACACTTCATATTTTAATTCAAATACTAAAGTAAACAAATTCTTTCAAATTTTAAAACTCACTTGAAATCAATTTTTCATTTTCAAATCTATCTTTAAAATATTTGAATAATTGTTCATCATTTTTAAATTTATAAACTATTTTGAAATTTAAAACTGGTTTTCAAAGAAACTTGAAACAGTTTTAACTTAATTTCAAAAACAAATTTAAATCTTCCTTAAACCATTTAAATCTGTTTCAAAATTTAAAAATTTACAAAATAGTTTGAATAGAAATCTGGGTTTTAAAGAATAAACCTGAAGCTGTTTAAATCTTGACTTAAACCCAACCCATATTTAAATCTTGTTTAAATTTTAAGATTTTCATTTTTTTTAAACTTTGAATTCAAAATTACATTTGAATTCAGATTCAAGTTACACTTGAATCAATTCCTGCACTAAATTGAATTTCATTCACCATTTTAAAAACTGCAAAATAACTTTCAGGTTTAAAACCTGAAACTGTTTTTAAACTTAACTTAAAAATGAATTTAAAACTTGTTTAAATTTAAAAATTTCATTTTTAAAACCTTGACTCAAAACTCCATTTGAATTCAGACTTAACTTATATTTAAGTAAAATTAAGATCTTTAAATTATGAATTTTATTTAAATTCTTAAAAAAGGCAAACTACAGGTTTATAACCCAGCAACTAACTAACCCGATATTTCATCAATTTAACTTCGAGTTTACTAACCATCTGCTTCGAGACAGAGATCAGAAGCCCCGAGATCTACTTCGAGTAAAAATACCCTGCACACTACCAATATAGTTCACCTGAGTTCAACACTGCAACTAAGACCAACCTGTCAACACCCAGAAATACCACCTCCAGCCACAATCATCGACACGACCTTGGCCATAACTACCTCTACACTTCCTACACAACCTCTCAAATTCTTACCCCACTCGATGCAACAGAGTGGATGTGCAGACCTTCAAAATTTCAACACTGCAACCCTTAAAACTAGGGTTTTGAAAACCTGGACACACCCAATCCATATCACCTGTCTCTCTTATGCTCCATCACCAAATCTACTCCACAATAGAAAGAATCTTAACACCAGACATTAACTAGCCTAACAATCAAACCCAAAATATCTTATTCTGTTCAAACAGAATTGCTAATCCCACAGCAAATTTTGAAAAGGTGGAGTTTTGTAACAACCCGCATATTTATCGAGTTTGTATTTAAATATTTTATTTAAATATTAACTCGTTAATCGGATTTTGGTCCGAAAAGCTACTTTTTGCAAACGGTCAAATTAGGACTCGAGACCACTTCCATTGAGTTCGAAATGTCGTTTACAACTTTTTAAGTATAAACATCGATAGGTTTGGAGTTAGTGAAATTTCACTAACTTTTCCCGCTTTGGACTTTGGGTTAGTTTAGCCTATTAAGCCCAAGTTCCAACCCTCTTCTCCTCACTCTTCATAAATTTCCTAACTAATCAAGCTTTGGCATTAATGGTGGAGGGAATGGGAAATTAAAACTCCAAGCACAAATTCAATTGCAAATCCAACATTCAACTCCAAATTCAAGTAGAAGATATTGGATTCAAGCTTTTGATTGCTTCTCCTTGCTTTCAAGCGTCATCTTCATAAACTTTAGTGCAAAGGTGAGATTTTTATCTCACAAATCTAGTCTATATCAATATTGGACTGTTGGGAATGAATCCCTATCGTGTTTGCATGTATATTTGCATTTGGTTTGGATTGGGTTGGCGAAAAACTCCGATTTTTAGCGTTTTGGTGGATTTTCTGCTCCTAGGTCGTTCTGGCCTTATTAGCTCGTATCGGAGTTAGGTCGTAGGTCGCATGGGCCTTAGGTCGTAGGTCGCATGTGAGTTAACCCCTAGGTCGTTCTGGCCACTTTTCGTGTGTTTGGGTTTAGGTCGTTGGACCTTTAGGTCGTTGACCCCCTTGAGTCGTTAACTAGTTAAGTCGCTCGCTACTTGACTCCATTAGGTCGCTCGTCACTGGATGCAGTTAGGTCGCTCGACTCCCTTACCCACTAGGTCGCGTACTTAGTTAGGTCGCGTGACCCCATAACTGTTAGGTCGTTAGACCGTTAACCCTATAGGTCGCTTGGCCTATTTGTTTAGGTCGTAGGTCGTTGGACCTTACCTCGATAGGTCGTTCCCACTTTTGGACGTGTGCACTCTAGGTCGCTAGGCCGCCTCTCTTTAGGTCGCGTGACCCAATACAGTTAGGTCGTTTGACCTTATGTTCTTTTAGGTCGCGTCTCCTTTAGGTCGCGCCTCTTTTAGGTCGCGTCTCCTTTAGGCCACGCCTCTTTTAGGTCGTTCGAATGCTAGGTCGCTCGGCCCTTATTCCCTTAGGTCGCTCGGTCTCGTTTATGACCATAGGTCGCTCACCCCCTCTTCCTTAAGTCGCGAGTCATCGTTAGGTCGCGAACACCTTTAGGTCGCTCGACCCTATCCCTTTTGGTCGTTAGACCTCATTTTGTCTTCACTAGGTCGTACCGTTTTGGTCGGGGCGCTGCCCCGCACCCCACCGGGGGCGCTGCCCCCCGGACCGCCGCGACCTGACCGGCCAGGTCGAACCCCGTAAGCGGTGGCGTTGCCCCCGCACCCCCACCTTGGGGGGTTGCCACCCCCCCTTGACCCCCCCTCCGTAGGGAATCTTATCTGAAAAACATTGAGCTGATTTCCTTGGATTTTATTCGCATCTCCGTATGCGATCTTTGTGACTGATTGTTTCTACACTTGCTTATGTGTTTTGTCACTTTATAATATAAAGGTTTCAATACTAGTAGTAAATATCAAAACTCTTTTAACAAACAATTTCAACTCTATTTTTAATAACAAAGCTCTTTTCTTAAACCGTTTTCCAATCTATTAGTAAATACAAGCCTTTACCTCACTCGGATGAGAAATCTAATTAAACGACTTAGTAAAACAAGTGGTATGAAACGCTTGTGTTCACTTCGTCGGTTAATTCTTGGACTTGTTCGGTTGAACCTCTTGTGACAATTTTATTAGTGAAGATTTACAGTTTGTTCGTAAATATTTAAGTTAAGCAAGTGGTTATGGGACATGAAGCTAAACTTCTATATTTACTAGCTTAGTGTAATTGACACTTCTCGTTGATCTTGATGATCGCTTTATGAATTAGACTAGCAATTGCGCGATGTCTCTTTCATTGCAAGGTTAGACTAGACACCACTTGTGTGATTCCATTCACACATACCTTTCTGCTTTTTGGTTAATCTTGACCTCAATCTGTGTGATTCCATTCACACATGCGGGGTAGCTCCCCTTGGTCTTCGGACCGTCATTTGATAGGCCTCTTTCCCTTTTTATGATTTCTGGATTTCTCGTGTTGATTTCTGGAATTTATGTCATTGACTTGTTATGAGTACAAGTTTAGGGTATGATGCCCTCTTCGAATCTTTGAGAAGATTTTTGTGATATTGATTATCTCTTATTGATTGATCTTCTGTTGATCATTATTTACATACTTATAGTGGTATGTCGTTATGGATGTTTATGTTTATGCCATATCTTTTATGTTATATCATGTCATCTGATATTTATAGATAGACTGATCCGTTTATTATTTTCTTAAATAATACTCGGGTCAGACCGAGATGTTACAGGTGCTTCTGCTTGACTTCTTCCCAGGGATTCATCACTCTGACTTTTGGCTAACTTTTTAGATTAGCAGGTTTTGTTGTATACACTTGAGATATAGACTCATAGTTGTATTCTTTTGTATAGCACGTGTTGCTATTCTTTTGTATTATCGTGGATCTTACTGACCACTACTCTGATGTACACTATCATGTGTTAGTTATATATTCATATCTTCTTCCGCCTTTGTGATATGGATATCTGCGACTGATTTGTGATATGATTATTTCTATGTTTGTTTCCGAAGATTATTTATAGCCACCGTGTGATAAACAATTACATGGATGGTCGCTCCTCAACAGCCTTATTCTCCGTGCTAGTTGACAGCACTACTCCGGAGTGTTCTTGGCTAGCGTGGGTATAGAGGTGGGGCGTCACAAGTTTTGTTTAAAATTTCTGAGTTATAACATACATTCATGTTATAATCTCGTTGAAATAATTAATGATGTTAATATTTTGGTTTATTGAAATGCTTACTGCTTTATTTGCTTCAGAAGAAACAGATATTTCAAAACAACAAAATTATGATTAAAGAATATAATTTATTATTACTTGTTTGCTCGTATTAATTCCTAACAGAAGTTAAACAAGTAAATAAAGTTTCCTACTAAACTTATTTTAAATCAGCAAACTGTTAATCAAGATTTCTGTAATTCCATATATATCTATGTATATTCACACATCATATTGATCACAATCAAAATCATGCAAGTATACATAGTCTTACATATTCACATGCAACAGATAGATTCAACTTCTCACAGTAAATAAATAGATAATTAACAGGGCAGTTTCAATCACAGCAGTTTTGGGAAAAAACAGTTTACATATGAAGCTTAGGTTCTGGAAATCTTGTATAATTTTGATTTAAAAGAAACTATTTTTAAAAGTAAAGGTTTACTCACTTTTAAATTGAAGATGCAGAAACAAACTTAAGTGCAGATTCAATCCAGGAACTTGTTGAAACTGCATGTTGAACCTAGGTGCATTTGACTACAGAAATTGCTTTTCTGTCTTGATTTTTGATTGCTTTTATCTTGTTAATGAATGCATGCAGACCCAATTTCAATTGCACAGATTTGCAGATGTTCTACAATTTGCATATTTGAAGTTGTATGTTTTGCAGAAATTTGAAGTTGAGTGCAGATTTGATTGAAGTTTGTAATTTGCAGATTTGAGGTTGAATGCAGATTTTAAAACATGCATTGGCTTTGAGTTTTGATTTAGTGAAATTTGATTCTCAGATTTTCAATTTTGAAGAGAATGTTTTAACAAATGAATTACTATGTTTCTCCTATCAATATAATTTAAATTTCAAAAAAAATGAGTTAGCTTGCCACTTGCTATGTTAGGTGTAGATAATTTACAAGTGTCTCTTTATGTTTAAGAAGCTAACACATGTTCATTTCAATATTTAAAAGAGAATTCTAAATTACTAAATGTATTTGAATTTATCTTAAACCATTTCAAACTTATTTTAGCATGTTTCAAATGATTTATTAACATTAGCTTTTAAATAAATACATATAAACTTCTTTATAATATATACATTTAAATGTTTGTTTAATTATTTTTAAAATAATATTCTAAAGCTAATTTTAAAAAGGAAAGATTTTAAGAAGAAAGAGAAATGTTGAATTAGATTTTATTTAAGAGTTTTCAAACCAAATGTTATACTTTAACAAGAATAAATTAAATCTTATTTCAAAGAAAAAAAATTTAAAATAAAACAAAACAATTTTTTATTATAAAATAAAATCTAAACTATATTTATTCTTATAAACAAATAAATACTTACTTACATTTTTATAAAGATATAAGAAAGATTTTTTTTAAAACAAACTTTTAAAAAGTTTACAATACTAATTTAAATTAATTTAAATCAATTTACACATTATACATTTATATAGTAATTAGAAAATATCCTTTATTTAATATAAATTAAAATTAAAACCAAATCCTCTATTTACAATGTATAAACATTTATACATTATAAATAAAATATTTTTAAATCAGTTTAGAAAGATAAATTTATCACTTAAATATTTTTAACTTTGAAAAAAATATCATTAAATAAACTAAATAATTATAAATTTTCAAAAGAGAATTCCTATTTGAATTAAATTATTTATTCAATATTTCACATTTTAAAACAATTATTAAAGAAATTATTAAATAAATATTGCCTAAATTTCCGGGACATCACATTTCCATTGATGATTTCTAGAATTTGTGTTTCGCCAATTTTTGTGATTTACATTGATAAGTTTTATCAATATTTGTGCATTGGTGAATTTGTGTGTCATTAACTTTTGTGATTGGCATTGATATTATTGTCAATATTTATGGTTTTGGTGAATAAAAATAAAGTGTATGACATTCCTTTTGATCTTTGAGAAGATTCATGTCATATTGATTAATCCCTAGTTGATTTTCAGTTGCATACTTATAACAATATGGCTTTATGGTTATCATGTGTTTTTGTCATATCTCTTATTCTATATCATTTCATCTGATATTTATAGCTAGACTGATCCGTTTATCATTTTCTTATTGAATGATACTCGGGTCAGACCGAGATGTTGCTTGTGCTTCTGCTTGACTTCACATCTGGGATTATCACCCTGACTTTTGGCTAACTACTTAGATTAGTAGTTTTTGTTATATACATTTGAGAGATAGACTCATTAATGTATCCATATTCTTTTGTCTAGCACTTGTAGCTATTCTTTTGTGATATTGTGGATCCTGATTGACCACTACTCTGATGTACATTTTCATGTGTTATATTCATATCTTTTTCCGCCTTTGTGATATGGGTATTTGTGACTTATTTGTGTTATTTTTATTTCTATGTTTATTTCCGAAGAATTTATATAGCCACTGTGTAGTAGCTTTGAGTTTGTATCGATATGTCGGACTTCCTCGTGAGCATGTTGTACTATCTAACATATCCGTGCTTGCACAAAGCAATTACACGGTTGGTCGCTCCTCAACAGCCGTTTAAACTGACACTGGAAAATATCAATTACAATTTTAAAAACGTATTAAAACCAAAATATGTACAAAACAAGTTATTTTACCCCTGAAAACATAAATTAGAACATTACATGACTAAATAAAATATTATTTATATAATTTAAAGTAAACAATTTTGTTAAATACAGCAAATTACACACAATAGTTAAAAAGGCATAACTTTCACATTATATATCAGATTTCAATGAAACGAAAAGAAGTATTCTTAAAATTTTATTTACTTTCAAAATAAAACATAAAATTCAAATTTTCAAACTTTTAAAATTTAAAATTTTAAAAGTCAAAGTTTGACAATATTGACAAAATTCACATTTCCGGAAAATATACTGTTAATTCGTGTGTGGAATCTAATCCACACCAAAATTTATATTTTAAATAAAAAAATTATCTAAATTAAATAAATAATACATTTATTAAAAAATTTGGATTGATACATAGATGGTTTGGATGGCAAACAAAGTGAGAGTAAATGCTAAGAAACAGAAAAGGCATAAGTTAACGAGAAAGAAACATATATATGTTTTATTATTAAATGAAAATGAAAATGAGGATTTTTGAAATGAGAAATAAATCCTTTTATATGATTTGCAAATGAGAAATACATGGCTAGGAAAAGAGTTTGTATGGCTAAAGCAAGAAATAAAGAGGCCATGTGGAAAAAGGCAAGAAATCAAGCAATGACCTGATGGATTTAATTTCTTTCCTTTGATTAACAGTTGTTCTTAATTATATTGAATTTGTTAAATGTGTACATTTATTATGATTGAATTCTCAAATAAATTCATTCAGATAAGTTTCATTCTTTTTTATATTACCTTATGAATAAAATATGCATTTCCACTTTAACAATCATTCCTTATTTTATTACAAAGTTTATTTTCTTCATATTAAATTACCAAAATTTTATCAATTTAACAATTTTAATTATTAAAAATTTATGGTTCTTTACATATGGTATGGCCACGCACGCTATCTTGTTATGCAATAAATTACCACTTTTCTTGTAGTGAAAGCAAGTTTTAAAGAAAATTATCAAGTACAGAAATGGTTTTGGGTTGTAATAAACAATGTTTTAGTAACATCTGTTTTTAACACTTATTGTTAATTATACTCAGGATTATAATTAGATATTTAAAAACGAATACTTTAAGGTTAGGTATAATTGAATATTTTGGGTTTATTGTGACAGTATTTTAAACAACACTTGTCTCAAACCCTTAAATATAATTAAAACTTTTGTAAATTAAGTTTAAAGAGAAATATTTTTAAAGCATGAAATGATTTGGTTCATTGTGACAATGTTTGAGTAACACTTGTCTTAAGCCCTTAAATGTAATTAAACCTTTAAAAGAGCGTTTCAAAGATAATAATTAACTGTGAAGTATTTTTGGTTTGTAATAGACAATGTTTTAGTAACACTTGTTTTTAAAACCCTTGAACTATATTTTAAAGTGGGAAAAATAATATAAATATAATTAGATCTTTAATAATGGAATTTAAAGATAATGACTAGTGTTGAAATCTTTTATAAAAAGATAGAAAGGGTTATATGTTTATTTTATAAAAGAGAAGGGGTTTATAGTAACAATTGTTTCTTTGATTATATTTTAGATAAAGTGATTTTTAAATATACTTATACCATTGAGATAAGTATATGAATACTTTCTAAATATTGAAAAAGTATAAGCGAATAGTTATACACACACAAGTATATCTCTTTTATAAGAGAAATTAAATACATACAAGTATATAAAGGATGTTTTATTTAATGGAGTATTAATTTATAAAGAAAGTTTTGATTAATGAGAAAAAAATTATTGGATAAAAAGATGATTTACTAGTAAAAGGGGTTTTTAATTGAAAATGATAAATTGATTAGAAAGGGGTTTCAAAGTCGTTTATATGACTTGATCATGCTTTGGATGAATTGATAGTGCTTGTATGTTTACTTGCTTCTGGAGAGCGAATGGAAAATTAGTTCCTCTATGCGATTATTCACATTATTGTTGAATAAAACTAAATTCATCGATTCAGTCTTGTAGAGACCGGGATCGATAAGTGTTCTACTTATTGAAAACCATTTTAAGACTTGAATACAGGTTCTATATTTTGGAAGTCGAATGATGGAATCCATGTGTGGTTCCAAATTCTGTTGAGATAATGGAATCCATGTGGCATTCGTTATTTGTTCGTGTATTGAAGACTTGTGTTGTAACGATCCCGGATTTTTTCTAAGTTTAAATTGATAATTAATTTACTTTTTGAATAAAAATTGTGAAATTTATTGGTAAATTGATTGAGTTTCTCCAATTAGAATAAAAATATGTGTGTTTATTTTATTAAAGTATAATTAAGTTTTAAAAACGATTTCTTTGAAAGCTAAATATCTATATATACATATAGGAATGCAAATGTAAAATAAGAAAATAAGCAATTAAGTTAGAAATACATATTAAAAACAGAAATAAATAAATATAAGATAGATTAGAATATAAAGTGATTTCATTAGGAAAATTTAAGCAACATATTAAAATAGAAATTTATTTATATTATAAAGTAATAAGACAAAAGAAAATATATGTATATTCAAGTATGAACAAACAATTTTTTTTATAAGTATCTATAAACAACATAATAACTATAGGATTTCATTTAGAATACAAAGAAAATATAAAATATCTATGAAGCTTGCAAAAGAAGATATATATTCAAGTATAGTTAGAAATAATAATAATAATAATAATAATAAAACATAAATACTAAAACAAAACATGACAAGTTGTGTAGCAAGAAAATAAAGGTAAGACAAAATAATTATGTACAAACAAATAAAATATAAATATGCTCAAATATGAAACAAGTAAACATAGGGCTTGTATAAGAAGACATAAGAAAAAAAAATACAAGGATCATTAATGCTAGCCACAATATTATCTTATCAGCCACAAAGTAGAACAAATCAGCCGAAATCTTACTTAGCTTAGAAAAAAAAATCTTTAGTCAACATAAAACAAGAAAAAAATCTTTGACCTTTTTGTACAAACCGATATAGCCCGTAAACTTCTTTTATATGTATCCAACTTCTCATTTCAGTTCGTCCATCCAAAGCAGAAAACCTGAAGTAAATCTCATCTCAAAAACTTAAACAAAATACCACCTTATAACAATAATTAACAACTATACAATCAACACAAACCAGAGATCTAGAGGGAAGCTTCAGCTAGAAAAGTTCAAAGCCTATTTCGAATTGAGGAAGCTTTGTTCTTTTTCCTGAAAACCGTGAGTAACATATGTTTCTAAAATTTAAAAAGCTTGAATTTGTTGCATATATATGTCTGTGAATAAGTATGTTTATATATATATATATATATATATATATATATATGGATCCTCTAAATATATTTGAAAACTGGAAGTACTTTGTATAGGTTATTGTTATACATGTTTTCTGTTCTAAGATTTTAAGATACCAGATTTTTGGTTCAAAAATCGTTTTCTCTAGATCTACTTGATGTTTGGGTTTAGTGTTAAAACAAGAATTGTTTGTTATAGCATATATTCAAGATTTAAAATTCATTTAAGTTAAATCAACTTGTTAATTGCTCTGGAAACCAAAAGAACAGAGCAAAACTCTAAAATGGTTAAAATTTAAGTTTCTTAATTTACAAATTCAGTTTTAAAGTTAAAATCACAATTCTTAGAGCTAGGATTTAAGAGCAGTTTGGGATCGTCCAGATTTCATTATTTTGGCGATTTTTGGTGATCGCCTGATGTGTTGAGGTCGGGATTTGGTTTAGTGATGGAATGGTGAACGACAATTCAAGGAAAAACAACGAGATGGTTGGCAGATGGCCGTGGTGGAGGCGGCGAGCATTTGAAGTTCGTAGCCCTAGTTTTGTTGAGGCCAAGAGATTTAATAGGTTCGTCGTCTATGTTTGATCAAGTGCTGCGAGTTTTAGGGGAATGGTAGCTTGGTCGTAGTCGAAGTCATTGCCGGAGTTGTAGACCTTTAGGTGGTCGGAGCTGCGAGGAAGAAGCGTTGACAGGTTTTGGGGTGGGGGTTGCTTTTCTGTTCCAGGTTTGGATTCTAAACTCGAATTCAATTTCGAGTTGAGTTGGGAGGAATCTGATGTTGAGTTGGGAGGAATCTGATGTTGAGTTGGTGTTTTGGGATGTAAGTCGACGTGGGGAGATCGTTGACGGTGGCCAGGAACGACTAACGACACCGTGCATGTGCACGGTGCACTGCAAATTCTAGTATAGTTGGATTTTGGGTTGTTTCGAGTTGATGAAGTGTTGACTCGAAGTAGCTTAATGTTTGGCTCGGGGAAGAAGGGTATCGGACTCGAAGCAGATGAGTGTTGCCTCGGGTAAATTGTTGGCTACAGGTTTTACTGAAACCTGTTACTCAGTTTTAGAATTTTTTTAAAATAAAATTTAAAAACTAAGTTTAAATGAAAAGTAGAGTTTTAAATTGAAGTTTAAATCCGCTTCAAGTTAGTTTTGAATCTCAGTTTTAAAAATAAATAAAGTTTTAAAATTTAAATTTGTTTTAACTATTTAAAAAAAATGTTTAAGTAGTTTGAATTTTAAAGTGAAGTTTGAATTGTAAGATAAGTTTAAAATCAAAGGTTTAAATCTGGATTCAAATATAAATTTGAATCTTAGTTTTGAAATAAAAGAAGTTGTTTTTATTTAAAATTTAAATTGTTTTAAATAGTTTGAATGATGAGGTGAATTTTAAATTGATTTGAATTTAAAGTGAAATTGGGTTTTAAATTCTTTTAAACTTCTATTATAAGACAAATAGTTCTTTATGCGACGCCCCACCTCAATACCCAAGCTAGCCAAGAACACTACGGTGTAATGCTGTCAACTAGCACGGAGAATAAGGCTGTTGAGGAGCGACCATCCATGTGATTGCTTATCATACGGTGGCTATAAATAATCTTCAAAAACAAACATAGAAATAAGCATAACACAAATCAGTCACAGACATCCACATCACGAAGGCGAAAGAAGATATGAATATATAACTAACACATGAAAGTGTACATCAGAGTAGTTGTCAAAAAGATCCACCATAATACAAAAGAATAGCAACACATGCTATACAAAAGAATACTACTATGAGTCTATGTCTCAAGTGTATACAACAAAAACTACTAATCTAAACAAGTAGCCAAAAGTCTGTGTAGTGAATCACTGGGGGAGAAGTCAAGCAGAAGCACCTGTAACATCTCGGTCTAACCCGAGTATTATTTATAAGAAAATAATAAACGGATCAGTCTAGCTATAAATATCAGACGACATGATATTAAATAAGAGAAATGGCATATGCGAATAATATCCATAACATCATACTACTATAAGTATGTAAATGATAATCAACAAGAGATTAATCAATATCATAAGAATCTTCTCAAAGATCCAAAAGGGTATCATACCCAAAACTTGTACTCATAACAAGTCAATGACATAAATTCCGGAAATCAACACAAGAAATCGAGAAAAACATGAAAAAGAAAGAGGCCTATCACATGACGGTCCGAAGACCATGGGAAGCTACCCTATATGTGTGAGTCGAAATCACACAGATGAGGTCTAAACTAACCAAAAATCAAAAAGGTATGTGTGAGTGAAATCACACAAGTGGTGTCTAGTCTAACCTCGCAAACAAAAACGTATGTGTGAGTGAAATCACACAAGTGGTGTCTAGACTAACTAAGAAGGTAAAAAGGTATGTGTGAATGAAATCACACAAGTGATGTCTAGTCTAACCAAGCAAACAAGAGACATCGCACAATTTCTAGTCTAAATCATAAGAATGATCGTCATGATCAACGAGAAGTGTCAATTATACTAAGCTAGTAAATATAAAAGTTTAGCTTCATGTCCCATAACCACTAGCTTAATTTAAATATTTACGAACATACTGTAAATCTTCACTAATAAAATAGTCACTAGAGGTTCAATCGAACAAGTCCAAGAATTAACCGACGAAGCAAACACAAGCGTTTCATACCACTTGTTTTACTAAGCCGTTTAATTACATTTCTCATCTGAGTGAGGTAAAGGTTTGTATATACTAATAGGTTGGAAAACGGGTTAAGAAAAGAGCTTTGTTATTAAAAATAGAGTTGAAATCATTTTGTTGAAAGAGTTTTGATATTTACTACAAGTATTGAAACCATTATACTTTAAAGTGACAAATCGCAGAAGCGATTGTAGAAACAATCAATCACAAAGATCACATTCGAAGATGTGATAAAAATCCAAGGAAATCAGCTCAACAAGTTCTGTCGAATGTTTTTCAGATAAGATCCCCTACGAAGGGGGGGGGGGGGTCCGGGGGGGTAGAAACCCCCCAAGGTGGGGGTGCGAGGGCAACGCCCCTGCTACGGGGTTCGAGCGACCTAATGGAACAAAGGCGCAAAAGTCACACGACCTAACGGTTTATAGGTCATACGACCTAGTGGGTTAACAGTCTAACGACCTACGGGTTATAGGTCCAACGACCTAAGGCCTAACGACCTACGACCAAGCGACGTAACGAAGAGGGGGTGAGCGACCTATGGTCATAAACGAGGTCAAGCGACCTATAGAGGCATAAGGTGCAGCGACCTAAAACGTCGCGACCTAGTGACCTAAGAGAGGGCGAGGTACGCAACCTAGTGGCAGAACAGGTCGAGCGACCTAAGGGGATAAGGGCCGAGCGACCTAACATTCGAACGACCTACGACCTAAGGAGCTTGCGACCCATGACCTAAAGCCCAACGACCCACGACCTAATTCCGAAGCGCCGAGCGACCTAACGTTATAGGCCATTTTAGGTCGAAAACGAGCTATTTGAAGGCCGAGACTTTTCCACGCGAACGACCTAGCAAAGGCAGAGCGACCTAAGGGCAGATTTTCACCAAAAACACTAAAAGTTGGAATTTTTCGCCAATCCAATCCAAACCAAATGCAAATGTGCATGCTAATGAGGTAGAAAATCATTCCCAAACATCCGTGATAGTTATAGACAAGAATGTGAGATAAAAATCTCACCTTTGCACCAAAATTTATGAAGATGAAGCTTGAAATCAAGGAGAAGCAATCCAAAGCTTGAATCCAATATCTTCTACTTGAATTTGGAGTTGAATGTTGGATTAGCAATTAAATTTGAGCTTGGAGTTTTAATTTCCCATTCTCTTCACCATTATGCAAATTTCAAGTTAGTTAGCAATTTATGAAGAGTGAGGAGAAGGGGGTTGGAACTTGGGCTTAATAGGCTAAATAAACCCAAAGTCCAAAGCGGGAAAAGTTAGTGAAATTTCACTAACTCCAAACCTATCGATGTTTATACTTAAAAAGTTATAAACGGCATTTCGAACTCAATGGAAGTGGTATCGAGTCCTAATTTGACCGTTTGTAACTTTTCGGACGAAAATCCGATTAACGATATAATATTTAAATAAAATATTTAAATATAAACTCGATAAATATGGGGGTTGTTACACTTTAACTTATGGAATAAAAGGGTTTTGAAATTGTTTTAAACTTTGTTAAAGTTAATTTGTTTTCATTTTAAATATTAAATTTCAAATGAAATTTTAAAGTAAAAATTTGAAAGTAAACTGTTTTTTTATATACCTCGTTAATGATAATTTGATCATTAATAAGAAAAATGTTTTTACCTTTAAATAAATGAAGATTTAATCTTTGTAATTATTAAATTAATTAAAATGGATAATTAATGATTTGGATTAATTAATTTAATAATTAAAAGTTTAAAACAATCAATTAAGGTTTAGTTTAATTAATGATTAGGAATTTATCAATTTGTAATTAAGAACTAATTATTTTACAGTTAACACTTATTAATTAACTAATTACGATTAATTAATGAGTTATTAATGGTTAATCAGTTTTAATTAATGATGATTAATGTAAGTAATTTCTTTAACAAAGTAATTAAAGAATTGTTATTAGTTAATGAAGGTGATTAACCAGGATTATTTACATAACCAAATTAATGTGATTAATTTTAACAATAAATTAGATTAATTAATTAATGATAATCACTTGTGAAATTGTATAAGTGTAATTACTTTATGAAAGTAATTAAGAAATTAATTGCTCATTGTAATTAATTGAATTTAATTTGATTAATTTAAATTAATTGTCAAATATTGTGTACTGGATTGGTATTTTTGATATATGATTTTGATGCTATGTAATGTGAATTGTTTTGTGCTGAACTGTGATTTTTGATTTGTTTCTATATGTATGTGAAAACCCTTTTTGCCCGTAAAACAGCATTTAAATTTCGATGCGACAGGTAGTCGAATTCCAGTTGGCTATCTGAAACCCACATCAAATCGTAATGGTAAATCTTGTGATTAATTAGTTTACTTTATCTGTGAACCTGTGATGATTGATGATGTTGCACTATTGTGTGAAACCCCTGGACTACACCATACACACAAAAATATGGATTGCACGTGGAAATGGGTTAAGTCGTAGATTTTTGAAATAAGTTTTGAATTTTTTAATCCAAATAGTTTTGGAAATGGATTGGGATTAAAGTAAAAAGTTTTGAAAAGAGAATTTCAAAGGTAAAATTTATTTTTAAATAACTTAATAAAACTTGAAATTTAAAATATTTGATTTAAATTTAAATTCAAAATTTGAAACTGAATCCTATGGTTTGAAACTAGGGATTAAAGATGTTATACAAGTTTTATATGGGTTAAACCATTTTAAATGTATTGATTTAGGAATTTGAATTTAAATTCAAAGGACTTTAACTCATGCAAATATAATCGGATTTTCCTGAAATGAAAACTATTTGTTTTCAAATAGCAAAAGCTTTCATATAAGAAATGAACTTCCAATTTGTGTTAAAAGGATTTCTAGTTTAAAATGAAAATAATTTCCAAGTTATGGAAACGGTTTGAAAGCTATAAGTTAAATCTTTGTAACTAAAGATTTAATGAGTTAATCTAATTGAAATGGAAATGGTTTTGAAACTCGCAAATGGATCTTTGTGAAATTGGGTGAACTTTGTTGAAATAAATCTTTTTGTCTAAAAATTTGAAATGGTAATCTTTTTAAACCAAAATTTGAAAGGTTTTGGTTTTCTTAGAAGTTGTGACTTAACTGAAATCCCATATTCGTATGTTTTTAAATATTGCGTTCATTATTTGATTTAGCCGGGAGAGAAACTTGTGTCATATAACCCATTTCGAATAATGATACGACGTTCTGGATTGCATTTGAAGACCGGTGGTGAACACCGGATATTTGCAAGAACGGTAGGATAAACTATCGATTGTCTCTACACCGAGTAGCTACGGTATAGAGATTTCCATATGTGATGGGAAGTCCGATTGGGATTGTGAATACCCGGATTTGCAAGGGCTTCTTACGAAGCGCCTTCGGTTCTGTTCGAACCCGGGACAGACATGTACGGTTGTATGTCTGACACTACACTTTGAGATATAAAGCAGATTTCTTTCAAATGCACATCTATTGGTGGCGGAGAATTTATTCTCTTAGCTTAACACCCTTCTCTGAGACGTACGAGCTCAGAAGTTATGTAGTTGAAGGTTATTATACTCCCAATCTGGTAGTGTGGCATGCTGAGTGTTGCTGTGTGTTGATCATCATTGGTTGATCATTTATGATCAAAGCATGGCTTTTGTATGAAGCGTAGCTTTGTGGACGAGACTGCATCAGGACCTCACATCCCGGAAATGGTCGAAACAGGAAGGATGCGGCAAGGTTATGAGGGTCGCGCCCTTTAGGGTGTGTCATTCCCTTCTGGTAAAGGGTGGTATCATTGTGTGGAGCTCAGATATTTACCTATGTGGTGGCTTCAATCTCATTTACTGTGTGGTTGTTGCTTTGTGGTTTAGAGGCGCCTCGGTTAAAGGTCCCAAAGGACCGGGGATGGCATGCTCGTCTAGTAGTTACCTAGTTACAGAGGTAACCCGGCTGTGTGTTGGCAGAGCTGGTTAAGTTCTCGGGACGTCCCGCCAGAGGCGATCCCATGGACAGTGGGAAGTTCCTTAGCCTGACCATTTGTTAGAAATCCAAACAAAACAATACATGCCATGTACGGTTTTAGTTGTATAACCTGCCATGGAATGTGGCGGTAACCTGCTATTGAACATGGTAGCTATAGTAGGCATAAGTGCGAAATGCTTATGCTGGCTAAGATTAATATTATACTTTCGAATGGTTTTTCTATACTTTGCACTTATAATAATAATATCAAAAGAATTTGCGTATCAAACATGTTTGACTATCATAAGGAGAAATCTCCTCCAATTCTGTGTTTGCATTGTGTGTGTGGCGAGAGGCCTTATGGTAGTTTCATTTTCCAAAAAGCATTGCGGATTTATTTTAAAATTCTTTTGTTGTCTGTTTTTAAAGATAAACTTTGTTTTTGTTACTCATAGTAGTCCCATGACTGACTCAGAGTTTAGCGTTTCTTTCCTAAACTCTAGGTGCCCACAATTTTCCACACGCGCAGTCTGGAGTTGGGTTTTTCAGATAGCCAGGTTCAGTAGATTATCTGGAATTAGTTCAGTCTTGGAGCAGGACTGCACTTGCTTGTCTTTGTGGAACGTGATGTTGGTTCGAGCTAGCTTTGGATTAGAGAATTGGATTTGGGGATGCATTCTATTGAAGATATTCTTTTCCGTTGTGTCTTGTATCTCTGATAATATTTATATCTTTTGTATCATTCTGTTGTATCATATTGTATCTGTCATTGTATCAAAGTTATACATATATATTGATATTCTTTTTCTTCCGTTGTGTTGTACTTAGTGGTGTTATAAGCTCCGGTTAACCAGATTCGACGTTTGGATCTGTGGCATTTGAATATGAGTGTCGTATTCGGTGCCGATTTTCGAAGGTCGAGTCAGGACAGTTACATTTGGTATTAGAGCTGAGGGTTGAAACTTTAGCTCATGAATATAACACATTAAGTAACTCATTAGAGATAAGGTGGAGTATACCCTAGAATGAGTATATCCCTAAGATATCCGTTCGAACGCCTCATTAAATTCTCTTACTATTCATTGACAGTAAGTATGAGTGCAAGAAGAGAACGAGATAGGGGACAGTTGAGTACCTCTACAAATGGTTAGTACGTTGCGATAGCGAAAACAATCTTTCTCTTCTCAATCTCCTTTGATTCGATTCCAAAATTCTTTTGATTTGCTTCGTGGCAGCTGCAAGAAGAAGTTTCGGTGTGATAGTGGCCCTACAATCGTTGTAGAAAACCCTTACTTCGTATCTTCATCAGTTTCTAATCAGATTTCTCGATTTAAAGTTTAATAAATTGGAAATTTTAAATTGAGTTAAATTAATTAATAGAATATAAAGCTAAATTTAAATTGAATCGACAAAATGATTTCGTTTAAAACCAAATTTGAATTCTATTGTAATTTCTTGTGTAGACTGAAGTCCGAAGAGGGACAAGTTAGTATATACTTCGGAGTATTCCAACTTGAGTTTGGAATCCATATCTAATATTTGAGAATTGTAGAACGTTAAATCCATTTATCTATTGTTTGGTTCTCGATATATTCTACGAATGGTTAGTTATCCCTTCGAACTAATCAACGCCCTTGCATTTTCATAGATTTGGTGACCCGAGTATCTTGTGAAAAACTGTATGAGTTTGTTCTCATATTGTCGATATTCTTATTTGGTAAGCCAAATGCAGAATTGATATTCAGTTTGATCTGAAAAGATATTTCTCTATCTTTCATCTATCTTTGTTTTCGTGCCTGCAAATTTCGGGGATGAAATTTCTTAAGGGGGGAATCTGTAACGATCTTGGATTTTTTCTAAGTTTAAATTGATAATTAATTTATTTTTTCAATAAAAATTGTTAAATTTATTGGTAAATTGATTGAGTTTCTCCAACTCGAATAAAAATATGTGTGTTTATTTTACTAAAGTATAATTAAGTTTTAAAAACAATTTCTTTAAAAGCTACATATCTATTTATACATATAGGAATGCAAATGTAAAATAAGAAAATAAGCATTTAAGTTAGAAATACATATTAAAAATAGAAATAGATATATATAAGATAAATTAAAATATAGACTGATTTCATTAGGAAAGTTTAAACAACATATTAAAATAGAAATTTGTTTATATCATAAAGTAATAAAACAAAAGAAAAATATATGTATATTCAAGTATGAACAAAAAAAAAAATTTATAAGTATCTATAAACAACATAATAACTATAGGATTTCATTTAGAATACAAAGAAAATATAAAATATCTATGAAGCTTGCAAAAGAAGATATATATTCAAGTGTAGTTAGAAATAATAATAATAATAATAATAATAATAATAATAATAATAACAACAACAACAATAAAACATAAATACTAAAGCAAAACATGACAAGTTGTATATGCAAGAAAATAAAAGTAAGACATAATAATTATGTACAAACATATAAAATATAAATGTGCTCAAATATGAAACCAGTAAACATGTATATGAAAGGCTTGTATAAGAAGACATAAGATAAAAAAAAGAAGACAAAGATCATTAATGCTAGCCACAATATTATCTTATTAGCCACAAAGTAGAACAAATCAGCCGAAATCTTGCTTAGCTTAGAAAAAAAATCTTTAATCAACATAAAACAAGAAAAAAACCTCTGACCTTTTTGTACAAACAAGAATGATATAGCCTGTAAACTTCTTTCATATGTATCCAGCTTCTCATTTCAGTTCGTCCATCCAAAGCAGAAAATCTGAAGTAAATCTCATCTCAAAAACTTAAACAAAATACCACTTTATAACAATAATTAACAACAATACAATCAAGACAAACCAGAGGTCAAGAGGGAAGCTTCAACTAGAAAAATTCAAAGCCTGTTTCAAATTGAGAAAGCTCTGTTCTTTTTCCTGAAAACTATGAGTAACATATGTTTTTAAAATTTAAAAAGCTTGAATTTGTTGCATATATATGTCTGTGAATAAGTATGTTTATATATGTATATATGGATCCTCTGAATATATTTGAAAACTGGAAGTACTCTGTACAGGTTATTGTTATGCATGTTTTCTGTTCTAAGATTTTAAGATACCAGATTTTTGATTCAAAAATCATTTGCTCTCGATCTACTTGATGTTTGGTTTTAGTGTTAAAACAAGAATTGTTTGTTATAGCATATATTCAAGATTTAAAATTTATTTAAGTTAAATCAACTTGTTAATTGCTCTGGAAACCAAAAGAACAGAGCAAAACTCTAAAATGGTTAAAATTTAAGTTTCTCAATTTACAAATTCAGGTAGGCAACTTGAATGCGTATACTTAAACATTAATTTTAAAGTTAAAATCATAATTTTTAGAGCTAGGATTTAAGGGCAGTTTGGGATCGTCCAGATTTCATTATTTTAGCGATTTCTGGTGATCCTATGATGTGTTGAGGTCGGGATTTTGTTTAGTGATGGAATGGTGAACAACAATTCAAGGAAAATAGTAAGATGGTTGGCAGATGGTCGTGGTGGAGGCGGTGAGCGTTTAAGTTCGTAGCCCTAGTTTTGTTGTGGCGGAGAGATTTGATCGGTTCGTCGTCTACGTTTGATCGAGTGCTACGAGTTTCAGGGGAATGGTAGCTTGGTCGTAGTCGAAGTCGTAGCCGGAGTTGTAGACCTTCAGGTGGTCGGAGCTGCGAGGAAGAAGCGTTGACAGGTTTTGGGGTGGGGGTAGCTTTTCTGTTCCAGGTTTGGATTCTAAACTCGAATTCAATTTCGAGTTGAGTTGGGAGGAATCTGATGTTGAGTTGGTGTTTGGGGATGCTAGTCGACGTGGGGAGATCGTCGACGGTGGACAGAAACGACCAGCGTCACCGTGCATGTGCACGGTGCACGGTGAATTCGGTTGAGGTTGGATTTTGGGTTGTTTCGAGTTGATGAAGTGTTGACTCGAAGTAGCTTAATGTTTGGCTCGGGGAAGAAGGGTATTGGACTTGAAGCAGATGAGTGTTGCCTCTCGGGTAAATTGTTGGCTACAGGTTTCACTGAAACCTGTTACTAAGTTATAGATTTTTTTTAAATAAAATTTAAAAACTAAGTTTAAATGAAAAGCAGAGTTTTAAATTGAAGTTTAAATCTGATTCAAGTTAGTTTTGAATCTCAGTTTTAAAAATAAATAAAGTTTTAAAATTTAAATTTGTTTTAACTATTTTAAAAAAAAGTTTAAGTAGTTTGAATTTTAAAGTGAAGTTCGAATTGTAAGTGAAGTTTAAAATCAAAGGTTTAAATATGGATTCAAATATAAATTTGAATCTTAGATTTGAAATAAAAGAAGTTTCTTTTATTTAAAATTTAAATTGTTTTAAATAGTTTGAATGATATGGTGAATTTAAAATTGATTTGAATTTAAAGTGAAATTGGGTTTTAAATTCTTCTAAACTTCTATTATAAGATAAATAATTCTTTAACCTATGGAATAAAAGGGTTTTGAAATTGTTTTAAACTTTGTTAAAGTTAATTTGTTTTCATTTTAAATCTTAAATTTACAATGAAATTTAAAAGTAAAAATTTGAAAGTAAATTGTTTTTTTATATACCTTGTTAATGATAATTTGATCATTAATAAGAAAAATGTTTTTATCTTTAAATAAATGAAGATTTAATCTTTGTAACCATTAAATTAATTAAAATGGATAATTAATGATTTGGATTAATTAATTTAATAACTAGAAGTTTAAAACAATCAATTAAGGTTTAGACTAATTAATGATTAGGAATTAATTAATTTGTAATTAAGAACTAATTATGTTACAGTTAACACTTAATTAATTAACTAATTAGGATTAATTAATGTGTTATTAATGGTTAATCAATTTTAGTTAATGATGATTAATGTAAGTAATTTCTTTAACAAAGTAATTAAAGAATTGTTATTAGTTAATGAAGGTCATTAATCAAGATTATTTACATAATTAAATTAATGTGATTTTAACAATTAATTAGATTAATCAATCAATGATAATCACTTATGAAATTGTATAAGTGTAATTACTTTATGAAAGTAAATAAGAAATTAATTGCTCATTTTAATTAATTGAATTTAATTTGATTAATTTAAATTAATGGTCAAATATTGTGTACTGGATTATATTTCTGATATATGATTGTGAAGCTATGTAACGTGAATTGCTTTGTGCTGAACTATGATTTGCGATTTGTTTCTATATTTATGCGAAAACACTTTTTGCCTGTAAAACGACATTTAAATTTCGATGCGATAGGGAGTCGGATTCCAATTGGCTATCCGAAACCCACATCGAATCGTAATGGTAAATCTTGTAATTGATTAATTCACTTTATCTATGAATCTGTGATGATTGATGATGTTGCACTATTGTGTGAAACCCCTGGACTACACCATACACACACAAATATGGATTGCACGTGGAAATGGCTTAAGTCGTAGATTTTTGAAATAAGTTTTGAATTTGAATTTTTTTAATCCAAATAGTTTTGGAGATGGATTGGGATTAAAGTAAAAAGTTTTGAAAAGAGAATTTCAAAGGTAAAATTTATTTTTAAATAACTTAATAAAACTTGAAATTTAAATAATTTGATTTAAATTTAAATTCAAAATTTGAAACTGAATCCTAATATTTGAAACTATGGATTAAAGATGTTATACAAGTTATATATGGGTTAAACCATTTTAAATGTATTGATTTAGGAATTTGAATTTAAATTTAAAGGACTTAACTCGTGCAAATATAATCGGATTTTCCTGAAATTCAAACTATTTGTTTTCAAATAATAAAAGCTTTCATATAAGAAATGAAATTCCAATTTGTGTTAAAAGGATTTCTAGTTTGAAATGAAAATGATTTCCAAGTTATGGAAATGGTTTGAAAGCTATAGGTTAAATCTTTGTGGCTAAAGATTTAACGAGTTAATCTAATTGAAATGGAAATTGTTTTCAAACCCGTAAACGGATCTTTGTGAAACCGGGTGAACTTTGTTGAAATAAATCTTTTTGTCTAAAGATTTGAAATGGTAATTTGTTTAAACCAAAATTTGAAAGGTTTTGGTTTTCTTTGAAGTTGTGACTAAACTGAAATCCCATATCCATATGTTTTTAAATATTACGCTCATTATTTGGTTTAATCGGGAGAGGACCTTGTGGCATATATCCCATTCCGAATAATGATACGACGTTATGGATTGCATTTGAAGACCAGTGGTGAAGACTGGATATTTGTAAGAACGATTTGATAACCTATCGATTGTCTCTACACTGAGTGGCTACGGTATAGAGATTTCCATATGTGATGGTAAGTCCGATCGGGATTGTGAATACCCGGATATGCAAGGGCTTCTTACGAAGTGCCTCGGTTCTGTTCGAACCCGGGACAGAATTGTATGGTTGTATGTCTGACACTACACTTTGAGATATAAAGCAGATTTCTTTCAAATACATATTTGTTGGTGGCGGAGAATTTATTCTCTTAGCTTAACACTCTTCTCTGAGATACCAGCTCAGAGGTTATGTAGTTGTAGGTTATCAATGATATACTCCAAATTTTGTAGTGTGGCATGCTGAGTGCTGCTGTGTGTTGATGATCATTTGTTGATCATTTATGATCAAAGCAAGGCTTTTGTATGAAGCGTAGCTTTGTGGACGAGACTGCATTAGGACCTCACATCCCGGAAATGGTTGAAACATGAAAGATGAGGCAAGGTTATGAGGGTCGCGCCCTTTACGATGTGTCATTCCCTTCTGATAAAGGGTGGTATCATGGTATGGAGCCCAGATATTTACCTATGCGGTGGCTTCAATCTTATTTACTGTGTGGTTGTTGCTTTGTGGTTTAGAGGCGCCTCGGATAAAGGTCCCAAAGGACCGGGAGATGGCATGCTCGTGTAGTAGTTACCTAGTTACAGAGGTAACCCGGCCTTGTGTTGGCACAGTGCTGGTTAAGTTCTCGGGACATCCCGCCTAAGGCGATCCCATAGACAGTGGGAAGTTCCTTAGCCTGACCATTTGTTGGATATCCAAACAAAACAATACACGCCTTGTACGGTTTTAGTTGTGTAACCTGCCATGGAATGTGGCGGCAACCTACTATTGAACATGGTAGCTATAGTAAGCATAAGTGCGCAATGCCTATGCTGGCTAAGATTAATATTATTCTTTCGAATGGTTTTTCTACACTTTGCACTTATAATAATAATATCAAAAGAATTTGCGTATCAAGCATGTTTGACTATGATAAGGAGAAATCTCCTCCAATTCTGGGTTTCTATTGTGTGTATGGCGGGAGGCCTTATGGAAGTATAACAACCCTGACTCGACCTTCGAAATCGGCACCGTATTACACTCGTATTTCAATGCCGCATATCCAAACGCCGAATCTGGTTCGCCGGAGCTTATAACACAATTAAGTAAACAACACAACGGAAGAAAAATAAATGAATATCATACACAACTCCAATGAATACAATATCAAATGACATACAACAATGATATCAATACAATACAAGAATATCAGAGACAATAAACAACAGCGGAAAAAGAATAGCAAAAGAGATAACTCCAATTTAATGCTCCCAAAGCTAAAACTCCAAACCACAAGCTCGAACCACCATCAAGTTCACCAAGCTATGCAAGTCTCGTCCATGAATCCAAAGACTCCAATATCCAAAATCTCCAAAGAATACCAAAGAAAAAGCTAAAAGCTACCCAATCGATGTCCATATCTACTATCTAAAAAACCCAACTCTAGACCACCCGTGTGGAAAATTGTAGGCACCCAGAATTTAGGAAAGGAACAATAAACTCCAGGTCAGTCATGGGACTGGTATGAGCAAACAAAACAGTTTTATCTTTTAAAATAAACAAAAGAATTTAAATTTGAAATTCGCAATGCATTTAAGAAAATGAAACTAGCATAAGGCCTCCCGCCACACACACCATGCAAACACAGAATTGGAGGAGATTTCTCCTTATGATAGTCGAAAATGCTAGATACGCAGAAGCCATTTTGATATTATTATTAGTGCACAGTGGAAAACATTTTGTAAGTATAATATTAATCTTAGCCAGCATACAACATTTCATCGTATTCCTACTATAGCTACCATGTTCAATAGCAGGTTACCGCCACATTCCATGGCAGGTTATACAACTAAAACCATACAGGGAATGCATTGTTTCTTTGGGTTTTCCAACAAATGGTCAGGCCAAGGAACATCCCATTGCCACATAGGTACGCCTTTGGAGGAACGCCCCGAGAACCTACCCGGCTCTCTGCTAACACAAGGCCGGCTACCCTCTTCCCGGGGAATAAAACCTAAGATATGCCACCCTCGGTCCTTTGGGACCTTTATCCGAGGGCCCTCCAACAACAACATCACATAGTAATAAATACACTACAGTGTCCACACGAGTAAATATCTGGGCTCCATACCATGATACTACCCTTTTCCAGAAGGAATGGTCATACCCTAGGGGCGCTACCCCTGAAACTTTGCTGCATCTTTCTTGTTTCGACCATTTACGGGGTGTGAGGCTCGAAGAAGTCTCATCCACAAAGCTACGCTTTTCACAAAAATCATGCTTTGATCAACAAATGATCAGCAGCACTTCGTATGTCACGTTACCAAATTGGGAATGTATCACTAGTAACCATCAACTACATAACCTCTGAGCTCATACGTCTCAGAGAAGGGTGTTAAGCTAAGAGAATAAATCTCCGCCACCATACATAAATGTATTTGATAGGAACTAGTTTTACATCTCAAAGTGTAACACAAGACACACATCCATACAAGTCTGTCCCAGGTTCGAACAGAACCGAAGGCTTCCAAAGAAGCCCTTGCAATCCGGATAATTCCTAATCACTTCCGGACTCCCCATCACAATGGGTGCGCAAATCTCTATACCGGGGCCAGTCGGTGTAGAGACATTCGACAGGTCATCCTTTCGCTTTCGTAAGTATCCGGTCTTCGCCACCGGTCTTCAAATGCTATCCATATCGTCGTATCATTATTCGGAATGGGTTATATGACACAAGGTCCTCTCCCGGCTAAATCGAATAATGAGCGCAATATTTAGAAACATATGGATAATGGTATTTCAGTTAAATCACAACTTATTATCCAAAACCCTTCTCTCAAATGGTTAAAAAAAATTACCATTCCCAAACTTTTAAACAAAAAGATTCATTTCAAAAACCTTTAGTGGTTTAAACAATTTCCATACTTAAATCTTTTAAACAAAAGATTTATCTTTAAAACCCCTTTTCAATTTAAAACGAGGATCACCAATCTTTAACAAAGATTCATTCATAGCCTTTCAAAACAATTCCATTTCAAGTTGGATTAACTCATCCGGTATTTAAATTAAAGACTCATTTTATAGCTTTCAAAACCATTTCCAAAGATTCATTCATAACTTTCAAAACAATTCCCGTTTCAATCTTTTATATATAAAAAATACACCATTTGAAATCCTCTTCAATTTCAAAATAGGTTTCAACTATCTTTCCCAAAGATTCAATTATATCTTCCAAAGCCATTCCATTTCAAATTTGAAATCTTTTCATCATAGTTATTATTTGAAACCACTTGTTTTCGTTTTGGAAAACCCGATTATAACTGCACGAGTTAAGGCCTTTCAAATATAAACTTGGGTTAAATTTAAATTCTCAAAACCATACTTCTAAAATGGTTTAAAAACCCATATAAACACATTTATAGTTTGTATAACCTTTTTAAACCATAAATTCCAAACATAGAATTAAATTTCAAATCTTGAATTCAAATTTAAATCAAACTATTTTAAATTTCAAAACTTAATTATGTTATTCAAAATAACTTTCATTTTTAAAACACCTTTTCAAAAGTTTTTCACTTTAAACACAATCCATTTCCAAAACCATTTGGGTTAAAATTTCAAATTTAAAACTATTTCAAAAATCTGTGACTCAACCGATTTCCTTATGAAATCCATATTGTGTGTGTATAGTGTAGTCCAGGGGTTTTACACACAATATTGCAACAACAATCATCACATCACAGATTCAAACACAGAAATATCGGTAAGCGGTAAAATCTATAACGCTTATCTTCATTTACAGATCACCGATGAATAATATAAGTTCATCGCAGATAAATAAATTACATCACAGATCACAGCACAAATCAGGATAATTCATAACGCAAAGCATCGTATATCAGGGATATCAAACAATTCAATCATCCAATAGAATCCAAATATCCATGAGTGAGATCAATTAGTTATTTGATTTATTTAAATCAGATTAATTACTTATGAATAAATTTCTAATCCTGGTTAATTAATCATTAATTAATTACAAACCATTTTGATTAATTACTCTTTAATCATCAATCAACCTTTAATTAATAAATAATCCTTTGATTAATTATCCTTAATTAATTTCAATAATTAATAAATTTTCCTAATTAATTATCCTTAAAATAAATGATTATTCCCAATCATTTTCATAAATTAATTAACTTTTATTAATTATCTTTAATCGATAAATTAATTATCACTAATTGCTATTGATTAAGTCTTAATCACCATCATGTTTAAATCATTTCTTAATTAATAATCTTAATTAATTTATCCTTAATTGCAATTAATTAAATCTTATTTATTTTTATTAATTAATTACTTCTTAATTAATTAAAATGAACTTCACATTAATATACCTTGATTACTTCTTAATTAATTATGATTTCTTGATCACTTTAAGTTAATTAACCCTTAATTAATTACTCTTAATATAATTACCTTGATTAATTACTTTAATTAATAAACCGCTAATTATCAATTAAATCTTAATTATAATTAATTATTCTTAATTGATTAATTAATAGGTTTATAATTTAAATTCGAAAACTTGGTTTAACACTTTTTCTTTTACCCTTAAACCTGTATTTCCTTGTGCTTTGGAAACCTGATACAAAATTCTTTATATATTTCAAAATCTGTTATCAACAAAACAACTCGAGCTCTCAATCAACACTACCCGAACAACACTCGAGCAATCCTCGAGCCTTTCCCACTTCTTCTTCCTTTAAATTTTCTTCAAAACTAAATTTTGTTTTTAACCTTTCAAAACCTGTTAAATTATTAAGCAACTCGAGTCAAATTCGAAATTACTCGAGCAATTACCCGAGAATCACTTTGTCTTCTCCCCCACAATACTATAACAACCCATACCAACCACTGACACACTTGCACGTGTCCAGGCACTCCGACCACTTTCGGTCGACCCCGCTACCGTCAACACATCGACGATCATTTATACAAGCCTCCAGACAACACAAAAATTTATGACAACGACGAATTCAAAATTTCACTACTTAAACCAAATTGGAATAACATGCTATCAATAGATAATCTCCACGCATCGCCAATCCCGACCACGGGTGACCATGCCCACACGTTTATAACTTCGCCAAACGACGACGAACCATACCCCCTGTCCAATCGCTTCTGGCTCTCCATCGACGACGTACGACATTCTCAAACAACCCCGACCAAAATCCCTTTCGAACCCTAGATCACCTTATTCCGGCCACCACTTTGACATAGAAATATTTCGAGTATGTTTCCTATAATTTTCATCCTCCCAGCTATCAACATTATCAAGCCCAATCCCTAGATCAACGTCGTTCACCGGAAATTGCCATTTTTGTGTTTTCTGTTCAGTTCAATTTAAATCCACAATTCCCAATCTAAAAATCTTGAAACTGGATTCAAAAATCATAGTTTTCTATCACAAATCGCTTTATAAGATCCAAACAAGAAATCGTAATCATCGATTTTTAACTTGAGTTAGATTTTCACTGTCATATTCAATTTTATAATTATCCCATAACATCTACACCTGGAATTTATTTTTAAAATTTAAATCAGACCAATACAAACATTTTCCCTTTAAAGATCATTAACTAAATCCTTCTAAATTTTTAGATATAGAAAAAAAAATCTTGAATTTTGTTAGTCTGCTATTTAATAGAGAGACAGTCAACATTCAACAATATATATACATACATAAACAGACATGCATGTACATTATCTTTTATACAAAACAACTCCAAGTACCGAACCAAACATAACATATAATAGGCTTAAGTGATTTATTCGCAGATAAACAAAGAAGAAAATTTTGGGTTCAGAGGTTTGCTCACGTGGATTAGATATTTGAACAGAACAAAAACTGGAAGTTTTTAAAACTTTGATATTGACATTGAAAACGATCCTATTTGCTTCGATTATGTTTTGAGATGATTTACAGCTTCAAGTTTTGAAAGAAACCTTTATTTAAATCCTTTTCTCTAATTTGTATTTTGATTTCCAGGTCTTTTGTTTTTTTTTAATATGCATTCCCAGGTTTGAGATTTCCTTTCCAAACCTTTGAATCAATTTGAAGTTTGCTTGGTCAGTTTTTTTCATTTTTATTTATTCCAGGTTTGAAAATCTTTTGAATTGAATCAGATCTTACTTGAATCCCAATGCATTGCTTCAGCAACATGTATCTGAAACCCGATCTCTTTTATCTATTCCAGGTTTGAAAATTGCTTCAGATTTGAGTGCAACTTGTTTTAATTTCAATTACCAGATTTTGATTTTTGAAGAAGAAATGAATGAGCCAGTTTTCTTTCTTTTAAATTTGAGATAATTCTTGTTTTTCTGATTTTTAGATGGAGAGTAAAAGAATGGAACGAACATATGCAACGACCTGGAATTTTGGGCAATATCAATTTAATAATCTGTATTAATAATTTAATTGGTTTGATAATTTTCTTTATAATTTTAATTCTATTTATAATATATATATATATATATATAATTGATATATATTGTGGATAGGAAAATCTTCTGTTTTAAATAAAAGATTAAATTTTCAAATTGTAATACGTATGTATGTATATGTTATAATTTGGAGTTGTTTTGAAATTTAATTTAATCTATTAATAATTGATTTATGAATGAATATTTTAATTTCAAATTTTTGTTTTAAAACTTAATATTTTTCAAAAGTTAATTTAAGATTAATTCAATTGTTTTAAAAATATAAAGATAATTGTTTATTTTAATATGATAGTTTGAAAAGAGATTTAATCAATGTTTTATTTTGGTTTTCTTCTAAAGTGTTTAAATTTTAAATGGTTAAAATGTATATGTAAACGTTTTAGATTTTTTTATCTATGTATAAGAATTATTTATACTCTAATTAGTTTTAGAACATTTTCTTTTAAAGATAAATTTATATTTACTTATACAAGTATTTATTTATAAAGTAAAATTTAATATGTAAGTTTATATTACATTTAAACTAAATGAAAATTTAATTAAAATACTTAATGACATGTGTAAACATGTTAGCATATCTTAATAACACTTGCGAGGAGATTAAGTGGATAAAATGACAAGTGTTAATTCTTAAGAACAAGTGTCTTCATTTTTTCTATAAACATAACATTTTCATTTTTCTTTGTTTTTCTTTCTTTCAAATGTGAATGGCAAAATCAGAAACAAAATTCCAAAATCTGAAAATAAAATCCAAATCTGAGATAAGAAAATCAAAATAAGGAAATCAGTGGGAGAACAACTTCAAAACTGGAAATCTGCAAATTCAAATGAACATTAACCCTCAAATCTGCAACTTCACATTATATTCAACCTGCAATTCAAAGAATGAAGATCAACAGGTTCAACTTTTAAAACCTGCATTCAAATAAGCAAACCTGCAAATTCATAAGGAGTTTTCAACATGCATGCATTCTTTTCATCAACAAAGATAAATCAATCAATTTTCAGATTGTATGTTCAAGCCTGGAAAATAGAGAAAAAGAAAAAGAAAAAAAAACTGCTCTGCATTTTTGAAAATCAGGTGAGTAAATATGTTTTAAAAAAGGTTTAACTTAATGCATGAGTTAATTTTTGAATTGATATTAGTATTGCATGGAAATTGCTCCGTATTTATGTTATTGAATATATAGAAAAGATTATATATGTGTAAAAACCTGTGTATGCAGGAAAACATCCTGTTTCTGTTTTATTTCAGACCAGGATCTATTTCGAAAATTTAAAACTTCCAATAACATCATCATTTGATTTTGATGATAAAATGGAAGTAGAATATTATTGTTTGACAGTGATTTAAGAATAGTTTCTGTAAATTTAAGTTTACAAATAATTTTTAAATTTGATAATACAGTGAAACATAACTGCATGTCAAAAATTGATTTCCTTAATCCTTGTTTTGGATAGTATGAATGGATTAGATGTTAGGAATCATGATTTTTAACATGTAATTCGTAATTTTTAAATTGATATTCAATTTGGAATTTGATGTTGAAAGGTTTCAGCATTTGGGTGAATTTCCGTCGATCTACACAATAAAATGATTTGAAATCTTGGTCGATGCTTGTTTGTAGGATGTAGATTATAGGAAAAATACAAAATAATTTTTCAAATGAGTAAATCGAAGGGAATTGGAACGAACAGGGTTTAAGCTTGATTGTTGTACGCCTTGGCTGTCGTGACAAGTTCGACATGAGAGGAGGACCGGAGGTGATCGCAAGGTGGGGGATGGAGGCGAGGTGTTACGGCGTTTCTCTGGAGAAGGTACCGGAGTTTCTGGTGGTGAGTTCGTCAACGGCGATGGGGTTTAGTGGATTGTGGTCTCTCTAGTATTTCGAGCCAATGGGTCAATTTTGATTCGCGTTCAAATGGGTGGATCTTGGTTTCTATCTGGGGTCGCATGGGATTTTGTGATCGACGTCGATGGTGACGATGAACTATGGCGGCCGGCGACGTGAGTACACGTGCACGCGTGTTATCGTGTCAGCTGGTACGTTAGTGAATTGGGGAAGAGAGGATTTACTCGGAAAGATCTCGTGTTTTTCCAAAGGGCGACTCGAAGTGGGGAGGGTGCTGAGGGTCTAGAGGCAGGCTCAGTTTGTTTGAATGTTTGTCTCGAGTGTTTTTAGGATGGTATGCTTTTTGGTAAGCATCTGTAGGAGGAGACGAGTTTACAAGTTAAACTCGTTACTTTTAATAAATAGATTTAAGGATTAAGTTTTACTAAAAATGAAATAAACTTACAAGTTAAAACTTGTTCTTTAAAAAGTAAAAGTTAATCAAATATTTAAAAATGTAAATTAAATTTATATTTCAAATTTAAAATGTTTTATGATGAATGTTTTAAGATGATTGTTTTTGAAAATGATTATCTAATTAAATTTTGAATTATAATTTATAAGAGTGTTTTGAATTTAATTATTTAATCAAAGTTTTAAGTTAAATTTTAAAGTAATGTTTAATAACAAAGTTTTCAAATCTTATTTTAAATGAATAAGTTTAACTTAGATAATTAATGTGTTTTGAAAATTTCAAATTTTATTTCTAAATGTCTTATTTTCAAACAAAGTTATTATTATGATTTTGAAATCCAAATAAGATAATTTGTTTAAGTTATTAAAATTTGATTTAAATTCAAATAATGTATTTATAAAGATAAATATGGTTAACTTATCTTTGTTATCAACTTATGAATACTTAATTTAATATGATTTGTGATTAAGTAAAGAATTAATTAAGATAAATGTTTTCTTAATTAATTAAGGATTTTTAAATATAAGTTGTTAATTAATTAATTGTTTAATTAATTTTAAATAATTAGTTAATGTTTATTTAATTTTAGATAATCACTTAATTATGGATTAATTAAGTGTAATTACTAATGAAATAATTAATTGTTAACAACTGAATGTAATTAAGAAGGTAATTACTTGTGGAAGTAATTATAATGGAAGTGATTAATGAATAATCACATGATATTATTAACTAAGAAATTAATTAATATAATTAATTTAAAGTTAATTAATTATGGAATGAATAATAATTAATGAATTAATAATTATTTAATGATGGAATTAATTATTTGTTAAGTAATTAATTAAGAGATTAATTAAAATTTATTAATGGAAGTAATTAGAAGATAATTACTTATGTAAGTAATTAAGAATTAATTACTTAATTATTCTAATTAATTAATTAATGTGATTGATTAATTAATGGAATGTGGTTAATTTAAGATTAATTACTAAAGGTAATTAATTAAAATGTAATTAATTAAGAAATTAATTAAATATTATTAATTAATGTAATTGAATAATAATTACTAAATGAAGTAATTAAAGATTAATTAATTGAATTAATTAATCAAGGATTAATATAATTAAATTAGAAATTAATTAATTACGAAGTTAATTAATTAAGATAAGTAATTCCAAATTTTTAATTACTGATTATAATTAATAGAATGATTATTTATAAGTTAATTATTTTAATTAACTAAAGTAATTATTAATTAATAAGGATCATTAATTAATGTGATTGATGATATTAATCAATGATGATTAATATAAGTAATTAATTTAAGGGTGATTAATTATTGTAATTAATTGAGGTATAATGCAATTAATTATAGTTAATTAATAAAAATAAAAGTTAATGAATGATCATTAATTATTGTAATTAATGATAGTAATTAAAGATTTAATTACTGAATATGGTTAAGGACAATTACTTGAATGTAATTAAGATAATTAACCAAGGAAGATTAATTAAGGAAGATCATTAGAGATGATTAATTTATTTTATTTGGAATAATAATTAATGAAGTAGGATTTAGGTAATCCTATTGATTAAGAGTTAATCAATTCTGTTTTGGATGTTTGATTAATATGGGTTGAATAATTAATATTGGTTAATTGATTAATATTGGATGATTAATATTTGGAGATTGATATTGGATGATATTGGATGTTTGATATTGGTTGATACTGGATATCTCTGTTATGTGATATGCTGCTTTGTGAAGATGAATATTGATATGAATTATATATTGTGATAATATGATTCATCTATCTGTTTATATATCATCCTGAATATAAGTTTAAATTGTTTAAACCCTTAAGTACAACTTGGACATTAAAATGGCATTTGGTTTCGGTGAGACCGGGATCGGCTTTCCATATTTGGGATCCGAAAACCACACCGATTCCAATTAAATGTTAGGTCGTGTATCCAAGTGGAGCAAGTGAAGACTCGAGGTGTAAGGGCTATACGTCAGTATAACTCTGTGGGTGATTCTGTAATGAGTTGATGGAATAGGACTTATAGATTTGAGATGGTGATTTAGAGTGCAAGGGCTATGGTCGTTGACTCTAAGGGTGATTCCAAAATGAGTGCAACAAGATAGTGCCTTCGGTTTCGTTCGAACCCGGAACGAACTTGTATGGATTGAATGCTTTCAGCACATCGTCAGGTGGACGATGAGCATTCTAAGATAGATGTGTTCTATAAAGGTAATCGCAGCCTCAAGCGTCATCAACCGGGAATGGCTAAAACAGGGGAGGTGCAGCAAGGCTTTGTGGGTAGCTCCCACTGGAGGGCAAGATTTTCCCCTGCCTAGAAGTCCCTTTTTATTTGGCTGTGTGGGCAGTTGGGTCACGGCCAACTGCGGGGTTGTCTTGTTCGGGACTGTCCAGTAAGGGATGGTTCCGGCCTTGTGTTGCAGGGGAGTGGGCGTACTCCTCGGTACGTTGATCTAGGCCACGTATTGTGACGGGCGATACCCCAGTATCCCTGCCATTGATGGAAACCCATTCTTCCTACGAGACCCTACGGTTTTGATTGTATTACCCACTTTTGTGGCTAGTAGCTAGAATTTAATCATGTAACAATTTCGGCTATTTCTTATTTGCTTGAAAACCCTAGACACTATTATAATATCACTGGATTTCCTATCAAATGTTTTGGTTAGCGTAAGGTAAGAACTTTTCCATGTTTATGTGTTGGAAGTCTTACGTGATACCTTTTCTTTCCAAAGGTTCTTCTAAAGTTAAGCAACTTTAACCCGTTTACTCACACCAGAACCCTGTCTGAACCGAGTGTTTATTTTCTGTTTTATTAACTCTTGGGTACTCATACTATGTGACGCAGCGGATAATAACGAAACGGTATGTAATGGTGAAAGTAGCAATCGGTGGATTGAAGATACTGAAATGCCCAAATTCGTTGATCAAAAAGATACCGAATTCTAGCTATCTTCGACACGTTGATCGCGCACGATACCGTGAAGGAAGATCTTCAATTCTTCAAGCGTTGATCAAGCGCACTTGATTCCGCGAATCGGCTTCAACAATCGTTGATTCGAGCGCACTCGAATAACCGAAAGTGGAGATAGGAGATTACACTCAACTACCAATTTAGGATGAAAGCACACAACGATCAAACAAGAAATTTTATTCAAAAAATCAACCACCTTTAAATGTACAACTCACGCATATTTATAGTATTTCACCCCTGACCCTTAAGTCGGCTGTGACTTACGACCCACAACTCAACTAGGTCGTTGCCGACCTAACATCACGCGACTCATTTATTACATGACCTAAGACAGTACAACACTGGTACATCACGACATACGACTTAAAATAGGTGGTCTCCGACCTATCACAATGTTACATGCAACTCAACCAATTACATCACTTAGGTCGGTGACGACCTAAAATCACACGACTCAACTCATTACCGACTTAAGACCATATACTAGGTCGTTCAGCGACCTAACACTCACATATATGACCGACTTAACCCATTACATCACAGTTTGGTCGTATACGACCTAACGACTCAATACAAAGTGGCTCTTTTTAGCATAGGTCGTTCCAACGACTCATCCTATAGCTGCTTAGGTCGTAGCTCCTCTTCTTCTGTCCTGTTAGGTCGTCGCCGACTCAAGGTCGCTTCCTTAGGTCGTAGCCCCTCTTCTTCAGACCAGTTAGGTCGTGGCCGACTCAAGGCCGCTTCCTTAGGTCGCAGCCCTTCTTCTTCAGACCAGTTAGGTCGTGGCCTTGTCCCCCGAGCTTTGTTAAGTCGTTGTCGACCTAAGTCCTTAGATCGTTGCCGACCTAAAACCGACGCTTCCTGCGCCTTAAGACCTTCCTCCCCTGGTTGACTCGTGAACGGCTTAAGGCTTAAAAACGGAGCTTCCTTAACTTGTGAACGATTTAGGCCTTCCACTTTAAGTCGAGTACGACTTATCTCCTGAGCTGCATCATCCTCCCCTGGTTGAGAAAAATTCGTCCTCGAATTTGTAAATTCTTCCACATCGGATTGTTCATCCCTAAAATATGGTACAATATGCTTAACATTGAACACGTCAGAAGTGTATACATCTTCCGGTAGCTTCAACTTATACGCATTGTCATTAATCCGTTTCACAACTTCTACAGGACCAATTTTTCTGGCTTTCAACTTGTTATAAGCGCCTACTGGAAAACGATCCTTTGTTAACACAGCATACACCAAATCACCTTCGTTAAATTCAACATTTCGTCGCTTCAAATCTGCAGTTCGCTTATACTTCTCATTCGACTTCTCCAATCGTTCCTGAACGATCTTATGACATTCTGTCAAGCCTTCAACAAAATCAGCAGCTCGTTTAACCGTCCCCTTCGGTTGTGGTACTACCGTTAAGTCCAACGGTCCCCTGGGTAAATTTGAATATACAATTTGAAATAGACTAAATCCTGTGCTACGATTCACTGCATGATTTTGTGCAAACTCTGCCTGGCATAACTTCATGTCCCAACTTTTCAGACTGTCCTTCACAAGACATCGCAATAAATTTCCCAACGATCGGTTAACAACTTCGGTCTGTCCATCCGTTTGCGGATGATAAGCGCTGCTAAAGTTCAACTTCGTTCCCACCATCTTCCACAAACTTAACCAAAAATGGCTTAAAAATCTAGTATCCCGATCAGAAACAACAGATTCTGGTAAACCATGCAATCGATACACCTCTTAAAGAATAATTGTGCCACTCGAACTGCATCCGCTGTCTTCTTGCAGGCAATAAAATGTACCATCTTTGAAAACCTGTCTACCACAACAAATATAGAATCATTCCCCCTTTGAGTTCTAGGCAAACCCAAAACGGAATCCATGCTGATATCAACCCATGGTTTAATTGGCACGGGTAACGGCATATATAACCCCGCATTCGTCGCCGTTCCCTTTGAAACCTGACAGATATGACATCTCTGAACAAACCTTTCAACTTCCTTCCTCATTGACGGCCAAAAATAGGATTGAGAAATTAACTGTAATGTACGGTCTCTACCCACATGGCCTTCTTCATGTAGTTCTTTGATAATCTTCATTCTCAAGCTGCTCTCTGGAATGCATAACTGATTTCCTTTAAACAGAAAACCATCAACCAACACAAATTCATCAGTACTTCCTTTCTTGACTTTCTCAACAAATTTCACAAAGTAAGGATCTTCTTCAATCAGCTCTGGCAATAATTCAAACCCTGTCACTTCAACCTTCATTGTCGTTAACAAATGACTCCTCCTACTCAAAGCATCAGCCACACGATTCGTCACCCCTGACTTGTGTTTCACGACAAAAGTAAACTGCTGTAAATAAGCAATCCATGATGCATGTCTCGCTGAAATCTTGTCTTGCCCCTGCAAATGCTTCAAAGCTTCAAGATCTGTGTAAAGAACAAACTCCTTATGGAACAGATAGTGTCTCCAATGTTTCACTGCTTGCACCACAGCATAAAACTCTGCATCATATGTACTATATCTCATCTTTGCCCCTGATAACTTCTCACTAAAGTATGCAATTGGACGTCCCCTCTGACTCAACACTCCCCCAATTCCAACCTTTGATGCATCAGTATGTAGCTCAAACACTAACTGAAAATCTGGTAAAACTAGAATTGGTGCAGACGTCAACAATTCCTTGATCCTTCCAAAAGCATTCTCGGCTTCCTCTGACCACGAAAATTGTTTACCCTTCATGCAATCAATAACTGGAGCCATCACGCTACTGAAGTGTGGAATGAATCTTCGGTAGAATGACGCTAGCCCATGAAAACTTCTCACTTCTATAATTGTCCTCGGCTGTGGCCAATTTCTGACTGTTTCAACTTTACTCTGGTCCACCTGGATTCCCTTCTCAGATACAACATATCCCAAGAATAAAACACTTCGAGTCATGAACACACATTTCTTCGTAGCTGCATAAAATTGTTCCTCACGAATAATAATTAACAACTTTCTCAAATGTTGAACATGCTCCTCCGTACTCCTGTTGTATATCAGAATATCATCAAAATAAACTACAACAAACTTCCCAATGTACGGCCTGAAAATTTGATTCATCACCCTCATGAACGTACTTGGTGCATTCGATAGACCAAACGGCATCACCAGCCATTCATACAACCCCTCTCTCGTCTTGAAGGCTGTCTTCCATTCGTCTCCAGGTCTAATTCGAATTTGATGATATCCGCTCTTCAAATCAATCTTCAAAAATATAGCAGCCCCACTCAACTGATCTAGCAAGTCATCCAATCTTGGCATAGGAAATCTGTAGCGAACAGTAATCTTGTTCAAAGCTCTACTATCGGTACACATTCTCCATGTTCCATCCTTCTTCGGCACCAACAAAGCTAGTACTGCACAAGGACTCAAGCTTTCTTGAGCAGGTCCCTGCTCAAGTAACTCTTCCACCTGCCTCCTCAACTCTTCATGTTCCTTCGGACTCATTCGATAATGTGGTCTATGCGGTAATACTGCTCCCGGAACAAGATCGATTTGATGTTGAATGTCTCTCAGTGGCGGTAACTCCTTGGGCAACTCTTCTGGAAATACATCTTCAAATTCTTTCAAAACTGGCTTCGCTTCTTCGGGAATTTCAACCTCTTCATGACTCTCTCGTCCAATCAACAAATAGACTTCAGGCTCATCTTCAACTTCCTTAACAAACTCCTTCAAAGATAGCAAAGTTTTCAGCTCTTCAATCTCCTCCAACTTACTTTCCTTCTGTTGTTGCTTCTTTGGAACCAAAGTGATTTTAGTACCCTCGAGCATGAAACTATAGCTATTAGCACGACCATCGTGTTGTACTGCTCGATCAAACTGCCATGGTCTGCCCAACAACAGATGACACACATCCATGTCTACAACATCACACCAGATTTCATCTTTGTATTTCTTCCCAATAGAAAAATTCACACGAGCTCTTCGTCCAACTTTCACTTCGCCACCCTTCCTTATCCATGCTAGCTTGTATGGTTTAGGATGCTTCTCGGTTTTCAATTCCAACTTCTTTACTGCCTCTGTAGAGATAATGTTATCGCAACTTCCAGCATCAATAACGAATTTACAAACTCTTCCAAGAATAGTGCAAGTAGACTGAAATATGTTGTTCCTCAACCAACTGTTTTCCTCTTCCTGTTTTGGTGCCAAATAACTTCTCCTCATCATCAAATTACACCCTTCATCTCCGGACAACTCTTCTTCCTTCTCAACATAAGGTGAATTAGAACATTCATCTTCCACATCCTCTTCTTCAACCTCTACAACCATTGCTCTCCTCTTCGGCTTTGGACATTCATTGCTTTTGTGACCCAACTCCTGACAATTGTAACATTTGAAACTGCTATTAACCTTCGCCTTCTCAGTCTCCTTCACAACTGGTTTTGTAACAGCTTTAGGAACATTATAACTTCCACTGACTCCCTTCACTTGATTGTTAGAATTAGTAAACACACCACCTCCATGCCTTCCCTGTTTCTCCCAAGCCAACGCTTTCTGATGTGCCTCCGCTACAGATCTTGGATCGAACATATTAACCATATCCTGGTCTGCATTCTCAGTCCTCCAACAAATCTAGCGGTCAGTTGTTCTTCCGTCTCCATAATATCATTCCTGGCAATGAGTTGGTAAAATTCATCTGCATAATCATTAACTGTCTTCGTCCCCTGCCTTAGATTCTGCAATCTTTGGTACAAAAGTGATTGATAGTTGTATGGAAAAAATGTAGCTCTCATCAACTTCTTCATCTTATCCCAAGATTCAATCTTTGACTTCCCCATTCTCTCTCTTGTAAGTTTAGTTTGCTGCCACCATGCCAAAGCTCTTCCCCTCAACCTAGTAGCAACTAACTTTACTCTTCTATGCTCAGGAACTTCCTTGAAGTCAAAAATCTCTTCAACATTAGACAACCAATCAAGAAATTTTTCTGCTACCATTCCACCCTTGAACTCTGGAATTTCCATCTTCATACCTGATTCCCATCGACGATCATCATCTACATCCCGGTATGAATTTCGAACTTGGTCTCGATCTCGATATTGAATGCTAGCTATATCACCCTCTTCATCAAAATCAAATGTACGTCTACATCGATCTCGACCATCAACAACCCTTTGATCACGCATGTCTCTTCTACTATGTCTCTCTTCATCTCTATATGGCTCATTTTCAGACTCTCGTAGAGTTCTCCTCTCTTCATGTCCATAGTCATGGTGATCTCTCCTCGATGAAATTGATGTTTCTCTTCACTCTCTAAAAGATTGCTGTGATACCCTCCTCGCTTGCGTAACCGATGGCGAAACTCGGTTTCCTCCATGGTTCGAGATTGGTGATCTCCTCCTTTGAGGTTGATTCAAATCATTCGTCAACTTCTCTAACTTTCCAATGCCTTCATCAAATTTCTCATTGATACGTTGTTCCATTAGTTCGGCTTCTTCTCTTCTATACAAGGCTTCAACATTTTGATGGCGGTTAGCTCTCCTTAGTGGCATGATTGAATCAACACAAACACTTCAACAAATCTTCAAAAATTCTTCAAATTTCAACAAAACAACAAGTCACGGCTCTACACTAGCTCGCACAACTCCTTAGCTCATCTTGGCTTGAACTTCACACTTCAACACAAAACAAGGCACGGCCTATGCTTCTATCTCGGGTCAAACACTTTTGCACACTTCGATCCAAAAGGCTATGGATCAAATGTTCCAAACTTGTTGCAACTTCAATAAGAACACAACGAACAACAACTTCAAACTTCAACTTCAAAAATTGGCTCCAAGACTCGGCTTAGCTATGATTGGCTAAGTCTAGCTCCGATACCAAACTGACGCAGCGGATAATAACGAAACGATATGGAGTGGTGAAAGTAGCAATCGGTGGATTGAAGATACTGAAATGCCCAAATTCGTTGATCACAAAGATACCGAATTCTAGCTATCTTCGACACGTTGATCGTGCACGATACCGTGAAGGAAGATCTTTAATTCTTCAAGCGTTGATCAAGCGCACTTGATTCCGCGAATCGGATTCAACAATCGTTGATTCGAGCGCACTCGAATAACCGAAAGTGGAGATAGGAGATTACACTCAACTACCAATTTAGGATGAAAGCACACAGCAATCAAACAAGAAATTTTATTCAAAAAATCAACCACCTTTAAATGTACAACTCATGCGTATTTATAGTATTTCACCCCTGACCCTTAAGTCGGCTGCGACTTACGACCCACGACTCAACTAGGTGGTTGTCGACCTAACATCACGCGACTCATTTATTACATGACCTAAGACAGTACAACACTGGTACATCACGACATACGACTTAAAGAAGGTGGTCTCCGACCTATCACAATGTTACATGCAACTCAACAAATTACATCACTTAGGTCGGTGACGACCTAAAATCACACGACTCAACTCATTACCGACTTAAGACCATATACTAGGTCGTTCAGTGACCTAACACTCACATATATGACCGACTTAACCCATTACATCACAGTTTGGTCGTATACAACCTAACGACTCAATACAAAGTGGCTCTTCTTAGCATAGGTCGTTCCAACGACTCATCCCATAGCTGCTTAGGTCGTAGCTCCTCTTCTTCTGTCCTGTTAGGTCGTGGCCGACTCAAGGTCGCTTCCTTAGGTCGTAGCCCCTCTTCTTCAGACCAGTTAGGTCGTGGCCGACTCAAGGCCGCTTCCTTAGGTCGCAGCCCTTCTTCTTCAGACCAGTTAGGTCGTGGCCTTGTCCCCCGAGCTTTGTTAAGTCGTTGTCGACCTAAGTCCTTAGATCGTTGCCGACCTAAAACCGACGCTTCCTGCGCCTTAAGACCTTCCTCCCCTGGTTGACTCGTGAACGGCTTAAGGCTTAAAAACGAAGCTTCCTTAACTCGTGAACGATTTAGCCTTCCACCTTAAGTCGAGTACGACTTATCTCCTGAGCTGCATCATTATGTATGAGTAGTCAAATGGATCAGGTTAGCTTGACGAATTCTAGAGGAGATATGGGGCAGGAGGTTTCGACGTGTAGATATATATTGATTCCATTGTGTTTGTTTGGTATCTATTTCTTGTGTATTGTAAGAGATATAGTTAGACAGATGTTTTAACTGTCTAATATCCATTGTATAAGTTGTGTACTCTGATGTAATAAGATACTACGTAATATTTATGTGATATATTATATTGTATTCATTCCGCTGTGAGTTTTCTGATGTTGTTCTGTTTCTTCTTTCTCTTTCTTTTCTTCTTCTATCCCTTTCTTTCTTCAAGATGATGCGATTTCCTAGAGATAGGAAGTTGGGTCGTCTCATTTGGTATCAGAGCATTAGGTTGAGTGAATACCTAGGCTATGGAGTGATGTCTTTCTTGAGAGACCGTACTTGTAAATTTTATATATAACTATATATATCTATATCTACCTAATTTGTTGGGTTATTTGTTCGGATTTTCCAACATAATTTTAGAGGTAGATGGAGTAGTGGTGTGTGTGTAACACGACTACCACTGATGGAAGAAGTTCCATATGTTTGCGGTTGGAAGTATTTGACGAGACTGTAGACCTAATACCGTCTCGAGTGAGATTTGTAGTTTGGAGTAAGGATTTCTCTGATATCTGAAGGAAATCTTTTCAAAAGATTCGGGTTTATCTTTGAAGAGTAAGTTTGGATTTCGCTCAGGTGAGTGAATTTTTCTTGAGTTTGGATCTGTCGGAAGTGCAGAAATAGGTAATGATATATTGATAACTGCATGATGAGATGCAGTATCCTTGGATATTTTCCGAAGAAGTTTTCTCTTGAAGCAGTTTTAGAAGTAGTTGTGGAGCAGTCTTTACCTGCCGCAGGGAAGACTCGTCTGTATAGATGTTGTCTGGATCTTTAGCATGGAGGTTGGCTGTTTTGGAATATGAGACTAAGGCCTATAAGTTATTTGTTTGGCATGGTCTCATTTGTTATTCCGTAAGGAAAGCGAGATATGGATGCTTGGTTTGGAGTCCGTGTTTCTTGAGAAGTTGTCTGCCATCTTGGAAGTCAGTTGTGTGATTTGTTGATGGTTTTGGTTTTGGAGAAGCCTTTGGATTAGAAGTCTTTAGTTAGCTGTGGTAGCATTTCAATTCGAAGTGTTCGGTATGCTGACGAGAAGGTCTTTTAGCTTCGCAGTATCATCGAGGTAAAGTTTGGAAGTAGCAGTGTTGGTTGTTTCTCCGATGGTTCGAGAATCTTGGTGGTTCTTCTATCAGCAGCCGGGCAGTCGGTGAATATTCCTTGAAGGTTAACCTTTGTTTGGAAAAGCTTAAAGTTGTTCTAATTGGTAAAGAGATGACAGTTTGTTTGGAATCCAAACTAGGTAGGATCGCAAAAGTGACTTGTGATTAGTTTGGAACTTTTCTTGGGTGATCTGTCGTTTGAGGCTGAGGATTCTCGTGCGAAATAGGAGCTACTGAGGTAATCAGAAGTTTGTCAGCATCTGGAAGTTGAGTTCCATATTGTTTTGGTTCCAGAAGAAATTTTGGTAGTTAGCCTGATAGTTGGATAGTTCTTGGAGAAGGAGAATTTGGTGTAGCAGCTCAGAAATTTTTGGAATTGGAATTGGACTAATATAGCTTTTGGAATAGGATTCTATTTTGAGGATGTGTGACCAAGTCTGATGTGTCACTCAAATTTTTATGGATTTGATGAACAAAGATAGGATAAGATTGAATTGCCAGTTTGGATAGCTGGAATTCATTGTGTATCACGTATCTCTGAGGGAATACGTGTATGATTCATCATTGGTTATTGAATCTGTAGTTCAGTTGGAGTTGGATGTTGAGCTGGATTTGAGAGTAATCTTATGTTCTGTTCAGATTGAAGGATCTATAGATGAGTGGAGCTCTGGATTTTGGTTGTGTAGTAAGTTTGTTGGCTTTTGTAGAGCGAGTCTCCCGGTGATTTATATTTGGGAAACTCGAGATAGTATTAGAGATTTATTCTGATTTGTGTCAGAATAATTAGATAGGTTTGTTTGTTTGATTTATTGCTATGGTTGTTAGTAATTGGTTGTTATGAATGCTTTGCTATTTGAAATTAAAATATTTGCTGGATTATTAAATTACCTTTGCTTTTAAATTTCGGGGACGAAATTCTTTTAAGGGGGGAGGATTGTAACGACCCGGAATTTTGGGCAATATCAATTTAGTAATCTGTATTAATAATTTAATTGGTTTGATAATATTCTTTATAATTTTAATTCTATTTATAATATATATATAATTGGTATATATTGTGGATAGGAAAATCTTTTGTTTTAAATAAAAGATTGACTTTTCAAATTGTAATATATATGTATGTATATGTTATAATTTGGAGTTGTTTTGAAATTTAATTTAATCTATTAATAATTGATGTATGAATGAATATTTTAATTTTAAAGTTTTGTTTTAAAACTTAATATTTTTCAAAAGTTAATTTAAGATTAATTCAATTGTTTTAAAAATACAAAGATAATTGTTTATTTTAATATGATAGTTTGAAAAGAGATTTAATCAACGTTTTATTTTGGTTTTCTTCTAAAGTGTTTAAAATTTAAATGGTTAAAATGTATATGTAAATGTTTTAGATTTTCTTTATCTATGTATAAGAATTATTTATACTCTAATTAGTTTTAGAACATTTACTTTTAAAGATAAATTTATATTTACTTATACAAGTATTTATTTATAAAGTGAAATTTAATATGTAAGTTTATATTACATTTAAACTAAATGAAAATTTAATTAAAATACTTAATGACATGTGTAAACATGTTAGCATATCTTAATAACACTTGTGAGGAGATTAAGCGGATAAAATGACAAGTGTAATTCTTAAGAACAAGTGTCTTTATTTTTTTTAAAATCATAATATTTTCATTTTTCTTTGTTTTTCTTTCTTTCAAATGTGAAGGGAAAAATCAGAAACAAAATTCCAAAATCTGAAAATAAAATCCAAATCTGAGATAAGAAAATCAAAATAAGGAAATCAATGGAAGAACAACTGCAAAACTGGAAATCTACAAATTCAAATGAACATTCAACCTCAAATCTGCAACTTCATATTATCTTCAACCTGCAATTCAAGGAATGAAGATCAACAGATTCAACTTTTAAAACCTGCATTCAAATAAGCTCAAACCTGTAAATTCATAAGGAATTTTCAACATGCATGCATTCATTTCATCAACAAAGATAAATCAAGCAATTTTCTGATTATATGTTCAAGCCTGGAAAATAGAGAAAAAGAAAAAAAGAAAAGAAAACTGCTCTGCATTTTTGAAAATCAGGTGAGTAAATATGTTTGTTAATGCTAAAATTTGAACGCTAACACCCCGGTGTATAAACTGTAGTTGTGAAAGCACCACCCGATGATTCGGGAACAGAGTATAAGCAGAAAATCACAGAAAAAGCAGTGAATAACAACGATTTTATAGTGGTTCGGCTCAAGGCAAGCCTACGTCCACTTTAATTGCCTTTATTGCTAAACCGATTACAACTTTACAACAATCTTCAATTACAATTATGACGAGACAAACAACTAGAACTTTGGTAGAGAAGAATTCTTCGAATCCATGTAGATTGCGTTAGATTTTCCCTTGAAGTTAGTTGAGATGCCTTTCGAACTTGAAGTGTCGGGTGAGTTGGGAATTCAGCAGAGTATTGACGCTTGAAGTGATTGGCCAAAAGGTCCCCTGAATGTTGGAGATGGCTTTCTATTCATAGGCAAATCTGTTTAAGAATTTTTCCCAAGTCCTGAGTCGTCACCGACTTTAGTTGAGTCGCGGCCGACCTATAGAGGCAAATTCACGGTCTAGTAGAGTTAAGCCGACCTACCTAATTTCATGCAAGTCCAAAGTCGTAAACGAGTTATGGGGCCAGGTCAAAAAATGATGAGGTATCCGATTCGCTTGCTTAGGTCGTGAACGACCCACCATAGGCCTTAGGTCGGTTTTCCCATGAGTCGGCCAACATCTTTAAAGCATCAAGGTTATAACCCGGTGAGTCGCTATCCCTGTTAAGTCGGCAATAAGTTCGTCACTTATTCTGAGTCGGTTCATTCGTTAGGTCGGCAACAAGCTAAGGCTGTTGAGTCGGAACTTCCTTTGAGCTTTAAATCGGTCTACTTCTCAAGTCCCTTAGGTCGGTATCATTCTTAAACCTTATGCAGTTAGGTCGGTCTTCCATGCTAAGATACTAAGTCGACATCCCTTGTTAAGTCAGCAGAGTGTTAGGTCGTCCTCCTTTAAGGCATTAAGTGGTTAGGTCGGTGCCCATTCGAGCCTTAGGTCGGCATCCTTTGTTAAGTCGGCAGAGTGTTAGGTCGTTTACCATCTTAGATCGGTGAGCCACGGCCGAGGCGAGGTTAACATTTGCCGCTCGAAGCATGCGCCTAATGGTTAGGTCGTATGCTTCGATACTCTTTAACCCGTTCCTTTTTTAGATCGGTAGGTCGTAAGCGACCTAACAGTTAGATGGCCTAAGTCGCTTCAGTCTCTACCTTAGTGAGATATAAGTCGTCCACATTCTCTTCTTTTTCCTCCTTATTACTTACTCCCTTGCTCGATTCCGCCATTAAAATATTCTCAAGTTCTTGAAGGCGATTTCATTCCAACTGATCACCGATAATCTCTACCATTCATTACGTAAGTGATTTTACTCTTCTTTCGACCGCAGATTACTACCGATTCATGAATTCTGTCGCTCGAACTCGAATTGCCTCCTTGTACGATGCTCCATCACGAATCCCATCACATTCATAGTTGATGAAGCCTAGGTTGCTCGAATCGGCTTCAGATGATCGTTGATACAACTAAGATGGTTTATCACCATAAACTCGATGATCTCTGATGGCAGGGTATCGGACTTGTAACAATTTCAAATTGTTGTATTGGGTGATTCGAGAGCAGGAATGAAGGCTGTTGTTGATGAAATGGTTATCGGGTTAATGGGTTGAATGGAGGCGGCTGCTAATGGAATGGTTATTGGGTTAACGGGTGGATTGTGATGTTTGTTCGCGAGCGAGTTAGCGAATTTGGGCGGCTTAGTCTTGGCCGACCCGGCTCTTAGTGACCTTAAGTCGCGGCCGAGATAATACTTGGAGAAGTTCTTGCCCTTTTGTATCGGAGCTTACTTTCTTATCTCTTCCTTGCGACCTAGAGGACTGAGCTGCCGAACTAACTTTGACTCTAACCCGTTACCGACCTAGCCTTATCTCGCGAAAGACTTTTAAAGTCGTAGCCGACCCAATACTTGAGCTTTGGATGTGTCGTCATCTAGGAGACCAGTCCCACTTTGAGTATTTGACTTGAACTGCCGAACTAAGTTTGCCTAAATTCAGAACTGCCCCAAATTTAAATTTTCCTGAATCCCATTGTATTATTTCATAGACCGCATTAACTTATAAGCTGCCAACCTGCTGAAAATAAAAAACAAAGAAACCAAGGCGAAAATACTGCTATTGACTGCCCACATCAAATGACAGATTAGTCGAGACGAGACAAGCAACTTAAATATATTGCATGAGATGTTTGTGAATTAATCAACTAAAGTTAAACATTGATGTAAAATATCAACAATCTGAACTGATTTGTCTGCATCAATATTATACTTGCATATTTAGGCTTAAAACAATAATCCCTGGGTTTCTTAACTAACAAATGCTTGCTAGTTTTCATTCCAGTTATATTTGTTTATTGCTTTGTTAATTTTATACAACACCTCACACACATTTTAGGAAACGTGCACCTTGATGTTTGAATATCCAGTTATTTATGTAGAATGACTTCTCATCAAAAAGAAATGGCAACTCAAGAGGAAGAAACTTTTCCGGTAGCTCTACCTATAGAGAACCCTCCAGAGAGAACTCCAACCATTCTAACCCCGAGAGCATTTACTCAGCTGCGCACTCAATTTGGTTTTACTGAAAGTGATGTCCTACTCCCTGGGCCAAGTGATACTGCCGACAGTCCTCCCCGTGGCTTTATTGCAATCAATCGTCAATTGTGTTTAAGCGGAGCGATCCCTCCTTTTAATGACTTTCTCCGAATTCTTCTCCTTCGGTTGTCAATCTCTCCGTCCCAACTTCATCCTAATGGTTATGCCATCTTGATGGGGTTGTGCGTTTTGTTCAGAAGAACTTTTCATCGCTTACCAAGTTTTGAAGAAATTCGTTACTTATGCTCGTTTGCAAAGAGTAGAGATCATCCTTCCCTTATAATTGTGAGGAGTGCTAGAAACCGCAAACTTATTTCTGACCTTACCGAAAGCGTTCATGGATTTCTGAACCAATTTTTCTTTGCTCGCTGCCACCCAGGGTTTTATGCCGATTGGAGAGTAGGAAGTAAGATTACTTGTCTCCATTTTTAAACTTTCTCGAGATCCGAATTACCAATTGCTAATTTCATTCTTTGCTCTTTTCAGCACTTCCTCTTCCCTCTGGAGATCCGGTCCATAAGCAGACTTTTGATAGATTGAGTGCCGTGGCCGTAGCAGAGAGAAGCATCAAGTTTTTGTTGGGGGATGAATTTTGCACCAATACGGGCTTTTACATACTTCTCGTTCTACACATCCTCATGAAATCCCAGACTCCCCGGCTAGAGCATTGGATGCCCCAGTTTCTACAGATACATCCATACCAAAAGGACCTGCTCCCGAGGCTTCACTAGTGAAGTGCTCCACTTCTGTTGATGTTGCGGGGCCATCTGTCGAGCTTGACCCGGTTATTGAGGAAGAAGAGCTCCAGGGATCTCCCCGACTGTCACAGAAATCTGGCGAACAAGCCGAAAAAACTAGCCTTGCCAAGCAGAGCAGGGATGATACTTTCGAAGGGCTGAGCGACCTCTTCGCCACCTCGCAAGAGATCTTTTAAAGATGATCCTATCACTACTGGGGTTTCTTCTTCAGTAGTTGAAGCAACTTCTGTCCTGCAGCAGACTCCGTCGACTCAGGAGTTGGCGCTGACTATTACACCCACAACCACTCCTCAATTAAAGAGTGGTTCGTAGTTTGATGCGCGTAGTTTGCACGCCACACACACTTAGAATTTCTTTTTTGGCACTTTTATGCTTCTGACTTTTTGTACTTTGAAGAATTCTAAGATTTAGCTCTTTTTTATTTCAGATCCTCTGATGGGGCGCAGCGGATCCTATTATGATGATTTCCAGCGCTACGGGAGGCGTAGCCAGTAGATTACAGGCGTTACCTTCCCTCTTACAGAGAATCTGATGAAGAGAGAGCCGCTCGAAAGGCTCAAGAAAAGAGGGCTCAAGAGGAGCGCTATGAAAGAAGAGAAAGGGAAGAGCGCCACGATTCTTCACAGAGAGGCGACGATTCCCATAAAAGAAAAACCCATGACGACAGAGGAAAAAGTCATATGGTTGAAGATTCGAGCAAGCGAGCCCGATTTGGTGAGAAGCACACCACTACAACTCCTGAAAAGGTTACTGCCCCTGCCTCGCTTGACATTCCTTCCGGCTCTCCCGCTCTCGGGAAGTCAGACATCCAAACAATAATTAGCAGACCCAAATTCCAAGTTGGACCGGGTCCTGCCACTTTGCACGGTCTGTTTCCACAGTGGTGTCTGAAGGGAGTAAGGTTCGACCTTGACTTGGTTCCCATTGACAAGTCTTCCATGTTACGAAATATCGACGCCGTCAAGCTTGATATTGAGAGGATGTCGAACTGGCAGAAACTTGTTGACGAGCTTCAGAGGGTTAATCGTGCAAACATAGAGGCCATGCTCACTATGGAAAATGATAAAGCCGAATGGCAAAAGGTGCTTGAGCAACATGACACCGAGATGAGAAGCATTGCTTCTCACAATGAGGAGCTTGAAGCAAAAATTGAAGAACTGAAACAAGAGCTTGCTGCTTCCTCTACTTCTTATTCTCAAAAAGAAGAAGTGCTCCTAAAACAAGTGAGAGATGCTCATGCCAGCCAAAGGGATGCCGAAGACAGGCTTGAAGTGCAGAAAAGAATTAGTGAGGGCTATGTCACTGACATTGAAGAGCTTCGGAAGAAAAACAGCTCCTAAGAGGCGGAGATTCAAATGCTGAAGCTTCAACTTTCTAAAGCTGAAATGGAGCGTGATGAGGCCGTTGCCGGCAAAATTGCAGTTGAAGATTCTCACGAGGCAACGAGGGCCAACATCAGCTCAACATTATTTGATTTCTATCTGCACAGCATTTTGGGGCGTGGTAGCCTCGCTTTTCTAGGCCCCAAATATGAAATTACACTGGCTGAAGTTTGGGAGGCAGCACTCGATATGCTCGGTGCCAGCGGCGCTGGCTATGCTGAGTCAGCTCTTGAGGAGCACTATCTTGATGATGATGCTCGTGCCGCTCTCACTAGGGGGAGAGAACAGCTTGCAAAATTAAGGGCTGAAACAGCGGCTGGAGAATATTCAGGAAAAATCACCTCATCTACTCCAATTCAACCTCCTCCTTCAGCCGAAATTGACATTATCGGTTCTAGTTCTCATTCCCCATCTCCTACTAAAGTCACCACTGATATTACAAGCATACAAGGTGGAGATGAGGGCGGCGAGAGTGCCGAGGCACAGGCTTACGAAGTTGACGTCAGGGAACCGACTTCTGCAGGTAACCCTACTGACAATCTTGCCCAAGTGGACTGCTCATCTGTTTCTTACCAACTTGATGGGCTTTTTGACTACTTCTTGAATCTCAGCGAACCTTTATCTCTGCTTTTTGCTGACTTAAACTTTTTTCCTTCTGCAGAGAAAACGTAGGGCATTGTTCAGGCTTCTCCTCCTCCAATTATTCCTTCCCCGCCTCTTAAGGTCACTCCTCCTTCTGCTTCGCAACCCGGGTCACAAGAAGAGCAAATAGAAGCTCTTCACGGCTTAGATGATCCCGTTGCTTCTTAAGATCCGAAAGGAGAAGAAACTGAAGGAAGCGAGAGGACTCCAGAACCAACTGGCTCCGACGCTGAACCGTTATCCAAACTTCTTTCTCCAGGGAGTGGGTCTTCCTCCAAGAAGAGAGGAAAGCAGGGAGTTTCCAAGAAGAAGAATAAGAAGGGATCTTTAACTGGCGAAGAAGAGACGGAAGAAAGTCCGATCGAGCCCCTTTCTCCTCCATCCCATACCCTTACAAGCCGGCCTAAAAAGTTGGTCATTCGGCCAGGTGCGGGCTCAAAAGGTGGGCGGAAGAAGAAATGATGGCTCTGATTCTGTGGCTTTCATATCGCTTTTTGCCGTTTTTTGCATGCAATGACCGGAAATTGTGCGGGTACCGGCCCCCCGCTTTTCTTTTGTTTTTTACTTTGGAACCTGTACCTGTATATAAAATAGTGTTGAATAAAATGATTCTTTTTCTTTGTACAAACTTCTGTCTATATCTGAGAATGCATTTATTATTCATTTTTGTACAAGTTCCTTTGTACAATATTGCAGTGAGCTTGTGGTATATATTGTTTGAGCGCAATTTTACCGATATAGTTATACCATGTTGCCCCTATACTATAAGCTCATTGTAATATTTTATTTTATGAGGAACTTGTACATTTATTTTTTAGAGAATAATTATTCCACACTTGGAGGAATATTATTTCATAAAAAAAAAGTACAAACAAGTTTCTATGCTTCATCCTTCGAAGATATCACTTTTTTACTTTGTGCATTTACACAGTTTACGGAATGAAATCTTCTATGTGGTAAAGCGGACATTTGAAAGGTACTTCAACTTCTTTTTGAGGAAGAGAATTTTCTAGAATAAGTAATTCATTCTTCCTTTGGAAGTTAAAGTGTGCCTTTGATGAGGATTTTTTTTTTTTACTTTGAAAAGTTGCTCCTCTGAGGAAGACTCTTTCACGTTTCAACACCTGGAAGTTTTGTTTCAATCTTGGTGAAACATGTGCCTCCGAAGAGGTTTTTCTGCTTGATTGTGCCTCCGGGAGGAGGTCTTTTCATTTATGCCTCTGGGAAGAGGTCTTTTTGTTTCTGCCCCTTGGGAGAGGCTCTCTCTTTTTCTTCTTTTTTTTTATTTTTTATTTTTAGCATTTCATCTCTGGTAAAGTGAAACTTCAAAGAGCGGCTGTTGCACTTCAACTCCTGGCGAAATGGGCCTCCAAAGAGGGCTTTTATTTTGTTTTACATTTCAACTCTGGTGAAGTGAAACTCCGACGAGCGGTTGTTACACTTCAACTCCTGGTGAAATGGGCCTCCGAAGAGGGCTTTTATTTTGTTTTACATTTCAACTCTGGTGAAGTGAAACTCCGAAGAGCGGTTGTTACACTTCAACTCCTGGTGAAATGGGCCTCCGAAGAGGGCTTTTATTTTGTTTTGCATTTCAACTCCGGTGAAGTGAAACTCCGAAGAGCGGTTGTTACACTTCAACTCCTGGTGAAATGGGCCTCCAAAGAGGGCTTTTATTTTGTTTTGCATTTCAACTCCGGTGAAGTGAAACTCCGAAGAGCGGTTGTTACACTTCAACTCCTGGTGAAATGGGCCTCCGAAGATTGCCTGAAAGTTACTCTCTCATGGTTGGAGGGTCATGACTCCTCCAATCTTTTTTGGTTGAGTAGAGAACTTTCTTTTTTGCGGCATATGCCTCGTTAGAGGTCTTTATCCTCCGAAGAGTTGTGCCTCCGAAGAGGACTTATGCCTCCGAAGAGGGCTTTAGTTGTTCCTTGTCCACTTGCTTATGCCTTTTCAGTGATCCTCTATTTTTTTTTCTTTTCAAGCTTGCACTCCCTTCTCTTACAAGTAGTTTGTTTAATCTAAAGAAGTGTACTTCATTGCTAGGCCAGTTCACGAGAACGGACATAAGCTTCTTAATCGGATGTTTGTTTGTTCAAACTTCTCAATTTATTAGCTAGAGCCCGTTTTCGGCGAAATCATTAACCGTTCAATTGAAGCACTTCTTATCTAGGATTTAAGCTCAGGAATTTTGTGACTTGGAATTTGTTTGTTGAATGATAACAAGAATCACTTGGTCTTGTAATGTGCAAGTTTTATTTTCGTTGCCTGGAAAAATTTAAATCGACATTTCAATAATACTTTTAATGTACTTTTCATATCGAAAATAAAGCAAGCTTGTAATAATAATAAGGAACACAAGATTTATAGTGGTTCGGCCAAGAGTTTGGGCCTACATCCACTTTATAGTCTTTCATTATTCACTTGCATCGGTTTTACAATCGCTTTCAATTACAGGAATCATACATTCATAATTCTTTTTACAATATTTCAACAAAGCTATCAAGTAAAGTATGGACGCAAGTGATTCCTGTTCCAAGCTCTTGGAATTTGATCTCCTTTGACAGTAGTGAGTTTGAATGTGCAGTCAAGAAGCTTCTGACCTATGACATATGGTCCTTCCCAATTTGGCCCAAACACACATGTCGCTGTCATAATTCTTTTAGGACTAGATCTCCAATCTCAAAGCTGCGTTGGCGAACTTTGGAATTAAAATGTCTGGCTATCCTTTGCTGATGAGATGCGATTCTGAGCTCAGCCTCTTCTCTTTTTTCATCAAGGAGATCTAGTGCCTCAAGCTGTAATTTTTCATTCTCCGCTGGATTGAAATGGATTCTTCTATGTGAAGGGACCTCTGTTTCTACCGGAATCATTGCCTCTAATCCGTATGCCAATGAAAACGGAGTATGCCCAGTCGCAGTTTTGTGGGTAGTTCTGTATGCCCACAGTGCTAGCGGTAGCTTATTGACCCAACCACCTTTTGCTCTTTCAAGTTGCTTTTTGATGGTTGACTTGATAATTTTATTTACTGCTTCCACTTGCCCGTTTGCCTGCGGATGAGCTACTGCTGAGAAGCTTTTTCGGATTTTGAATCATTTGCAAAAATCTTGGAATTCTTCACTTTCGAACTGAGTACCATTGTCTGTAATTATTTTTTGAGGCACACCATATCTGCAAATGATACTTTTAGTCACAAAACTTATCATCTTTTTTGAGGTGATAGTAGCCAGTGGTTCAGCTTCTGCCCACTTAGTAAAATAATCTACAGCAACAATGGCATATTTAATTCCAGATTTGGCAGTCGGTAAAGGTCCTACAAGGTCTATCCCCCATATTGCAAACGGCCATGGACTGACCATCTGTGTGAGTTCAGTGGAAGGGGCTCTAGGAATTTTGGCGAATCTTTGGCATCTGTCACATTTTCGAGAATAGTCTGCTGCATCTCGATTAATTTCTGGCCAAAAATATCCGTATCGGAGAATCTTTTTCGCTAAAGTTTGACCACCTAAATGATCACCACATTCTCCCCCATGCACATCAGCTAGGATTGTTTTGGACTCTTCCCTGGATACACATCGAAGTAACGGCATTGAGAATCCCCGTCTGTATAACTGGCCATCCTGGACTATATAGCGAGAGGCTTTCCTCGGTAGCTTCTTTCGTTCTTTTGAATTTTCCGGTAAAGATCCATTGAGCAGATATTCTGTTATTGGAGTCATCCACGATTCTTGCTCTTGAGACACGCTCATGATCCAATCAACATCCATCTCATCAATGCTCGGAGCCGACAGGACCTCCACTGGAGTCAACCCCAGAAATTGAGCTTCGCCTGTGCTAGAGTACTTTGCGAGAGAATCTCCTTTCGTGTTTTCTTCTCGAGGAATATGACTTATCATGTAATGATCGAAATCACCCAGGAGTTCCCAAGCCTTTGACAAGTAGGCGGGCAGATTTCCCCCTTTCGCTTGGAATTCCTTCTTGACTTGACATACAATAAGCTGAGAATCACTGAAGATCTGTAATGCTCGGATGTTTAGTTCTTTAGCAATCCTTAAGCCAGCGATAAGGGCTTCGTATTCTGCTTCATTGTTTGTTGAAGGAAATTTCAATCTTAGTGCATAGCATAATGATCGACCTTCAGGGGTCTCAAGTACAACTCCGGCTCCAGAACAGTAGTCGTTTCTCGTGCCATCAACATATAACTTCCACTGGATTGGGGAATCGTCGATCGTTTCCTCCTCACTATTACCCTTATCTGTGAATTCTGCGATGAAATCCGCTAAAGCTTGTCCGTTGATTGCTTTTCGGGGATGATAAGTGATGTCATATTGACTGAGTTCAATATTCCACTTTAGAAGACGATCCGAAGTCTCAGGGCGAAACAGGACTTGTTTTAAAGGTTGATCAGTGAGGACTCTGATAGGATGAGCTTGGAAATATTGCCTCAACTTCCTTGATGCAATCAGTAGGCAATAGGCGAGTTTTTCCAACTTAGAGTAATTCATCTCTGCCCCAGTGAGTCTTTTGCTGATATAGTAAACTGGATGTTGAATCCTCTTGTCTTCTCGTATCAGCGCTGCACTTAAAGCATGAGATGATACTGCCAAGTATATAAGAAGATCCTCGCCATCGCCAGGCCTAGAAAGTATTGGAGGCGTTTCCATATGGCGAATCAATTCATCAAAGGCTTTTTGGCATTCGGGAGTCGAATCGAAGTTTTTCTTTCCTTTCTTTAGGGCGTCAAAGAATGGGATGCATTTATCTGTGGCTTTGGAAATGAACCGACTCAAGGCGGCGACTTTTCCATTAAGACTTTGCAATTCCTTCTTTGTTCTAGGAGCTTTGACTTCCTTTAAGGCGGTAATTTGAGCTGGACTAGCCTCAATGCCCCTAGCGCTCACGATGAAACCTAAAAACTTTCCGGATTCCACTCCAAATGAACATTTTAAAGGGTTAAGCTTCATTCCGTATTTTCAGAGGACTGCGAACATGTCTGTTAAGTGTTCTATGTGATCCACTGCTTTCTTAGACTTTACTAACATGTCATCGACGTAGACTTCCATAGTCTTGCCCAATTGCGGTTTGAACATAGCATTAACAAGTCTTTGGTATGTTGCCCCTGCATTCTTCACCGAAGGGCATAACTCTGTAGTAGTAAAGACCAACGTCGGTGATAAAGCTCGTGTCCTCCTGATCTGGCTCATGCATCATGATCTGATTATATCCAGAGTAGGCATCCATAAAAGATAACAATTCGTGTCCCGCTGTTACGTCTACCAGTTGATCGATCATGGGTAATGGGAAGCAGTCTTTGGGGCAGGCCTTGTTAAGATCTGAAAAATCGATGCATACTCTCCATTTTCCGTTGGCTTTCTTAACCAGCACTAGATTTGAAACCCAATTCGGATAGGTAGATTCTTTGATAAAGTTATTCTCCATGAGCCGATCAACTTCTTCTTTTAACGCTCTGACCTTTCTGGACCTTGAGTTCTCCTTTTCTGCTTCACAGGTGTAAATTTTGGATCAATATTCAGAGCGTGTACTGCAACTTCTGGGGATATTCCGCACATATCGGCCTGAGTCCAAGCAAAAACATCCAAATTTGCCTTTAAAAAAGATATTAAGATATTCTGAATTGACATATTAAGTTGTGAACCCACATTCAACACCTTGTTTGGGTCCTTTGGGTCAACAGGTACTGGTATTGTCGTTTCCACTGGTACCACTCTATTCTCCCCTGCACTGGCTTTTCTAGGATCCATCTCTTTCCGTGCTCCGCTGTACTCGCCAGTGCAGGGTCCGCCCTGTAATTGCTACAAGGCTGGTTCTTTGATGCGGACTGGGGTTGCCGCATCCTTTCCCATTTCTCTTTTCCTTTTTTCTCGTAGCTCTGTCAGATAACACTCTCGCCCAGCATTCTGATCCCCTTTTATAACTCCCACTCCATTATCTGTGGGAAATTTAATGGTGAGGCACCATGGGGCCAGAACAGCTATGAATGCTGCAAGAGTTGGACGACCAAGGAAAGCATTATAAGCAGAAAATTCGTCGACAATCACAAAATTTTTCTTGCGGACCACTTTTCTTTCTCCCTCTCCAAGTTCTACAAGCAAATCAACGGTTCCTATCGGCTGTTTTGGCTCCCCAGTGAAGCCAGCGATTTTCTGCGATGAGGCTTGCACATCAGCCATAGGGATCTTCATTTGGTCGAATGTTTTCTTGAAGAGGATATTGTAGGATGCGCCACAATCAATGAGAACTCTTCTGACAATAGCTGGCCCGATACCAGCCGAGATGACTAAGGGATCCAAGGTAGGAGCTTCAATACCTGTGGAATCCCTGGCTCTGAACACAATATCATCATTGAAAGTTCTTTGTTGCTTCAGGGGCATAGCACCTTCCAAAACAAATACATCTTCCTCGGTCGGTACATGCTTCAAAGCTCGGGTATACCTTTCCATCTCACCCCAGCTCCTGCCTGCTGGGTGAGGTCCTCCTGTAATGACATTGATAACAGGCCTTCCGGATTCATGCCCTGCAGTCTTCTCACTTGTCCTGGGTTGATGAGCAGGAGCTCGTTGCCCCTGACTAGTCGAAGCGGGATTGCTGCTATTCTTTTCCACAAATTGCTGCAGCTTGTTTTCCCTTATCAATTCTTCAATCAAAATTTTCAATTGGCGGCATTCATCGGTATCATGACCGGGTTGATTATGGAAGCGGCAAAACTTTCCGCTTTGTACAGCTTTTTTCCCGGTTCTCAGAACGGGAGGTTTAGGATAATCAACAGAATCTTTAGTGGCAAGGTAAATACGCTCCGGCGTATCCGATAAAGGAGTATATTCCGATGGCTTGAAGGAACGAGGCTTCTTCAGATTTTTCTGTTTCATCCCATCGTTATTTTCCCTTTTCTGTCCTACAGATTCACTCTTGCGTGGAGCAACAATGTTATCTTCATCTTTTTCCAATGCTGCCTTTACCGGTACAGGACGGCTTTCCAGGCGTATGAACTCATCTGCTTTCTTGTAGAATTTTTCAAGGGAAGTTGGTTCCTTCATGTTAAGCCATTTTCCAAATTCGCTCGACTTGTCGATGGCCCTCATCAGATAGGTCAAGATCATCCGTGGTTCTGCATTGTCTACCTCGGCCAGCGCTATATTAAAGCGATTCAAGAAAGATCTGATAGTTTCCCCTGGATTCTGCTCTAAACTTGACAACGACATGATATCTTTGGCTTTTGAAGCGTATAGTCTGAACTGCTCCTTGAATTTCCGGGTTAGGTCAGAAAACTGATCTATGGACCGAATTGGTAGCTTGGTGAACCAAAGCAGAGCTACACCTTCCAAATATACAGGAAAATATCGACACTTTATTACATCAAAAGCTCTGGCACCTGTCATGTGCCAATCATATTTATACAAGAATTCGTTCGGATCACTTGTTCCTTTGTAAGCTGGGATAGTTGGAGGGACGAACTTCCTTGGGAACTCAGCCTTTAAGATTCTTTCGGTAAACGGGGTTTTACTTGGAGCGAAACCCCATTCCTTCTAATCTTCATTCCTTTGCATGCTTTCTTTCATGATTTGTCAAACCATTTCAGAAAGATACCCCTCATCATTTCGAGCTTTAGATCCACTAACTTCAGGAAATGTCCGCTCAAAGGGGCTGGCAGCCCTCTCAGGAATGTTTCTTTCTTCATCCTCATGAATGTTGCCAGCAAAGTTCCTTTCATTACCCGTTGGTTGACGGTTTACTCCAAGCAAGTCATTCAACTTATTCAAAATTAGGGCATTTTGGGCATTCTGAGCCTCCAATTGTGCACATTGGGCATTTATCTGCTGGTTCAGCCCTAAGATTACGGCATCCAACTCCGCTTTTGTAACCCCAACAGGTAGAGTGGCTTGATTAGGTACCGCGGAAGCGGAGGTTCCCTCTTGAACATTTCCAGATCTAACAGATCTACTCTTTCTCCCCGGAGCCATGATTTCAGATAAACTTCTAGTCTTCAGAGAGGTTGCTTCAACAAACTTTCGTGGAGCAATGATGATAATTCTCCTGAGTTCAGTTCTCAGTGAAAGCACCAAAAATGTTAACGCTAAAATTTGAACGCTAACACCCCGGTGTATAAAGTGTAGTTGTGAAAGTACCACCCGATGATTCGGGAACAGAGTATAAGCAGAAAATCACAGAAAAAGCAGTGAATAACAACGATTTTATAGTGGTTCGGCTCAAGGCAAGCCTACGTCCACTTTAATTCTCTTTATTGCTAAACCGATTACAACTTTACAACAATCTTCAATTACAATTATGACGAGACAAACAACTAGAACTTTGGTAGAGAAGAATTCTTCGAATCCATGTAGATTGCGTTAGATTTTCCCTTGAAGTTAGTTGAGATGCCTTTCGAATTTGAAGTGTCGGGTGAGTTTAGAATTCAGCAGAGTATTGGCGCTTGAAGTGATTGGCCAAAAGGTCCCCTGAATGTTGGAGATGGCTTTCTATTTATAGGCAAATCTGTTTAAGAATTTTTCCCAAGTCCTGAGTCGCCACCGACTTTAGTTGAGTCGCAGCCGACCTATAGAGGCAAATTCACGGTCTGGTAGAGTTAAGCCGACCTACCTAATTTCATGCAAGTCCAAAGTCGTAAACGAGTTATGGGGCCAGGTCAAAAAATGATGAGGTATCCGATTCGCTTGCTTAGGTCGTGAACGACCCACCATAGGCCTTAGGTCGGTTTTCCCATGAGTCGGCCAACATCTTTAAAGCATCAAGGTTATAACCCGGTAAGTCGCTGTCCCTGTTAAGTCGGCAATAAGTTGAGTCGTCACTTATTCTGAGTCGGTTCATTCGTTAGGTCGGCAACAAGCTAAGGCTGTTGTGTCGGAAATTCCTTTGAGCTTTAAATCGGTCTACTTCTCAAGTCCCTTAGGTCGGTATCATTCTTAAACCTTATGTAGTTAGGTCGGTCTTCCATGCTAAGATACTAAGTCGACATCCCTTGTTAAGTCAGCAGAGTGTTAGGTCGTCCTCCTTTAAGGCATTAAGTAGTTAGGTCGGTGCCCATTCGAGCCTTAGGTCGGCATCCTTTGTTAAGTCGGCAGAGTGTTAGGTCGTTTACCATCTTAGATCGGTGAGCCACGGCCGAGGCGAGGTTAACAATGTTTTAAAAACATTTTAACTTAATGCATGAGTTAATCTTTGAATTGATATTAGTATTGCATGGAAATTACTCTGTATTTATGTTATTGAATATCTAGAAAAGATTATATATGTGTAAAAACCTGTGTATGCAGGGAAACATCCTGTTTCTGTTTTATTTCAGATCAGGATCTATTTCAAAAATTTAAAACTTCCAATAACATCATCATTTGATTTTGATGATAAAATGGAAGTTGAATATTAATGTTTGATAGTGATTTAAGAATAGTTTCTGTAAATTTAAGTTTACAAATAATTTTTAAATTTGATAATACAGTGAAACATAATTGCATGTCAAAAATTGATTTCCTTAATCCTTGTTTTGGATAGTATGAATGGATTAGATGTTAGGAATCATGATTTTTAACATGTAATTCGTAATTTTTAAATTGATATTCAATTTGGAATTTGATGTTGAAAGGTTTCGACATTTGGGTGAATTTCCGTCGATCTACACAATAATATGATTTGAAATCTTGGTCGATGCTTGTTTGTAGGATGTAGATTATAGGAAAAATACAAAATAATTTTTCAAATGAGTAAATCGAAGGGAATTGAACGAACAGGGTTTAAGCTTGATTGTTGTACGTCTTGGCTGTTGTGACAAGTTCGACATGAGAGGAGGACCGGAGGTGATCTCAAGGTGGGGGATGGAGGCGAGGTGTTATGGCGTTTCTCTGAAGAAGGTACCGGAGTTTCTGGTGGCGAGTTTGCCAACGACGATGGGGTTTAGTGGACTGTGGTTTCTGCAGTATTTTGAGCCAATGGGTCAATTTTGATTCGCGTTCAAATAGGTGGATCTTGGTTCGTATCTGGGGTCGCATGGGATTTTGTGATCGACGTCGATGGGGACGATGAACTACGGCGGCCGGCGACGTGAGTACACGTGCATGCGTGTTATCGTGTCAGCTGGTACGTTAGTGAGTTGGGGAAGAGAGGATTTACTTGGGAAGATCTCGTGTTTTTCCAGGGGGCAACTCGAAGTGGGGAGGGTGCTGAGGGTCTTCGAGGCAGGCTCAGTTTGTTTGAATGTTTGTCTCGAGTATTTTTAGGATGGTAAGCTTTTTGGTAAGCATCTGTAGGAGGAGACGAGTTTACAAGTTAAACTCGTTACTTTTAATAAATAGATTTAAGGATTAAGTTTTACTAAAATGAAATAAACTTACAAGTTAAAACTTGTTCTTTAAAAAGTAAAAGTTAATCAAATATTTAAAAATGTAAATTAAATTTATATTTCAAATTTAAAATGTTTTATGATGAATGTTTTAAGATGATTGTTTTTGAAAATGATTATCTAATTAAATTTTGAATTACAATTTATAAGAGTGTTTTGAATTTAATTATTTAATCAAAGTTTTAAGTTAAATTTTAAAGTAATGTTTAATAACAAAGTTTTCAAATTTTATTTTAAATGAATAAGTTTAACTTAGATAATTAATGTGTTTTGAAAATTTCAAATTTTATTTCTAAATGTCTTATTTTCAAATAAAGTTATTATTATGATTTTGAAATCCAAATAAGATAATTTGTTTAAGTTATTAAAATTTGATTTAAATTCAAATAATGTATTTATAAAGATGAATATGATTAACTTATCTTTGTTATCAACTTATGAATACTTAATTTAATATGATTTGTGATTAAGTAAAGAATTAATTAAGATAAATATTTTCTTAATTAATTAAGGATTTTTAAATATAAGTTGTTAATTAATTAATTGTTTAATTAATTTTAAATAATTAGTTAATGTTTATTTAATTTTAGGTAATCACTTAATTATGGATTAATTAAGTGTAATTACTAATGAAATAATTAATTGTTAACAACTTAATGTAATTAAGAAGGTAATTACTTGTGGAAGTAATTATAATGGAAGTGATTAATGAATAATCACATGATATTGTTAACTAAGAAATTAATTAATATAATTAATTTGAAGTTAATTAATTATGGAATGAATAATTAATTAATGAATTAAGAATTATTTAATGATGAAATTAATTATTTGTTAAGTAATTAATTAAGAGATTAATTAAAATTTATTAATGGAAGTAATTAGAAGATAATTACTTATGTAAGTAATTAAGAGTTAATTACTTAATTATTCTAATTAATTAATTAATGTGATTGATTAATTAATGGAATGTGATTAATTTAAGATTAATTACTAAAGGTAATTAATTAAAATGTAATAAATTAAGAAATTAATTAAGAATTATTAATTAATGTAATTGAGTAATAATTACTTAATGAAGTAATTAAAGATTAATTAATTGAATTGATTAATCAAGGATTAATAAATTAAATTAAAAATTAATTAATTAAGAAGTTAATTAATTAAGATAAGTGATTACAAATTATTAATTACTGACTATAATTAATATAATGATTAATTATAAGTTAATTATTTTAATTAATTAAAGTAATTATTAATTAATAAGGATCATTAATTAATGTGATTGATGATATTAATCAAGGATGATTATTGTAAGTAATTAATTTAAGGGTGATTAATTATTGTAATTAATTAAATTTATTATTTAAATATAATTTTGATTTTTATATGAGTTATAATTCCAAACTTGTGTAAGTTGAATGTTTGCCTGAAATGCTGACTTTGGTCAAAATAGTCAAACTGTGACTTTCAACTTAAAATTTTAATAGTTTAAAAATTTAAAATTTTTCTTTTATTATGAAAGTACATAAAATTATAATAACACCACTTTTCGTTTCATTGAAATTGGATGTAAATTGTGAAAGTTATACCCTTTACAATACTGTGCGTATATAGGGTTATTTAACAATGACTATTTTAAATCGTATAAACTACTTCTTCTTTGTTTTATTTTATTTTAATATGTGATAATATGTTATATAATGTATATTTTGACTTTTAAGTATTTTTAAAATGATAATATAATTTTTCTAAAGTTCATTTGAATTTATTTCTAATTTTAAAAGCCTAGTCTACAAATTTTAAGCCATTTTCTTAATTTAATTATATATAATTAAAATTTATTTATTTATTTTATGGACTCACTTTTATTTTCTGTGTTTTACTTTATTTTATTCATTTTACATATATTTAAATTAAAGTAAATTTTTTCAAAGTGTATTGAAGTTATTTCTAATTCTTAAGTCAAGTTTTCATTTTCTGTGCTATTTTTCTTATTTTAATCATATCTAATTAATATTTAATTATTAATATTTTGTTTATCTGTTATATTTTTGAATTTTAACTGAGATTTTAATTATTTTCAGTTATATATGAATATATATAGGAAGTTTAAAAGGTTTGAAAGCAAAGAAACGTAAAACCGTTTTAACGTTTCTTCTTCCGTTTCTTTTCCAATTAATAGATTTAATTTCCTTTGACCGTTCCTTTCTTTATTGTAGTTGTGCATTTCTTACCTCATTTTCACATGAAAACATTCCTTTCCACTTCATAATAATTTTATAATGAAATGTATAATTTTCCAAGACTAATAGTGATTTATGCACAATTTTAGAACACTGTTTGGTATTTTTAAGGCATTTTCTTCATTATTTTATATTTTTTCAAATTATACTATTCGTTACCTCATATTTCTAATTGATTTCGGTTTGTAAAGTATTTTCTCCTGAAATTTTGTTTATGTTAAGTTTTAAAAGGAAAAGAATATGGAAGATTGTAAATCACTTTGAAACGTAAGCCCTTTTATTTGCCCAAACCCTTCATTTCCTTAAACTCCTCAATTAATAGCCTTAGCCATGTAAAACCCTAATGTAGCCGTCATCTCATTAGGTTTTCACGTGAAAAAGAAAGATCATTTTCATTTGTTTCTCATGGCTTCAAAGATCTGGTAATGCCTTCCCTTTCTTTTTCTTACTTTTCTACTTGTTTTCCCTAAATTTTAAAAAAAATTCATTTATTTAAAGACTTTGGCTTTTGTTTTCTTAAAAATCTAATTTTGGAAATTTTCTTGAAATGATTTCTGATCATTTGTCCAAATAAAAATAAACAATGTCTGAAAATTTGATTTGGATAAAAAGTGTAACTTTAATAGAAATTCTAAATTTTATAATTCTAAAGGCAAATTTTTCATCTTGAACTGTATACATTTGTGTAACATTTGTTTCACTTTTGTTTTGGTCAGATTTGTTGTATACTTTTTTTTTAAAAAAAGTTAGTAATAATTAGTGTGAAACGGGAAATAAACTTTACATTTCTTTTACATATGTTTACATCTGTTTCTTAACTTTATATTTAACAATCAATTGGATGAAGCTAAATAAAATGTTATTAATTATGGTACAATAGCTATTAAATTTTGGTTTAAATTGATGGTTTATTTTCCTAATAGAAACGTTGGTATTTTAAATTTATTTAATAAGAGAAACAAAATAATTTGTACGTTACTTTGGGCATATATTTAATTGTTGCTCTTGCCTTTTCGTTATCTATTTGATTTTTTTTTCTTGCGTTAACAATGCAAAGTTTTCAGCCGTATATTCTCTTTTGAGAATCCAAAATCTTGCTCAAATCTTGCCTTAAATCATTTTCGTGTGTGAATTATTTCTTTCCCTCTTGCCTTCCATACGTTTCCACCTATTGGATAGAATTGAATGCCTTAATTGCCTCTACCGTTTAAGCATTTTTCTCTTGCCTGCCCTCTACATAAATTAGTGAGAAAATGTTAATATATATTTCACGTTCAAAAGTTCCATACCATAAATTATTCATTTTGCTTCCATCAAAATTTGCGTAAGCATCTCCTGAAGGTATGAACCGACGCATGCTTTTCCTTTCATTTTTTTTTCTTTTTTTTTCTTTTTTTTCTTTCTTTCTTCTTTTCACTCTTGTTTTATTTCATTTGTTCTCCTTTGTTGTTTTGCTTTGGGTTGTTGATACAAAATCATATCTTGGCTATCTTTCAACTCAAATCAAAAGTCGTGAAATTGTGCTTGTCGTGCCTTTGGAGTCATTTTTGTATGTTGTTTTGGTCTCTAGCTTTGAAAAAGGTGAGTCTTTCTCACTCTGACATATATACTTATGAAAAGTGGATTAATGACAAGTGTTTAGTAATGTAAAATGTTTATGCAAGTTAATGATGATCATATGATATGCTATGCCTTGTTATTACCATGTTATTACCATGTTAAAACTGTTAATTTTCACCTGACATCTGATACATGACTGTATATTGTGATATTGACATTGTTTATATTATTTCTGTATATGATCACACTGCAAGTTCCCTGTTAGGATAAAAATCATTATGGGCTGAAATGATAGGCCTGAGTTATTTTATTTATTTATTTAAACCTGGGATTGCGGGTTTGAAATGATAGAACCCAGATTTTTACCTTTTAAACTGCGGATTGAAATGATACATATCTGTATCACTTGACCTAGGTTAGAAAATTATATACAGACCCGTGGTTATTCTATAAAGTGATTTGAATATTTTAAGTATTTTAAAAATATAAAATTATGAAATTTGATTTAAATAGATTTTGGAAGGTTTTAAAATAAATAAATTATGATTTTTCTATGTGTTAAAAATGTAATTTATGAATGGATTAACTGGATTTTGAAATATAACTTATGTTTGAAATTTGGAATTTTGACTAAAAATGATATTTAAGTTACATGAATAAAATGGACTTTAATTTTATATGGAAAATGGTAAATATGATAAATTGATTTATATTTGAATTTAAGTGATTTATTAAAGAATTATTGATTTTCTATAAATTTAAGTGGTTGAATAAATGACTGTTGAAAATGAAATTTTAAAATATAACTTGACTTGACAATGTGAAATTTGAGTTTTAACTAAAGATGTTAAATTAATTAAATAGACTGGAAGTTTAGTTAAATTTGTGAAATGGTAATATAAATCTGAAACGTATAGGTTTTAATTTATGAAAGAAACGTATAGTTTTTAATTTATGAAAGAAACGTATAGGTTTTAATTTATGAAAGAAACGTATAGGTTTTAATTAATGAAAGAACGCATGGTGTTCTAATTAATGATAGGAACATGTAAATTCCTAATTAATGAAAGAAAGGTATAAGTTTTAATTAACGAAAGAACGTATGGTGTTCTAATTAATGATAGGAACATGTAAATTCCTAATTAATGAAAGAAAGGTATAAGTTTTAATTAATGTAAGAACAAGTAAAGTTTTAATTAATGAAAGAAACGTGTAAAGTCCTAATTAATTAGAGAACATGAAAGTTCTAATTAATGCAAGAACATTAAAGTTTTAATTAAGAAAGAAACATGTAAAGTTTTAAGTAGTGTGGTATTGATTTAATTAATAAATGTTCATTATTGTAATAGGAATATAAAATTTAAAACGTACATTTGACACGTAGATTTTAATCAATGTAATGGTATATTTTAAATTGATTAAAATTATAAATGTTACTTACTGTAATAATAAAATGTAAGTTGATAACGTACATTTGATAAGCAAGTTTTAATTTATGTGAATGGCATACTTTAAATGATTAAAATAATAAAGTTTCTTTATTGTAATAATAATGTAAGTTAATAAAGTGCTTTTAACTTAACATAAGAATTTCGGTTTAAATTGTATATTACGGTAAGAAAGTTTATTTAACTATAAGGCTATGATAAATTGACATGTTAAAATTTTAAGCTTATCAATACTTTGATTATATACAATGTAAAGTGGAAAGTAGTACATTCCAAAAATGCTATGATTCCTTAAGGTAACATTTCCAAAATGCTATGATAATTTAAAGGAATATTTCAAGTTTAATAAATTTAAAGAAATATTCAATGATTTGAAAATTTGGGTTTTATTTGAATGATATAATATTGAATTATTTTTGAAATGGAAATGATACAACTGTGATATTGTTTTGAAATGAGTATGATATTTTGGTCTTGAAAGTATAAATTATTTGAAATAAATATCCATGGGTTATAATAACGATTGGTTGTTAAAGAGACCGGGATCGGATATTGTCTTATAGCCGGACAATACCGAAAACTACTTTAACAACTGTGTACGCGGTGGAGATTCCAAAATGAAGTAGGATGGCGGCGACGTTCTCGAGGTATGTTACGTGGACCCAACTCCCGTGAGTTGGCATATATGACTAAAACAGGAGCTATACCGGGCTACACAAAGGGTCGCACCCTTTCATCGAGCATGCTCCATCGGAAACTATTCTATTACTGTTGTGATTCGATTCGGTGGCGCTACTTTGATTCGGGGGTATTGTTCGAGGTGGGCGGAAGCTGCTGGCTTGCCGTCACCACCGGTCCGGGAGTGCAAACGGTGTATCCACCCTGGCATTTCCTTGCGTGCCGTGTCATATCCTTATATCGAGCCCACTATGATTCTGGTTTTAAAGATCCGACAGCGTTAAGGTTCACCATCCCCTTAACGCTATTTTCTATATGATTATACTTTACTGATTAGACACTACCGTATATAGCGTATATTACTACATAGTAAATAGTTAACGGATCCTTAGAGGATGGTCGGTCCCAAGCATCCTTTAAGTTATTGATGCATTTTGTTACTGTTCACTTGAGTTGATTTACAGTTTATAAGTATTTATGTCCTGACTCGAGGGTTTTGTGTTTTGCTTTACGCTCGGGTCAGATTGATTGAGTTAGCATTTAAGATTCACCTTCGGAGTTGGAGCTTTCCTTGAAGATCCAGCCTTCTATTTTGTTTCAGTATCTAGTGTTTCGGTGATGTATCTTGTTACTCTTCTGTTGTATCTCATTTAACTCTGATGTATCTTATATTATTTTTTAGTAGCTTCATGAACTACTATCCCTTTTACTTCCGCTGCATTATTATATACTCTGTGTCTGTGATCTGTGATTTTATTTACTGTATATTCTGAGGTTTGCCAAAATTTTATTTACAACGCGGTATTTTGAGCAATTCAATTCCGGCATGAGTGTCTATCTATACACTTACAATGGATGCGAATGGTTGAAAATACCGGGTCGTTACAGTTGGTATCAGAACTTTGGTAGCTCTAGGCAAAACTCAGCATATAGAGTGAATGTATTTACAGAATCACTTTCATTCGAGTTTGAATCTCTTCCCTTTTGACTCGATTCCTTTGAATTTTGGAACGTTCCCTGCGGTTCCAAAGTCCATTTTTATTCCCCGCTATTCGTCTTCATTTGATTCTGGAGTATCCCACAACTCCACTTCGAATGATCTTTATAGTGAATTGGCGGTCCCGCGAATCTCAAAAATTTTCTTGTAAGAGGGGTGAAACTCCTTTGCAGTTAGCATCGATTCACCAGAGATTCTTATCTATCCTTGGTTTAGATGCTAATATCTTTTGTTATTCCAAACTCTAACTATAGAGATCGAATGTAGATTTACCCTAGAAAAATCCACATTGATCGTATTCTTTAAGTCACGGTTGACCCGGTAAATGTTTCCCGTGATTTATTTATGCTTATCCACCTCCCTATTTTGTTATTTAATCATCTTGTCTTTTGTTTCCAACCTATTTTCAAACATTTTGAATTGTACTTGTAAATATATGTTTTGTTTATATATTGTGTTGTTTGAGTTGTTGATGTTGATTTGGGTTTCGGATCGATTCGTCTGATCAACGCTATCGATAGGATTTCTAAAACACTTTGACAGAGCAAACTGACACGATATTATTTCAAATTTTGTTTTGGTTAATGAAATAAAATTTTGATATATATATTTATGGAACTTAATAAAATGATTCAAATTGATAATTTGAAATGATAATACTTGATTTATCATTTATTGTTCTATAAATGAATTTATAAATAATTGTTTATAAATTTATATGGGAACTTAAATGAATTTAGAAAAAGAAATTTGAGAATTTAATTTCCGATGGTTCCAAACCTTTTGTTTAAAAAGTTTTAAAATGGATATATTATTTAAAATATTTTCAAATAGAAATTTGTTTCCAAAGAATTTTTAAGTTTAAAATTAGTACTCTTCTCTTTGTCGCTGGAAAATAACTTCGGCGATGACTACAGCATCATCGACGTCCATTTTCGAGTTTCGAAGTGAAGAGACTATTCTGTAGTCTTGCTACAGCTTTGTTTTGGGAATTAAATTGATTTGAAATTATAAAATATGACTCGATTTATAATAAATATAGACATATGACTTAAATTTTATTTGATAAACTATGTACATACATTTATTTATCTCTAAATGGTTTGAATGGAATCGAAAATTTAATTCTTAAACTCTATCTTAAAGAATAATTTCAATTATAAAAAGAAAATCAAAATTTTGGATAAATGATTAAAATTTGAGATAATTGAATTGGAAAGTTTTATTTGTATAACACAATTGCATTCAAATATAACTTACCTTAATTTCAGAAGTTGAATATGTAACTGGATAATATACACTATAAAAAGATTTTATAAATAAAATTTGAGTGGTTATAATAAATGTTATACACTTAAATTCTAATTATAAAATGATTAACAGAGGTAAATATAATAATGGGTAATTGAATAACTTACAATAAAATGATGTTAAAAGAACTGAGAATAAAAGAAAGCAGTTATAATAAGTGTGAGTATATTGAACATGAGTGATAAATATATTAAGAGGAATAAATTTAATTTTTATTAGGAATAAAAAAGAATAAAATTTATTAAATACATTGTGAGTGTAATAAATGATTATTTTTCTAACTCATGGTTTTAAAAAAAATTGTTAATTTAAGATGATTGGATAATAAGATAATGAAATTTGAGATAGTTAAGATTTATGTAACTTGTGTAAAAGTTTATTTTCTATTTAAGTTGAGATCTCCATGCTTTCAAATTCATTTTCTTATTATTTTTTTCAAACTATCTTTTGGTTGTTCTTATCGTCCTCATCTTGCTATAGACTGGTATATGCATCTTTCTATGATCTCTCTGTATAGAAATCTTTCTATAATCTTTGATAATCTCCACCTTGTAAAACTTACCTATAACAACAGTTATCAGGTATAACTTCAATCTTCTTGTCATCTTATCTTAATCCTATCTCACTCTATCTTTTCTGTGCCCTTCTATACCTCATTCCTTTTCGGGGACGAAAAGTTTTGAGTAGGGGAGAGTGTAACAACCCTGTATTATGTAATTATTTTATTGTATATTTTAATTATTTTTAATGTAAGATTTTGATTTAAAAACTTATTTTACTTATTTGAAATGATTAAATTTATTATTTAAATATAATCTTGATTTTTATATGAGTTATAATTCTAAACTTGTGTAAGTTGAATGTTTGCCTGAAATGCTGACTTTGGTCAAAATAGTCAAACTGTGACTTTCAACTTAAAATTTTTAAAAATTTAAAAATTTAAATTTTTTATTTTATTATGAAAGTACATAAAATTATAAGAACACCACTTTTCGTTTCGTTGAAATTGGATGTAAATTGTGAAAGTTATACCCTTTACAATACTGTGCGTATATAGGGTTATTTAACAATGACTATTTTAAATTGTATAAATTACTTCTTCTTTGTTTTATTTTATTTTAATATGTGATAATATGTTATATAATGTATATTTTGACTTTTGAGTATTTTTAAAATGATAATATAATTTTTCTAAAGTTCATTTGAATTTATTTCTAATTTTAAAAGCCTAGTGTACAAATTTTAAGCCATTTTCTTAATTTAATTATATATAATTAAAATTTATTTTTTATTTTATGCACTCACTTTTATTTTCTATGTTTTACTTTATTTTATTCATTTTACATATAGTTAAATTAAAGTAAATTTTTTCAAAGTGTATTGAAGTTATTTCAAATTCTTAAGTCAAGTTTTCATTTTCTGTGCTATTTTTCTTATTTTAATCATATCTAATTAATATTTAATTATTAATATTTTGTTTATCTGTTATATTTTCGAATTTTAACTGAGATTTTAATTATTTTCAGTTATTTAGATGTATATGAATATATATAGGAAGTTTAAAAGGTTTGAAAGCAAAGAAACGTAAAACCGTTTTAACGTTTCTTCTTCCGTTTCTTTTCCAATTAATAGATTTAATTTCCTTTGACCGTTCCTTTCTTTATTGTAGTTGTGCATTTCTTACCTCATTTTCACATGAAAACATTCCTTTCCACTTCATAATAATTTTATAATGAAATATGTATAATTTTCCAAGACTAACAGTGATTTATGCACAATTTTAGAACACTGTTTGGTATTTTTAAGGCATTTTCTTCATTATTTTATATTTTTTCAAATTATACTATTCGTTACCTCATATTTCTAATTGATTTCGGTTTGTAAAGTATTTTCTCCTGAAATTTTGTTTATGTAAAGTTTTAAAAGGAAAAGAATATGCAAAATTGTAAATCACTTTGAAACGTAAGCCCTTTTATTTGCCCAAACCCTTCATTTCCTTAAACTCCTCAATTAATTGCCTTAGCCGTGTAAAACCCTAATGTAGCCGTCATCTCATTAGGTTTTCACGTGAAAAAAAAGAGATCATTTTCATTTGTTTTTCACGGCTTCAAAGATCTGGTAATGGCTTCCCTTTCTTTTTCTTACTTTTCTACTTGTTTTCCCTAAATTTTAAATTTTTTTCATTTATTTAAAGACTTTGGCTTTTGTTTTCTTAAAAATCTAATTTTGGAAATTTTCTTGAAATGATTTCTGATCATTTGTCCAAATAAAAATAAACAATGTCTGAAAATTTGATTTGGATAAAAAGTGTAACTTTAATAGAAATTCTAAATTTTATAATTCTAAAGGCAAATTTTTCATCTTGAACTGTATACAATTGTGTAACATTTGTTTCACTTTTGTTTTGGTCAGATTTGTTGTATACTTTTTTTTAAAAAAAAAGTAAGTAATAATTAGTGTGAAACGGGAAATAAACTTTACATTTCTTTTACATATGTTTACATCTGTTTCTTAACTTTATATCTAACAATCAATTGGATGAAGCTAAATCAAATGTTATTAATTATGGTACAATAGCTATTAAATTTTGGTTTAAAGTGATGGTTTATTTTCCTAATAGAAACGTTAGTATTTTAAATTTATTTAATAAGAGAAACAAAATAATTTGTACGTTACTTTGGGCATATATTTAATTGTTGCTCTTGCCTTTTCGTTATCTATTTGATTTTTTTTCTTGCGTTAACAATGAAAAGTTTTCAGCCGTATATTCTCTTTTGAGAATCCAAAATCTTTCTCAAATCTTGCCTTAAATCATTTCCGTGTGTGAATTATTTCTTTCCCTCTTGCCTCCCATACGTTTCCACCTATTGAATAGAATTGAATGCCTTAATTGCCTCTATCGTTTAAGCATTTTTCTCTTGCCTGCCCTCTACATAAATTAGTGAGCAAATGTTAATATATATTTCACATTCAAAAGTTCCATACCATAAATTATTCATTTTACTTCCATCAAAATTTGCGTAAGCATCTCCTGAAGGTATGAACCGGCACATGCTTTTCCTTTCATTTTTTTTCTCTTTTTCTTTTCTTTTTTTCCTTTCTTTCTTCTTTTCACTCTTGTTTTATTTCATTTGTTCTCCTTTCATTGTTTTGCTTTGGGTTGTTGATACAAAATCATATCTTGGCTATCTTTCAACTCAAATCAAAAGTCGTGAAATTGTGCTTGTCGTGCCTTTGGAGTCGTGCTTGTATGTTGTTTTGGTCTCTAGCTTTGAAAAAGGTGAGTCTTTCTCACTCTGACATATATTGTGACGCCCCACCTCTATACCCACGCTAGCCAAGAACACTACGGAGTAGTGCTGTCAACTAGCACGGAGAATAAGGCTGTTGAGGAGCGACCATCCATGTAATTGCTTATCACAAGGTGGCTCTAAATAATCTTCGGAAACAAACATAGAAATAAGCATAACACAAATCAGTCACAGACATCCATATCACAAGGGCGGAAGAAGATATGAATATATAACTAACACATGAAAGTGTACATCAGAGTAGTGGTCAAAAAGATCCACAATAATACAAAAGAATAGCAACACGTGCTATACAATAGAATACAACTATGAGTCTATATCTCAAGTGTATACAACAAAAACTGCTAATCTAAATAGTTAGCCAAAAGTCAGAGTAGCAAATCCCGGGAAGAAGTCAAGCAGAAGCACCTGTAACATCTCGGTCTGATCCGAGTATTATTTGAGAAAATAATAAACGGATCAGTCTAGCTATAAATATCAGATGACATGATATATATTAAAGGATATGGCATAAACATAAAATATCCATACTGACATACTACTATAAGTATGCAAATGATGATCAACAGAAGATCAATCAAAAAGAGATAAATCGATATCACAAGAATCTTCTCAAAGATCCAAAGAGGGCATCATACCCTGAACTTGTACTCATAACAAGTCAATGACATAAATTCCAGAAATCAACACAAGAAATCCAGAAATCACAGAAAAAGGGAAAGAGGCCTATCACATGACGGTCCGAAGACCATGGGGAGCTACCCCACATGTGTGAGTCGAAATCACACAGATGAGGTCTACACTAACCAAAAATCAAAAAGGTATGTGTGAGTGAAATCACACAAGTGGTGTCTTGTCTGACCTCGCAAACAAGAGACATCGCACAATTGCTAGTCTAAATCATAAGAATGATCGTCATGATCAGCGAGAAGTGTCAATTACACTAAGCTAGTAAATATAAAAGTTTAGCTTCATGTCCCATAACCACTTGCTTAACTTAAATATTTACGAACAAACTGTAAATCTTCACTAGAAAATTGTCACAAAAAGGTTCAATCGAACAAGTCCAAGAATTAACCGACGAAGTGAACGCAAGCGTTTCATACCACTTGTTTTACTAAGTCGTTTAATTAGATTTCTCATCCGAGTGAGGTAAAGGTTTGTATATACTAATAGATTGGAAAACGGTTTAAGAAAAGAGCTTAGTTATTAAAAATAGAGTTGAAATTGTTTGTTAAAAGAGTTTTGATATTTACTACTAGTATTGAAACCTTTATATTATAAAGTGACAAAACACAGAAGCAATTGTAGAAACAATCAGTCACAAAGATCGCATACGGAGATGTGAATAAAATCCAAGGAAATCAGCTCAATGTTTTTCAGATAAGATCCCCTACGGAGGGGCGGTCCGGGGGGGTGGCAACCCCCAAGATGGGGGTGCGGGGGCAACGCCACCGCTTACGGGGTTCGACCTGCCCGGTCAGGTCGCGGGGGTCCAGGGGGCAGCGCCCCGTCCAAAACAGTACAACTTAGTGAAGACAAAATGAGGTCTAACGACCTAAGAGGGATAGGGTCGAGCGACCTAATGGTTGCGACCTAGGGGTCTAAGGGGCACGACCTAGTGGTCCAGCGACCTAAAGGGTAAAGGTCATGCGACCTAAAATGGGTTCGCGACCTAACACTCAAACGACCTAAAGAAATTAAGGAGCCGAGCGACCTATAAGAAGCAGCGACCTAAGTAGAAACGAGGCGCAACGACCTAAGGGTTAGGTCATGCGAGTTAAGAAGGTCAGCGACCTAACAAAGACACGCGACCTAATAAAGAAACGCGATCTAAAGGCACGCGACCTAGCGACTTAAGAGGCGAGCGACCTAAGTGTTACGACCTAAGAGTCGAACGACCTAGCGTGGAAGCGGCCTAAAAGCCAAATGACCTAACGACCTAAGGTCATACGACCTAGCGACCTAAAGCCATACGACCTAACGACCTAAGGTCATACGACCTAGCGACCTAAAGCCATACGACCTAGCGACCTAAGGTCCATACGACCTAACTCCGAAGACGTTAGAAATGGCCAGGACGACCTACGACCTAAGGTCCATACGACCTAAGGTCCATACGACCTAAGGTCCATACGACCTAACTCCGAAGACGTTAGAAATGGCCAGGACGACCTACGACCTAAGGTCCATACGACCTACGACCTAAGGCTCAACGACCTAATTCCGAGGCTAACGACCTAACGCTGCAGGGGGAATTTAAGGCCAGAAACGACCTACGACCTAAGGGTCAACGACCTAATTCCGAGGCTAACGACCTAACGCTGCAAGGGGAATTTAAGGCAAGAAACGACCTACGACCTAAGGGTTAGGTCGCGAGCGACCTAACACCGAACACACGAAAATGGCCAGAACGACCTAAGTGCAGAAAATTTACCAAAACGCTAAAAATTGGAGTTTTTCGCCAATCCAATCCAAACCAAATGCAAATGTGCATGCAAAAGTGATAGGGAATCATTCCCAACAGTCCAATATAGTTATAGACTAGATTTGTGAGATAAAAATCTCACCTTTGCACCAAATATCAATGAAAATGAAGTTTTAAGCAAGCAAGAATCAATCCTTCTTCTATCTAAGCACAAGAAGCTTGAATCAAATGTCTTCTTCTTGAATTTGGAGTAGAAAGATGGATTGCAATTGAATTTGAGTTTTGGAATTTTAATTTCCCATTCCCTCCACCATTAATGCCAAAGCTTGATTAGTTAGGAAATTTATGAAGAGTGAGGAGAAGAGGGTTGGAACTTGGGCTTAATAGGCTAAACTAACCCAAAGTCCAAAGCGGGAAAAGTTAGTGAAATTTCACTAACTCCAAACCTATCGATGTTTATAATTAAAAAAATTGTAAACGACATTTCGAACTCAATGGAAGTGGTCTCGAGTCCTAATTTGACCGTTTGCAAAAAGTAGCTTTTTGGACCAAAATCCGATTAACGAGTTAATATTTAAATAAAATATTTAAATACAAACTCAATAAATATGCGGGTTGTTACATATATACTTATGAAAAGTTGATTGATGACAAGTGTTTAGTAATGTAAAATGTTTATGCAAGTTAATGATGATCATATGATATGCTATGCCTTGTTATTACCATGTTATTACCATGTTAAAACTGTTAATTTTCACCTGACATCTGATACATGACTGTATATTGTGATATTGACATTGTTTATATTATTTCTGTAGATGATCACACTGCAAGTTCCCTGTTAGGATAAAAATCATTATGGGCTGAAATGATAGGCCTGAGTTATTTTATTTATTTATTTAAACTTGGGATTGCGGGTTTGAAATGATAGAACCCAGATTTTTACCTTTTAAACCGCGGATTGAAATGATACATATCTGTATCACTTGACCTAGGTTAGAAAACTATATACAGACCCGTGGTTATTCTATAAAGTGCTTTGAATATTTTAAGTATTTTAAAAATATAAAATTATGAAATTTGATTTAAATAGATTTTGAAAGGTTTTAAAATAAATAAATTATGATTTTTCTATGTGTTAAAAATGTAATTTATGAATGGATTAACTGGATTTTGAAATATAACTTATGTTTGAAATTTGGAATTTTGACTAAAAATGATATTTAAGTTACATGAATAAAATGGACTTTAATTTTATTTAGAAAATGGTAAATATGATAAATTGATTTATATTTGAATTTAAGTGATTTATTAAAGAATTATTGATTTTCTATAAATTTAAGTGGTTGAATAAATGACAGTTGAAAATGAAATTTTAAAATATAACTTGACTTGAAAATGTGAAATTTGAGTTTTAACTAAAGATGTTAAATTAATTAAATAAACTGGAAGTTTAGTTAAATTTGTGAAATGGTAATATAAATCTGAAACGTATAGGTTTTACTTTATGAAAGAAACGTATAGTTTTTAATTTATGAAAGAAACATATAGGTTTTAATTTATGAAAGAAACGTATAGGTTTTAATTAATGAAAGAACGTATGGTGTTCTAATTAATGATAGGAACATGTAAATTCCTAATTAATGAAAGAAAGGTATAAGTTTTAATTAATGAAAGAACGTATGGTGTTCTACTTAATGATAGGAACATGTAAATTCCTAATTAATTAAAGAAAGGTATAAGTTTTAATTAATGCAAGAACATGTAAAGTTTTAATTAATGAAAGAAACGTGTAAAGTCCTAATTAATGAGAGAACATGAAAGTTTTAATTAAGCAAGAACATATAAAGTTTTAATTAAGAAAGAAACATGTAAAGTTTAAAGTAGTGTGATATTGATTTAATTAATAAATGTTCATTATTGTAATAGGAATATAAAATTTAAAACGTACATTTGACACGTAGATTTTAATAAATGTAATGGTGTATTTTAGATTGATTAAAATTATAAATGTTACTTACTGTAATAATAAAATGTAAGTTGATAACGTACATTTGATAAGCAAGTTTTAATTTATGTGAATGGCATACTTTAAATGATTAAAATAATAAAGTTTCTTTATTGTAATAATAATGTAAGTTAATAAAGTGCTTTAACTTAACATAAGAATTTCGGTTTAGATTGTATATTACGGTAAGAAAGTTTATTTAACTATAAGGCTATGATAAATTGACATGTTAAAATTTTAAGCTTATCAATACTTTGATTATATACAATGTAAAGTGAAAAGTAGTACATTCCAAAAATACTATGATTCCTTAAGGTAACATTTCCAAAATGCTATGATAATTTAAAGTAATATTTCAGGTTTAATAAATTTAAAGAAATATTCAATGATTTGAAAATTTGGGTTTTATTTGAATGATATAATATCGAATTATTTTTGAAATGGAAATGATACAATTGTGATATTGTTTTGAAATGAGTATGATATTTTGGTCTTGAAAGTATAAATTATTTGAAATAAATATCCATGGCTTATAATAAGGATTGGTTGTTAAAGAGACCGGGATCGGATATTGTCTTATAGCCGGACAATAACGAAAACCACTTTAACAACTGTGTACGCGGTGGAGATTCCGGAATGAAGTAGGATGGTGGCGACGTTCTCGAGGTATGTTACGTGGACCCAACTCCCGTGAGTTGGCATATATGACTAAAACAGGAGCTATACCGGGCTACACAAAGGGTCGCACCCTTTCATCGAGCATGCTCCATCGGAAACTATTCTATTACTGTTGTGATTCAATTCGATGGCGCTACTTTGATTCTTGGGTATTGTTCGAGGTGGGCGGAAGCTGCTGGCTTGCCGTCACCACCGGTCCGGGAGTGCAAACGGTGTATCCGCCCTGGCATTTCCTTGCGTGCCGTGTCATATCCTTATATCGAGCCCACTATGATTTTGGTTTTAAAGATCCGACCGCGTTAAGGTTCACCATCCCCTTAACGCTATTTTCTATATGATTATACTTTACTGATTAGACACTACCGTATATAGCGTATATTACTACATAGTAAATAGTTTAACGGATCCTTAGAGGATGGGCGGTCCCAAGCATCCTTTAAGTTATTGATGCATTTTGTTACTGTTCACTTGAGTGATTTACAGTTTATAAGTATTTATGTCCTGACTCGAGTGTTTTGTGTTTTGCTTTACGCTCGGGTCAGATTGATTGAGTTAGCATTCAAGATTCACCTTCGGAGTTGGAGCTTTCCTTGAAGATCCAGCCTTCTATTTTGTTTCAGTATCCAGTGTTTCGGTGATGTATCTTGTTACTCTTCTGTTGTATCTCATTTAACTCTGATGTATCTTATATTATTTTTTAGTAGCTTCATGAACTACTATCTCTTTTACTTCCGCTGCATTATTATATACTCTGTGTATGTGATCTGTGATTTTATTTACTGTACATTCTGAGGTTTGCCAAAATTTTATTTACAACGCGGTATTTTGAGCAATTCAATTCCGGCATGAGTGTCTATCTATACACTTACAATGGATGCGAATGGTTGAAAATACCGGGTCGTTACAGAAAAACTCTATTTAATTCACCAATTAATTTCAAAAATTAATTCAATTATCAAATTAGACTGAGCTAAAATCCGGGGATGCTACAGGTAGTTTCATTTTCCAAAAAGCATTGCGGATTTATTTTAAATTCTTTTGTTGTCTGTTTTTAAAGATAAACTTTGTTTTTGTTACTCATACCAGTCCAATGACCGACTTGGAGTTTATTATTCCTTTCCTAAACCCTGGGTGCCCATAATTTTCCACACGAGCAGTCTAGGGTTGGGTTTTTCAGATAGTCAGGTTCAGTAGATTATCTAGAATTCGTTCAGTCTTGGAGCAGGACTGCACTTGCTTATCTTTGTGGAACGTGATGTTGGTTCGAGCTAGCTTTGGATTAGAGCATTCGGTTTGGGGATGCATTCTATTGAAGATATTCTTTTCCGATGTGTCTTGTATCTCTGATAGTATTGATATCTTTTGTATCATTCTGTTGTATCGTATTGTATCAGATATTATATCTGTCATTGTATCAATGTTATATATATTGATATTCTTTTTCTTCCGCTATGTTGTACTTAATGGTGTTATAAGCTCCGACGAACCAGATTCGACGTTTGGATCTGCGACATTTGAATATGAGTGTCGTATTCGGTGCCGATTTTCGAAGGTCGAGTCAGGGCTGTTACATGTGTGAAAATGCTGAATCTAGCCACAACATTGGAAAATTGGGTAAAGATAGAGTAGGAAGCACAATCTAGGTGTTTTGCTAACCCAAAAGGGTACATCAACTCCATTATCTGGAGTATGCTTATCGAGATGTTGGCCAGTAGGAGTTGATGATGCTAGGGTTCCATGTGCGGGTTCACTCGTTAGGGCATAGGCCAATTGCATTTACCTTATGGTATTTTATCTGAAGATATACAGTGCTTGCAAGATAGTTTTTGATCCTTGTCATAGAGATCTGCTTTAGCTTTTAAGTTGAAGGCATCTCCGTGGAAAATCCATATACGAACACAACACGTTTTAGATACACTCTATTATGCTGTAGTGTGAAATGCAAGCATTTCAGCTATTTCTTACTTATATTCTCTACTTTAGACATTATAATAATACCAATAAGTTTTCTTATGAAATGATTTGGTTATCGTAAGGTAAAGACCCATCCATATTTATTTGCAGTGTGCTCTTATGAGATACCTTTATTTTTAAAGGTTTTATAACATTAAATAATTCAGATGACTTAAGTTCTACGCTGGTTTAGCAAACTAACCCGGGTGTTATTTTTTTATAATGCTCGGGTCAGCCCCGTGTATATTTTCAAATTTCATTGATGTTCATTGGAGCTCTTGGAGAGGAGCTGGATAATTACCTACAATAGTTTTATTTCCACCGCATTACTTCGTTTATATATATTAGCAATTGTAAGGACATGTAATTATAACTGTCTAGGCTGGTGATAGATCAGTTTTCTTTGATTATTGTGTACATATTGTTTCTTTGTAAAAGATCATTTTAATATTTATGTTATTGTTTTATTGTGAGATTCAGATGTTTTGTTCTCCTCTTTCTTGTTCGTTTTCTTTTCTTATTTTTCTTCACCCTAACTTTTGTATTTTCGACACTTGGGTACTCGGCATGTGAATACCATGAATGTATTAGTGTCGACATTTAGGGGTCAAAAAGACAATCGTTACATCCTGTTATCAGAGTTCATGGTTTGTGAGAACCTTGGCTTTGGTTGGGCATGACCCATTAAGAGATGAGGGTAATGGAATGCCCTAGCATGAGCTGAGGGTATTATACATATGAGAGCACATATTTGTCAAATCTATAAAAATGTTTTATATTATGTTAATTGGTCTGTTGGATGTTTATGAATTCTGGTCGGTACATGGTATGCCATAGTATCAATAGGATTTCTAAATACTTAAACAACTCAAACCAACACAGTATTGTTTTGAAAATTTTTGGTAAGTGAAATAATTTTACCCAGGATTATATTGTATATATAAAAGAATAATTTTTAATAAATTGATATAGCGTTTTATGATGTGTTTGTTTTTGGAAATGATAATATCCAATTATTATCATTTGTTGTTTGATTGTTATGCTCGACCAGCTTATGACCACTGATTATTGTTTATGGATTTGTAAGTGGCTTATCTTCTTCAACATGGGTTAGGTAGATAGTAATTTATGGCAACATTAAAACGAACATCTTGTTAATTAAGTTTCACAGTTTGACGATAAGGAGTTCGATGCTAATGTTGGATTAAAAAGTTAACTTTAAAAAGTTATTATTATACTTTATGTGAAAGGTAAGATATGTAAAAGATAAATACTTATGAAATGATTTTGTATAAGAAAGTAACTTTATGTAAATATGATTTATATAAATATGATTATGAAAATATGATTTATATAAATATGGTTTATATAAATATGATTATGAAAATATGATTTATATAAATATGTTCTATATAAATATGATTATGAAAATATATTTATATAAATATGGTTTATATAACTACGATTACAAAAATATGATTTATATAAATATGCTTTATATAAATATGATTTATATAAATATGGTTTATATAAATATGGTTTATATAAATATGGTTTATTTATATAAATATGATTATGAAAATATGATTTATGAACAAAAAAGGATGTAAATTTAAGAATTTGAGAACTTAAATCCCGATGATTTCGAAAATAGTTTCTAAGAGTTTCGAAATAATAATAATTTTATTATTTGAAAGTATTTTAGAGGACTGATGTTTTTAAAAGTGTTTTAAGATTTTTTTCGAGTTTGAGGATACTCCTAAAATCAGCAAGTCGAATCGGTAATAAAGTATTTTTATGTTAACTAGTTTGAGTGAATCGAAAGTGACTAAAAATGGGGAAGAGACGTATTTAGATGGTAAGCACTTCTTTTGAGTATTACCCTTCTTAGTAAAGGGGATATATAATTATTCTTAGCAGAATCCAAATCCTTGTATCATTTTGTTGTCACCCTATCTATATGAATATTTTCAATGGATATTAAAGAATTTGGAAATTGGTTATGAAAATGATTTAGGTTCCCAAAAAGTATGATTTGATATCCAAAAGATATATGTATCTATTATTATTTCAAATGACCGGTGTTCATTTCAAATGACTGGTGTTCAATTCTTGAGTTTTCTGTTAAGTTATATTATGGACGCATGTATCCCATGCATTAGGGTAATTTAGTTATGCATCTTATTATGATGTATTGTCTGTTAATTTTCATTTATTGAAATAAAATGAAATATTCGACGATTTTGGACAATCGAAAACATCCGAATTAATATAGTACTTGAACCTAAGTATTTTTGTAAAAATTATAAAAGTTGAATTTTTATAACTCTTAATTTGAAAACATAGTAAGTTAAAACAAGTTTAAAATTTGTTAAGTATCTTTGTTAAATGGAACATTCGATGTTATTGCGCCAACTAACAAACATCTTTAATTTAGGGTTGTCTAAGTAGACTCTAGCCTTGATTTTGGATATCATATTCTACTATACCTAGCTATTTTCCTAACCCAATGGATAAAGAAGTTTAAAAGGTTTACTCGATTGTAAGATCCAAATTGATTTAGGCCTTCATCGAAATTTCAGGAAGTTAAATGTAAAAGATGTTTGTATATACACGTAGGATGTAGTAGAGTATTATACGAGTAATGAACTTAAGTCTTGAATATTTTCAAATGAATTTTTGTTTTAATAATTTTTTTTATGAAATGATTCATAAATGATTTTAGTATTAAACAAAAAATACTATACGTAAAAGATGAATGTGATTTAAAATGAAAAGGAAATGGTGAAGTTGAGAAACCAATCAAATTAAGTATATAAGTTGTACTTAGATCATTTTGTTTCGATGTCTATTCCTGATCTAGGATTCTTGTACATGATTTCGAGGTGATTTATGCCAGTCTAAACAAGGATTTTTCAATAGATTCTTAATGGCGAACACTTGATACAGATTTTTGATATGATTCTGAAATTTTCTATCATAGCATATGGCTATGTAAGGAGAACGAAAGTTTCCGATTAAGGAAACAAATCAGAGTCCACACTAGAGAAGTCAAGGGAGATATACTAGTTCAGAAGTGCAATTTATGTGATCGAGCTAGAGATTGAAATTTTTGTTGTGTACCGATGATATATGTACATCGTACAGAATTTTCCATATTAGTATACTATGTTTGTTTGGCTTGTGGAAAGTTTGGGAAAGGACTCTTCGAGCTTGTTTAAGGTAGAACTAATAATTGACTAAGTAATAACCTAAAACTGTTGTGCGAAAAGTACGTTTAGTAGTTTATTTGTCGTCCTTTTGCGATGAGAAGACTTTTGACCTGGGCAAAATGTTAGCCTTGTTTGCTAATGATAGTAATATTGTTAAGTATTATTGTATAGTTGTTTCTTTAGTTGCTTGTGTTGGAATTTCGAGGACGAAATATTCTAAGAGGGAGAATGTAATGACTCGAAATTTTGAACACTTCGCATTTAAATATTTGAATTATATAAATATTTATGTCTAAGATTTAATGCGATTAAATAAAATTTTATGACCTTGTCAAGCACTTTTTAATTAATAATTAATGATAGAAAAATTATTTTTGAAATATGTTTACAAAAATATACACTTTGAATAAATACTGAAAATATGACTGGAAAACGTTTTGTTAAAAATCAACTTTTTGTTAAATAAAAGTTGTTGCAATATTTGTACACTCTAATGTTATCATATGAACACATTAACAATTGTAACACATCTCTCTTCATAATCAAAATTAATTAAAACCTAAATGCTTCATGAAGGAGACATTGACCTTGATTTAAGGAGTGATTTAAGGAAGTATGGTATATAAGAGTTATGGTGTGGAATAGATATGGGTAAGCATGATAATGTAGGGATTTGAAGGTCATTTACCACTTCATTTTAAGGCCATAAATAAGAGGACAATGCCTCTTTATTTCTTCACAAATCCACTTCTAAACCATGTCCTCTTTCTCTTCTTCTATTTTCTCTATGGGTCGTGATCGTATATTGAGGGAAAATGGCTTTAGAACATAATCTAAAAGGAGGGAAGGTGGCCTTGGATGACGTACTATGGTGGACGAGGTGATGGACGTAAGCAAGGAGGAGGGTGATGGTCTTGGACATGAGCAATGATGTAATGACCAGGTATTTCGAACCATTCAAATCGACAATCATCCACTCATGTCAGACTTGCATCGCTCAAAACAACAGATTGTCAATTTATATTTGGCGAAACTTAGCATATACAATAAATAAGTTAATCATAGAATCACATATACAGAGTAATACAACAATAAGCAGCTAAATAGATAAATAGTAGTTCATGAAGCTACTATATACAACCGAGTTAAAGAAAAATACAAAGATATTCCAAATATAAAGGAATCTCTAATACAAAATCTACTGATAAGATTGAACAAAATCAACTATAGATAACTGAAATAACTGGCAAGAAAAATAGATATAAGACAGATCTTCAAGCGAAGTTCAAAGCCCCAAAGGTAAGTCTCAAAAACTGTGACACTCACTCTGACCCGAGCATAAAGCAAACACAAAACACTCGAGTCAGGATTAACATTCTTATACCAGTAAATCAACTCAAGTGAAATGTCAATTGAAAAAAAGATAACTTAAAGGATGTTTGGGATTCACATCCTTTAAGAATCCGTTAAAATATCTACATACACAATAAAATACGCTACATAGATAATCTTTATAGTAAAGTAAAACTATTAGAACAGCGTTATGGCGTTACCCATATCCTACTTAACACATTTTTATATAATGTCATGGTCTATACAGTACTGTAAACTCTACCAAGCAGGTGAGCAATCAGGGAGCACTCCATAGGTATGACATGAACCAAACTCGTGGTGGGCACGATAAGGCATGTGACAAGGCGCGCGAGGCAACGCCCAGGGTAGGATTCTACCATTTTGCGGATCTAGACTAGCTGTAACGCATAGCAGCTACTCCCGCCCACCTCGAGACACACACTCAAATCAAAGGTGCACCCAATAATCACAAAGTAGTAGAATGGAATCGAAGAAATGTGCCCGATAGGAGAAACGACCTCACTTGGCCCGACATGGCTCCTGATTTAGCCACATCAAGCTGGCTCACAGGAGTTAGGGCTGCGTTATACCTCATACAGAATCATCGCCAAACCATCCTACTTCATTCTAGAATCTCCACCACGTACACAGTTGTTAAAGTGGTTTTCGATATTGGCAAAGGGTATGACGATATCTGATCCCGGTCTCTTTAACAACCAAATGATTATTTCATATTGTGGTCATTTTATTTCAAAACAGATCATACTTCATAACAAGACATCATATTCTTTTCAAAAATCATATCGCTTTCGAAATCATATTACTTTCAAAATCACGTCACTTTAAAAATCATTCTTCACTTTAAATCATTTTAAAGTATTCGCATTTAAATCCATTTAATCTAAATCATAACAGTTCCAACATAAACAATTTAAAAAGGTTTATATATATTAAAATAGTTATACTTCAAAATAGTATATATTTAAAAATAGGGTGTAGAATTAAAATAGTTTATATATTAAAATAATTTATAATAGTTTATATCAAAAAACAGTTTCAAACTAGAATTGTCTCATCCAATTCCCCAAATTGATTCAAATCTACTTTGGTTTAAAATTTCAATTTATGCCAATCTCGGTTCATCAGTTACTATTCAATTCAAATTCTCAATAACCATTTTTATTTATATCGATATCAAATCCAGATTTTAACTACAAATTTAAACCATTTCAATTTCAGTAAGTTTAAGAATTTAAATATTCAACATTTACACTAACTTAATTTTGATGACTTTCATTTATATTTCAAAATCCAACATTTAACTTTAATTTTATTCAAATTGGAAAATATTCACTTAATCATTTTAATACATTTGAATAAAATTTCAAATTTCAAATTTAAACTAAATACTTAAGTTCAATTATATTTAATCATAAAACTATTCACTTAATCATAAAACTATGTCTGAAATCAATTCAAATATTTATTTGAAACAAATTTACTTTTCAAACTATTTTATTTAACTGGTTTATATATATTTAGATTTAAAAACTAATTTGAATTTCAGATTTGAATTCGAAGTAAACTCGAATCCATCAATTTATCTTTGATTTAAAAAACTTTGACTTAAACTTCCCTTTAACAACTTGAATTAAAATCTTGATTTTTCAAATCCAAATCTATTTTAAAACCTGAAGATTCAAAGTTATTCAAAACTGAACTTAACCTTAGGATTTAAATCACTGTTTAAATTATATATTTCAGGTTTTCAATCCTGGGAAACTGTCAGGTTTAAACCTGAAACCCAACTTCAACTTTTTAACTTTTAGCTCATTTCAAATATGAATTTAGAAATACAAATTTGAATTCAAACTTCAAAACTGGGTTTAACTTTCGTTTGAATCTAATCACCACACTAGTTTTAACCTTTGGTTACAACTAGTTTACAATTTAATTTGCTTTAAATTTAGTTTAAATTTAAAACTACAGGCAGTTTTATACAACCTGTAGCAAAACTATTCAACCCGAGACCAAAGCAAAAGTACTTCAGGTCAAACTCTCCCCTGCTTCGAGTCACATACTCGAGTGACCCGAGTACTTCCCGAGCCAAAAAACCCTACACCACCCATTGATGCTTCAACACCGAAATGAGCACGTGCACCGTGGCCCCAGCCACCTCCGGCCACCCACTAGAGCTGCTACCTACCAGCAACTATCTCCAGATGATCTCACGATCACCAAAATCCATCACCATGTCTCGAATCAAAATCGAGTTCTCCACTACAAACCTGGAAAACATAACATTTCCCCTACCCAAACCTGAAAGCTTCACCGCGCTTCAAACTCCGACCGCCAGAAAACCACCACCACCGGCCATGACTTCGCCTACCATCCCTCTACGAATTTCCGAAAGCCCATAACGCTCGATGCTTTAGAGAAGTTGGACCGATCCAAAACTCCAAGGCACCCAAAACTAGGGTTGCTGGTAAACTCGAGCAAACCCCGGCGCCACGTTGATCTGCTCCACTGTCATGGATTTTTCCATGGTTCTTGGGTCATTCCTCTACCATCAGGAAAGACCCCAACCACTACAAGTAAGAGCATCGTCAGAGACCACTAAAACTAAGAAAACAAGACCATCCCAAACTTCTCTTCTATACTAAATCTAAAAATCTTAATTTCCGTTTTTAAAATCATGTTTTGATTAGAGTTTTCAATTTATAATACTGAATTTATAAATCAAAAAGCTTGAGTTTTGACTTTGTTTACCATACACAGATGTTTTCATATTTCCAGAGGCAACAGGCTTCATTTTTGACATGCTTAAATTTTTAAACATTAATCCATGTTAAATCAAACTACTTATATTTGTAAATTGCATCCTAACCAAAACTAGATTTAGCGATAATGGTTTTAATTGGAAATTTGAGCCTGGAAAAAAAAGAAAACAGGACAGAGCAGTTATACACAACCTACACACAAATACATATTCACCAGACATTCACTTATATTTACAGGAAATACACATATATATATTCAACCATACTAGCATGCTAACAAAGTTTATTTCAAATTTTAAAAGTTACTCACAGAGAATACAATATGCAGTAATTTTATTTTGCAATTGGCCAGAGAAAGGAATATATAAAGATTCACACAAATATTTTAAGCATTCAAATATTAGCATGCAACATATTAAAAACTTAAGAAATTTTAAAGGTGTTACTCACCTGAAAATAAACAGAGAACCCTTTGAAACTGGAAATTGTATTTGCATGCTATTAGTTTGATTCCAGAAAACATGAAACTTAGTCTTTCCTTTGTTGAGTTGTAAATGCTTCAATTTTAAAAAATATGGAAATGTTTGCTACTAGTATATTTTTTTAGGTTTGTAATGTTTTGAACGAATTAAAAAAAATAAGATGTATATAAAGAAGTTTATAGAGGAAGGTGGCATCTGGGTTAAGCACATGCAGGTACAATTGTGTTCTTGTTTGTATCAAGCAAGATCTTTTAATTAGGTGGCTAAAATGATCTTTAAAACATTTCGAATTGACTGAATTGTTTGTTGAGAATTTGAAACATTTAATGTTAATGTACTTAATGTCTCATATTACTCATTTTTATCCATAGATATTTTACTTAGCTTTGCATTTTATTTTCTTTTCTTGCCTGAGTCTTATTTCTACTTTGATCTTGCCTTCATTTCGATCTACAGGCTACAGACCTATTTATACAAAGTCTGGTTTTACTTTTACTTTATGCCAAATATGCTTTTACTTTGTTTATACTTACTTTACTTTGCACTTCTTTTACTTACATGCAACATACTTATGACTTTTCCAGGTTTACTTTTATTATTTTACATAGATATTTATGTTTCTTTTTCTTAGCTTTTCATTTTATTTCACATGTTTTGCTTCTATACTTTCCTGATTGTTCTTGCATTCAAAACTTTTACAAGTTACATACAATTGTTTTCACTTGCCTGGGAATGCTTTACATCCTATATATATAGCTGTTTTTATTTTGCTTTGTTTAAATATTTTATAAAATTTATTTTATCTTAAACATTCTTGAAAGATTTTATTTTATTTTCCAAATCATAGCTTCCCTTTATAAATAGAATTGAAATAACAATTTCCATTAAAATTCATTTGTGAAACATTACATTGTTAATATTGTTTATATAAAAATCATTATTAAAATAATTTATAAAAGAAACAATCTCTTCAAAATATAAATTACTTATTTTATAAAGCTAAATTAAAAAGAACAAAACAATCTTTTTATTTAAATTTAAATCTAGGCTAGAATTTATTTTTAGACAAATTAAATTTATCTTGAGTATTTTAAAAATCATATTATTATTTATTCAATATTAAATTTCCGAATTATCAAAAATAGTAGAATTAGAAAACATAGCTTTATCTATTAAATCTAAAGACAAAACTTATGTAACGACCCCTCTTCCTACGCCTAGGAAGAAGTATCGCTTTTAAGAAAGAAAAGGGTGTGAAAAGAGAAAAGATAGAGAAGAAGAACAACAACATCAGAATCTCACAGCGGAACGAATAAAATATATTAATCACATAAGTATTTACATAGTATATAACATCAATCAGAGTGATACATATAGTACATCACATACTAGACAGTTATAAACACCTGTCTAGTTAATACAACACAACACAATATGATACAACTCAAATAATAAGACTCAGAGATATCAACACAGCGGAACTAAATATATATCTAAAACGCTGAAGCCTCCTGCTCCATTGCTCCTCCAAAATTCGTCAAAGCTAAACCTAAATCCCTTGATTACCCGTAAAAATTTGGGTACCCGAGAGTTTATGAAAAACAAAAATAAACTTCGGTTCAGACATGGGTCTGGTATGAGTAACTGGTTAAAGTTGTTTAATTTTGAAAAAATCTTTTGAAAACAAAAGGTATCACGTAAGACTTCCCACACATAAACATGGAAAAGTTTTTAACTTACGCTAACCAAAACATTTGATAGGAAATCCAGTGATATTATAATAGGTCTAGGGTTTTCAAGTAAATAGAAAATAGCCGTAATTGTTACATTCATTAAATTTCAGCTACTAGCCACAAAATTGGGTAATACAATCAAAACCGTAGGCACTTACTGGATTTTGGATTCCATACAATGGCAGGGCTACTGGGGTACCGCCCGTCACAGTACGTGGCCTAGATCAACGTACTGAGGATCACTCCTGACCCCCTGAAACACAAGGCCGGAACCATTCCTTACTGAACAGTCCCGAACAAGATAAACCCCGCAGTTGGCTGCAGACCAACCGCCCACACAGTCGAATAAAAAGGGACATCTTGACAGGGGAATATCCTTGTCCTACTTGGGCATAACCCATCTAACCTTGCTGCACCTCCCCTGTTTTAGCCATTCCCGTTTGATGAGGCTTGAGGTTACAATTACCTTTATTGAACATATTTCTTAGAATGCTCATCGTCCGCCTAACGATGTGTTGAAAATATTCAATCCATACAAGTTCGTTCCGGGTTTGAATGAAACCGAAGGCATCATCTCGTTACACTCGTTTTGGAATCACCCTCAAAGTTAACGACGATAATCCTTGCATTCTGAATCTTCATCTTCATTTCAGATTCACGACCTATCGTTAATTTGGAATCGATGTGGTTTTCGGATATTCCAAATAAGGAAAACCGATCCCGGTCTCATCGAAATCCAAAACGTGTCTTTTAAGGCCAAGTTGTCTATTTTGTCTTAACAATCAATTCAATATTATCAATATGCACAGATAGATAATTCACATCTCATAATAGATAATCACATCATAATCATAAATAGATAACTAATATCATCATCCAAACAGATAATTAAATATTATCATCCTTAAACCATACATTCATATCACATAGCTATTATCCATCTCATTACTGAGATCACAATCAAACAATGGAATATCAATATCATCCATAAGCAATGATTTATGAATCACAATCTATAATTAATTTAAAATGAATTAAATTAACTATTTCCATCTTTAATTAATTTAAAATAAATTAAATTAATTACTCATTCCATAAATCCTGCTCTCACAATCATAATTAACTATAAATCAAATTAATTAATCATTCTCTAATTACAAGAATTAATTTAGTCTTTAATTTATTCTCAAATGAATTATTCTAAATCATTTATAGCAGATTAACATTTGATTACTTCCTATTAGTTATTATTTAATTTACAATTCTTAATTACATCATTAATTATATTAATTAATGATCTTCAATTTATATTAAATTACTTATTTAAATTAATTAAGTGATTAATCTTTACCTAAACATAATTTATTAATCACCCCTTGATTGATAACAAACCAGTAATTAACTACCCTTAGTTACTTATTAATCATCCCATGATTAATTATTTCCATAAATCAATCCTTTGATTAATTACAAAAGAAATTACCCAAATTACTTCACTTACAAATCATCTTGAATGAATTTCATCAAGCAATTATCATCTAATTACTTTCCTAAGTAATTATGCTCCATTAATTACACTAAGTAATTACACATACCAAATCATCAAATGATTTCTTAAATTAATTAATATTAATTTACTTAATTTAAATCTTATTATCCACTACTTATATATATTCAAATTAATTATCTCTGATTTAAATATCTTTTGCAATATTCCAGTAATTTCCTTTAATTTATTTACAGAAATTAATCTTGAATAAATCCATTAATCACTTACATTTATATCGATTTATTACCATTTAATTATCTTGTTGATTTATTATTCTTAAATAAACCAATTTCAAATCCCATCATTAATTATATTAATTAATGATTCCTAATTACATTTTCATTTGTTAATTTATATTAAGAATACAAATCTTCAAATTACAAATATTAATCCTTCTTGATTAATAACATACAGTAATTAACCATCCTTAATTAATTACTTCTCAATAACAAGCTTAATTAATCCCTTGATTAATTTCAAGTAATTATACTCCAATTACTTCCATTAACAACATCATCCAGTAAATTACCTTCAGTAATTATCCATCAATTACTTCTCTAAGTAATTTAATTCCAAAATATCAGTTAATTAAACAAAATTAATTAACCCAAATTAAATCAATTTACACAATTAATAAGTAATTAATTTCTTAATTACTTTCCAAATAAATAATTACATTTAAACTATTGAATAAATTAATCTAATTAATTTATTACAAAATCAATCACATTAATTAATTATAACATAATCTGGTTAATGAACTTCATTAATACTTATTTAATTATTTTCTTCTAACAAAATCAACTTATATTAATTATTATTAATTATAAGTTAATTACCATTATTAATTTAAAAATCTAATCTATAGTTCTAAATCACATATTAGTTAATTAATTCATTAATTAACTTTAATTACTACATTTAAAATTATTATTACTAAATTAACTAATATCCATCATTAATTATTCTTACCTAATTAACTTAAAGGTTAATGCATATAAAATTCTAAAACTTCATGAATTAAAGTAAAATTCCAATATATTTAAAACATTTATTTCAATTTACTTTCTAACTTAAACCAATTTATCCTTATTAAAGTTTTAAAACTAATTTATTTTTCAAAACCCTTTGCAAACTCACATGTTTAATTACAATTAAAACTTATTTGAATAAATTTAAATTATAAAACTTTATTTTATTCCAAATCTAGAATTTCATATCTAAGTTCTGATCTCAATTTTGAGTTAACTTGTTTCAATCGTTTCTTAACAGTTTATATTTTCATTTAAACTCGGCACTAGTTTGGAAATATTTTAATTATTAAACACTGTTAAGTTATTTAAATAATTTAAATTTTGAAAACTTAATTATTTCCAACTTCATTTCAAAAAAACTAACTTAAATTCACTTTTTAAACTTTGATTAAGTACTAGTTTTAACTTTGATTTAATTTTTAAAACAAAAGTTCAAAAACTGTTAAAAACCTGTTACAGGTTTTACAAACCTGAAAACTAATAACCCGACCCCCCCCCTTTGGTTTACTTCGAGTAAACCCACGAAATCCCCGAGAAAACAATAGAAATACTTCGAGTTTCACGAGGCGCGCGCGTGAATGAAATAAAAAAAACAAAACCTGGAAAAAAAACACAACCTCACCTTCCCTCAACCTGTCGCCGCCACGTGCGCACAGCTCCGACCATCAGAGGCCACCAAACTTCGGCTACCACACCGACCATCTTCCCTCTACCTAAACCCAAAGACGCGTGGCACTTGATCCATCGTAGGCGGAGAACGAGACGAGAATGTCAAACCTCACCAAACAAGGTTTAAAAACTTTAAACCTTCGCCGCCGCCGCCGCCGCGCCATTTTTCCGAGCTTCCCCGATCGCTCCTCCACCTCCAGGCAAAAAATCGACCATCACCAACCAGTGGATCACCAGTAATTCCAAAACAAAGAAAAATAAGCAAACGCAAAATGCTCGTCCACCTTACATCTAAAAATTATGATTTTTGTTTTAAAAACCATGTTTAAATATATAGATTCAATTTACATACCTAAATTCTTAATTCGTAAGGTTTAAATTTTGACATATATAAAGATATAATCACTGTTCTTGATTTCCTGAGCTAAATAAAAATTGGTTGGACTTTAAATAAATTTTAATCTCTAGTATGTGATATAACAAACACTTCTTGTTTTAACTCAAAGTCCAGATGGTAAATAGAACGAGAGAGAAAGGTTTTTAGAATCAAGGTCTGTATATTTTTTTTAAAAACTGAGACAGAGAGCAAATGAATCAACAGCTTGCACACATACTTCCAGTTTCCACAAATACAGATAATTATACATGCATAAACAACATATCATAGAGATACTTTAAATGCTTAAAGAAAGAAATGTTACTCACCTGAATTTGTGGAAGAACAGAGCCTAGATTGCTTTGCAACAAGCTTGAAATTTTCAGGTTGAACTCCCCTTTGATTCTCAGGTTGAATCGAATATTGATTGTTGTTTAAATTGAAGTTTTTGTTTGAGTTTGAAATGGTTTTAATTCAGATTCTTAGCTTGGCTTTCGAATTTAAAATGAAAAGGCAGAGATATATATCAAAGAGTTGCAGACAGGTTTATAAAGGGTATATTATTATGTTTCATGAAACTGTAACAATATAGCATACAATCTTGTTTGCACAGATTTTGAAATAGAGATATTTTATAATAGAGGCTGATATGAAATACTTTGTGTACTAAAAAGATTTTACATTAATGACTTTTGTTTGTTTGCTTAAGAATGTATTACTGTCTTCTCTAGCAAGCTTCACACATACATATTCTTTTGTTACTGTCTTTCTTTCCAGGTTACATTCGAATTGACTTTCTTTTGATTTTGCTTCTAGATGTTATTTGTTTCCCTTTGTACAATCTGATATATTTGTTTTGATTAGTCAGTTTACAAGATTGAAGAATCTTTGTTACTGTCATTTGCTTCATGTTCTTTTTTTGTTCTTGTTTGTTTCAAATCAGCGTACTCATTTAAACAAATATTGTTTGTACAATAGATATTTGTCTTGATGCTTTTAACATATATATATGTGCTGCAGTTTGCTTATGTTGGTTTACAAACTTGAAAAATTCTTTGTTACTAGTTTTAGTTGTTGTCTTGTTATTGTATTTGTAATGTATGTGAATGTTATCATTTTTGTTTTGTTCTTTGAAAACTAATTGAACTTGATAGTTGTTATGTTATTATAATTTAACTAATGTACTACTTTACATTTCTTTTCCAATTTATCTTGTAGGCTTGTATTTTATATGTACATTTTTATTTATTATTTTATAAAAACACATTTATCAATTTGAAATGATAGATAGAATAAATTATCTTTTCATTATAAACTACAATATTTTATTAATGTATGTTAATGTATTATTTGACAAAATTATATTTAAAACTCATATATTTTTTAAATTCATATTTTAATCAAGCTATCCTAAAAAGAAAAGAAAACAAATCTTTTTGTTAGTAAATTTAAATCCAAACTTAAGTAAAAATAAGTTTCAATCTATTTAAGCATTTACCCTATGTATTTAAAATCACATATTTATTTATTTAATTAGCTTAGAAAAGTTTATATTAAATAAATCATAATATTCACTAAAATGTATATTAGAATTTGAAACATAATTTATTAGTTAAACTTTTAAAACAAAGCTTAACTATTTACAATGTATACAAATATATACATTATAAATAGAAAACAATTCAATTAATTTTTAACAGATAAAATTTACCAATTAAATATTTATCAAAAGCAAAGTATCAATTCAAACCTTATTAACAAAGATATATCAAATCAATTTAATTTTTAATGCAGATTATTAAATTGATATTGCTAGAAAATTCGGGTTGTCACATTCCTCCCCCGTTAAAAGAATTTCGTCCCCGAAATTTAAAAGCAAAGGTAATTTAATAATATATAAGATTTTAATTAATTTTAAACCATAAGCATATATCAATCATCACAACCAATCTACTCAATCAACAAAGCAAACTATCCATACAAAATTCTAGATAGAGCTCCCTAGAGTTTCCTAGTATAATACGGGAATACTCGATCTATAGAATTCAAACAGTCTATACTACTAATCTACAGAGCTCCTTTGAATCAGAGAAAATTCATACAAAATGAAATCTCCGACTCCCAAATCAAAATTCCTTCGTCTCTTATTTAAAAATACTTCTGACAATCCAGTGCCGCCTTCAACTTACTGATCAGCTCAACCTTTGCTGATAACTCCAACACAATCTGAATCCAAAAACAATCCGGTAGAATGAGCTTCTCAAAACCAACCAAAACCGAGAACTCAACCTTTTCTATCCTTAGTAGAAAACAATTTCTCTTTTTCCCAGAAAGAAAAACAAATGCACTCCCAACTGCTTCCGCTGCACAACTCTGATTTGGGGTAGATGAAAATGCTGATGATACACATAAGCACAAATTGGTCATCACATTACAAAAATACGGTTCTACGGATCCAAAATAAAACTCAGAAATTCCTTCAAAACTTGAGTCGCTTTACCAATTCCTCTCTCTAGAAACCATTTTGTTACTAAGCTGAACTATCGGCACTTCTTCTGAAATCCAGTCGATACCAAACTCAACTCCTCAGATGCTAAGGAAAACCATCGACCTCTTCAAAGATATCCAGAAAAAAATTTGATAAACCAAGAGAACGCCCAATTATCGCAAGTCGCTTTTGCGATCAACCTAAGCTAATATCCAAGAAAACTGTTCTCTCCTTACAAATCTGAATAGCTTAAGCTTATCTAACCAATCCATTGAAGAAATGGATTCACAAAACTGCTTCTGGGCTTCACCTCTAAAGAACAGCTGACAGTTGACATCCTCGCGTGCCGGCAGAACAATCTGAGCTGCAACACTGCTACTGATGCTCAAAAATTCCTTAGTCCAAAACTCCTCGGAAAACTCAGGCCTCAAAGCCAAACACAACATTCTACTGAACTCAATCCCAAAACTAATGCAGACACGCTTCCTTATCCAAAGATCTTTGAGATCTTCTTCGGAAACAATCCATCGCTACTGCATCTCAACTCATAACCACTACTTCTTGAGGTTCCAAAATAATATTCTAGCTTCTGCTCAACTCACAAAAATCCAAATTCTACTCATCCAATCTTGTACAACAAAATGGACTCCACATCTTAACAGTTTCCTCAAGAGATTTGGTGAAATCCTTACATCACAAATTTACTTGAGACGGTATTAGGTCTACAGTCTCGTCAAATATACTTCCAACCACAAGTGGTCGTGTTACACACACCACTACCCAATCTACCCTTATACTTATATTGGAAAACCCGAACAGGTAATCCAACAAATAGATAGAAATATATATATATATATATATATATATATATATATATATCAAAATTACAAATACGCTCTCTTAGGAAAGAAAACACTCAAGAGCCTAGGTGTTCACTCAACCTAGCGCTCTGATACCACTGTAACGACCCCGCTTCCTACGCCCAGGAAGAAGTATCGTTTTTAAGAAAGAAAAGGGTGAGAAAATAGAAAAGATAGAGAAGAAGAACAACAACATCAGAATCTCACAGCGGAATGAATAAAATATATTAATCACATAAGTATTTACATAGTATATAACATCAATCAGAGTGATACATATAGTACATCACATACAAGACAGTTATAAACACCTGTCTAGTTAACACAACACAACACAATATGATACAACTCAAACTATAAGACTCAGAGATATCAACACAGCGGAACTAAATATATGTCTAAAACGCTGAAGCCTCGTGCTCCATTGCTCCTCCAAAATTCTTCAAAGCTAAACCTGAATCCCTTGGCTACCCGTAAAAATTTGGGTACCCGAGAGCTTATGAAAAACAAAAATAAACAGACATGGGTCTCGTATGAGTAACTGGTTAAAGTTGTTTAATTTTGAAAAAATATTTTGAAAACAAAAGGTATCACATAAGACTTCCCACACATAAACATGTAAAAGTTTTTACCTTACGCTAACCAAAACATTTGATAGGAAATCCAGTGATATTATAATAGGTCTAGGGTTTTCAAGTAAATAGAAAATAGCCGAAATTGTTACATTCATTAAATTCCAGCTACTAGCCACAAAAGTGGGTAATACAATCAAAACCGTAGGCACTTATTGGATTTTGGATTCCATACAATGGCAGAGCTACTGGGGTACCGCCCGTCACAGTACATGGCCTAGATCAACGTACCGAGGATCACTCCTGACCCCTTGCAACACAAGGCCGGAACCATTCCTTACTGAACAGTCCCGAACAAGATAAACCCCATAGTTGGCTGCAGACCAACCGCCCACACAGCCGAATAAAAAGGGACATCTAGACTGGGGAATATCCTTGTCCTGCTTGGGCATGACCCACCTAACCTTGCTGCACCTCACCTGTTTTAGCCATTCCCGGTTGATGAGGCTTGAGGTTACGATTACCTTTATTGAACATATTTCTTAGAATGCTCATCGTCCGCCTGACGATGTGTTGAAAGCATTCAATCCATACAAGTTCGTTCCGGGTTCGAACGAAACCGAAGGCATCATCTCGTTACACTCGTTTTGGAATCAACCTCAGAGTTAACGACGATAATCCTTGCATTCTGAATCTTCATCTTCATTTCAGATTCACGACCTATCGTTAATTTGGAATCGATGTGGTTTTCAGATATTCCAAATAAGGAAAACCGATCTCGGTCTCATCGAAATCCAAAACGTGTCTTTTAAGGCCAAGTTGTCTATTTAGTCTTAACAGTCAATTCAATATTATCAATATGCACAGATAGATAATTCACATCTCATAATAGATAATCACATCATCATCATAAACAGATAACTAATATCATCATCCAAACAGATAATTAAATATTATCATCCTTAAACCATACATTCATATCACATAGATATTATCCATCTCATTACTGAGATCACAATCAAACAATGAAATATCAATATCATCCATAAGCAATGATTTATGAATCACAATCAATAATTAATTTAAAATGAATTAAATTAACTATTTCCATCTTTAATTAATTTAAAATAAATTAAATTAATTACTCATTCCATAAATCCTGCTCTCACAATCATTAATTAACTATAAATCAAGTTAATTAATCATTCTCTAATTACAAGAATTAATTTAGTCTTTAATTTATTCTCAAATGAATTATTCTAAATCATTTATAGCAGATTAACATTTGATTACTTCCTATTAGTTATTATTTAATTTACAATTCTTAATTACATCATTAATTATATTAATTAATGATCTTCAATTTATATTAAATTACTTATTTAAATTAATTAAGTGATTAATCTTTACCTAAACACAATTTATTAATCACCCCTTGATTAATAATAAACCAGTAATTAACTACCCTTAATTACTTATTAATTATCCCATGATTAATTATTTCCATAAATCAATCCTATGATTAATTACAAAAGAAATTACCCAAATTACTTCACTTACAAATCATCTTGAATGAATTTCATCAAGCAATTATCATCTAATTACTTTCCTAAGTAATTATGCTCCATTAATTACACTAAGTAATTACACATACCAAATCATCAAACGATTTCTTTAATTAATTAATATTAATTTACTTAATTTAAATCTTATTATCCATTACTTACATATATTCAAATTAATTATCTCTGATTTAAATATCTTTTGCAACATTCCAGTAATTTCCTTTAATTTATTTACAGAAATTAATCTTGAATAAATCCATTACTTACCAACATTTATATCGATTTATTACCATTTAATTATCTTGTTGATTTATTATTCTCAAATAAACCAATTTCAAATCCCATCATTAATTATATTAATTAATGATTCCTAATTACATTTTCATTTGTTAATTTATATTAAGAATACAAATCTTCAAATTACAAATATTAATCCTTCTTGATTAATAACATACAGTAATTAACCATCCTTAATTTATTACTTCTCAATAACAAGATTAATTAATCCCTTGATTAATTTCAAGTAATTATACTCCAATTACTTCCATTAACAACATCATCCAGTAAATTACCTTCAGTAATTATCCATCAATTACTTCTCTAAGTAATTTAATTCCAAAATATCAGTTAATTGAACTAAATTAATTAACCCAAATTAAATCAATTTACACAATTAATAAGCTATTAGTTTCTTAATTACTTTCCAAATAAATAATTACATTTAAACTATTGAATTAATTAATCTAATTAATTTATTACAAAATCAATCACATTAATTAATTATAACATAATCTGGTAAATGAACTTCATTAATACTTATTTAATTATTTTCTTCTAACAAAATCAACTTATATTAATTACTATTAATTATAAGTTAATTACCATTATTAATATAAAAATCTAATCTATAGTTCTAAATCACATATTAGTTAATTAATTCATTAATTAACTTTAATTACTACATTTAAACTTATAATTACTAAATTAACTAATATCCATCATTAATTATTCTTACCTAATTAACTTAAAGGTGAATGCATATAAAATTCTAAAACTTCATGAATTAAAGTAAAATTCCAATATGTTTAAAACATTTATTTCAATTTACTTTCTAACTAAAACCAATTTATCCTTAATAAAGTTTTAAAACTAATTTATTTTTCAAAACCCTTTGCAAACTCACATGTTTAATTACAATTAAAACTTATTTGAATAAATTTAAATTATAAAACTTTATTTTATTCCAAATCTATAATTTCATATCTAAGTTCTGATCTCAATTTTGAGTTAACTTGTTTCAATCGTTTCTTAACAGTTTATATTTTCATTTAAACTCGGCACTAGTTTGGAAATACTTTAATTATTAAACACTGTTAAGTTATTTAAATAGTTTAAATTTTGAAAACTTAATTATTTTCAACTTCATTTCAAAAAAACTAACTTAAATTCACTTTTTAAACTTTGATTAAGTACTAGTTTTAACTTTGATTTAATTTTTAAAACAAAAGTTCAAAAACTGTTAAAAACCTGTTACAGGTTTCACAAACATGAAAACTAATAACCCGACCGCCCCTTTGGTTTACTTCGAGTAAACCCACGAAATCGCCGAGAAAACAACAGAAATACTTCGAGTTTCACCAGGCGCGCGCGTGAATGAAATAAAAAAAACAAAACATGGAGAAAAACACAACCTCACCTTCCCTCAACCTGTCACCGCCACGTGCGCACAGCTCCGACCACCAAAGGCCACCAAACTCCGGCTACCACACCGACCATCTTCCCTCTACCTAAACCCAAAGACGCGTGGCACTCGATCCATCGTAGGCGGAGAACGAGACGAAAATGTCAAACCTCACCAAACTAGGTTTAAAAACTTTAAACCGTCGCCGCCGCCGCCGCCACTGTCTATCCACCACCGCGCCATTTTTCCGAGCTACCCCGATCGCTCCTCCACCTCCAGGCAAAAACTCGACCATCACCAACCAGTGGATCACCAGTAATTCCAAAACAAAGAAAACAAGCAAACGCAAACTGCTCGTCCACCTTACATATAAAAATTATGATTTTTGTTTTAAAAACCATGTTTAAGTAAATAGATTCAATTTACATACCGAAATTCTTAATTCGTAACGTTTAAATTTTGACATATATAAAGATATGATCGCTGTTCTTGACTTCCTAAGCTAAATAAAAATTGGTTGGACTTTAAATAAATTTTAATCTCAAGTATGTGATATAACAAACACTTCTTGTTTTAACTCTAAGTCCAGATGGTAAATAGAATGGGAGAGAAAGGTTTTTGGAATCAAGGTCTGTATTTTTTTTTTAAAAAACTGAGACAGTGAGCAAATGAATCAACAGCTTGCACACATACTTCCAGTTTCCACAAATACAGATAATTATAGATGCATAAACAACGTATCATAGAGATACTTTAAATGCTTAAAGAAAGAAATGTTACTCACCTGAATTTGTGGAAGAACAGAGCCTAGTTTGCTTTGCAACAGGCTTGAAATTTTCAGGATGAACTCCCCTTTGATTCTCAGGTTGAATCGAATATTGATTGTTGTTTAAACTGAAGTTTTTGTTTGAGTTTGAAATGGTTTTAATTCAGATTCTTAGCTTGGCTTTCGAATTTAAAATGAAAAGGCAGAGATATATATCAAAGAGTTGCAGACAGGTTTATACAGGGTATATTATTATGTTTCATGAAACTGTAACAATATAGCATACAATCTTGTTTGTACAGATTTTGAAACAGAGATATTTTATAATAGAGGCTGATATGAAATACTTTGTGTACTAAAAAGATTTTACATTAATGACTTTTGTTTGTTTGCTTAAGAATGTATTACTGTCTTCTCTAGCAAGCTTCACACATACATATTTTTTGTTACTGTCTTTCTTTCCAGGTTACATTTGAATTGACTTTCTTTTGATTTTGCTTCTAGATGTTATTTGTTTCCCTTTGTACAATCTGATATATTTGTTTTGATTAGTCAGTGTACAAGCTTGAAGACTCTTTGTTACTGTCATTTGCTTCATGTTCTTCTTTTGTTCTTGTTTGTTTCAAATCAGCCTACTCATTTAAACAAATATTATTTGTACATTAGATATTTGTCTTGATGCTTTAAACACACACACACACACACACACACACACTCCTCAGATGCTAAGGCAAACCATCGACCTCTTCAAAGATATCCAGAAAAAATTTTGATAAACCAAGAGAACGCCCAATTATCGCAAGTCGCTTTTGCGATCAACCTAAGCTAATATCCAAGAAAACTGTTCTCTCCTTACAAATCTGAATAGCTTAAGCTTATCTAACCAATCCATTGAAGAAATGGATTCACAAAACTGCTTCTGGGCTTCACCTCTAAAGAACAGCTGACAGTTGACATCCTCGCGTGCCGGCAGAACAATCTGAGCTACAACACTGCTACTGATGCTCAAAAATTCCTTAGTCCAAAACTCCTCGGAAAACTCAGGCCTCAAAGCCAAACACAACATTCTACTGAACTCAATCCCAAAACTAATGCAGACACGCTTCCTTATCCAAAGATCTTTGAGATCTTCTTCGGAAACAATCTATCGCTACTGCATCTCAACTCACATCCACTACTTCTTGAGGTTCCAAAATAATATTCTAGCTTCTGCTCAACTCAAAAAATCCAAATTCTACTCATCCAATCTTGTACAACAAAATTGACTCCACATCTTAACAGTTTCCTCAAGAGATTTGGTGAAATCCTTACATCACAAATTTACTCGAGACGGTATTAGGTCTACAGTCTCGTCAAATATACTTCCAACCACAGGTAGTCGTGTTACACACACCACTACTCAATCTACCCTTATACTTATATTGGAAAACACGAACAGGTAATCCAACAAATAGATAGAAATAAATAAATATATATGTATATATATATATATCAAAATTACAAATACGCTCTCTCAGGAAAGAAAACACTCAAGAGCCTAGGTATTCACTCAACCTAGCGCTCTGATACCACTGTAACGACCCCGCTTCCTACGCCCAGGAAGAAGTATAGTTTTTAAGAAAGAAAAGGGTGAGAAAATAGAAAAGATAGAGAAGAATAACAAAAACATCAGAATCTCACAGCGGAATGAATAAAATATATTAATCATATAAGTATTTACATAGTATATAACATCAATCAGAGTGATACATATAGTACATCACATACTAGACAGTTATAAACACCTGTCTATTTAATACAACACAACACAATATGATACAACTCAAACAATAAGACTCAGAGATATCAACACAGCGGAACTAAATATATATCTAAAACGCTGAAGCCTCCTGCTCCATTGCTCCGCCAAAATTCGTCAAAGCTAAACCTGAATCCCTTGGCTACCGGTAAAAATTTGGGTACCCGAGAGTTTATGAAAAACAAAAATAAACTTCAGGTCAGACATGGGTCTGGTATGAGTAACTGGTTAAAGTTGTTTAATTTTGAAAAAATCTTTTGAAAACAAAAGGTATCACGTAAGACTTCCCACACATAAACATGGAAAAGTTTTTACCTTACGCTAACCAAAACGTTTGATAGGAAATCCAGTGATATTATAATAGGTCTAGGGTTTTCAAGTAAATAGAAAATAGCCGAAATTGTTACATTCATTAAATTCCAGCTACTAGCCACAAAAGTGGGTAATACAATCAAAACCATAGGCTCTTATTGGATTTTGGATTCCATACAATGGCAGGGCTACTGGGGTACCACCCGTCACAGTACGTGGCCTAGATCAACGTACCGAGGATCACTCCCGACCCGCTGCAACACAAGGCCGGAACCATTCCTTACTGAACAGTCTCGAACAAGATAAACTCCGCAGTTGGCTGCAGACCAACCACCCACACAGCCGAATAAAAAGGGACATCTAGACTGGGGAATATCATTGTCCTGCTTGGGCATGACCCACCTAACCTTGTTGCACCTCCCCTGTTTTAGCCATTCCCGGTTGATGAGGCTTGAGGTTACGATTACCTTTATTGAACATATTTCTTAGAATGCTCATCATCCACTTGACGATGTGTTGAAAGCATTCAATCCATACAAGTTCGTTCCAGGTTCGAACGAAACCGAAGGCATCATCTCGTTACACTCGTTTTGGAATCACCCTCAGAGTTAACGACGATAATCCTTGCATTCTGAATCTTCATCTTCATTTCAGATTCACGACCTATCGTTAATTTGGAATCGATGTGGTTTTCGGATATTCCAAATAAGGAAAACTGATCTCGGTCTCATCGAAATCCAAAACGTGTCTTTTAAGGCCAAGTTGTCTATTTAGTCTTAACAGTCAATTCAATATTATCAATATGCACAGATAGATAATTCACATCTCATAATAGATAATCACATCATCGTCATAAACAGATAACTAATATCATCATCCAAACAGATAATTAAATATTATCATCCTTAAACCATACATTCATATCACATAGATATTATCCATCTCATTACCGAGATCACAATCAAACAATGAAATATCAATATCATCCATAAGCAATGATTTATGAATCACAATCTATAATTAATTTAAAATGAATTAAATTAACTATTTCCATCTTTAACTAATTTAAAATAAATTAAATTAATTACTCATTACATAAATCCTTCTCTCACAATCATTAATTAACTATAAATCAAATTAATTAATCATTCTCTAATTACAAGAATTAATTTAGTCTTTAATTTATTCTCAAATGAATTATTCTAAATCATTTATAGCAGATTAACATTTGATTACTTCCTATTAGTTATTATTTAATTTACAATTCTTAATTACATCATTAATTATATTAATTAATGATCTTCAATTTATATTAAATTACTTATTTAAATTAATTAAGTGATTAATCTTTACCTAAACACAATTTATTAATCACCCCTTGATTCATAACAAACCAGTAATTAACTACCCTTAATTACTTATTAATCATCCCATGATTAATTATTTCCATAAATCAATCCTTTGATTAATTACAAAAGAAATTACCCAAATTACTTCACTTACAAATCATCTTGAATGAATTTCATCAAGCAATTATCATCTAATTACTTTCCTAAATAATTATGCTCCATTAATTACACTAAGTAATTACACATACCAAATCATCAAATGATTTCTTAAATTAATTAATATTACTTTACTTAATTTAAATCTTATTAACCATTACTTACATATATTCAAATTAATTATCTCTGATTTAAATATCTTTTGCAACATTCCAGTAATTTCCTTTAATTTATTTACAGAAATTAATCTTGAATAAATCCATTAATTACTTACATTTATATCGATTTATTACCATTTAATTATCTTGTTGATTTATTATTCTTAAATAAACCAATTTCAAATCCCATCATTAATTATGTTAATTAATGATTCCTAATTACATTTTCATTTGTTAATTTATATTAAGAATACAAATCTTCAAATTACAAATATTAATCCTTCTTGATTAATAACAAGAAGTAATTAACCATCCTTAATTAATTACTTCTCAATAACAAGCTTAATTAATCCCTTGATTAATTTCAAGTAATTATACTACAATTACTTCCATAAACAACATCATCCAGTAAATTACCTTTAGTAATTATCCATTAATTACTTCTTTTAGTAATTTAATTCCAAAATATCAGTTAATTAAACAAAATTAATTAACCCAAATTAAATCAATTTACACAATTAATTAGTAATTAATTTCTTAATTACTTTCCAAATAAATAATTACATTTAAACTATTGAATTAATTAATCTAATTAATTTATTACAAAATCAATCACATTAATTAATTATAACATAATCAGGTTAATGAACTTCATTAATACTTATTTAATTATTTTCTTCTAACAAAATCAACTTATATTAATTATTATGAATTATAAGTTAATTACTATTATTAATTTAAAAATCTAATCTATAGTTCTAAATCACATATTAGTTAATTAATTCATTAATTAACTTTAATTACTACATTTAAACTTATAATTACTAAATTAACTAATATCCATCATTAATTATTCTTACCTAATTAACTTAAAGGTCAATGCATATAAAATTCTAAAACTTCATGAATTAAAGTAAAATTCCAATATGTTTAAAACATTTATTTCAATTTACTTTCTAACTAAAACCAATTTATCCTTAATAAAGTTTTAAAACTAATTTATTTTTCAAAATCCTTTGCAAACTCACATGTTTAATTACAATTAAAACTTATTTGAATAAATTTAAATTATAGAACTTTACTTTATTCCAAATCTAGAATTTCATATCTAAGTTCTGATCTCAATTTTGAGTTAACTTGTTTCAATCGTTTCTTAACAGTTTATATTTTCATTTAAACTCGGCACTAGTTTGGAAATACTTTAATTATTAAACACTGTTAAGTTATTTAAATAATTTAAATTTTGAAAACTTAATTATTTCCAACTTCATTTCAAAAAAACTAACTTAAATTCACTTTTTAAACTTTGATTAAGTACTAGTTTTAACTTTGATTTAATTTTTAAAACAAAAGTTCAAAAACTATTAAAAACCTGTTACATGTTTTACAAACCCGAAAACCAATAACCCGACCCCCCGCTTTGGTTTACTTCGAGTAAACCCACGAAATCCCCGAGAAAACAACAGAAATACTTCGAGTTTCACCAGGCACGCGCGCGAATGAAATAAAAAAAAAAACCGGGAAAAAAACACAACCTCACCTTCCCTCAACCTGTCACCGCCACGTGCGCACAGCTCCGACCACCAGAGGCCACCAAACTCAGGCTACCACACCAACCATCTTCCCTCTACCTAAACCCAAAGACGCGTGGCACTCAATCCAACGTAGGCGGAGAACGAGACGAGAATGTCAAACCTCACCAAACTAGGTTTGAAAACTTTAAACCTTCGCCGCCGCCGCCGCCGCCGCTGTCTATCCACCACCGCGCCATTTTTCCGAGCTTCCCCGATCGCTCCTCCACCTCCAGGCAAAAAGTCGACCATCACCAACCAGTGGATCACCAGTAATTCCAAAACAAAGAAAAACAAGCAAACGCAAACTGCTCGTCCACCTTACATCTAAAAATTATGATTTTTGTTTTAAAAACCATGTTTAAGTATATAGGTTCAATTTACATACCTAAATTCTTAATTCGTAAGGTTTAAATTTTGACATATATAAAGATATAATCACTGTTCTTGATTTCCTGAGCTAAATAAAAATTGGTTGGACTTTAAATAAATTTTTATCTCAAGTATGTGATATAACAAACACTTCTTGTTTTAACTCTAAGTCCAGATGGTAAATAGAACGAGTGAGAAAGGTTTTTGGAATCAAGGTCTGTATATTTTTTTTTTAAACTGAGACAGAGAGCAAATGAATCAACAGCTTGCACACATACTTCCAGTTTCCACAAATACAGATAATTATACATGCATAAACAACGTATCATAGAGATACTTTAAAATGCTTAAAGAAAGAAATGTTACTCACCTGAATTTGTGGAAGAACAGAGCCTAGTTTGCTTTGCAACAGGCTTGAAATTTTCAGGTTGAACTCCCCTTTGATTCTCAGGTTGAATCGAATATTGATTGTTGTTTAAACTGAAGTTTTTGTTTGAGTTTGAAATGGTTTTAATTCAGATTCTTAGCTTGGCTTTCGAATTTAAAATGAAAAGGGAGAGATATATATCAAAGAGTTGCAGACTGGTTTATACAGGGTATATTATTATGTTTCATGAAACTGTAACAATATAGCATACAATCTTGTTTGTACAGATTTTGAAACAGAGATATTTTATAATAGAGGCTGATATGAAATACTTTGTGTACTAAAAAGATTTTACATTAATGACTTTTGTTTGTTTGCTTAAGAATGTATTACTGTCTTCTCTAGCAAGCTTCACACATACATATTTTTTTGTTACTGTCTTTCTTTCCAGGTTACATTCGAGTTGACTTTCTTTTGATTTTGCTTCTAGATGTTATTTGTTTCCCTTTGTACAATCTGATATATTTGTTTTGATTAGTCAGTTTACAAGCTTGAAGACTCTTTGTTACTGTCATTTGCTTCATGTTCTTCTTTTGTTTTGTTTGTTTCAAATCAGCCTACTCATTTAAACAAATATTGTTTGTACAATAGATATCTGTCTTGATGCTTTAAACATATATATATATATATATATATATATATATATATATATGTGTGCTGCAGTTTGCTTATGTTGGTTTACAAACTTGAAAAATTCTTTGTTACTAGTTTTAATTGTTGTCTTGTTATTGTATTTGAAATGTATGTGAATGTTATCATTTTTGTTTTGTTGTTTGAAAACTAATTGAACTTGATAGTTGTTATGTTATTATAATTTAACTAATATACTACTTTACATTTCTTTTCCAATTTATCTTGTAGGCTTGTATTTTATATGTACATTTTTATTTTATTATTTTAAAAAAACACATTTATCAATTTGAAATGATAGATAGAATAAATTATCTTTTTATTATAGACTACATTATTTTATTAATGTTGTTAATGTATTGTTTGACAAAATTATATTTAAAACTCATATATATTTTTTAATTCATATTTTAATCAAGATATCCTAAAAAGAAAAGAAAACAAATCTTTTTGTTAGTAAATTTAAATCTAAACTTAAGTTAAAATAAGTTTCAAACTATTTAAGCATTTACCCTATGTATTTAAAATCACATATTTATTTATTTAATTAGCTTAGAAAAGTTTATATTAAATAAATCATAATATTCACTAAAATGTATATTAGAATTTGAAACATAATTTATTAGTTAAACTTTTAAAACAAAGCTTAACTATTTACAATGTATACAAATATATACGTTATAAATAGAAAACAATTCAATTAATTTTTAACAGATAAAATTTACCAATTAAATATTTATTAAAAGAAAAGTATCAATTCAAACCTTATTAACAAAGATATATCAAATCAATTTAATTTTTAATGCAGATTATTAAATTGATATTGCTAGAAAATTCCGGGTTGTCACAGCTTATCTATTTATAATATATACCAATATACATATATACATTATAAATAGAAACAATTTAAATTAGCTTTTAAAAGATAAATTATCTGTTAAATATTTATTTAAAAGAAGATGATTAAATCAATTTAAACATTATTAACAAATATTATCAAATCAATTTAATTTTTAATGTAGATTATTAAATTGATATTTCCCCAAATTTCCGGGATGTCACAATGTTCTGATATTACACTTTGAGATATAAAGCAGATTTCTTTCAAATACATTTCTATCGGGGGTGGAGGATTTATTCTCTTAGCTTAACACCCTTATTTGAGACGTACGAGCTCAGAGGTTATGTAGTTGAAGGTTATCGGTGACATACTCCCAATTTGGTAGTGTAGCATGTTGAGTGCTGCTGTGTGTTGCTGATCATTTGTTGATCATTTGTTGATCAAAGCAAGGCTTTTATGTAAAGTGTACCTTTGTGGACGAGAACTCATCGGGCCTCACGCCCCAGAAATCGTCGAAACAGGGAAGATGAGGCAAGCTTATGAGGGTCGCACCCTTTAGGGTTGTCTATTTCCTTCTGGAAAAAGGTGGTATCATGGTATGAAGCCCGGATACTTAACCTATGTTGTTGCTGCAAATTAAATACTTTGTGGTTGTTGCTTGGTGGTTGAGGGCCCTCGGATAAAGGTCGCAAACGACCGAGGGATAGCATACTCGTGTAGTAGTTACCTAGTTACAGAGGTAACCCGGCCTTGTGTTGGCAGAGAGCTGGTTAAGTTCTGGGGACGTCCCTCCAGAGCCGTACCCATGTGGCATAGGAAGTTCCTTAGCCCGACCATTTGTTGGAAATCTAAAGAAATAATACGAGCCCTTTACGATTACAATTTGTATAACCTGCCACCTCAGGTGGTAGCTATAGTAAGCATAATATAATGATACCTATGCTGGCTAAGATTAATATTATACTTTTGAAATGTTTTCACACTATGCACTAATAATAATAATATCAAAAGAGTTTTTCTCGTATCAAGCATATTTGACTATCATAAGGAGAAATCTCCTCCAATTGCGCGATTGCATTGTGTGTGTGGGGAGGCCTTATGGTAGTTTCATTTTCCAAAAGCATACCGCATTTTCTTTTATAAACTATTTTTGTACAAACAATTGTTTTGTTTACTCATACCAGTCCCATGACTGACCTGGAGTTTATTGTTCCCTTTCTAAACTGTAGGTGCCTATAATTTCTACACGGGCAACCTAGAAACAGGTTATCTGTATTTTGGAGCTGGCTTGGAATCTTTTGAAGTCTTTTGGTTTGGAGGCTATCGGATTTTGGAAAGCTTTGGGTTGGATATCTTTTGAAGTGTTTGGAGTTTTGAAGACCTTATCGAAGTAGAAGTACGTTTGAACCATTTGAAGACTATATCGTCGTTCCGTTGTGAAGTTGTTATTATTCTGTTGTTATATCAATGTATAACACTCTGATGTTGGTGATAATTGTTGTAATCAAATATTGTGATGTTGTATCTATGATGTTGATCAATGATAATTCATTTTGTTTCTGCTGTTTATATCCATCTAATGTTGTTATAAGCTCCATCCGAACTGGAGTTCGACGTTTGAATCTCCGGCAGTCGAATACAGGTGAGGTATTTGATGTCGATTTTCGAACGATGGATTTCGGGTCGTGACAGTTTATATATATATATATATATATATATATATATATATATATACATACATATGCATACACACACACACACAAACATATATATACATATATATACATAAACATACATATATATATATATATTAACAGAAAAAAAAAGTACGGTAAAATGAAGGATAAAAGAAAGTGAATCACGAACCCGTAATAAAGAATAGTGAGAAATGTAAGGCCAGTAATCATTTGAATTCAAGGGTAATATTAAAACAAATGGCTGTTCAATTTCAACAGGTAGACAAATGAAAGGTCAGGGGAAAATCAAAAAGTTCAAAAATGGGTACCGATATGGCGAACTGTTTCGCCGCTTCGCCGTGTACTGGATGTCGAAACACACAAATGAATATACTACGGAGATCAGCATGACTAGACAAACAGAATAGTACATAGATATCAACTATATGATCATCCTATCAAAAGTCGATATTCGTTGCCAAACTGCTGCTAATTCGTTGAAAATAAGATAAAAGGGGCTATAGCAGTCTAAATTTGGCAAAACGAATTATGACGCCTCTCTTAGAAAATGTTCTACATTTTTATTATGTAAAAATATTCAGATTTCAATAATATTTTGGTTACATCAGTTTTAACTAATTTTAAATTAAAATCAAAAATTACACAATAGAAATTTTGTATTTTCAGATAAACATCTGCGATTTGTTATGTTTCAATGGACGTATAACAAAAATTAATTTTTCATTATTAAATTTAATTCTTTTATTTTCATTATAAATTTAGCCAATTTGTTATAAAAATCGTTAAAATTTCTAGATCATTACACTCTTTCCCACTCAAAACTTTTCATCCACGAAATGGAACGAGATAGAAGAATAGAAGCAACAGAATGGAAAGATGGATTCGAAATTCAAAATACATCAATTAATTCAAAACCATATAAATTTCATTAGATTTCAAATTGATTTATGTATTCAAAAAATTTGGTTGATTTCGATTTAAGGTGTTTTCATTCGATTGATCTGCTTTAAATTTATTAACAATTATTGCAACAAAACTCTTTCAAAATTTATTTTATTTAACTCATTTATTTTAAGTTAATTCCACTTATAACTCAATTTCAGCTATTCTAAAGTTCATATTTATTTATTTTAAATAGCATTCTCTATTATTGTTCAATTTATTTCACTTAACATTTCTTATATTATAAATTAAGTGTATAAACATTTATCATAACAATCAATTTTTTGGTTTATAAATTCCCTTAAATAATTTCATTTGTTGGACAACTTATTACTTACATTTACATTGTATACTATTCAAATACATATTCACATAAACATTTTATCTTTTGAATATTTCAGGTAAGTTATATATATGTTTTTAGAAATGCAATTAAATATTATACAAATAAATTTCATCCTAGTTCAATTGTTTTAAATTATTTCAATTTCATTTCTCATACAAGATGCCCCAATTTTCGAAAATTTTTCTTCATTTCAATTATTGAAACCATTACTTAACATGGAATTTAAGAACTAAATTTCTGGTTTCACTTCAAACTATTTGAAATAAATATATACACACACATATATATTTTATATGTCAATCTTATTTAAGAAATTAAAATCAAATCCATTTCCAAAACAAAAGTGTAGCTAAGCTACTAAGTGGCCTCTCCACTTTGAGACTCAAAAATGAATGTCGATGATGCTACAGTCATCGCCGAAATTATTTTCTAGTGGCAAAAGAGAAGAGTACGGATTTACGTCATTCAAAATTCTTTGAAAACAATTTGCATTCGAAAACACTTTCAAATAATACATTTTTCAAAACTTTAAAGTCTAAATTTAGAAAAACATAGGAAATTTAAATCTCAAATCCTTATTTGAAATTCATTTCATTTTCAAATCCAATTTATAAATCATTTTTTAACATTCAACTCATGATAACATACCACAATAGTTAATGGTTTACAAAATAACAAATGATAATCTAGTATTATCATTTCAGAAAATTATACTTTTATATATAAAATAAAATCATACATAAATTATACTTCATTTACCAAATTTCAAAAACAATATTGTGTCAGTTTGCTCTGTTCAAGTGTTTTGGAATTCTAATCGATAACGTGCGCCAGACGAATCGATCGAAACCCCAAATCAACCTTAACAACTCAAAAAAACACAATATAAAACATTTTTATATCAATTACAAATACACTCCCTCACACGATAATTCACGAATGGATTATAGAACAAGGATAGAGATACAAATTTGAGGGATCCCAATCAGAAAGAACTGTAATTAAGAAGATAGGCTCGAAAGGAAGATAAGATAATTAAATTACAAAGGAGGAAAGATGGATAGACTGTATAAATCGCGTCCTTAATCGGGCCAACCAAGACTTAGAAAAATGAGAATATCATCAACGAAAACCAGGACAAACTGCTTGAGAACATCGTGAGAACCGCGACTCATGAGATCGACGCAGAGGGCAGGAGCATTGGTAAATCAAAAGGGCAATGACTAACCATTTTCTCTTTGAGTTCCCTTCGGCAGGGAGGAAGGACAACAGATCGAATTATAGGAATGCGATTGAAGCAGAATTCAAATTTCTATTTAAGAGGGAGAGAAATGACTTCACCAAAACATCAAGAAAATCCATGACTATCGGGGTGGAGTCAAGATCACTGAGCTGAGAATCAACCGAGAAGATAATACTGCCGGCATACTCCTGAGGCAATCGACATTCGATTACAATGGGATTACCCTGGTTGTCTACTAGAGAAATGGTTCGGGCATTGTAAGAGGTAACGACATTGAAACCGAGGATAAAGAAATCTACGATGAATCGATGCCTGTTGTAAAGGAGTTTCACCTCTTTATAAATCATATTAAGTTTAGCAGGACCACCAATGTGATTAGTCACAAAATGATGAAGTTGCCAATTGAGATGGAAAGACGTGCTTAAATTTATTATAGAGATCAACCGAATTAGTGCTATGGGATGCTCCAACATTAAAAGAACACGAACAGGAAAAGAAGAGGATGGATTTTAAATCAAAAAGGTAGTTCCAAAAATTCAAAAGAAATCCTAATGTAGAAGGATCCTAATAAAGAATTTCAAGCTCGAACGAAGATGATTATGTAATTAATTTTACTCATTCCAGGGTATCACTACCCTATCTCTAATGAGTTTTTACTCTATATGCTAAGTTTTTCCTAAACCAGAGCTCTGATACCACTCGTAACGACCTAGTATTTTGAAACACTCAAATCGACAATCATCCACTCAGGTCAAACTTGAATTGCTCAAAACAACAAATTGTTAATTTATATTTGGGGAAACTTAGCATATAGTAAACAGATCCATCACAGAATCACAAAAATAGAGTAATACAACAATAAGCAGCAGAATAGATAAATAGTTGTTAATGAACCTACTATATATACAACAAAGTTAAAGCAAAATACAATAGATATCCCAAATACAATGGAATCTCTAATAAAAAGATATTGACAAGACTGAACAAAATCAACCGTAGATAACTGAAATAACTAGAAAGCCGAACAGATATAAGACAGATCTTCAAGCAAAGTTCCAAGCCCCAAAGGTGAGCCTCAAAAGCTATGACACTCGGTTTGACACAAGCATAAAGAAAACATAAAACACTCTAGTTAGGATTAACATTCTTATACCAGTAAATCAACTCAAGCGAAATGTCAACTGAAATACAAATAACTTAAAGGACAATTGGGATTCCCATCCTTTAAGGATCCGTGAAACTATCTGCATACATAGAAAAATACGCTATATAGATAATGTAAATAATAAAGTAAACTATTTAAATAGCGTTAACACATTTTTATATATTGCCGTAGTCTATACAGTACTGTAAACTCCACCAAGCAGGTGGGCTATTAGGGAGGACTCCATAGGTACGACACAAACCAAACTCGTAGTGGGCGCGATAAGGCATGTGACAAGGCATGCGAAGCAATGCCCAGTGCAGGATTCTACCTTTTTGCAGATCTGGACTGGTGATAACGCATAGCAGCTACTACCGCCGACCTCAAGACACACTACCAAATCAAAGGTGCACCCAATCAAATAACAAAGTAATAGAATGGAATCGTAGAAATGTGCCCGATAGGAGGAATGACCTCACTTGGCCCGGCATGGCTCCTGTTTTAGCCACATCAAGCTGGCTCGCGGGAGTCAGCGTTGCATTAATACCTAATACAAAATCGTCACCAAACCATTCTACTTCATTCTGGAATCTCCACCATGTACACAGTTGCTAAAGTGGTTTTCAGTATTGGCAAAGAGTATGACAATATCCGATCCCGGCCTCTTGAAGAACCAAACGCTTATTTCACACAATGGTCATTTTATTTCAAAACAGTTCATACTTCATATGAAAACATCATATTCTTTTCAAATATCATATCACTTTCGAAATCATATTACTTTCAAAATTATATCAATTTAAAAATCATTCTTCACTTTAAATCAATTTAAAGTATTCGAATTTAAATCCATTTAATCTATATCATAATTGTTCCAACATAAATAGTTTAAAAAGGTTTATATATATTAAAATAGTTATAATTCAAAATAGTTTATATACAAAATAGTTTATAATTGTTTATATCAAAAACAGTTTCAAATTGAAATTGTCTCATATAATTCCACAAATCGATCCAAATCAACTTTGGTTGAAAAATTCAATTTATATCAATCTTTGTTCATCAATTACTATTCAATTCAAATTCACAATAACCATTTTTATTTATATCGATCTCAAATCCAGATTTTAACTACAAATTTAAAGAATTTTGATTTCAATGAATTTAAGAATTTAAATATTCAACATTTACAAAAACTCAAATTTGATGACTTTCATTTATATTTCAAAATCCAACATTTAACTTTAATTTTATTCAAATTGAAAAATATTCACTTAATCTTTTTAATACATTTAAATAAAATTTTAAATTATAGATTTAAATTAAAATTAAGTACCTAACTTCAATTATATTCAATCCTAAAATTATTCACTTAATCACTTTTAATAACATTTAAATAAAATCTCAAATTCATTAAAGTCAAACTAAATATTCAATTTCAATTTATTTAAAATTGAAGATATCCATATAATCGCTTTTTATCAAAATCAAGTTATCAAGTTATAAATTTCATATCTTTAAATTATCAAAATCAATAACTTCAAATCAAAATTTATTTAAATTCAATTCTTAACAATTTAAATCATAAATCAATTAAATCTATCATTCCAACCTTATTTATTATAGTTATTTCAAAATCTAATTTTAAAATATTAATATAAATTTTAAATAAATAGTTTAAACATATTATATATATTAGATAAATTAAATTTTATTAATTTGAATTTTATTATTAAATAAAATCTATTTTAAATCATAGTTTATATATTTTAAAAAAATTATAAGTAAAATCCTAAAAATTATATTTTCAAAACAAACTTATAAATTTAAAACTTCCAAACATATAATTTTAAAAATCCAAAATTTTCACTTATATAAATTAACATATGTATATATATATATATATATATATATATATATATATTAAAATCAATATTTATTAAAACCTATATATTTCCTTTTAAAAATTTGGAAATCATTTTCAAAATATAGACCAACGGTGTCCGTATATAATTTTCTATCATATGGACCAGTGATGCGGATATTTATCATTTCAATCTGCAATTTAATTTTTTAGGGGTATATATCATTTCAACCCGCAATTCCAAAATTCAAAATTCAGCAAAATCATTTGGGTTTATCATTTCAACCCATAACTATTTTTCCCTAATCTATAAAATCGTTCAGGTATGTATCATTTCAACCCATGGGGAATTCCTAACTTATAAGGAACTTGTAGAGTGAGAACAAATATAATAACAGCATAAAATAACATAGCATATCAATGGCAAACATGATCAAAATTGTCAAATTAAATATGATATAATACACTAACAGGCTATTCATGTCGATAATAATAATTATAATAGGTGATAAATACAATTAATATCATATCATTTTTAAGGATTTAATTGCTGACAAACTTAAATTCAACAATGTATTTCAATCGTCATTTCATGTGAACTTAATTTACTAAATATAAGAATGTTAATAGTGAGTGATCGCTCACCTTTCGAGGTTAGAGAAAAATTCGACGATCAAAGCAAAGTTGGACTAAAAATCGATGAAAACAAAATATTATATATATATAATCAACATTCAGTTTAAAACACATATTTAAAATAAAAATCTTCATACTATATTTTAAAAATCAATATTCAATTTTAATCACATATCAAAATAAATCTTTATATATATATAATAAAATCAATATTAAATTTAAAACCCATATTTAACATTCAAAATATCCATATATATTATATTTTAAAAAAAATACTTAAAAAAATATTTATAAAAATAATATTTATCTACAAACAAAAAAGAAATAGACGAGCTCAAATAGGCTCTCTTAAACATAAGCAAATTAACATATACATAAAGGCAACAAATAAAATCGTATATATTAAAGTTATTACAAAAATCCATTTCAAACTATTAACATAGATTTAAATAAATACATTAACCTATTTTATATATATACCCTTTTAAATAAGAGAAGGCTAGAGCAATGCTTGGTCGGAGGAGTGCTGGTCGTGCTTAGGTTAAATGGGTCGGTTCAGGATCGTCATGGGTTGCTCGGAGGCGGGTAAGGCTGCTAATCAGTGGGTGATGAAGTTTCGGCTGGTTGGTGAAGTGTTGTAGAGTTAGGTGCTACTATGGTGGTGGCACAAGGCGAGACAGTGTAGCTTTAGGCGAGCTACTGTGGTCAGGTTTAGGTCATGGCTGAGGCAATCAAGGGATGAAGTGGTAGAGGTTACGTGTAGGCAAGGCTGTGGAGTTCGGGAGGGCGGACGAAGGTGGAAAGTGGCATGTTGACGTGGCATAAGGAAATGGGGCAGATCTAGCTTGGCAGTGTTGTAGGGGAGGCCTGGGTGGTGCATGCTCGGCTGACGGCTGCTTGGGTTGGCTGGCATTTTGTGGCGAGTGGAAGGGGACGGTGAGTGAGGGCGAATGTTGTCATCGTTTAGAGAGGGGAAATATCGGCATAGAAGAGGAAGACAGGCAGGTTATCAGGGAAATAATATGCAAACGATATATATATGGGCATGAGCGGGTAGTGGCATGGGAGTGTATCGGTTGCTATAAGGTGGCGGGCAAGGCTATGGTGAAGCAGTGAGAGGAAGGGTGGCTGTACGGTTGGAGGAAGGTGCTAGGGGGTATGATCGATGGGTTCTGAGCAATGGTTCGAAAGGGTAGGGTGAGCAAGCTCTGCAATAAATAATACATGAAAGCATAGTTTTAATATATATATATATATATATATATATATATATATATATATATTAACAGAAAGAAAAATGATGGTAAAACGAATGGTAGAAGAAAGTGAATCACGAACACGAAATGAAGAATAGTGGGAAATGTAAGGCCAGTAATCGTTTTAATTCAAGGGGAATATTAAAACAAATGGTTGTTCAATTTCAATAGATAGATAAATGAAAGGTCAGAGGAAAATCAAAAACTTCAAAAATGGGTAACGATACGGCGAACTATTTCGCCGTGTTCTGGACGGCGAAACACACAATGAATATACTGCGGAGATCAGCACGATGAGACCAACAGAATGGTACACAAATATCGGCTATATGATCAACCTATAAAAGTCGATATTCGCTACCAAACTGCTATTAATTCGCCGAAAATAAGATAAATGGGGTTATAGTTCAAATTTGGCGAAACAAACTATGACATCTCTCTTAGAAAATGATCTACATTTTTTACTATGGAAAAATATTCAGATTTCAGTAATATTTTATTTACATCAATTTTAACTGATTTTAAATTGAAATCGAAAGTTACACAACAGAACTAACTTTCATATTTTCAAATGAAAATCTGTCATTTGCTGTGTTTCAGTAGACATATAACAAATATCAAATTTTCATTGTTAAATTTAATTGTTTTATTTTCATCAAAAATTTAGTTAATTACATTATAAAAATCGTTAAAATTTCCAGGTTGTTACAAATGAGTGGAAGGAAAAGGTCTTGGCCTTAGGCTAGGACCAAATGGAGATGATGGAAGGTGGTTTGGGTGATTTTTGAATGTTGGTAAGAAGATGTGGTGTTTGGTTTGAATAAAAGTGAGTTATTCTCACTTTGGAAAAACTATAAACTTTTCACAAGTTAAGTCAATCTTTTTTGAGATATTGCTTATTATGGACTATGATAATATACCCTAACTACTTAAAGTTATGACCCTAAATTAAGTGCTCTACAATGCATATGATTTTCTTAATTTGTTGCCTTAAATGCTTTAAATTGTGTTAAGTAGATGTGAACATTAAATATAGACATGTAATTAAGTACATGTATTAATACATGTTCCTAGTAATGTGGTTTGAATTTGGAAATCGTATATGAGTACAATGGCATTGGATATTTAATTAAATATGGAATTGTCCGTATAGGGAAAGTCGTTATAAAGGCACTTTGAATCCCTTAACTATAACTTGTAAAATTTGGCGATTTATGAACATATCTTAATATAACTGGTTTTGGTTATCATATACACTTATATAAGTGTTTTGAGAAACATATAATTTTTTTGGAAAGTTACAGGAAAAGCAAACCACTGTCGTAAAAGTTAATAGTCAAAAGGTCGCTATGTCGACACTTTTAAATTTCTTGTTTTCGGGAAATAATGTTTTTCATTGAAACTTTCTTAGGAAACCCTTTACCATTTAAATAAGTAAATAATAAATTATACTTCTTGTAAAAAATTTGAAGCTTAAATCATTTGATAGTCGGTCGAAAGAAGCGGCAAAAAGTTATAGTGAAATAGTCGCTATATGAGCACTTCGAAAAAAATACTTTGTTTTTAGAAATTTCTATAAAATAATTAAAAGATATTCATTGCGATTTTTCTTCATGATTTCAAAGTGCCCAAAGTACACTAACTATTGCAAAATGAATGGATCTAAAACCAATTGTTAACGTATCGAAAATTATGCACAAAGTTGTAGCAAAACAAGTCTAAAACATTTAACAGAACTTTAGACAGTATTTCTAGAAAGGCTGTCTTTTCTATTTGAAACAATAAATTGTGCAAAAATGATATTTAAATTATGTATTTTTCGCTAATCTTTTTAGGTTTGTTTTCTAACTTATGATAGAGTGTTTTAAATTTGTTTCAAGTTTAATTGTATTTTTAACAATTAATTATGATTTTTTAAACCAAATGGCTTTAAAAATAAAACAAGTTTATTTTGGTTTTTCTATTTGTTTCAAAACTCCTTATTTCTACATAATATTCTATATAAATTATTATTATATACTTTAAAATAGTTTAAAAGTGTTTTAACATATTAGCAAGTATTTTAAAGGTATTCCTATAAACATAATTTTAAATATTAAATTAAGTATCTTATAAATTTAATAAAGGAAGTATGGGTTTTAACACTTAAGGTAAAATAAATGGCTTAGTGAAATTAACTAAAAGTATATTATCTTAATTAATAAGTGTGGACATGCTTTTTATCTTAACTATAAGTAAATAATTTGGGTTTGTTGCGACAATGTTTTACAACACTTATCTTTAACCCTTAAATGTAATTAAATCCATAAAAGCAAGTTTTAAAGAAAATGGTTGAGTATAGAACTGGTTTTGGGTTGTAGTAAACAATGTATTAGTAACATCTGTTTTTAACCCCTATTGTCAATTATACTTAGGAGTATAATTAGATATTTAAAAATGAATACTTTAAGTTTATGTTTTGGGCATGTTGTGATAATGTTTTAAATAATTCTTGTCTTAAAACCTTAAGTATAATTAAAGCTTTAAAAAGCAGGCTTAAAGAGAAATATTTTTAAAGTATGGAAAGATTTAGGTTTGATAATGTTTGAATAACACTTCTCTTAAGCACTTAAATGTAATTTAAATCTTTAAAAGAGTGTTTTAAAGATAATAATTAAATGTGAAGTGTTTTGGGTTTGTAGTAGACAATGTTTTAGTAACACTTGTTTTTAAAACACTTGAACTATATTTTAAAGTGGAAAAAATGTTATAAATATAATTAGATCTTTGATAATGGAATTTTAAAGATAATAACAAGTGCTGAAATATTTATAAAAAGATAGGAAGAGTTATATGTTTAATTTATAAAGGAGAAGGGGCTTATAGTAACAATGTTTTATTAACATTTGTTTTTAATCTCTTTGGTTATATTTTACAATAAGTAATTTGTGTATATACTTATACTGTTGAGGTAAGTATATTAGTACCATTTAAGTATTGAAAAGAGTATAAGTGATAGTTATATATATATATATATATATATATATATATATATATATATATGCATACACACACGTACACATAGATAAATATACACACACACACATAGACACACATACACACAAGTATATATCTTTTATAAGAGAAAGTAAATATATACGATTATATAAAGGAAGATTTATAAGATAGACTAAAAAGCTGGGGTATTCTTAATGAAGATATATGTAACTTATGCGGGAAAGAAACAGAAACTCATAACCACTTATTTTTCGACTGCAAATTTAGTAAACGGGTGTGGGCTATACAAAAACTTAAAAATTTGCAATCAGAAACGGTCCAAAACTTAGAAATTGAGATTATTCACCTGAGTAATCGGACAGATTTCACGAACTTGATGAAGGAGGTTGTGAAAATTTCTTTGACGACAACTGTCTGGCATTTCTGGAGAGAAAGGAACATAAGGGCTTTCAAAAATGGAAAAGAAAAAGATGAATTAGAATTAGCAGAGTATATTGCCAGAGACGTGAAAATCAACATCGGAAGAATTAAGAAACTCACCAGCTTAGAGGCAAAAGAAAAACTGCAACTGGAGAACTGGAAGTGGATGGCTGTGAAGCTAGAAAATCAAGCAAACATCTGGTAGTCGCCATTATTATCGAAATAAATGAACCCTAATTAATTTAGGAAAGTGTTAGTTTGAGATGAGACTATACTGGATTTGTCGGATGATATCTCGGAATGTTTATTGTAATTATACATTCAGGCTATTGGGCCGCAAAGCCCGTTTAATATCAATTAACCCATTTTCAAAAAAAAAATAAAAAAAAAATAAAGGAAGATTTATTTAATGGAGTATTAATTTATAAAGGAAATTTTGGTTAACGAAACAAAATTATTAGACAAAAAGATCGTAACGACTCACTTTTCTGTACATTCTAAGCTGACAATAACCACACATGTCAACTCAAATTGAACAAAAAGGCGGGTTGTTAAGGGTGAAGAAAGAAGGTAAGGAGAAAAGAGAAACAATAATACAAAATCTCACAATCGTGGCGGAACAATATATATTATATATTAACTGATCTTTATGCAAAAAGAAACCGTAACAATTAATATACATACAATCATCAGAGTACAACAGTCAACAATATCAATCCGGACAGTTATAATAACCTGTCCTCACAAGCGCTGAATATACAGCATAACAAACACAACGGAAATAACCAAGTACATGTAATACGCCTGAAAATCCTCCAGCAAGTCTCCTATGCTTAGTAGCATCCTAACCTAAATTTGTAATACTCGGTCTGACCCGAGTATTGTAATAAATTAACACCCGAGTTAGTCTGGAAAACCAGCGTCACTCAATTTGAATTATTCCTATTATCAAAATCCTTTGAACAACAAAGGTACCTCGTAAGACCACGCCACATATAAACACGATGGGTTTTTACCTTACAATAACCAAAACCATTTTATATAAAATGCTGTGATATTAAAATAGTATCTAAATACAAATACTTATTAAAATAGCCAAAATTGTTACACTAATTAAATTCCATCATAGTAGGCTCTACAATCAAACCTTTAAGGCACGTATTGGAGAATGGATTCCATATAACGGCTAGGCACTGGGGTACCACCTATCACAGTACAATGAGTAGTTACTAGATATTACCAAATATGTCATCACCTCGGTTACTTTGCAACTCGTTTTGAGATCTCATGCACAACCAATCCATATATATGTAGATGCAGGATAATCTAGAAAGGTGACAACATACCCCGATAGGTGCAATTGACTTAGTCTTGCTGCATCTCCCCTGATTTTCAGTCATTCCCGGTTGATGAGGCTTGAGCTACGATTAATTTCAAGAAATTTACACTTAGAATACTCATTGCCCTCCAATGACAATGTGCTGATAGCATCCATCCATACAAGTTGTTCTAGGTTTGAACAAACGGAATCTCCAAGATCACTAACATCATTATTGTAATAACTCCATATGTAACCATTGTATATTTAAATGTTTTATTCAAATATAACATCATTGGTCGGATTAAATTCCGAATGCTACTTTTGCAAACAGTCGAATTAGGACTTGAGACCACTTCCATTGAGTCCAAAATGGCATTTGCGACCTTTTTGAGTATAAACATCGATATGTTTGGAGTTGAGTTGAATTTTGCTATTCTTCTATTGGGCTTTAGGTTTGGGTTTCAGCCCTTAAACTCATCTAATACCCTAACTTTTTATCCAACTCCTCTTCACTCATTCTATTATTTCTTAACCCTAAGCCAAAAGAAAAATAGGGGAAAGAAAGGACACACAAAATTCCTAAACCTTAATTTAGCTAGGAAGTTAAAGTTATTGCTCTAAAATTAAAGAGAAGCTTAGGTAAGAATCCTCTTCATCATCTCCATCTCAATCTCTCTTCAATTTTGAGAAATTCGATAACTTAACTTAGGAAATTCATTTCATTTGACAATAGATTGAAGATTCCAGGGGTGTTATTGAAGAGAAATCAATCTTTGCTTGTTTTAGAGCTTCTCATTTCTATATTTGGGTTTAAAGGTGAGTTCTTGAACTCACATCTATGTCTATAGCTTTCATCGTTGTTAGGTATGAATTTCTAACATTTATTAATGTTCATTTGCTTTTGATTTGAATTGATTTGGTGAATTTTCCAAATTTTGATGTTTTGAAGTCAAATGTCTTTAAATATCCTATCTTGGATATTTGGACATATTATTTGGGTTGTATTGTAGAGCCTATAAGGCTAGGTTGTCGCTTGGCATAAATCCCTAGTCTCCGCTGCTTGTCCGGTCGCTTCCGAATCGTTTTGGCCATCATTGGCCGAGGCAAAATGTTGCTCAGAAAAGGAACCAGACATCTGGTTATCAAGTCCAGACGTCTGGTTATGGTCCCTGTAGAAAAAAAATATAAGAACGCACAAAGTAAAATGGCAAAGAGAATTTCCAAACATCTGACTTATGGGTTTAGAGGTCTGGTTAGGGTTCAGACGTCTGGTTTTGTAATTTCAGACGTCTTGGAGTTTTTCTGAACTATTTCCAGAAACCAAATCTATACGTCTGCTTGAACCCCCAAATATCTGGAACTGTTCTGTTTTACCTATTTTCCTATTTCTTGAATGAATTTCTAATGTTTATCGATTTTTGTTGATCCGGTTAGTTGTTATCACTTTTGTCGACTTTGATGACTTCTTTTTCTGGATTTTTAGGAATATCCATTTTGATGGATTTGACTCACGTCATCGAATGTGAATTTTTGTTGATCGATTGTTTTTACAATCGTTTTCTGTGATTTGTCACTTTAAAATACAAAGGTTTCTATACTAATAGTAAATATTCAAACACTTTCATCAAAATGATTTCAACATTTACTTTCAATATCTCGCTCGCTTTTAAAAACGTTTTCCAATCTATTAGTATATGCAAACCTTTACCTCATTCGTTCGATAAATCTAATTAAACGACTTAGCAAAACAAGTGGTATGAAACGCTTGCGTTTACTTTGTCGGTTAATTCTTGGACTTGTTCGATTGAACTCTTGTGACAACTTAAAAGTGGAAATCTACAATTTGTTCCTAAATATTAAAATTAAGCCAATGGTTATGGAACATGAAGCCAAACTCACTTATTTACTAGCTTAGTGTAATTCACACTTTTATTGATCAATGGTGATCATTTTATGGTTTAGACCAGTGATATGCGATGTCTCTTTGTCCTCATGGGGGACTGTACCTCGTTTTATTGAGCTTCGTCTCATTTCTTTTATAGGCTGACAACCTAAGGGTTCTTTGGAGTTTCGACTCATTTTTTGGGCTAGCAACCCATGTTCTATTATGGTGTTCAGTTCTTCGGATGTACTGTTATTGTACTACGTCAATGCTCCAGCTTATCAGGATCATCGATGTACCGTTATTGTACTACGTCGTTGTTCCGGCTTATCAGGTTCATCGGGCGTACCGTTATTGTACTACACGTTGTTCTGAATTATTCGACCTTCACGTTCCTCGGGCGTACCGTTATTGTACTACGTTATTGCGCCGGCTCTATGGTTAGCAATCATGGGATAGCGCCATGTTTGTGATACACGTGTTGGTGAGTTTTCATGCCCTCATTTGTGATAGGCCTCCCCCTTTTGATTTCTCGATTTCTAATTGATGATTTTTAGAATTTGTGTTACACCAATTTTTGCGATTGACATTGATATGTTTGTCAATATCTCAGGTTTGGTGAATAAAATAAAGAATATGACATTCTTTTGGGTGTTCGAGATTCTTGAGATATTGTATGATTTTTGTTGTTATCTAATGCATACTTGTCATGGCATGGCATTATTATTATCATACGTTTTTTTGTGATATCTCTTATCCTATCTCATTTTATATGATATTTATAGCTAGACCGACCCGTTTATTATTTTCTTCTTAAATAATACTCCGCTCAAACCGAGGTATTTCAGGTGCTTCTATTTGACTTCTTATCAGGGTCTGTCATCTGACTTTTGGCTAACTACTTTAGCTTAGCAGTTTTTGCTTTTATACATTCGAGATAGAGACTCCTTAATGTATACATATTCTTTTGTCTAGCACTTGTACCTATTCTTTTGTGACGTAGTGGATCTTGTATGATCACTACTTTGATGTACACCCTTATGTGTTGTATTCGTAATGTTTCCGCCTTAGTGATATGAATATTTGTGACTGATTTTGTGTTATGCATATTTTATATAATTTTCGAAGACCACATAGCCACTGTGTAGTAGCTTTGAGTTTGTATCGGTACATCGGATTTCCTCTTGAAATGAAAGTGATATTTTATCTGGCATATCGGTACTCGCACAAAGCAATTACATAGATGGTCGCTCCTCAACGGCATTATTCTTCGTACTAATCGACAGCATTACTCCGTAGTGTCCATGGCTAGTGTGAGTATAGAGGTGGGGCATCACAGCTTGGTATCAGACCCAAACTTCGGAACAATATAGAATATTATAGCAAGGATCATCGTCTTAAGTCTTTCTTAGGAATCATGCTGTAGGATTTATTCGATTCATTGGACCCGTTCTATCCTATTTTCTTTTATAATGCCTTGTTTTATCAATCATGATTGTTTGATATTCAATTTGGGAATAACCTTTTTTCTCTTCTTTCTTTCTTTCTTAAAGAAGAGAAATGGTTAGACCTGGTCGTCCTAGCGCCAGTCAATTCAGTGCTACTCCTCGGAATGGGGTATTTATGTCTGCCCAGCAGCTTTTAGATCTTGTAAAGAATGCTCAAGCTGTCAGACCCATTCCAGAGCCTACTCATCCTAGATCTGGATTTGCACGCTTGTTCAGACATTATACCGATTTAGGTGGAAGGCCATTCAAGGGATCTGAAAGTGTTATAGAAATCCAAGCTTGGCTTAGATCATGCGATCGCATCTTTTCTCGCATGAACCTTGTTGATCTCCATCGAGTCCAAGTGGCTTGTAGCATGCTACAAGAAAGAGCATTAGATTGGTATGAGCTTTTGATTTCGAAAATTATTGAAGCGGATCTTACTTGGGAGCAATTCCGGGAAAGATTTGAGTGAAGTTTGTGTCGGAAGCTGAAAAAGTAACTTTGGCCCGACGCTTTATTGACCTTGTTCAAGGTGAATCTTCTATGATGGATTGCATCGCATTTTTTGAATCTCTCTCTAAATATAGGGTCGAGTATATTAATACCCCATTGAAGAAAAATAAGAAGTTTGTTTATGGGTTGAATAAGAAACTCAAAAAGCCTCTACTCTTGAAACTGGAAGTTTCTTTTGATCAGCTTATTGATATCGCACTTCGACTTGAAGAGGCAGATAAAGAAAGCGATATTGAAGTAGTGGGTGCCAAACAGAACTTCAGCATCAACAAGAAGAGACCTATTAAGTTCAAGACGGATCCCAACAAGAAAGGGAAACAAGCAACTTCGGTAGAAAAGAGTCCTACCATTAGTCGTGGACAATGCTACAATTATGGTTCTAAGGACCATTATGCTAATGGGTGTCCGAAACCCCACTTTTGTCATTATTGCAAAGGTTCGGGACATCTTTTATCTTCATGTCCCAAACTTTCAAGCAAGAAAGAGAGAAAGCTAGATGTTGTGCAAGCTCCTAGCAATACTTCTCTTGGTCAAGATATTTTTCATTCTATCCTTGATGGCATTATTATGATTCGTGGTCATCCTATTTGAGTTCTTTTTGATACGGGTGCATCTCACTCTTTTATATCAAAATAACTTGTTGATACTTTTTCTCTGAATGTTATGCGCTTGATGACTTCACCGAGAATTGCGAAATCGGTTGGTGGATCCCTAACACTCAATTTGCTTTGTAAAGATGTCGAGATTATTTTATGTGATTATTCTTTCCGAGCCGATTTGCATGTTATGCGTTACTTAGGCTTCGGAATGATTTTGGGAATGGATTGGTTTAACCGTTATAAAGCCCATATCCAATGTCCTGAGAGGACTATATATCTTCGACATCCTCAATCTGTTAAGCAGATTTTTCTATTGTTCTTAAAGATTCAGATTCCTATTCGGTGGCATCCTTATATTCTCTAAACCCTCATGATGACGATAATGGTGATGAGAAAGTTTTCATTTCCCTCATTTGCGTTGTTTGTGAATTTCCCAATATATTTGAGCCCGTTTTAGGATTACCACCTAAGCGAGCGATTGCATTCATAATTAGTCTAATCCTTGGAGCTCTACCTATTACTCGTCCTCCTTATCGTACGTCCAATAAGGAAAATGAGGAGATGCATAAACAATTATCCGAATTGAAAACAAAGCAATTTATTCGTTCTAGTTCCTCTCCTTGGGGAGCTTTAGCTATTTTTGTGAAGAAATCCATTGGTACACTTAGATTTTGCGTTGACTACCATAAGCTTAATGATCTCACCATTAAGAATAAATATCCCTTACGTCAGATTGATGATCTATTCGATCAACTTAGCGGTGCTAGAGTCTTTTCACGTTTAGACTTAGCAACCGGTTTTCATCAGCTTCGTATTGTAGAGGATAGCATTCTTTTGACATCATTCCGTACTCATTATGGATCTTATGAATGGCTTGTTATGCCATTTGGTTTAACGAATGCTCCAACTTATTTCGTTGATGTAACGACCTAGGATTTTTAGAAATTAAAAATTGAATATTTAATTAATTTTAAATATTAATAAGTGAATTTATAAGTCAAATAAATTTTTATTTGAATTATTGGATTTTAATTGAATTATTAAATCGATAATTTAATATGTTAAATTATGGAAATAATTGAAAATTGAGTTAAATATGATTGAAAATGATTTGTAAAATTTTATTTTATCATATGGGAATTAGAACGATATTTTAGAACTTTTAAAATCGAATTAAAAGTTTATTTGTGAAAATTGAATATTTTAATATTAAAATCGACTAGTGAAAATAGTCAATTTTTGAACAGTCTCAGAATTGAACGAAACTAGTTCCATTGGATCCGTAATAGTTAGTTATTACCGGATTTCAATTTTCGTGTCAATCGGAGCTATCGTTTGATCGTGGCAGCTCGAAACGCATCGATTTATTTTTAATTTAAATTTGACGAGTGAAAATAGCCACTTTCCAAAAAGTCTCGGATTTCGACGAAACTAGTTTCATCGGATCTGTAACGTGATACTATTGTAAGGTTTCAAATTTCAAGTCAATTGGATTTACGGTTTGTCCGGTACGAATTAAAACGCCTAGAAATCGACTTAAATCGGTTTAATTCAAATTGAGCGTTTTTAGCCATAACTCGCACATACTTCCGAATTAGCTTCCGAAACCTGTTCCATTGTGTCCGAAACGCGGGGTAAACCCTAGAAACGCTGGTTACGGCGCGTAAATCGGAGTTCGGAATTTCCGGGATGAATAGTGTTCGATTTTCTTCTATAAATAGACCAATGCCTTCATAAATTAAAAAAAATATATATATATACTAAAACCTAACCCTAGCCGCCACTTGTAAAACTGATGGCCAGAAACTCACGCAACTTTTCCCCTTTGATCTCTCAATCCATCAAGTTTTGGCTAAAACTTTCAACATGAAAGATGTAGAGGGCAACGAGACGAAGAAATTCAACGGTGGAGATCGTGTTTGGAGCATCGGAGGAGGAGCTAGGGGGGCCGTTGGTCATGGCCTGCGCACGCGTTTCGAGGCATATATGGTGACCGAGCTCTGTGCCTTGGAGGCCGTGCATAGGGGGTGGAAGGAGCTACGCAATGGAGCTTCCTGATCGTCGTCAAGTCGAGAGATGAGGATGCAAATTCAAACCCTAATAAGCAAGAATGGGTTCAAGGGTTCGGCTTTGATCTGGAGATGAACACGTGAAGGAGGAAGAGGATGGGGACGGTCCAGATGAGGAGTTGTGGGATCTAAGGGCTGTAGATGCTTAGGGTATAAAAAATTTAAAGTTTATGTTGATTTGTTTATATAAATCGTGTACAAACTTCATAAATTCATAACTTTTTCATACGAGGTCGAAAACGCGCGAAACCAGTTGCGTTGGAATCGTATGGACGAGCACTACGCGATGGAGTTAGTTTGGAGTCGTTTGGAGTTAGTGAGAATTTTGGGTAAAATTAAACGTCCGTTTAATTTTATTCGAAATAAATCGCTAAAACGGAAAATAAAACCAAGGTGAGAACTTCTCACTCAATCGAATCAGTTTCGATTTTATTTTAAATAGTTAGATTTAAAATATTTGAATGCATGTTTGAATGTTGATTGATATCTATTGATTGTTAAAATAGACATTATGCGCCGTTAGTAAGCGGATGTTATTTAATAAAAACATATACCGCGAATATTTCATAAACAGTGAAATTGGCATTACATATAATATCAATATATATATATTGGCATATGTATATATTGCAGTTGTTGATTTCCCGCATTTTTTGTTTAGCGGATGAGACCCTATTACGCCGTTATTAAGCGGATAATATTTAATAAGAACATATACCGCGATAATTTCGTACTGGAGCGAAATTGGTATTGTGCTAATGTTTTTGGATGCAGGAAACAGGTTGGAGGGATCCAACTGGATTCCTCAACAGTATTTATTTGATTATGGATATTTTGATATTCGTTGATTATCATATACGATATGTGATATTGTTGTTGTCGTGATTGACTATTTGGTGTGTAGCATCATTGGACCAAATTTGGAATTTTAAAATAATTTCAAAGTGATTTTTTTTGAAAGTATACGTTTATAAAATATTTTTGGAATTGATCCATTTTAAATAAATAAACGTTATAATTTTTAATGTTATAAAAATTATGATTTTTGTGAAATATAGTAAAAAAACTGATTTTTGAGAATATGATGCTAATGATTTTATAAAATAGTTAAATCGGAATTTTTGAATTTATTATGAAAAGTTTAAATATAGGATTTATGAAATTTAATTATTTTATGAATCAAAAGAATGAAGTTTTTAAAGGAATTTAAAGATGTTTTAAAGAATAATATAAATTAATTTATATTAAGAGATTTATAAATGGATATTTATAAATTGAAGTATAGACATTATAAAACGAGTTTTTATAAGTGTTTGAATGAAGTGAAAATGAATTTCATAATTGAATGGAATTTATAGAATTTATACGGTGAAGTTATAAATGGAATTTTACAAGCAGTAGGTTTATAAAATTTATTAAGTTATTAAAATAATGATTTTGGATAAATGAATGAATCTTATAAGTTATAAGATTTATAATTTGGAAAGTTAAAAAAAAGAACGATTTTGTAAAATAATCGTTTTATAAGTATTTAACTTATGATATGAACTTTTAGTTTATAATTGAGTTATAAACTGGAATAGGTTAATAAAAGAATTTATAAAAAGGAAGTTTTTATAAATAAATAGAAATGGAAATTTATAAATGTTGTTTTATAAATTTGCAAACAACTTATTTTGATAAGTTAATTGTTATAACCTAGAAATAGAGTTATATTCACGATTTTAGACAGTGAATAATCCTTTGAAATAAAATGAATAAAAGGATGAAATTTGTTAACAAAGAATATTCACGTTTTTGAATAATGAATAAGATGTTAAAGAAATTGTTTTGAATGTGATATTTTAAATAGAATTAAAACGATCGAACGAAGTTTTAATTGTGTTGAGATTTGAAACCATAGATTTCAACATTAATTGTTGAAATAGACGTTTTCGTGAAATAGAGGGAAATAATGGACTATAACACTTTTGTTATAGTAAATGATTTCCGAAAGGAAATGTTTTGAATAGTATTGGGATTTATATATCTATTTTAATTTAGAATCCCTATACTAGTGATTTTGGGTTGTTGTAACGATGTTTTACGCAACATTCGTTTTGGCCCAAATAAATATGTTTAAGAGAATGATTTCCTTAATAGAATGAAATATATACTTAATTCGATTTAAGTATATTGAATATTTTCCAAGTGTAGAAAATAAAAGATTTGTGGATTACTTATTTAATAAGTATGGAAATGTTTTCCAATATGAAGTGAATAATTAGAATTTATCTTTTTGAAGATAAATTGAAATGGATAATTGAAATGATATGCATGGATATTTTGAAATATAAATTCATTATGGAATTTATAAATAGAAAGTTGAATTTGTTTAAAAATAAATATTGATTTATTTTTGAAGTATTGAAATTATATATCTAGTGAAGATATTTTGGAAAATAAATAATTTGGAAAATTATTTGGAATCTGGTGATGTGTGCATATCCAGTGATACTTCAATAACCGACTATCAATATTTCCCTTTGAATGGGTAATTGATGTGATTTGTTGAATGTGAATGCTACACTTATTTTTTTGAATAAGCGCTCACTATTCGGGTTAACCGGGAAAGGACCATGGGGTCGTATAACCCATTCCGAATATGTGATACGTCGTTATGAATTGCATTTGAAGATCGGTGTTGAAGACCCGGTATTTGCGAGAGCGATAGGATGACCTGTCGATTTACTCTGCACCGAGTTGCTCCGGTATAGAGTTCTCCATATGTGATGGTGAATCCGATCAGGATTGTGAATATCCGGATTGCAAGGACTTCTTTGTAAGTGCCTTCGGTTTTGTTCGATCCCGGAACAAACTTGTATGGATTGTGTGTCTGACATTACAAGTTGAGATATAAAGCCGATTTCTTTCAAATATATTTCTGTGGTGGCGGAGAATTTATTCTTTTAGCTTAACACCCTTCTCTGAGACGTACGAGCTCAGAGGTTATGTAGTTGAAGATATCAGCGATATATTCCCAATTTGGTAATGTGATATGCTGAGTGATGCTGAAATGATCATTGTGTTGATTATTGTGATAGGATCGTTTATTTGATCGTCTATCTTAGTGATCATTGTGTTGATCATTTGTTGACCCAAAGCATGGCTTTTGTATAAAGTATGTTTTTGTGGACGTGACTTCGTCGAACCTCACACCCCGGAAATGGTCAAATCAGGAAAGATGCGGCAAGGTTATGAGGGGTAGCACCCTTTAGGGTATGTACATTTCCTTCTGGATAGAGGTGGTATCATGGTATGGAGCCCAGATATTTAACCTATGTGGTTACTGCGAATTTATTACTTTGTGGTTGTTGGTTTTCGGGATCCCGTGAGAAAGGTCGTTTACGATCGGGGAATGGCGTGCTCGTGTCAGTAGTTACCCAGTTAGGGGTAACCCGGCCTTGTGTTGGCAGAGTTCCGGTTTGGTTCTCGGGGATGTCTTTCCAGAGGCATTCTCATGTGGCAATGGTAAGTTCCTTGGCCTGACCATTTGTTGGAAATCCAAAGAAACAATACGTGACTTGTACGGTTTTAGTTGTATAACCTGCTATGGAATGTGGCGGTAACCTGCTATTGAACATAGTTAGCTATAGTAGGCATAGTTCGAAATGTCTATGCTGGCTAAGATTTATATTCTATTTTCGAAATGAATTTTTTCTACACTATGCACTAGTAATAATATCAAATGTTATTTTAAATGCGTATCAAGCATCTTTGACTATCATAAGGAGAAATCTCCTCCGATTCTGCGTTTGCATTGTGTGTGTGTGCGGGAGGCCTTATGGTAGTCTCATTTTTAAAAGCATTGCGAATTGATTTAAAAATATTCCTCTATTTTGATTTTAAAGATAAATAAACTGTTTTGAGTTCTCACACCAGTCACATGACTGACTTGGAGTTTATTGTTTTCCTTCCTAAACTCTGGGTGCCCACCAATTTTCACACGGGCAGTCAAGAGTAAGGTTTATCAGGATATTCTGGAGTTGCTGGAGGCAAACTGGATGGCATGGCATATTACTTATATAGTATTTCTTTTTCCGCTGCACTGTTTGTTGTTGTTGTACACTCTGATGATATGATGTAATGTAATGTGATAAAATGTAATAACTTATATAGTTCTTTGTTTAAAGATTATTCATTTATTATTATATGCTGTTCCGCTACGAATTGTGAGATTCTGATGTTGTTCTGTTGTTTTCTATTCCGTTCTGTTTTCTTCTGTTTTTCTTTTTCCTCTATTCTCTTTTTCTTCTATTTTAAAATTTTCTATCTTCTTTTCCCTATCTAAATTTTCTATCTTATGTTTTCTCTTCCCTCTATTATCTATTTTCTTCTTTTTCTCTCTTTTTCTTTTTCTTTTCTTTTTCTTAAACCCATAACTATTCGGTTTTTCGGCAACGAAAATCCGCGAAGCGTTACAGTTGACCTTATGAATCGAGTTTTCAAAGACTTCCTCGATCGATTTGTTCTCATCTTTATAGACGATATTCTTGTTTATTCTAAAATCAAGGAAGAGCATGAAAAACATCTTCAGATTGTGTACGAAACTCTTAGGAGCAATTGATTGAAAGCAAAATTTTCTAAGTGCCACTTTTGGCAATCTCGTGTGAAATTTCTAGGACGTATCATTTCTGAATCCGGAATTTCCACGGATCCTTCAAAGATTGAAGCGATTCAAAATTGGAAGAAATCGTAGAGAGTGACGGAAATTCGTACCTTTCTTGGATTGGTAGGTTATTACTATAGGTTCATAAAAGACTTTTCTTAAATTTTCGTACCTCTTACCAGTTTGACAAAGAAGGGATTTAAGTACATTTGGTCAAATAATTGTGAAGCTTCTTTTTAGAAACTAAAAGAACTCCTTTCCGATGCTCCTATTTTTGTGATTCTCGAGGGGAACCAAGACTTTATTGTTTATACCGATGTTAGTCGTGTCGGTTTGGGAGCCGTGCTTATGCAAAGGGAACGTGTTATTGCTTATGCTTCTAGGCAATTAAAGCTTGCCAAGGCTTGATATTCCACTCATGATTTAGAGCTCGCGGATATTGTTCCACCATTAGAATTTGGCGTCATTATCTTTTGGGAGAGAAATTTGTTCTCTACACCGATCAATCTTTGAAGTATTTATTTTCTCAAAAGAAACTTAATTTGCGTCAACAACGTTGGCTCTAGTTCCTTGCATCTTATGACCTTGATATTCTACATACTCTCGAAAAGGGAAATCATGTTGCTGATGCCCTTAGTCGTAAGCAGCAAGCAGTTGTTTCTATGATGATATCCGAATGGAATGATGTCAAGACTTTGTCTACTTGTGAAATTCAAGATCGTGAATCTGATTCATGTTCATCTCTTGTCTTATGTAGCCTTGAGGCTCATCCTTCTCTTTTAGATCGCATTCTTGAAGCCCAAAAGCATGATTCCGAATTGGCTCCTCTTAGCCAAAGTTGTAGGGATAAAATTGCTATTGAAGGTTTGAAATACTTTGAAATCGATGCTCATGCGGTATTCGAAAATTTGGTAGACTTATCATGCCGAATATTAGTAATCTTCGTAAAGACATTTTAGAAGACTCTCATCGTTCTAAATTTACCATTCATCCCAGTAGTAGTAAAATATACACGGATATGAAGCGACTTTATTATTAGGATGGAATGAAATCCGATATTGCTAACTTCATTAAGCATTGCACAACTTGCCAACTCATAAAGGTCGAGCATCAAAGGGCCGGTGGCTTATTGCAACCTTTAGACATTCCCGTTTGGAAGTAGGATCAAGTCTCTATGGACTTTATTGATGATCTTCCCCGTTCTCGTTCGGGTTATGACAGTTTATGGGTGTTTGTTGATAGACTTGCAAAATCCGCCCATTTTATTCCCGTTCGGTCTAATCGGACCGTACCTCTTCTGGCCAAACTCTATGTTAAAGAGATTGTTAAATTGCATAGAGTTCCTACTTCTATTGTTAGTGATCGTGATCCATTGTTTACTAGTGGATTTTGGAAGAGTCTTCAAAAAGCTTTGGGAATGAAGCTTAATTTTAGCACCGCTTATCATCCTCAGTCCGATGGACAAATCGAGCGTGTTAATGAAACTCTTGAAGATCTTCTTCGTGCATGTGCTCTTGATTTTGGTGGAAGTTAGGAAGATCATATTTCCCTTGTTGAGTTTTCTTATAATAATAGCTTCCAATCTAGTATTGGTATGGCTCCTTTTGAGGCACTCTACGGAAGGCCATGCCGGTCTCCTTGTTGGCTTAAGGCCGGTGAGAAGCTGGTTTTAGGTCCAGATTTTATTTGTGATTTCACAGAAAAGATTGACCTTATTTGTCATAGGATCAAACAAGCTCAAAGTAGACAAAAATCCTATGCCGATAACCGAAGAAGAATTTCTGTGCGGGATTTGATGTGTATTCATGTTTCACCTATGAAGGGTGTTGTGCGTTTTAGTTGATTGGGAAAATTAGCGCCTCGATATATTGGTCCATTTCTCATCACCGAACGTATTGGTTCTGTGGCTTATCGCCTTTTATTACCGGCATAATTTTCTGCTATTCGTGACGTTTTCCACGTCTCTCAACTACGGAAAAGCCTTAGGGATTCTTATTCCATTCTTGAGCCAGGTGTTAAGAAGAAATTGAAGTTTCACCTAATTTGATGTATGAGCAGCATGCTATCCGTATCATTGCTACGGAGGTTAAACTCCTTCGAAATAAAGATGTCCCACTTGTGAAAGTTCAATGGTCCTTAAATCCTAAGGATTGTTCTTGGTAATCTAGGGAATGCATCGAGCGAACACATCCAGACTTACTCTCTCGTGCTTTTTAAGGTGAACTTCTTACTTTAAAATTTTCTTTTGTGTTGATCTGCTTTTATGGTTGTTACTCCTTATTTTCTTCATAAGTATTACAAGGACGCAATTTCTTTAAGGAGAGGAGTGTGTAACAACCCGCATATTTTACCATTGTATATTTAAATGTTTATTCAAATATAGCATCACTAGTCGGATTAAAATCTGAAATGCTACTTTTTGCAAACAATCGAATTAGGACTCGAGACCACATCCACTGAGTCTAAAATGGCGTTTGCGGCCTTTTTGAGTATAAACATCAATATGTTTGGAGTTAAGTTGAATTTTGCTATTTTTCTATTAGGCTTTGGTTTTCAACCCTTAAACTCATCTAATACCCTAACCCTTCATCCAACTCCTCTTCACTCATTCTATTATTTCCTAACACTCAAGCTAAAAGAAAATTGGGGAAAAGAAAGAAGACTCAAAATTCCTAAACCCTAGTTTTGCTAGGAAATTCAAATTATTGCTCTAAAATTAAAGAGAAGCTTAGGTAAGAATCATCTTCATCTTCTACATCTCAGTCTCTCTTCAACTTTCAGAAATTCCTATAACTTAACTTAGGAAATTCATTTCATTCGACAATAAATAGAAGATTCTAGGGGTGTTGTTGAAGAGAAATCAATCTTTGCTTGTTTTAGAGCTTCTTATTTCTATATATTTGGTTTTAAAGGTGACTTCTTGAACTCACATCTATGTCTATAGCTTTCATCGTTGTTAGGTATTAATTCCTAACATGTATTTATGTTCATTTGCTTTTGATTTGGAATTGTTTTGGTGAATTTTCCAAATGTTGAAGTCGAAATCTTTAAAGATCATACCTTGGATAATCGGACATGTTATTTGGAGTATCGAAGAGCCTATAAGGCTGGGTTGTCGCTTGGCATAAATCCCTAGTCTCCGTTGCTCGCACTATCGCTTCCGAATCGTTTTGGCCACCATTGGCCTAGGCAAAATGTTGCACAGAAAAGGCAACCAGACGTCTGGTTGTCAAGTCCAGACATCTGGTTATGGTCCCTGTAGGAAAAAATTATAAGAACGCCGAAAGTAAAATGGCAAAGAGAAATTTCAGACGTCTGATTTATTGGTTCAGACATCTGGTTAGGGTTCAGAAGTTTGGTTTTGTAATTTCAGACGTCTAGAAGGTTTTCTAAACTATTTCTAGAAACCAAATCCAGATGTCTGGTTGAAGCCCTAGACGTCTGGCATTGTTCATTTTTGCCTATTTGCCTATTTCTTGAATGAATCTCCAATGTTTATCGATTTTTGTTGATCCGGTTAGTTGCTATCACTTTTATTGACTTTGGTGACTTCTTTTTCTGGATTTTTGGGAACATCCATTTTGATGGATTTGGTATCGATTTCTTTGGATTTGATTCACGTCTTCGAATGTGAATTTTTGGTGATAGATTATTTTTACAATTGTTTTCTGTGATTTGTCACTTTAAAATACAAAGGTTTCTCTATACTAATATTAAATATTCAAACTCTTTCATCAAAATGATTTCAACATTTACTTTCAATATCAGGCTCGCTTTTAATACCATTTTCCAATCTAGTAGTATATACAAACCTTCACCTCATTCGTTCGAGAAATCTAATTAAACGACTTAGCAAAACAAGTGGTATGAAATGCTTGCATTTACTTTGTCGGTTAATTCTTGGACTGGTTCGATTGAACTCTTGTGATAACTTTCGAGTGGAAATCTACAATTTTCCACAAATATTTAAGTTAAGCCAGTGGTTATGGGGCATGAAGCTAAACTCATTTATCTACTAGCTTATTGTAATTCACACTTTTATTGATCAATGGTGATCATTTTATGGTTTAGACTAGCGATATGCGATCTCTCTTTGTCCACATGGGGGACTATACCTCATTTTATTGAGCTTCGTCTCATTTCTTTTATGGGCTAACGCCCGATGGGTTCTTTGGAGTTTCGACTCATTTTTACGGACTAGCGACCCATGTTCTTTTATGCTGTTCGGTTCATCGGATGTACCATTATTGTACTACATCGATGTTTCGGTTTATCAGGATCATCAGATGTACCATTATTGTACAACGTCGTTGTTTCGGCTTATAAGGTTCATCGGGTATACCGTTATTGTACTACGTCGTTGTTCTGAATTATTCGAGTTTCAAGTTCCTTGGGCGTATCATATTGTACTATGTTGTTGCACCAGCTCTATGGTTAGTGACCATAGGATAGAGACCCTTTTGTGATACACATGTTGGTGAGTTTTCATGCTTCCATTTGTGATAGGCCTCCCCCTTTTGATTTTTGGATTTCTAATTGATGATTTCTAGAATTTGTGTTTCGCCAATTTTTGCGATTGACATTGACATGTTTGTCAATATTTGTGTTTTTGTGAATAAAATAAGGAATATGACATTCTTTTGGGTGTTTGTGATTCTTGAGATATTGTATGATTTTTGTTGTTATCTGATGTATACTTGTCACGGTATGACATTATTGTTATCATACTTTTTTTTGTCATATCTCTTATCCGATCTCATTTATATGATATTTATAGCTAGACAGACCCGTTTATTATTTTCTTCTTAAATAATACTCGGGTAAGACCGAGGTATTTCAGGTGCTTCTATTTGACTTCTTCTCAAGATCCGTCGTTTGACTTTTGGCTAACTACTTTAGATTAGTAGTTTTTGCTTTTATACATTCGAGATAGAGACTCCTTGATGTACACATATTCTTTTGTCTAGCACTTGTACCTATTCTTTTGTGATGTAGTGGATCTTATTTGATCACTACTTTGATGTACACTCTTATGTGTTGAATTCATATCTGTTTCCGCCTTAGTATATGAATATCTGTGACTGATTTGTGTTATGCTTATTTTATATTGTTTCCAAAGACCACATAGCCACTGTGTAGTAGTTTTGAGTTTGCATCGGTACGTCGGGTTTCCTCTTGAAATGAAAGCGATATTTTATCTGGATATCGATACTCGCACAAACCAATAACACAGATGTTCGCTCCTCAACGGCCTTATTCTTCGTACTAGTCGACGGCATTACTCCATAGTGTCCTCGGCTAGTGTGAGTATAGAGGTGGGGCGTCACAATTCGCAACGCACAAATCAGATTGAAGAGGTTTTTGGATAATCAAATCTGATCCCGATCTCTCGAAACAATCAACAAATTCGGCTAGATTTGATAGTCGGTTATTTAACTATCAAATCACACACATAAGCAGACACTTGGCCATATTATTAATCTTTTAAACATTCATTACAGAATATTTGTTTATAGAGATATATTCAAATTTCTTCAAATATTTCAATATTTGGAAACAATTTCAAATACTTAAATCCATAATAGGATATACACGATCATATCTTATTTGAACAAGTAGAAATATTTCCAAATTTAATTCATGATTCATTGCTTAGAAAATTGTTTCCATATAAATCATTTCGTCGCTAAAATATCTCCAAAGCCTTTGTAACGACCCGTAAAATTTTAATAATTTTAATTGATTTTTATTATATGTTCAACTGAATATTTGTGAAATTTATTAAAAATATTTTGAAATAAAAATTTAATATTTGGATATCGTCCAATTAAACATAGCAGATGGTAAATTTTCAATTGATTTCATCAAAGTTTATTTCATTGTGAAATTCTATTAAATTCAAGCTAGCTAATAATTGCTGATAATAAATTTATTTTCAAGCCTGGATAATTTTTTTCATTTTTTTTTAGAAAATTTCTAAATCCTCTTCTGAGTGATACGTCATCTTTCGTTTTTTCAAATTCGGACGCCTACTGCTTCGTTTACCCTTTTTGTCAAATTAACAGCATTTTCGTACCGCCGATAATCGACTTTTGATCGGATGAGCGTACAACTTATATCTATGTACCGTTGTGATTGTCTCGTCGTGCTGATCTCAATAGTATATTTATTTCTGTATTTTGAGGTCTGGTACACGACAGAATCAATAAAATATTCGTTGTAACAGTACCTTTAAATGGTGACCGTTAACTTTGCTTTGCCTTTCAAACTTCAACGTGAGTCCCAAGCAATGAAATAAATTGCTTTATTTACTTCTCAATCAGTGTACAGCTGTTACCATCCCATGCATTTCAAAAGTTTGAAAACGTATAAAATGCCATACGTTATTTCGGTACATTTATTTTATTTCTTTAAATTTCTAGCTGGATTACTGGGTGACCCTTGTTATTAATTTCGTTACTTTTATGTATATATATTCATTCATTTCCAATTTTTCCTTTGCCTTTCTTTTGGTTTCGAATTTGAAAACTTGCGGTCCAAACAACAAATCAGAATTGCTTTTAGCTGAATTTCAGGAGACCGTTGCCACTCCTATCTCTTTTATTTATTGGCTTATGTTTCACTAGCTTCTTTTTCACGGTTCCTTTATTTTACCTTTCTTTTCTATAAATAACTGTTTGTATTCATCTTCTTCCCCTTCTTATATTTTGTCCCTGCTCGCCATTTTTTAGCCGTTCTCCCCATCACCTCGCAACTCAACTCATCCGCCACAAAAAAAAAACAACAGCTTCGACCCCAAGACGCCTTCCACCTCCCCTCGGCATAGCTACCACCACAACCGACGTGCCGTCGCCGGCAACCCAACCTCTGACTTTTGCCTCATCTCCCTCTCCACCCGCCGCTTGTCCGCTTGTCCGCCCGTCCACTACCTCGCGACAAATCCAAGTAACTAAGCCGCCTTCCCAGATTTGAACCCCCTCACCTCGTGCTTCTCCTGCCGAGCATCCCCTTGAACTAAGCTTCCATTTCCAAGCCCAGTTTCCCACCGTCCTCCCCTACCAGTTTCGCCTCTTCCCCTTTTATCTGCTCGCCGAGACAGCCGAGAAACCATCAACTCGGCCCTTATCCGCTTTTACTCCTCCACCTTGAAGTCTATGCTCAAATAGGTATTATTATATACATATTTTATATATACTGTTATTTAATTCTGTCATAAACAAAATACGTATATATGTTTGTTTAAGATGTGATTTGCATATGTTATTCTTATAGTAAGATTCTATATATTTAGTTTAGAAATCTAGTAATATATAAGTTTATAAAATGTTGCTTTTTGATTTATAAAGAGTTATATAGGTTGTATATTATATTTTGTGTACATATTATATGTTAGTAGTTATAGTTTTACTATGTTAGTTTTCTGATATGTGAATGTCTCATTCCGGGTTTATATGATTTCAGAGTTATATATATATATAGTTTTAATATAGAAGCTGCTATTCAGAGGTATTGGGTTTTATTTTAGTACGTTTAAACTTAGGGTGGATCTGTATATATATGCCAGTTATGATATAATCAGTTATATTTTTTTATAAGTATAATATGTGTGTCGATCATTTGTTTGCTTCAAGTCTGGGTGCGTATACTTCTAGTATTTATAAATATATATTTTCGACTGTTATCTATAAACGTAAGTTTATATAATAGTTTATATATATCAGTTATATATATAGTTTACTTTATATTAGTTATATGGTTTTATTTTAGATGTTACAGATGTCAACATTAAATACATATGTCAGGGTATATATTAAAATGGACATAAGTTTATAACGTTGATCTTTGTACATGTATATATATAAAGTTTTATATGATCTTTGTGTTGAGACTATAGGATATATACATCAACAAGTACATTTGAATTTATTTTAAAACTAGATTATGAGATATAACATAGGTAGGTTGTTGAGTTGTGCATGTACTATGATAAGTTATGTTATATGGATTTTTGGTATAATCATTTATCTTAAATTTTAATAGGTCTGCATACATATATTGAAAAAAGAAAGAAAAGGGATTTATTATTATTTTTGATGTGTATGCATATATATATATATATATATATATATATATATTTGATTTAAAACGGGTTTTGAATCAAATGATATGTTCATGAGTGTAAATAGTTGCATATATGTATATATGCTTGCATAATTATTAAGGTAACCATAAATTTTATAGGATATGTTAGGTAGAAAAAATACAATATATAAGTATTTATTTTAAATATCTTATGTATATATGTTGAGTTTAACATATATAAGTTTTGTTTAGAAACAATGATTTTGAAAATACTTATATATTTTTAATTGTAATTGTATTTAGATTTAGAATATGATATTTTTAGTTATATTTAAGTTCACCTATATCAATTATCCCCCTTGATCCTGTCCTGATTTGAATCCCTCTATTGCGATCTATCAGCTTTGTCCATAAATTTCATGCCCATCTCACTTTGCTTTGGAATTCGTAGCTTGCTCTGTTGTCTATCCTCTCTAGCCTCGAAAGGTGAGCAATCACTCTCGATTAACGTTCTTTTATTTATTAAATTTGATTTCAATTGAAACGAGAATTGAAATATGTTGCTGTATTTATTTAAATTGTTATATTTATGCTATTACCTGTATCTGTTCACCTACGGGATATGACACCATATCCTATTGTTTATACTTTATTTAATTACTGATGATATATTCCTGCTGTATATTATTATCATATCCTGCTATATTTTGTTATCTGTTATCACTCTGCAAGTTCCCTGTAGTTTAGAATTAACTATGGGTTGAAATGATACATACCCGAACAGACTTTAGAATAGGAGAATTTCGTTATGGGTTCAAATGATAGACTAAAGCGATTTTCATTTGGTTAAATTTGGGATTGCGGATTGGAATAATATCCACCCGTATATATTTAGTGTACGGATTTAAATGATAAATATCCGTAACACTTGACCAGATGATAAGGAATATATACAGACACCGTGGTTCATATATAAATATTTTGGAAATAAATTCTTTGTTTGGAAAGAAATATATGGTCTTAATAAATGTTAATTCTTAAATTTCTCTATATATAGATTTAATAATGTTTAATTTAATTAAGTTTGATTTAATACGTAAACTATGTGAAATTTATGTAAATTTATTTCAAGTAGATTTTTGAAATAATTGGGATAAATTAAGATGGGGAGATAAATTTGAGTTTATTAAATGGTATCTAAATAAGGATTTATTTAATTAAATCGATCTAAAATTTTTAAATGGGAAATTTTAAAAAGGTATGATTTTATAACTGGATTTTTGATTTAAGCGATTAAATGCATATTTCACGTTCAAGTAAATTAAAGAAAATATTGAGAAAAATGGAATTTAAGGTTAATTAAATAATATTGAATCAAATGAGGAAGTATTTCAAGACTAAATAATAATGAGGTTAAATCGAGATCTATATGAAACGGTTAAATTGAACATTTAAATTTTAAGCCTTAAACTATATTGGAATTTAAATGGTTTAAATTGAGATTCGGATCTGTATTTGAAATCAATATAGTTGAATTTGTTATTTAGAAACTAAATTGAATTAAAATGAAAATTTAGGTTGAACTAAATTTGAATTTATTATTTAGAAAACTAAATTGAATAAAAATTTATTTGAAACGTTAAATACTTAAAGGTTTAAATATATTGAATATAAGGGGTATTTTGTGATTACAAATTCGAATTTGAGGTCGATAAAATTGAAGTGGTTATTTTAGAAATTGAGTTGAATTTAAATTGATAAATTGAAAGTGAATTTAATTTAAATGGGAAAGTCGGGTTGATGTTTAAACAATTTGTTAAGTTGAGGGAATTGAAAATATTTTACGGTATAAATTATTTAATATATCTAAATACTATTTTGGAAAATAGCTATATTTGAAGTGAAATGATATTTGATTTTGAGGCGTAAATTGAGATGAAAGAACCACGGTGTTATAGTGTATATTTCTACCCTGTAGATAGTTCCATGGACGCTTAGAGGATGATTATTCCAAACATCCTTTAAGTTATTTGTATTTCTGTTGATATTTCACTTGAGTTGGATTTATTGATATAAGAATGTTAATCCTGACTCGAGTGTTTTGTGTTTTGCTTTACGCTCGGGTCAGACTGAGTGTTACAGCATTTGAGACTCACCTTCGAAGTTGGAGCCTTGCTTGAAGATCTAGCTATCTATCCTTTCAGTCATCCTGTTGATTTATTCAGAGAAGTCATCTGCGCATACTGGAGACTTCACTACATCTAAGATATTCAGTTGTATTTTATTTCTAACTCCAATGTATATAATAGCTTCATGAACTACTATTCTTTATCTATTCCGCTGCATTATATTACTCTGTGTCTGTGATCTGTAATGATTTATTTACTATATGTGTTAAGTTTTGCCAAATTTTAATTAACAATTAGGTATTTTGAATTATTCAAGTCGGAAATGTATGGTTTTATTGTCGAATTGAATGGTCCAAAATTGCGGGTCGCTACAGTCGGTATCAGAGCTTTGGCTCTAGGCAAAACTTAGCATATATGGTAAATTTATTTACAGAATCACTTTCGCTCGAGTTGAATCTCATCCTTTCTGACTCGATTTCCTTTGAATTTTGAAATGTCCCTCGGTTCCAAAATTCATTCTTGTCTCTCTCTGTTTATATTCTTTTGATTCTGGAGTATCCAATAACTCCACTAAATGATTTGTAAAGGGGGATGAAAACTCCTTTACAATTGGCGTCGATTCACCGAAGATTTTTGTATCCTCGGTTTAGATGCTACTATCTCCTGTTATTCCAAATTCTATCTCTAGCAATCGAATGTCAATTTGCCTTAGAATTCTGCATCCATCATATTTCTAAATGCACATTGACCCGATTAAGGTCGCCCGTGATTTATAGAAGTATATCCATCTCCTATTTTGTAATTTAATCATCTTGGATCGAGTCTATCTTCGAATCAGGATTATATTGGTTAGAGTCTTCTAATTTAAATCTCTACCTTTGTTTTGAAATCCATTCTTAAATCACCCTTTGAGTATGTTGTATTTTTGAAATTGTTTCGTACCTAAATTTTTATTTTGATAACTATGATTTTATTCTATATATAAAAAGAAATTGTTTTCGATAAGGATTATATACCTATATATAAAACAAATAAGAAATGTTATTCTATATATATAAAAGTTTTGAAAGGATTTGAAAATTTGAAAACTTGTAAGAAATTGATTTATATAAAAATGATTTACAACTGAAGGGTTAAATTTGAAATTCGAGAATTGAATTCCGGTATTTTGAAATTGGATTTAAGATTTTGGAAAATATATAAAAATAATACGATTTAAAGGTATTTTTCCAATTAAGAAATGTTTCAAATGCGTTTAGATGAGTTCCTATAATTTTGAAGAAATTTCAAAGAAGTTTTCAAGAAAATAGAAGTCCAGAACTCACGTATGTCGCTGGAAAATAATTTCGACATTGATTTTCGAGTTTCAGAGTGAGGGAGAGGCCACTTTAATAGCTGGCTATGCGAGTGATTTTATACAACCGTTATGATTTCAAATTCCGAAGTATAATTTGATATTTTCGAAAGATATATGTATATATTTGAAATAGTTTAAAGTGAGACCGGTGTTCAGTCCTTGAGTTTCGAATTTGTTTTGGTATAACCCTATATATTGAAATTGATTTATTATTGATTTTCAACTCTTGAATTGAAAATGTGATTTCCCCTTATCATTTTGAAGGTTCGAACACTTCGAAGTCAAGGTCTAAAATTTTAAACTAAGAAATTTCGAATAGTATAAAATGTTTGATAAAGAATATAAATTTAGTTTGAAATGTTTTGAAAAAAAATATAGTTTTTGAATAATAGTTTTCAGAAAGGTAAATTGAATATTTCAACTAGAAATAGATAGTTTAAAAGTTTTAAAGGGATAATTATAAATTTGGAAACCATTTGAGTATAATTGATTTTGAGAAAATTTTTAGTTTTGAAATTAAATTGAAATTAAAAACCAGTACTCTTATGGAGATTTTGGAAATGAATTTGTTTGACTTGAATTATTTAGAAACTGGGATAATTTTCTAAACCTATTATTTTGGGAACTTTGAAATTTAGATACTTAATTTGGAAGAAAATTTGGTGAAATCATATATGATTTGGAAACTGAATGGATATTAAATGATTTGAAATTAAGAACCTTATATTATTAAGCACTTGATTTGGGAGTGGTCGAACTTATATAAATTGGATTTGTAAAAGTATAAAATTGATTTGAAATCCATGGATTTGAAGGTACTCAATTTGGAAAGATATTTTATATAATTGAAGTCTATATAAGTATGATTTGATCTACTATTGATTTGGAAAGTATTCGATTTGGGAAAAAGAGAATCCTATATATAATGGACTTTATATAAGTATGATATTTGAAAGTGATTTGAAAAGGTACTATATGATATATATTTTCGAAGTAAAGATATGGAAAGTGCCTTCTGCTTGATATCCGCTTTGTGGCCACATCGTGGATTCATTCTATCGATATTATTCTTTCTGATTTTTGGTTTTTCGGATGTAGTACTCGAGTGTTCCCACCGTGGCGTAACCCATGGTTTTTTTCTCTCGTGAATGCATAGCGCAATTGCCTGGCTGAGTCTTGCCTAGGGGTACGGATTGTTTCCTAGGGGATCCAGGCATAACCATTGTGTATCCTGCAATCTGTGTAGGTCGCGAATAGTAGCGCAAGTGCCTGGCTGAGTCATTCCTAGGGGTACGGATTGTTTCCTGGGGGATCCAGGCATAACCATTGTGTATCCTACACCCTACAAGTCACCATGGCGTAACTCGCAGGGCTGAGAAAGCTTACGGATATGGATTGTTTCCTGGGGGACCCAGGCGTAACCATTGTGTATCTACGAACCATGATCAGACAAAGGTTTGGTTTGGTTGTTTTGTTTGGATTGTACTTTCCATATCTGTTTTTAAAAGATTTTTTTTTAGTATTTTCACTAGGTGTTGAAATAGGTCTACTAAGTACTTGAAGAATTCTAGCTTTGCGCCTGATCAACGCATGGCCAGAGTCTGCAAGAACGAGGATAAACTTGTTGAAACATCGAGTTATAAAAAGCATTTTCGAAAGGAAACAAATTTATTCCGATATAATAGTATTTTATTTTAAAAGTATTATTATAAAGGTATTTATTATAAAAGTATTTTTCCCAACAAAGAAATTTGGTATTAATATTTGAAATTGAAATCCTTATGGTTTGAAATAAATTATTCATACCCGATACTATTCTTTTGAATCTACCTTAGCTGCTCAGCTTTAGTTATTTACTTAGGTTCCGTTTTTCCGACTCCACCTTCTTTCTTTTTGAATCTATCCTTTTAAAATATGGTTTATTCATATACTGCATGATTTAGTCATAAATTTTTGGTGTTATAAAAGTATTAATTTAATTAAAACATATATAAAGTAAATAATTATTGATTTATTTATGACATCTGAAAAGTATTTTGAATAAGATTTATAAATTGAGAATTATGGATTTTATGTTTGAATAGCTTTTTTTTGTAGATAAATTGTTTCAGATAATTTCATATATTTGTTAAGTGTTATTTAAACATATTTAATCTCAATGGGTTTTGAAAATTTGCAAACCATTATGGTATTATAGAAAATTTAATTTCAAATGAAAGTTTCAAATAGATATTTCAAATAAAGTTTGTGTAGTTTTAAAAATTGATTGTTTATCTTGTCTTTCAATCTATATTCTTTGCTGGTTGTTTTTATTCTCCCACCTCCTTCCTTTTCGGGGACGAAAAGTTTTGAGTGGGGAGAGTGTAACGACCCGTAAAATTTTAATAATTTTAATTGATTTTTATTATATATTTAACTGAATATTTGTGAAATTTTATTAATAATATTTTGAAATAAAAATTTAATATTTGGATTTCATTCAATTAAACATAGCAGATGGTAAATTCAATTGATTTCATCAAAGTTTATTTCATTGTGAAATTCTATTAAATTCAAGCTAGCTAATAATTGCTGATAATAAATTTATTTTCAAGCCTGGATATTTTTTTTATTTTTTATAGAAAATTTCTAAATCCTCTTCTGAGTGAGACGTCATCTTTCGTTTTTCCAAATTCGGACGCCTACTGCTCCGTTTACCCTTTTTGTCAAATTAACAGCATTTTCGTGCCGTCGATAATCGACTTTTGATCGGATGAGCATACCAGTTATATCTGTGTACCGTTGTGATTGTCTCGTCGTGCTGATCTCAATAGTATATTTATTTCTGTATTTTGAGGTTTGGTACACGACAGAATCAATAAAATATTCGTTGTAACAGTACCTTTAAATGGTGACCGTTAACTTTGCTTTGCCTTTCAAACTTCAACGTGAGTCCCAACCAATGAAATAAATTTCTTTATTTGCTTCTCAATCAGTGTACGGCTGTTACCATCCCATGCCATTTCAAAAGTTTGAAAACGTATAAAATGCCATACGTTATTTCGGTATATTTATTTTATTTCTTTAAATTTCTAGCTGGATTACTGGGTGACCCTTGTTATTAATTTTGTTACTTTTATGTATATATATTCATTCATTTCTAATTTTTCCTTTGCCTTTCTTTTGGTTTCGAATTTGAAAACTTGCGGTCCAAACAACAAATCAGAATTGCTTTTAGCTGAATTTGAGGAGACCGTTGCCACTCCTATCTCTTTTATTTATTGGCTTATGTTTCACTAGCTTCTTTTTCACGGTTCCTTTATTTTACCTTTCTTTTCTATAAATAACTGTTTGTATTCATCTTCTTCCCCTTCTTATATTTTGTCCTTGCTCGCCATTTTTTAGCCGTTCTCCCCATCACCTCGCAACTCAACTCATCCGCCACAAAAAAAAAACAGCTTCGACCCCAAGACGCCTTCCACCTCCCCTCGGCATAGCTACCACCACAACCGACGTGCCGTCGCCGGCAACCCAACCTCTGACTTTTGCCTCATCTCCCTCTCCAGTCGCCGCTTGTCCGCCCATCCACTACCTCGCGACAGATCCAAGCAACTCAGCCGCCTTCCCAGATTTGAACCCCCTCACCTCGTGCTTCTCCTGCCGAGCATCCCCTTGAACCAAGCTTCCATTTCCAAGCCCAGTTTCCCGCCGTCCTCCCCTACCAGTTTCGCCTCTTCCCCTTTTATCTGCTTGCCGAGACAGCCGAGAAACCATCAACTCAGCCCCTATCCGCTTTTACTCCTCCACCTTGAAGTCTATGCTCAAATAGGTATTATTATATACATATTTTATATATACTGTTATTTAATTCTGTCATAAACAAAATACGTATATTTGTTTGTTTAAGATGTGATTTGCATTTGTTATTCTTATAGTAAGATTCTATATATTTAGTTTAGAAATCTAGTAATATATAAGTTTATAAAATGTTGCTGTTTGATTTATAAAGAGTTATATAGGTTGTATATTATATTTTGTGTACATATTTTATGTTAGTAGTTATAGTTTTACTATGTTAGTTTTCTGATATGTGAATGTCTCATTCTGGGTTTATATGATTTCAGAGTTATATATATATATATAGTTTTAATATAGAAGCTGTTATTCAGAGGTATTGGGTTTTATTTTAATACGTTTAAACTTAGGGTGGATCTGTATATATATGCCAGGTATGATATAGTCGATTATATTTTTTTATAAGTATAATATGCGTGTCGATCATTTGTTTGCTTCAAGTCTGGGTGCGTATATTTCTAGTGTTTATAAATATATATTTTCGACTGTTATCTATAAACGTAAGTTTATATAATAGTTTATATATATCAGTTATATGTATAGTTTACTTTATATTGGTTATATGGTTTTATTTTAGATGTTACAGATGTCAACATTAAATACATATGTCAGGGTACATATTAAAATGGACATAAGTTTATAACGTTGATCTTTGTACACGTATATATATAAAGTTTTATATGATCTTTGTGTTGAGACTATAGGATATATACATCAACAAGTACATTTGGATTTACTTTAAAACTGGATTATAAGATATAGCATAGGTAGGTTGTTGAGTTGTGCATGTACTATGATAAGTTATGTTATATGGATTTTTGGTATAATCATTTATCTTAAATTTTAATAGGTCTGCATACATATATTGAAAAAAGAAAGAAAAGGGATTTATTATTATTTTTGATGTGTATGCATATATATATATATATATATATATATATATATATATATATATATATTTGATTTAAAACGGGTTTTGAATCAAATGATATGTTCATGAGTGTAAATAGTTGCATATACGTATATAAGCTTGCATAATTGTTAAGGTAACCTTAAATTTTATAGGATATGTTCGGTAGAAAAAATACAATATATAAGTATTTTAAATACCTTATGTATATATGTTGAGTTTAACATATATAAGTTGTGTTTAGAAACAATGATTTTGAAAATACTTATATATTTTTAATTGTAATTGTATTTAGATTTAGAATATGATATTTATAGTTATATTTAAGTTCACCTATGTCAATTATCCCCCTTGATCCTGTCCTGATTTGAATCCCTCTATTGCTATCTATCAGCTTTGTCCATAAATTTCATGCCCATCTCACTTTGCTTTGGAATTCGTAGCTTGCTCTGTTGTCTATCCTCTCTAGCCTCGAAAGGTGAGCAATCACTCTCGATTAACGTTCTTTTATTTATTAAATTTGATTTCAATTGAAACGACAATTGAAATATGTTGCTGTAGTTACTTACATTGTTATATTTATGCTATTACCTGTATCTGTTCACCTACGGGATATGACACCATATCCTATTTTTTATACTTTATTTAATTACTGATGATATATTCCTGTTGTATATTATTATCATATCCTGCTATATTTTGTTATCTGTTATCACTCTGCAAGTTCCCTGTAGTTTAGAATTCACTATGGGTTGAAATGATACATACCCGAACAGACTTTAGAATAGGAGAATTTCGTTATGGGTTCAAATGATAGACCAAAGCGATTTTCATTTGGTTAAATTTGGGATTACGGATTGGAATAATATCCACCCGTATATATTTATTGTACGGATTTAAATGATAAATATCTGTTACACTTGACCAGATGATAAGGAATATATATACAGACACCGTGGTTGATATATAAATATTTTGGAAATAATTTCTTTGTTTGGAAAGAAATGTATGGTCTTAATAAATGTTAATTCTTAAATTTCTCTATATATAGATTTAATAAAATTTAATTTAATTAAGTTTGATTTAATACATAAACTATGTGAATATTTATGTAAATTATATTTCAAATAGATTTTTGAAATAATTGGGATAAATTAAGATGGGGAGATAAATTTGAGTTTATTAAATGGTATCTAAATAAGGATTTATTTAATTAAACCGATCTAAAATTTTTAAATGGGAAATTTTAAAAAGGTAGGATTTTATAACTGGATTTTTGATTTAAGCGATTAAATGCATATTTCACGTTTAAGTAAATTAAAGAAAATATTGAGAAAAATGGAATTTAAGGTTAATTAAATAGTCTTGAATCAAATGACGAAGTATTTCAAGACTAAATAATAATGAGGTTAAATCGAGATCTATATGAAACGGTTAAATTGAACATTTAAATTTTAAGCCTTAAACTATATTGGAATTTAAATGGTTTAAATTGAGATTCGGATCTGTATTTGAAATCAATATAGTTGAATTTGTTATTTAGAAACTAAATTGAATTAAAATGAAAATTTAGGTTGAACTAAATTTGAATTTATTATATAGAAAACTAAATTGAATAAAAATTTAGTTGAAACGTTAAATACTTAAAGGTTTAAAAATATTGAATATAAGGGGTATTTTGTGATTACAAATCCAAATTTGTGGTCGATAAAATTGAAGTGGTTATTTTAGGAATTGAGTTGAATTTAAATTGATAAATTGAGAGTGAATTTAATTTAAATGGGAAGGTCGGGTTGATGTTGAAATAATTTGTTAAGTTGAGGGAATTGAAAATATTTTACGGTATAAATTATTTAATATATCTAAATACTATTTTGGAAAATTGCTATATTTGAAGTGAAATGATATTTGATTTTGAGGCATAAATTAAGATGAAAGAACGTCTGTGTTATAGTGTATATTTCTACCCTGTAGATAGTTCCATGGACCCTTAGAGGATGGTTATTCCAAACATCCTTTAAGTTATTTGTATTTCTGTTGATATTTCACTTGAGTTGGATGTATTGATATAAGAATGTTAATCCTGACTTGAGTGTTTTGTGTTTTGCTTTACGCTCGGTTTTGACTGAGTGTTACAGCATTTGAGACTCACCTTCGAAGTTGGAGCCTTGCTTGAAGATCCAGCTATCTATCCTTTCAGTCATCCTGTTGATTTGTTCAGAGAAGTCATCTGCGCATACTGGAGACTTCACTACATCTAAGATATTCAGTTGTATTTTATTTCTAACTCCAACGTATATAGTAGCTTCATGAACTACTATTCTTTATCTATTCCGTTGCATTATATTACTCTGTGCCTGTGATCTGTAATGATTTATTTACTATATGTTTTAAGTTTTGCCAAATTTTAATTAACAATTCGGTATTTTGAATTATTCAAGTCGGAAATGTATGGTTTTATTGTCGATTTGAATGGTCCAAAATTGCGGGTCGCTATAGTCTTTAATTCCGACACTTAGGAAAATATTATATGTTTATTTCCCAAAATCATTTCTAATATCCATTCTTAGGAAATAATCCGTACTTATCTCATAAATCTTTGGAATTTTATCATCCCCCTTTACAATTCCCGAAAATTATAGGTTATACTTATTTATAATCCAACTAACAATTTATAACTCCTTTAATGAATGCAGATTCATTTTTGAAGTTCCCGAGTCTAACTATTTTGGAAATTCCCTAAATTTTCAGAAATCCTATTATAACACTTCACTTATACAATCACATCCATTTAATAAATCTGGATTACAATCACGAGAGTATTTATAATTAAATTCCAACTACTTACTTCTAAACTATATACATAATAATAATAAATTTCAAAGATATGGTTAAATAATTATTTAAATATCAAAGCACTTTTAAATAAACGTCAATAACTAATTCCAATTTATTTATAAATTTCTAATCGATTTACAAAACTTGTTTATAAAACTTATAATTTATTTCAACAAATTTAAATATTTAAATAACTAACTTTCTGAAATATTTCAATCCAATTAATATTTTTTTTAAAACTACATACTTTAATAAATAAAAATCTTTTTCTAAAACATACCTTAACTTCTTGTGAAAGAGCATTTTCAAAATTCAACATACCCATTTTCATACTTATAAATCTCTCTCGATTTATCACAAGTCGATTCACATTTTCAATTCCATAACCCTTTTCCAAATTCCAATATATAATCCATTATTCATTCTAAGCTGATTTCCATATCTCTTTAAAAATTCTCACAGTGGATTTATATTTTCAATTTACTAAATGATAATAATTCCACTTATTTACATGCATCGTTTATAAATTTCATAACCCATTTCCAGTTTTATAAAAGGTTCATATTACAAAAATCAATTTATAAATCGATTTCTAATTAAAACTTCCGTTATAAATCTATTTCCTAAATAATGCAAACAATATTCCAAACCATTCAAATCTCAATTTTGACTTCCATTTCATATTCTTTTTAAATCTTATTTAAAATCCGCTATTTAAAAATCCTTAATTTAATACTCTCTATTTGAAACCATTTTATGAAAAGCTAAATAAATATCAAAAATCGATTTATTTATTTTATACAATTCAATTTCCTTTTAAATAAATTCATAAATTCAATATTAATATTTACATTTCCAAAATTATCTTTGAATTTACTTTTTAATTCAAAATATTATTTGTGGTATTTACCAAAATTAAGGACGGTGCTACTATAACATCCAATAAATTCATATCACATCATAACCTATCACAGACTATTCAACACACATCATATATCACTATATATGAAATTAAAATCAACAATTTTAAGGAATCCGGTTGGATCTATCCAACCAATTTTCCTGCAACCACAAATGTTATACGACATAAAATATCAATCCCGCTTCAAGGCGGGATATCGTGGTAATATACGGTCATCTGCTATTGCAGGACGCATAGTGTCTCATCTGCTCTAATCGGTAGAAAATATATCCAACTACTAATATATATATATATATATATATATATATATATTAACATCCAACTGATAATAATATATCAATTCAACCAATCATCCAATAATTAGTTTTAACTATTTAAAATATACCAATTATCCAAGATGAGTGAGATTTACTCACCTTTATTCCCATTGTTGCTTTCGCGTTCTGGTTGGTCTACAGTCGAACGACGTTCGACTATAGCTCAAAATTCAACAAGTTTAAAATGCAATCAATTCAACTCCATCGTATAGGACGATGGCACGATTTCAATGCGATAGACGGCGTCTCAATCGGATCTTGTATGGATGAGATATAATATTTTCAATTTCTAACACATACACACAGAGAAATATATTTAAACCACTTAAAATAATAATAAAACAATCAATTTCTCACCCCACTACTAACAAGGCCGGTCCACATCATCCACCCAAACCCACTCCAGCATGGTAGCATCCCCCTTCCCCCTTTTTTTTTTATAATTATTATCAAACCAAGAAAACAGGCCCGACCCTTTCTATATTGTTTTTTCTCCGAATGGCCCAAGGCTTATGAACCCAGCCCTCCTCTCCTACTTCTCCCCCTTTCTTTCTTTTCCACTTGTTCCATACTGTGCACGCATAAAATAAACTCGAGGCCATGCACGAGCTTAACTGACACCATGATCAAATCAACAAAATCGCAGAGTACGATTGTCAACCAACTTCCCACCTCGATCTCCACCGTTTCCTCACCACCACAAAAACCCTACCCTCACCACCGATTCGCGACCTACTATGCTCACACGCGACTGTGCAAATGTTGCAACGCCCAAAAGCTAATCGAAATCCTCCAAAACATGGCCGCCAATGCCATTCCCCCTCACGAACTTGAATATGATCTCAAAAATTCACATTGACCATCACCGAACTCGATTTTTCATGCCCTAGATTCGAGGCTTCCCGCTGTTGACCGACACACAGATATCACACCCAATAATATGCATATGGGTAGGAAGCCCTCCTTGATTTAAACATTTTAAAGCTTTTTTCGAAATTTTATATTGATTAGAATGTTAGGGCCCATTTGGTTTCATTTTGTATTTTGAGTTTTGTGTTTTCAAACTGCACTAAGAAATTGCAAGAAATAAGAGAAGAAGATTTATAATTCGTAGCCATTGCGACGACCAACGGACAACGAAGGAGTTGGATTGTTCTCTATGCTTTTGTTATCCCTCGAAACACGAAAAACAAAATAAACTTGTTTTCTATTTTACATGTTGATTTCATTTTTCAAAATTGTTTGTTTTTCAACAATACGCACAACGGACGCGCTTTTGTATAGATGAAAACACAAAACTAAAAACTATAAGCCAAACGGGGCCTTAGATTTTAATTTTTGAAGTTTTCCTCTTTTCTTTTTTTCTTCTTCTGAGTTAATGCCATGGTTTAAATAAGAGAAGAGGGAAAAAGTCAATGCATAGGTTAGTTGTAGGGTGGCTAAAAAGGAAAGGAAAAGGCTGCATTGTAACGACCCGTAAATTTTGATAAATAAATTTGTTAATTTAATAAGATGTTTGTAATTAAATTTAGTAGAAATAAAATTTTTATATGTTAATATTAAAATGAACGCTAAAATAAAATATAGCAATGGTAATTAAAACCTATTTATTTGTAATTTTGAATAAGATTCTAATAAATGAAGTAGTGAAAGGTTTATACCTGGTTATAAATTTGATACGTGAAATTTGAGGTAAGTATTGAATTGATTAATGTAATAAAACATGATTAACAGTAGTTGGATGTAAATTAGGGAAATACATTATTGCAAGTTAACAATTTATGAACTTGAATGAACATTCAAATTTAATATCATAATTCAAATGTTATGACTTAGTTTAAAATGGAATATAGTATAAACAAATGCAATCAGTGTATTAATTTATTGATTTATTTGTAACTGATGTAAATTAATGTAAGTTAATAAATAATTTATTTTGCGCGATCCCAATTAATTGAAATAACTGTAAGTTCATAAGTTGTTGTATCTACTAAATTTGGAAATTTGATTACAATAAATGCAATAAAGCATTAGGAATGTATGTTGTTTTCATAAGATAGTATAAAGGAATGTAAATTGTGATCTATGTATGAAATAATAACCAAAATAAAGGAAATAGTGTTAATGTAAGTAAAGTTGTAACAAATTGGATATAGAGAAATAATTATAAGCATTTAATAAATTAATGAATTTGAATTACAATAAATGATAATCGAATAAAAGTCAATGTTCTATAAGTAATCATATTATTTGCTTGAAGTAATAAACTTAAAGTTAATTAAATTTTAATGGTTACAATTGTAAAAGTATAAACAAGGATGAACTTATCGAGATATTTTCGGAATACTCGATTCATGAGATCGACAGAAAGCAGGAGCGTTCGTCAAACCGAACGGCATAACGAGCCACTCAAAAGAACCATAATGAGTGCGGAAAGCGGTAAGAGGTATGTTATCCTCCGCGACTCGTAACTGATGAAAACCCGTGGGAAGGTCGAGCTGAGAAAAGACCTTAGCACCACTCAATAGATCGAACATATCATCGATCCTAGGCAATGGATACCTATTCCTGATGGTTAACTCGTTAAGCTTGCGAAAGTCAATGCAAAGCCTAAGAGTTCCATCGAACTTCTTCATGAAGACGACCGTGGATCCCCGCGGAGAAAAACTGGACTGAATCAACTGCTTGGACTCAAGCTCTAAAAGCTGCTTCTTGAGTTCCTCATTTTCCTTTGTAGACATCCTCATGGGAGGACGACTAACTGGCTGCGCGTCGAGAATGAGATCAATGCGGAACTCAATTGCCAGCTTAGGTGGCAAACCTGAAACAGGCTCGAAAACATCAGAAAAGTCACAAGCAATAGGAATACGAGATATATCATCATCATCTCGTGAGTCAAGAGAATGCAAAGCCATTTTGGAATTATCCACATCCCAAAGAACAAGTGAGAGCTGAATAGGAGAATCCGGATGTCGAAAATATAAAATCCACTCTAAACAAATAATCTTGGTATCATATCTCACTAGCCAGTCCACACCCAAAACATATCAAATCCCAGACAAGAAATAACGTGCAGATTCGCACGAAAGGAAAAGCCATATAAAACAATCTCAACATCATCACAAAGCATGCTAATGGTCGTGGATCCCCCAATAGGATTCACAATCCTTAAGGAAGTAACCAAAAAAGAAACATCCAAAGATAAATCATCAACGAGCTTTTTCGATACGAAAGAATATGAAGCAACCGTATCGAAAAGAACTCGAATACTACGATCATGAAATAAAATAGAACCTTCCAAAATAGATGGAGATATACCTTTGGGCTGAGAAGGACCTTCAGAAGCCTTAGCAGCATAGAGCTTGCTAGACTTGGCACCAGCCGGAACAGTAGGGCAAGTGGAAACATGATGTCCTTCCTTCTTGCAATAACGACAGAAGAGAGGCATGGAACAATCTCAAACCATATGATCTAGATAACTACAATTGAAACACTTCCGAATGAAAGGTGTTCCAACAGATTGAGGCAGAGAGTTAGAACTACCAGTCGTCTTCTTCTTGGAAGGAAAAGACCTGGATTTCTGAAATAGAAACTGCTTCTTGTTGGGGTTCATGGAAACCTCAACATCATCATCACTATCACACTCCTTCTCGACGGCTTCAAGATGAAGTGCAGGATCTACCAACTCCTCAAAAGAAAGCTTATGCTGGAGCAACAAAGACTTCTTAAGATATTTCCTAAAACCAGAAACAAACTTCAAATTCTTCTTATAAGAGGTGCTAATGAATTCAAGACCACACTTAGATAAAGCCTTGAATGATGCAACATACTCAGAAACAGAAGACTTCCCTTGCTTCAACTCAAGGAAGCGACGGGTCAATAAAACTTTTTCAGATTCAGGAACGAACTTGAGTTCGAATCATCCCCGAAACTGAGTCAAAGAAAGAGTAGCCTCATCAATTTCGGCTACAAGAAGCTCGTACCAATCAAGGGCATGCTCTTGTAATAAACTAGAAGTTACAAGAACTCTATCATGATCAAAAATATCCATGCGAGAGAAAATACGCTCGCACGTGCAAAGACAAGCTTGGACTTCAAGAACAGACTCGGAGCCTTTAAACGGCTTTCCTCCCAGATGAGAAAAATCACTGCACAGACGTGCAAAGGTAGACATGCAAAGAGGAGATACTCGAGTAGGAGCTGCAGGCTGAGTGCTCCTAAACAACTCCATAAATTGATCGGCAGACATATAAATGCCGTCCGGATGCGAGAAACTGGATTGCCCAGCACCCGAGCGTCGTCCCGTGCCTCTTCCAGCCATACGCTGAGGGTTAAGATAAAACAAGATTATTCACAATGTAGATAACTCAATATGGGATACTACAGAATTTAAATGCATTCCTAGACGTATTCCCACATTCTATCTACCACCAAGGCACTGAAGGAATATAGAGGCATGATGGTTCAAGTGTTTGTGTCATTTATACACTTTGATGTACCGGAATATGTGCTTCTATTCTCTGTTTATCATTTTTTTTTCTGAACTCAGCTCTGATACCAAGCTGTGATGCCCCACCTCTATACCCATGCTAGCCAAGGACACTACAGGGTAATGCCGTCAACTAACACGGAGAATAAGGCTGGTTAGGAGCGACCATCTATAGCCTTGCTCTAACTATCTATTGAATACATCGACAATAGTCATACCAAGCAGGTCGACACATCCAATGAATACTTAAAACAAAAACATAGGTGGTTGGAGGATCTATCAGAACAGAATATAAAAACTCACATGTAATATACATCACAGAACAGTAGATCATCATATACACATATATCGATACATAATAGAGCATACAAACTGATACATGTCAAGTGGTAAAGCAAACCACAATATACAGGCGAATCCAAAAGAATACATATAAGAGTTACAATAAAAAGGACTACACAAAAAGCCATAACAAAAAGAAGCTAGCTGAATAGTCCATGCGGAAGCAAAATAGGCCAAGTCCAAAAGCACCTAACCTGAAACAACTCACTCTGACCGAGTATAAATACACGGGTCAGTCTAGCTAAACAAATCAGTTAGATAAACTGAACAACAAAAACTTGCAAGGTCATAAAGTATAACAAATATCTCTAAAAGAGATAACACAATCAACGAACAAGAGATGAATCATAACAAGATGAGCCTCATATCATCGGCAACACAAATAAACAAAGGATATGGATATCCCAAAACAAGCGAAAAAGGCAATAACAAATACCAATGAAGGTAACACAAGTTCCACAAGGTAACCGCTATATATCGTGCAGCTCAAAAAGACCAACACCGAAGGGGATACCTAAGGAATATACGTATCAATGAAACATCAGAAAATTTGCACGTGCTCAGTATTGTATAAACACGGATCCATGAGCCCGAAGACTCCAAACCCAATATCACTCGAGCGGCGACGAATGACCAACTCCGAAAGTGATGCAATAGGGCAACAAACCCGAAGGCACAAACCCAAGGTACATACCCGAAGGCAACATACCCGAAGGCAACAAACCTAAAGGAGACAGTCCGAAGACACTATCCTAAAGGCAACAAACCGTAGTGGTGAAGGTCCGGAGGCCCAGTACTGGACACTACTAACGGGCAGAATGTGTCATAACTCCCAAAAAAGGAATCCGCAAAGTGGTAACGTGAGTCCCATAACCACTCGTTCGCACTAAATAGTTTACTATCCGTTAGTTAATTTCACACTCAAAGCAGTACAAAATTTATCTCATTTCATCGGTAAACCAGACCAAAAGGCCAAAACGATCAATCGAATACGGCGGGGATTAATCGAAAAGACAAACGTATGGATTCATGATCCGTGTTTTACCTAACCATTTAATCTCCCTTCCACTCCGCTCGAAGTGCGAAATTGTGTGTGTGCGTTCTAAATAAGATTTATAAATTCGAGAAGCAAGTTTTTAATACAATTTAAAAGATTATTTTATAAAAACCCATGGATGAAGTCAAAAATGAATCATCAAGGTCAAATATGCATAAACAACTAATTGGAATCGACGTAGATCGATAAAAGTTGGAATCACAAACAAATAGGCAAACTAGGCAAAACAGGGAAACAGGAGCAGGTCGGTTGACCGGACTCTGCGTTCGGTCGTCCGAAATAGCCCAGAAATGTTTCGGCTACAGCTTTGGTCGACCGGCTCAGAGAGTCGGTCGGCCGAACCTGATGTCCTGCATTTTTCTACCCTATTAATTGAAGTGCACACACACTCAATTCGCAACCGGACGAGCACGGACGCTAGTGGATTACGCCCATCGGCTATCCGGTCCTATTGGCTCCTCGATGCATCACCAAAAACATGTTCAAACATCAAAGTCAGGATCTTTAAAGATTTGAACCCAAAACACTAAAAATTTGGATATTCACCAATTCAATCCAAACCAAAAGCAAGTGCACATAAATAAGTGTTAGGAATTCATACCCAACAATCCAAGATAGGTATAGACAAAGATGTGAGATAAAAATCTCACCTTTTAACTCACAAACAAAGATGAGAAGCCCAATTGCAAAGAAAAGACCAACCACTCTCCACTTCAACTCTACTAGCTTAAATCTAAGATCAAAACAAGTATTTCCTAAGTTAGGTTTAGGAAACTTTTTGAAATTGAAGGAGAAAGAATTGGAGAAGATGAAGAGGAGGCTTACCAATAGCTTCACTTTGATTTTGGAGCAAGAATTCAAGTTTGCAAAGAAGAACTAGGGCTTGAATTTCTAATTCTTCTTCCTTTCCCCCATTTTCAGTTTTAGCTTGAGTTTAGAAGTGAAAATGAGTGAATGGAAGGAAAGGGACTGAGTTAGGGTATTTAGTTAGCTAGTGGGATGAACCCAAACCCAAAACCCAACGAGAAAACGTAGCAAAATTCAACTTACTCCAAACATATCAAAGTTTATACTTAAAAAGATCGAAAATGCCATTTTGGACTCAATGGAAGTGGTTTCGAGTCCCAATTCGGCCGTTTGCAAAAAGTAACATTTCAGACCTAAATCCGACTAAAGACGCTATATTTAAATAAAATATATAAATATATAAACGTTAAATGTGCGGGTTGTTACAGGCGGTTTAGTTCGTACTGTAGAAATTTTCCACAGGCACGCATATTTGTGTTTCAGAAGTTGATAGGATGACGTGGCATAGGAGGTAAATGTGTTCTTTTTTTAATTGAAATTAAACACATTTATCGCTATAACTCTCACATACGAGGTCTGTTTCACGCGTGGTCTTCTCCGCTAGGTTCGTAATGAAATTCCGGACATTTTGGCATTGGTTTGGATGGATTCTATGACCGTTTAATTTTTGGGTTTAAATTGGGTTTAAATTCAATTTAAATCCCAAAGGTGAGTGTTTTAACCCACTCACAACATCTAAGATTTCTTATGTTTGTTAAATTAATTTTTGATGTGATTTAAAATTTATCTATGTTTGTTTGGCGTATTTTAATCATCCTCTCAGTTAAATTGCATTTATTTAATCAAATTGTTATTTAATTATTCTTTGCATATAGACTACCAGTAAGTTGTATTTATTTATTATTGCATATAAAATGCCAGTTAAACAGTTATTTAATATATCATTGAATATAAATTGCTAGTTAATACGTGTGTTTATTATCCGTTCTATATTGATGCTATTGTTTGAATTGGATGATGATTGTGATAAATAGTTGATGTTTGATATTGGACGAATGGATGTTGTATTTTATATTGTTATAAACTGTAAATTATTATGCATTTTCATTTCATTCGGGATTGCGGTTTGAAATGATATATAACCGTAATTTTTATTTTAAATTACGGATTGAAATGATAAATATCCGTATCACTTGACCATAGGATAGAAAATTATATACAGGTACCACGGTCTATATATAAAAATATTTTGAAAGGATTTCTACGGTTTTGTAAAGATAAAATATGGTTTATGAGATACTGATTCGTATATCTACAAATGTTATATTTATATATATATAATTAATTTCTTGGTTTTAAGCTATGTATAGTATTGGTTTAAAATATAAAAGAAGTTTAATAATAAAAGTTGATATTATTAAGATATGATACAGTGAAGTATTTATTTATATTATATTTGTAGAGTATAATGACTTAAATAATGAAGGCTGGAAGAGAAATATGAATTGATTTGAATTAAAGTGTTTTAAGAATTATCCTCGAATAAAAATTGATTTGAAATTTAAATAAATCTGAGATTTTAAGAGGTATGATTGGTATAATTTGATTTTGGTTTAGAGGATTTAAATAAATATCAATCACTTTAGATGAATATTATCAAGTTAATTTTAATAGAAAGTATATCCTATTATTTGATGTTTAAAGTCTTTGCTTAGATGATATTTGATCTATTAAGTGAACATTTCAAATCTAAATAATAGTAATTGAAATTGATATATATGGAATTATCAAAGAATTTGTTTTGAAATGGTGGAATATTTAAAGCTTTGAAATATATGAATTGAAATGGTTTATTGAGAGGTTCAAATCGGTATTTGGGATTTATTTAAAAAAATTAAAGAAGCTACTTTATTACATAAAGTAATTTAGTATTTAAACCATTTAAGTATTTGAAGTTATGTTTCAAAGCTATGGGTTTTCAAGGTATATAGATTTGGAAGTGCTATGATTTTTGAAAAATATATATTTGAAATTAAAACGATATCATATTGATTTGGGATTTTAAAAATAAAATGATATCGCATTTAAGGTTTTGAAGGGGATATTATATTCTGGTTTTAGATTATAGATTATTTTGAAATAACTGCGGTGTTATAATAACGTCTGGTTGTTAAAGAGACTGGGATCGGAAGTTTTCATATTCTCTGCTAACTCCGCAAACCACTTAAACAACCGTGTACGCAGTGGAGATTCCAGAATGAAGTAGGATGGTGACGGCGTTTCCTTTGAGGTAAATACGTGGACTCAACTCCCGTGAGTTGGCATAAGGTGGCTAATAAAGGAGCGATCGACGGGTTAAGAAGGTAGCACCTTTTATCGGACACATCCCTTCGATATTCTACTCTGACTTTGGATTTATTCGGTGGCCACTATTGATTTCTTTTATTTGGGGATGTGGCTCGAGGTGGACGGTAGCTGTGGCTATGCGTTACTACAGACCCAGAAGCGTAATTGGTGTATTTACCCTCGCATTGCCTAGTTGTACCGTGTTACCTACCCTAGCGCGCCTTATACGATTTTGTTTTGTACCATACCTATTGGGTGTCCTCTGACGACAACCAGTACGGGAGAGATTACGGTACTGTATAGACTATGGGAATATAAAAGTGTGTTAAGGGCTATATAGGTAACCCCTTAAAGCTATTTAAAGTATATTATACTTTACTTTAGGCACTATTATAATAGCGTATATTACTACATAGTTAATAGTTTAACGGATCTTGAGGAGATGTGAATCCCGAGCATCTCTTGAGTTACTGCACTCATGTTGACACTGGATAGGAGATGTCAAATCCTATAAACATCTCTGACGCCATTCCATTCGTATTATTCACTGTTGATTTAACTCACATAAGATCTTTTAGTTCTAACTCGAGTGTTTTGTCTGTTCAATTCGCTCTGGTCAGTCCGAGCATTTCAAGAATCGAAGACTTTATTTCTGTAGGACGAAGACGAAGATTTCATTTTTATTATTATTATATATTATATTGTTCCTGACGCAGCGTAGATAGAGAATTCGATGATGTAAATCGAATCCGACCAGGATCTCACTCGATTAGCGGAAATAATCGGTGAATCAATGATAAATCGATGAATTTAAGAATACCGAAAGGCCCAAATCCGTTGATCATGAAGATACCGGACTTTAGCAATTTTCGACACGTTAATCGCGTACGATACCGTGAGAGATGATCTTCAATTCTTCGAACTTTGATCAAGCGCACTTGATTCCGTGAATTGGCTTCAACGATCGTTGATTCGAGTGCACTCGAATGCCGAAAGTGGACATAGGAGATAACACTCAACTACCAATTTCAATGGAGGCACAAAGCACAAACCAAATTTTATTCAAATTTCAACAACCGTTTTACAAATGACACAACCCACCTATTTATAGGCTTACAACACATATGCACGACTTAAGAAAATACTTCTCAACAGTATAATGATTTTCAAAACACACAAACGACAACGTACGCGACTTAAAAATTAAACAATAACATACGCGACTTAACAAACAATGATTTAACGAAGCCTTTTCACGACTTAACAGAAGTTCAGCAACATAAGCTTCGTTCGCGACTTAGGGAAGCTCGGCGGTGACTAGAAAAGATCGCATGAGGCGGGAGTTGGTCGCTTGCGACCTAAAGAAAGGAAACTTAGGTTTAGGTCGAGGGGGTTTTAGGTCACGGCTATGGGAAGGGAGTTGCTTCGTTAGGTCGCGGAGGTGATTTAGGGTTAGGTCGTGGGGTTTTAGGTCGCGGCTACGGGAAAGGAGTTGGGTGGTTAGGTCGCGGAGGTGGTGGAGGTTAGGTCGTGGGGGGGGGGGGGGGTTAGGTCGCGGCTATGGGAAAAAAATTGGGTCGTGGCTCGCGATTTTGGATAGGTCGTCCACGACCTAAAGAGTGCCGGTGACGTGAATGAGGTAAGCACTTCATCATCCTCCCCTTGTTGGAAGGAATTCGTCCTTGAATTCACACTCTCATCTTCTTCGACAAAATCCTTCCTATAATACGGAATTAAGTGTTTGACATTGAAAACATCAGAAGTATGATCCTCTTCCGGCAACCTTAACCGGTACGCATTATCATTTATCCTTTTTAAGATTTCTACTGGACGAATCTTTCGAGCTTTCAACTTGTTGTAAGTTCCGACCGGAAAACGATCTTTCGTTAATAGTGCGTAAACAAAATCACCCACTTTGAAGTCCAAATTCCTTTGTTTCTTATCTGCCAATTGTTATACTTCTCACTTGATGCAAGCAATCGTCTATGAACAGTCCTGTGACACTCCTGTAAATCATTTACGAAATCACTAGCCTGTTTAACAATTCCCTTCTGACATGGCACTGTTGTCAAATCCAACGGTCCCTTTGGAATTGCAGAGTATACAATTTGAAACGGACTGAATCCAGTACTTTGATTCACAACATGACTATATGCAAATTCCGCTTGACATAACTTCGTATCCCAGCTCTTTAGATTATCTTTCACAAGACATCTCAATAAATTTCCCAATGATATGTTAACCACCTCCGTTTGTCCATCGGTTTGCGGATGGTAAGCGCTATGTTAACGTAAAAATCAGACGCTAACACCCCGATATAGATTGAAGTTGAGCGAAAGCACCACCCGTGAACACAGGAACTAAAAACAAGTAGAAAAGTCACAGAGAAAGCAGAAAAGACAACAGCTTTTATAGTGGTTCGGCTTAGGGTAAGCCTACGTCCACTTTAATTCTCTTTATTACTGAATCGATTACAACTTTGCAACAATCTTCAATTACAATTCTGATGAGACAAACAACTAGAACTTTGATGCAGAAGAATTCTTTGAATCCATGTAGATTGCGTTAGATTTCCTCTCAAAGTTAGTTGAGATGCCTTTTGAACTTGAAGTGTCTGGTGAGTTGAGAATTCAGCAGAGTATCGACGCCTAAAGAAATTGGCCAAAAGTCCCCCTCATGCTTGAGGTAGGTTGGTATTTATAGAGAAATTTCCCCTTTAGGTCGTAAGTCATGACCGGTCTGAAGTAAGTCGTGGCCGACTTATCTGGCCCAGCTTCATGGTCTCACAAATGTTCATTTGTACAAGTCCTAAGTCGCCCACGAGTCAACATCTAAGTCGCAAATTAGTCAACTGGTCCTTTTGATGCGGCGTTGAACCTTCACCCAGTAGCTTTAGGTCGTGGACGACTCAAGCTAGGTTGTGAGTCGTATACGAGTTAACTGACAAGCCTGTTCCCTTCAGATAATAACCAAAGTCCAGAATCGTGTACGAGTTAAGAGGTCACTGTGTTAAGTAAGGAGCAGCGCCTCATTTTCTTAAGTCGCTCACGACACATGCTAGGTCGTAAGTCACAGATAGCTTTAGGTCGTTAACTCATTTCCTTCTTAAGTCGTGCCATCTCTTGAATCGTTAAGTCATCCTGTCCTTGAGCCGTGGACTTCCTTAAGTCGTAGAAACCTTAAGTCGTGGATGCCTTAGGTCGTAAGTCACCAAGTCCTTCAACTCGTTAAACCGTTAGGTCGTCCATACCTTGAGTCGTAGGTCGTGAAGTACTCTGAGTCGGCAATTTCCTTAAGGTATTAAGTCAGTCTATTCTCTCAGGGTAGTTAAGTCATAGCTTCCTTAAGTCGGTAGGTCGTGCCACCAGCTAAGTCGCTAAGCCGTTATACTTTTTAGGTTGTTAAGCCCTTAAACCATTAAGTCGTCAGTCCCTTAAGTCGTCCATCCTCTTGACTCGTTGAGTCGTGCATCTTTTAACTCGTTAGGTTGATAACTCACCGAATCGTTTGTCCATTGAGTCGCCGCCCACCTTGAGTCATTTTCTTATTGAGTCGTTGACCACAGGAGTTAACATTTGCCCCTCGAAGTACACGCCTAAGTCGTAGGTCGTGTGCTTCGATCTAATCCCTAAGTCGTGGACGACTCAAGGAGCTGGTTAACTCGTTTGACCATCCATCTTCTTCTCTGCCTCTTATATAAGCCGTTAAGTCGCTTCTCTACTTTTACCTCATTGCTTGTCTTCTTTCCGCCATTGTTGCATCCGAGCTCCCAAAGGCGACTTCAATCCGATCAACCATCAATTTTCCTTAATATTACATCCTCGATCAACAGATTTAGGTAACTTCAGTCAGCTGTCCATCGCGTTTAGCACCAACTCTTCGTAACCATTTAGATATAGTTTTTGTTTCCATGCTGTGAGATTATGTTTCGATTCGTCTTCTGACCATTGCCGATCATTGACAATTGCCCTAGAAGGTGAATTGGCTTAGGATCTTATGTAGTTGTTTGGCAAGTGTTTGAATTTTTTTTTGGGTTTTGCTTGAGAAGATGATGAATTTTGTTGCTAATGGAAGATAACGGGTTATTGGGTTGGAGAAGGATCAGTGGGTTGAGAAGAGATATCGTGAAGTTTTCGCGACTTTGCCAATTTGCATAGTTTTCAAAGTGGCTGACTTAAGATCCCCTACGACCTTAATTGCACACGACTTAACCCTTTAGGTTATGTTTGTTTCTGGACGACTTAAGACTTAGCTTCATTTGCACTTCATTTGCTCTGTCTTGATTTGAGACTTTATGACTTGGCCTCTAGGTCGTGAGCGACTTAGCCCTGAGTCATAGCCGAGCTAACTTTTAAGTCACGAACGACTTAACTTTTAAGTCATGGATGACTCATGACTTCAACTGTGACTCAATGACTTGAACAAAATTTGAAAACTTAGAGATGTTGACAGAACTTGATTGTATTTCCAATTTGAGTTGCCAGAATAAACTGCTTGAACTTTGAACTGTTACTTGAACTTTGGACTGTTAAACTTTGCTGCATTCATTCACATATCACTTTTGACTTGCAAGCTAACAATCTGTTCAATACATCATTTACAGAAAACCGGGACGAATATACTGCCACTGACTGCCCACGTCAAATGATAGATTAGTCAACATAGAGTAATCAACTTAAACATACTATATGAATTGCTGTGAACCAATCAACTAAAGTGAAATATTAATGCAAAGCATTGCTATCTTGAACTGATTTGTTTGCATCTACATTTCTTTTTCATATTTTAAAACAACAAACCCTGGACTTCATAACTGAGAAATGCTTGCTAGTTTTCATTCCAGTTTTATGCGCTTATTGCTTTGTTGATTTTACACAACACTTCACACATTTTAGGAAACGCGCACCTTCATATTTGAATATCCAGTTGCTTGTGTAGAATGACTTCTCAGCAAGAAGATATAACAGCCCAGGGTGGAGAGGCCACTCTTATTCCAGCTCCATTAGTCAATCCTCCAGAAAGAGCCCCTGCCACCTTATCGTACAAATCTTTTCGTCAGTTGTGTGGTCAGTTTGGCATTGGTGAGGCAGATGCCATTCTTCCTGAGAAAAGTGACACTGCTGATGTGGCGCCTACTGGCTTTGTAGCGGTTAACCGGAAAATGTGCCTAAGCGGGGCCATTCCCCCTTTCAACGACTTTCTCCAGAATCTTCTTCTTCGACTAGCTATCTCCCCATTCCAGCTACACCCCAATGGCTATGCCATTCTGGTGGGGTTATGCATGCTATTTAGGAGAACATTTGATCGACTTCCAAGCTTTGACGAGATTTGCTTCCTATGTTCCTTTACTAGGACTAAGGATCATCCTTCTATCACCGTCGTGAGAAGCTCCCGAAATCGTAAATTGATCGTTGGCCTCCCTGACACTGCCCATGGTTTCTTAACTCAATTCTTCTTTGTCCGCTGCCCCTCGGAGTTTTATGCTGTGTGGAGGGAAGGAAGTAAGATCATCTACCTCTACCCCTTCTATACTTTGAGTTTTGTGAAGTCCGAATTGCCAAGTGTTAACTTCATTTTTTCATTTCAGCGCTTCCCCCTCCTTCTAGAGATCCCAGCCACAAGCCAACTCTAGAGAGGCTCGTAGCGTACCGGTTGAAGAGCGGGATATGAAATTTTTGTTGAACGACGAATTCCTTCACCAGTTCGGACATCTTCAACCTTCTCGCTCCACACACCCCCATGAGGTTCCAGACTCCCCACCTAAAGCATTAGATGCCCCAGTTTCTTCTGACGAACCTATACCAAAAGAACCTGCCCCCGAGGTTTCTCTGGTGAAGTGCTCTACTACTGTCGAGGTTACGGGGCCGTCTGGCAAATCCGCACTCGCCCCAGTCATTGAGGAAGAAGAGCCTCAGGGATCTCCCCAACGTTCACAGAAGTTTGGTGAAGAAGCCGGGAAAACAAGCCCTGTCAGGCAGAGCGGGGACGACACTTTCGAAGGGTTGAGCGACCTCTTTGCCACCTCACAGGAGATCTTTAAAGACGACCCTGTCACTACTAGGGTTCCTTCTTCAGTAGTGGAAGCGACTTCTTCTTTGCAACAAGCTCCGTCGACCCAAGAGTTGACGTTAACTACTACCCCCACATCTTCTCCGCAATCGAAGAGTGGTTCGTAGTTTGATGCGCGTAGTTTGCACATCACACACACTTAGAATCTTTCGGCATTTTCATACACCTAATTCTTTGTACTTTGAAGATTCTACAGTTACACTTCTTTTCTCTGAAGACCTTTAAGACTTGTCTTTTTTTAATTTCAGATTCTCTGATGGGATGCAGTGGCTCTTATTATGACGACTTTCAGCGCTACGGGAGGCGTAGTCAATATGATTATAAGCGCTACCTTCCCGTTCACAGAGAAACCGACGAAGAGAGAGCCGCTCGAAAGGCTCAGGAGAGAAGGGCTCAAGAAGAGCGTTATGAGAGAAAAGAAAGGGAGGAGCACCATGATTCTTCCCAGAGAGGCGACGAATCTCACAAAAGAAAGTCGCATGATATCGGGGAAAAGCCATATGGTTGAAGACCCAAGCAAGCGTGCCCGACACGGTGAGAAGCATGCTTCTCCAACTCCTGAAAAGGTCACTACCCCCGTCTCACTTGACATTCCTTCTGGCTCTCCTGCTCTTTGGAAGACAGACGTTCAAGCAATAGTTAACAGGCCTAAATTTCAAATTGGACCAGGCCCAGCCACTCTACAAAGCCGGTTTCCACAGTGGTGCCTAATGGGAGTGCGGTTCGATCTCGACTTGGTCCCTATTGACAAGCCTGCTATGCTGCGAAATCTCGATGCCGTCAGGCTTGATATTGAAAGGATGTCGAACTGGCAAAAGCTTGTTGACGAGCTTCAAAGGGTAAACCGTGCGAATCTCGAGGCCATGCTTACTACGGAAAATGGCAAAGCCGAATGGCAGAAGGTTCTTGAGCAGCATGATACCGAGATGAGGAGCATCACTACTTATAATGAAGAACTTGAGGCGAAGGTCGAGAAACTTAAAGAAGAACTCACCACTTCTTCTACTTCTTACACTCAAAAAGAAGAGGTGCTTAAGAAACAAGTGAGAGATGCTCATGCCGGCCAAAGAGACGCCGAAGACAGGCTTGAATTGCAAAAAAGAATCAATGAGGGCTATATTGCTGATATTGCAGAGCTTCGGAAGAAAACTGACTCTCAAGAGGCAGAGATCGAAATGGTTAAGCTTCAACTCTCCAAAGCTGAAAGAGAGCGTGATGAGGCCGTTGCTGGTAAAATTGCAGTTGAAGAATCTCATGAGGCAACGAAGGCCAGCATCAGCTCGACATTATTTGACTTTTACCTGCACAGCATCTTGGGGCACGGTAGTCTCGCCTTTCTAGGTCTCAAATATGAAATTACTCTGGCTGAAGTGTGGGAGGCCGCACTTGACATGCTTGGCGGTGAAGGTGCTGGCTATGCCGAATCAGCTCTTGAGGAGCATTACTTGGATGACGATGCTCGCGCCGCTCTCGCCAAGGGAAAAGAACAACTTGCAAAATTAAGAGCTGAAATGGCAGAAGGGGAACGGTTAGGAAAAAATACTTCAACTATTCCAGTCCAGCCTTCTCCTTCGGCCGAAATCGACATTATTGGCTCCAGTTCTCATTCTCCATCCTTGGTCAAAGTTACAACTGAGATTACATGTACACAGGGTGGAGATGAAGGTGAAGAGAGCGCCGAAGCACAGGCTTATGAGGTTGATATCAGGAAGCCGACTTCTCCAGGTAACTCTACTGTTAATCTTGCCCAAGTAGACTGCTCATTTGCTACTTATGAGTTCGATGAGCTTCTCGACTATTTCCTGAACCTCAATGAGCCTTTATCTCCTCTCTTTACTGACCTTAACTTCTTTTCTTCTGTAGAGAAAGCATCGAGCATTGTTCAAACTTCCCCTCCTCTAGTTATTCCTCCTTCGGTTCGCCAGGTCACTCCTCCGTCCGCCTCTCAACCCGGGTCGCAAGAGGAGCAAATAGAAGCTCTTCATGGCTTAGATGATCCTATTGCTTCTCAAGAACATAGGGGAGAAGGGCTTGGAGAAGGCAATGAGTCTTCGGAGCGAACAACTTCTGATAAAATAAAATTATATGCTCTTGTTACTCCGGGAAGTGAGTCTTCTTCAAGGAGGAGGAGAAAGCGTTTACTTCAAAGAAGAGAAGGAAAGACATTCTTGTTTCTGAAGAGGAAGCGAAAGTTGATCCGGCAGTAACCCTTTCTCCTTCATCCCCGACTCTCCCAAGCCGTCCTGAAAAGCTGCCAATTAGGTCAGGTGAAGGCTATAAGGGTGGTGGCAAGAAGAAGTAAGGGGTCCTGCTTCGATTTATCTTTACTTTTTGCTTTTTGCATGTACTGGCCGGAGATTGTGCGGGTACCGGCCTCCGCTTTTCTTTTTCTTTTTGTTTTGAAAACTGTACCTGTACAAAATTTTGACAGTATTGAATAAAATGATTCTTTTTGTTTGTACAAACTTCTGTCTGTATTTGAGAATGCATTTACTATTCATTTTTGTACAAGTTTCTTTATATGATACTGCAGTGAGCTTGTGGTATGTTGTTGGAGCGTAATTTTTACCAATGTAGCTATACCATGTTGCACCTATACCAAAAGCTCGTTGCAATACTTTATACTTTGAGGGGATTTGTACTCTTATTTTCTGGAGAATAACTATTCCATGCTTGGAGGAATACTATTCTGCTCAAAATAGAGGACAGCTCACTCCATATGAGTTTCTACGCTTCATCCTTCGAAGATATCACTTTTTCTTTTATGCTTTCACACATTTTTACCGAGTGAATTCTCCTATGTGGTAAAGAGGGCCTCTGAAGGGCACTTTAACTTCTTTTTGAGGAAGAGTATTTTCGAGAATAGAAGAACCAGTCTTCCTTTGAAAGTTAAAGTGTGCCTTTGAAGAGGGCTTCTTCTCTTTTTTTATATTGCGCCTCGGTGGAGGGCTTTTGATCTTTGCTTTGCATTTCTGGTGAAATGCTTCTTTGAAAAGTTGTACCTCTGAGGAGAGCTTTTTCACGTTTCAACACTTGGAAGTTTTATTTCAATCTCGGTGAAACGTGTGCCTCCGAAGAGTTGTGCCTCCGAGGAGGGCTTTCAACGTTTCAACACTTGAAAGTTTTATTTCAATCTCGGTGAAACGTGTGCCTCCGAAGAGGTCTTTCTGTTTGATTTCACCTCTGGGAAGAGGTTTTTTGTTTGATTGTGCCCCTGGGAAGGGGTCTTTTTGTTTGATTGCGCCTCTAGGAAGAGGTCTTTTGTTTCTGCCCCTTGGGAGAGGCTTTTATTTTTCCCTGTTCGCTGGGAAGTGGGCCTCCGAAGAGGGCTTTTCACATTTCATCTCACGGGAGTGTGTCACCGATCACAGTGAAATGTGTGCCTCTGAGTAGGGTTTTTTCCTGGAAGTTTAGAGTTTCTTTCTCTCGGTTGGACAGATTCACGGGAGTGTATCGACCGATCAGTCCGCAACTTTGTATCGAGAAAGATCTCTCTTTTTGTGGTTTAACCCGCTCGAGGTCTTTTAGCATTTCAACTGTGGTGAAATGGGCCTCCGAAGAGGGCTTTTCACGTTTCAACACTTGGAAGTTTTATTTCAATCTCGGTGAAATGTGTGCCTCTGAGTAGGGCTTTTGCCTGGAAGTTTGGAGTTTCTTTCTCTCGGTTGGACGGATTCACGGGAGTGTATCGACTGATCAGTCCGCAACTTTGTATCGAGAAAGATCTTTCTTTTTCTAGCGAAGCCCGCTCGAGGTCTTTATCCTCCGAAGAGTTGTGCCTCCGAAGAGGGCTTGTGCCTCCGAAGAGGTCTTTTGCTGATTGATGCTTGCTCGCCCATGTCCCTTTGCCATCTATTCATGTCGGCGATCCCCGTTATCTTTTGCAAGTGTCATCCTTTTTTAGTTGCCAATAATTTTCCTTATCCAAAGAAATATACTTCATAGTTAAGCGAGTTGGTGGTGGTAGACACAGGCTATTTAACTGGTTGTTTGTTTGTTCAAACATTTGCAGTTGGTTAGATATGGCCCACTTCCGTCCACATCGCTAACTTTTGTTCGAAGCACTTCTCTTGTAGGATTTGAGTATGGAAATTTTGAATGGTTTAGCGTTTGCTTGCTGGGTGATGTCGGAGATCGCCCGGTCTTATGACGGGTAAGCTTTGTTTTTATGGCCTGCATTATGAAACCGACATTTTAGTAACACAGTTAACGTATTTTATATGTCGAAATAAAACAAAGCAGTTTATAATAGTAGAGAACACAAGATTTATAGTGGTTCGGCCAAAAACTGGGCCTACATCCACTTTATAGCTCTTCATTATTCACTTGCTTTACAATTACTTTCAATACAAGAATCATATATTTGTAATTCTTTTACAACATTTCAGCAAAGCTTTCAAGTAAAATAGGGACGCAAATGATTGTTGTTCCAAGCTCTTGGGATTGGTTCTCCTTCGACAGTTGTAAGTTTGAATGTGCCGTCAAGAAGCTTCGTGCCTATAACATACGGCCCATCCCAGTTTGGCTCAAACACACCTGTGGCTGTAATAATTCTCTTCAGGACTAGGTCCCCAACTTCAAAGCTGCGTTGGCAAACTTTGGAATTGAAGTGCCTGGCTATCCTTTGTTGATGAGCTGCAATTCTAAGCCTAGCCTCTTCTCTCCTTTCATCAAGGAGGTCAAGTGCTTCCAGTTGCAGTTTCTCATTCTCATCTTGATCAAAATGGATCCTTCTGTGTGAGGGGACTTCAGTTTCCACTTGAATCATCGCTTCTGATCCGCATGCCAATGAAAATGGAGTATGCCCAGTCGCAGTTTTGTGGGTGGTTCTGTATGCCCATAGTGCAAGCGGTAACTTATCGACCCAACCACCTTTTGCTTTTTCCAGCTGCTTTTTGATGGTTGATTTGATGATTTTGTTTACTGCTTCCACTTGCCCGTTTGCCTGTGGATGAGCCACTGCTGAGAAGCTTTTTCGGATCTTGAATCGTTTGCAGAAATCTTGGAACTCCTCACTTTCAAACTAAGTACCATTGTCCTTGATTATCTTCTGAGGCACACCATACCTGTAAATGATATTTTTAGTCACAAAGCTTATCATTTTCTTAGAGGTAATAGTAGCCAATGGTTCGGCTTCAGCCCATTTAGTGAAGTAATCAACAGCAACGATAGCATATTTAATTCCCGATTTGGCAGTCGGCAAAGGCCCAATGAGATCTATTCCCCAAATGGCAAACGGCCATGGACTAACCATTTGTGTTAGCTCAGTGGAAGGGGCTCTAGGGATTTTAGCAAATCTTTGGCATTTATTGCACTTTCGGGAATAGTCAGTAGCATCCTGATTAATTTCTGGCCAAAAGTATCCATAACGGAGGATTTTCTTTGCTAAAGTTTGACCACCTGTATGATCCCCACATTCCCCTCCGTGTACTTCAGTCAGAATTGTCTTAGCTTCCTCCTTTGTCACACATCGGAGTAATGGCATTGAAAATCCTCGTCTGTACAAACGACTAGCTTGAACTATATATCTAGAGGCTTTCCTCATCAGCTTATGTCGTTCTTTTGAACTTTCTGGCAAAGAACCATTGAGTAGATATTCAAGTATCGAAGTCATCCATGATTCTTGACCTTGGGATACATTCATAATCCAATCAACATCCATTTCATCTGTGCTTGGAGCTGACAAGACTTCGACGGGAATTAATCCTAATAGTTGAGCTTCACCAGTACTCGAATACTTTGCAAGAGAATCTGCTTTCATGTTCTCTTCTCGGGGTATATGGTTTATTGAATAACGGTCAAAATCTTGAAGGAGCTCCCAGGCTTTTAGTAAATAGGCGGGTAGATTCCCTCCTTTAGCTTGAAATTCCTTCTTGACTTGGCAAACAATAAGTTGAGAGTCATTGAAGATCTGCAATGCCTTGATCTTTAGTTCTTTAGCAATCCTTAAACCAGCGATGAGGGCTTCATATTCAGCTTCATTGTTTGTCGAAGGGAATTCTAGTCTCAACGCATAACATAACGATCGCCCTTCCGGGTTTCAAGAACAACCCCTGCTCCAGAACAGTAATCATTCCTTGCGCCATCGACATACAATTTCCATTGGATTGGGATGTTATCAGTGACTTCTTCCTCACTATCACTTTTATCCGTACATTCTGCGATGAAATCTGTCAAAGCTTGTCCATTGATTGCTTTTCGGGGATGGTAAGTGATGTCATATTGGCTGAGTTCAATATTCCATTTCAAAAGATGGTCCGAAGTCTTAGGACGGAATAGGACTTGCTTTAGAGGTTGATCAGTGAGGACTTTGATGGGATGAGCTTGGAAATACGGCCTCAATTTTCTTGATGCGATCAACAAACAATAGGCGAGCTTTTCTAATCTTGAATAGTTCATCTCTGCCCCAGTGAATCTTTTGCTGATATAATAGACTGGGCGTTGAATCTTTGCGTCTTCCCGTACCAACACTGCACTGAGAGCATGAGACGAAATTGCCAAATATATGAGGAGATCTTCACCACTATCAGGCTTTGAAAGTATCGGAGGCACTTCCATATGACGAACCAACTCATCAAATGCTTTCTGACATTCAGGGGTCCACTCAAAGTTTTTTCTTCCTTTCTTCAGAGCATCAAAGAATGGAATGCATTTGTCAGTAGCTTTGGAAATGAACCGACTCAAGGCAGCAACCTTTCCATTGAGACTTTGCAATTCCTTCTTCGTTCTAGGAGCCTTGACCTCTCTCAGAGCAGTGATCTGAGCTGGATTGGCTTCAATGCCCCTAGCGCTCACAATGAAACCCAAAAACTTTTCGGACTCCACTCCAAATGAACATTTCAGGGGATTAAGCTTCATTCTGTACTTGCGGAGTACTGCAAACATCTCTGCCAAGTGATCCATATGGTCCACTGCTTTCTTAGACTTTACTAGCATATCATCAACATAAACTTCCATTGTCTTGCCAATTTGTGGTTTAAACATCGCATTAACAAGCCTTTGGTAAGTTGCCCCTGCATTCTTGAGTCCGAAAGGCATGACCTTGTAGCAGTAGAGTCCAACATCTGTGATGAAGCTCGAATCCTCTTGATCTGGCTCATGCATTATAATCTGGTTATATCCGGAGTATGCATCCATAAAAGATAACAATTCACGCCCTGCCGTCCCATCCACCAACTGATCGATCCTGGGCAGCGGGAAACAGTCTTTGGGGTAGGCTTTGTTCAAATCTGAAAAGTCAATGCATACTCTCCACTTTCCGTTAGCCTTCTTCACCAGCACTGGATTTGATACCCACTTCGAATAAGTAGATTCTCTGATGAAACCGTTCTCCATGAGCCGATCAACCTCTTCTTTTAATGCAGCTGTCCTCTCAGGACCCTGAGTTCTTCTTTTCTGTTTCACAGGTGTAAACTTTGGATCAATGTTTAGAGTGTGTATTGCAATCTTTGGGGGATATTCCACACATGTCAGCATGAGTCCAAGCGAATACATCCAAATTAGCCTTCAAAAATGAAATCAGAACATTCTGAACTGTTGTGTTGAGTTGTGAACCCACATTAAGCACTTTGTTTGGGTCCTTTGGGTCAACGGGCACCGGTACTGTTACCTCTACCGGTACTACCATATTCTCCCCTGCACTGGCTTTCCTTGGATCCATCTCTCTTCGTGCACCACTACATTTGCCAGTGCAGGGTCCATACTGTAATTGCTACAAGGTTGGTTCATTGATGCGGACCGGAGCCGCCACACCTTTTCCCATTTCTCTTTTCCTTGATTCTTGCAACTCTGCAAAGTAACATTCTCGCCCCGCATCTTGGTCTCCCTTAATCACACCAACTCCATTATCTGTGGGGAATTTTAGAGTCAGACACCATGGGGCAAGAACAGCTTTGAACACAGCAAGAGTCGGTCGGCCTAAAAAGGCATTGTAGGCAGAGAATTCTTCAACAATTATAAAGGTTTGGTTTCGAGCCACCTTCCTCAGTCCCTTCCCAAGTTCTACAAACAAATCTATGGTCCCAATCGGCTGTTTGGGTTCTCCAGCAAACCCAGCAATCTTAAGTGATGAAGCTTGAACGTCGGCCATTGGAATTTTCATTTGATCAAAGGTCTTCTTGAAGAGGATGTTGCATGAAGCTCCACAATCAACTAGAACTCTTCTCACAGTTGCCGGCCCAATACCAGCGGATATGACCAAAGGATCTATGGTCGGAGCCTCGATACCCAAAGAATCTCTGGCACTAAATACAATATCATCTGTGGAAGTCTTTTGTTGCTTTAAAGGCGCATCATTCTCTAAAACAAAAACATTCTCTTCAGCTGGTACATGCCTCAAGGCCCGTGCATACCTTTCCATCTCGCCCCAGCTTTTTCCTGCTGGGTGAGGTCCTCCAGTTATTATATTGATAACAGGTCTTTCCGATTCATGCTCTACGGGCTTCTCACTTGAGGCAGGACGGTGAACGGGAACTTGTTGTCCTTGAGTTGACGAAGCTGGGGCATTTCTGTTCCTTTTCACATACTACTGGAGTTTGTTTTCCTTCAAGAGTTGTTCAATTACCTCTTTTAACTGACGACATTCGTTGGTGTCATGGCCGTGCTGGTTGTGGTACCGGCAGAACCTTCCACTTTTTTCCATTTTAATCGCAACTCTCATTTTAGGTGGTGTCGGATAATTGACATCATCTTTGGTTGCAAAGAAAATGTTTTCAGGGGTATCGGTCAAGGGTGTGAAATTGAAAGAACGGCCTTTCTTAGCATCTCCCTGTTTCTTTCCACCATCATTTCCCCTTTTCTGAGTGTTAGGTTCTTTCTTGTTCGAAGGAGCACCATTGTTCCCGGCTTCTGCTGATAGCACCTTAGCCCGTGTTTGGAGGCTCTCCAAGCGCATGAATTCATCCGCTTTCTTGTAGAATTTGTCAAGTGAGTTGGGTTCTTTCATTTTCAACCATTTTCCAAATTCACTCGATTTGTCAATCGCCCTCATCAAGTATGTCAGGACCATACGTGGCTCGGCATTATCTACCTCAGCCAATGCTATGTTAAAGCGATTCAAAAATGATCTGATGGATTCTCCCGGATTTTGCTCTAGACTTGATAGCCACATTATATCCTTTGCTTTAGAAGCATACAATCGAAATTGCTCCTTGAACTTCCTGGTCAAATCGGAGAATTGATCGATGGACCTGACCAGCAGCTTTATAAACCACAATAGAGCTACACCTTCTAGATAAACCGGGAAGTATCGGCATTTAATTTCATCAGACGCCCTGGCACCAGTCATATGCCAGTCGTACTTATACAGAAACTCGTTAGGATCACTCATCCCCTTGTAAGCCGGAATAGTAAGGGGAACGAATTTCCTTGGGAACTCTGCCTTCAAGATCTTTTTAGTAAATGGAGTTTTGCTTGGAGCAAAACCCCACTCTTTCTCGTCTTCATCTCTTCGCATACTTTCCTTCATGATTTGATGAACCATACCCGAAAAATACTCTTCATCATTTATAGGCTCTGGAGGCACACATCAGCCACTCTCTCTGAATTCTGTCTTGACAATCGTTCACGGAGGGTCGGCTGCGGTCCTGATCCTCCAGCTTAAAGAGGAGTCCTTTCTACAGGATCTACGGCTCTTTGAGAAATGTTCCCTTCAACATCGTGAACTCCCACAGTAGGGTTCCCATCATTATTAACCGGTTGACGATTTTCCCCTAGCAGACATTCAACTTACTCAAGATCAGGGCATTCTGGGCTTCCAACTGCGCATTCTGGGCATTCAATTGTTGATTCAACCCCAAAACTACGACGTCCAACTCTGCTCGTGTAACTCCAACAGTTGGAGCTGCTTAACTTATAGGAAGAGAAGTAGCAGTATTCTCTTAGACATTGTCGGATCTTACAGAACTTCGTTTTCTCCCAGGAGCCATTATTTCCAATAAACTTCTGGTTTTAAAAAAATCCTTTCAACAGACCTTGCGGAGCAATAGTGGAAGTTCCCTGAGTTGGCTTCTCAGTGAAAGCACCAAAAATGTTAACGTAAAAATCAGACGCAAACACCCCGATGTAGATTGAAGTTGAGCGAAAGCACCACCCGTGAACACGGGAACTAAAAACAAGTAGAAAAGTCACAGAGAAAGCAGAAAAGACAACAGCTTTTATAGTGGTTCGGCTTAGGGTAAGCCTACGTCCACTTTAATTCTCTTTATTACTGAATCGATTACAACTTTACAACAATCTTCAATTACAATTCTGACGAGACAAACAACTAGAACTTTGATGCAGAAGAATTCTTTGAATCCATGTAGATTGCGTTAGATTTTCTCTCGAAGTTAGTTGAGTTGCCTTTCTAACTTGAAGTATCAAGTGAGTTGAGAATTCAGCAGAGTATCGGCGCCTAAAGAGATTGGCCAAAAGTCCCCATCATGCTTGAGGTAGGTTGGTATTTATAGAGAAATTTCCTCTTTAGGTCGTAAGTCGTGACCGGTCTAAAGTAAGTCGTGGCCGACTTATCTGGCCCAGCCTCATGGTCTCACAAAAGTTCATTTTTACAAGTCCTAAGTCGCCCACGAGTCAACATCTAAGTCGCAAATGAGTCAACTGGTCCTCTTGATGCGGCGTTGAACCTTCACCCAGTAGCTTTAGGTCGTGGACGACTCAAGCTAGGTTGTGAGTCGTATACGAGTTAACTGACAAGCATGTTCCCTTCAGATAATAACCAAAGTACTGAATCGTGTACGAGTTAAGAGGTCACTGTGTTAAGTAAGGAGGAGCGCCTCATTTGCTTAAGTCGCTCACGACACATGCTAGGTCGTAAGTCACAGATAGCTTTAGGTCGTTAACTCATTTCCTTCTTAAGTCGTGCCATCTCTTGAATCGTAAGTCATCCTGTCCTAGAGCCGTGGACTTCCTTAAGTTGTAGAAACCTTAAGTCGTGGATGCCTTAGGTCGTAAGTCACCAAGTCCTTCAACTCGTTAAACCGTTAGGTCGTCCATACCTTGAGTCGTAGGTCGTGAAGTACTCTGAGTTGGCAATTTCCTTAAGGTATTGAGTCGGTCTATTCTCTTAGGGCAGTTAAGTCATAGCTTCCTTAAGTCGGTAGGTCATGCCACCAGCTAAGTCGCTAAGCCATTATACTTTTTAGGTTGTTAAGCCCTTAAACCGTTAAGTCGTCAGTCCCTTAAGTCGTCCATCCTCTTGACTCGTTGAGTCATGCATCTTTTAACTCGTTAGGTTGATAACTCACTGAGTCGTTTGTCCATTGAGTCGCCGCCCACCTTGAGTCGTTTTCTTATTGAGTCGTTGACCACAGGAGCTAACACGCTACTAAAATTCAGCTTCGTTCCGACCATCTTCCACAAACTCGACCAAAAATTGCATAGAAATCTAGTATCTCGATCAGAAACAATAGATCCAGGTAGCCCATGTAATCGATACACCTCTTTAAAGAATAATTGAGCAACTCGGACGGCATCAGCTGTCTTCTTACAAGCTACGAAACGTGCCATCTTTGAAAACCTCTCCACCACAACATATATAGAATCATTTCCCCTCTGAGTTCTCGGCAAACCCAATGCAAAATCCATGCTAATATCAACCCATGGTTTAGTAGGCACGGGTAATGGCATGTATAATCCCGCATTCGTCGTTGTTCCCTTCGAAACCTGACAGATATGACATCTCTTCACAAATCTTCCTACCTCTTTCCTCATTGACGGCCAAAAATAAGATTGGGAAATCAATTGCAGTATACGATCTCTACCCACATGGCCTTCCTCATGTAATTCCTTCACAATTTTCATCCGTAAACTGCAATCTGGTACACACAATCGAGTTCCTTTAAATAGAAAACCATCTACCATCACATATTCATCCGTCTTTCCCTCCTTGACTTCATCTACAAACTTTGCAAAGTAAGGATCTTTTTCAAACAACTCCGGCAACACATCAAACCCAGTCACTTCAACCTTCATGGTGGTCAACAAATGATTCCTCCTGCTCAATGCATCAGCTACACGATTCGTTACCCCTGATTTGTGCTTCACAACAAAAGTAAATTGTTGCAAGTAGGCGATCCACGAAGCATGTCTTGCTGCAATCTTGTCCTGTCCCTGCAAATGTTTCAATGCTTCATGATCAGTATACTGAACAAATTCTTTATGGAACAAATAGTGTCTCCAGTGCTTCACGGCTTGCACAACAGCATAAAATTCCACATCATAGGTATTATATCTCATCTTTGCTCCCGATAGCTTCTCACTGAAATATGCAATAGGACGCCCAACGTACGGCCTAAAAATGCTCCTCTGTACTAGCACTATAGATCAGAATATCATCAAAGTAAACTACCACAAACTTCCCAATGTACGGCTTGAGAATTTGGTTCATCACCCTCATAAATTACTTGGTGCATTCGATAGACCAAACGGTATAACCAGCCATTCATATAATCCTTCCCTCGTCTTGAAAGCTGTCTTCCATACATCTCCTGGTCTAATTCGAATTTGATGATAACCACTCTTAAGATCAATCTTCGAAAAGATTATGGACCCACTGATTTGATCTAACAGATCATCAAGCCTCGACACCGGAAATCTGTATCTGACAGTGATTTTGTTCAATGCCCTGCTATCCGTACACATCCTCCATGAACCATCCTTCTTCAGTACTAACAAAACTGGTACAGCGTAAGGACTTAAGCTCTCTTGTATGCGCCCTTGTTCAAGCAATTCTTCCACCTGCCTTCTCAACTCCTCATGTTCCTTTGGACTCATCCTGTAATGTGGTTTATGAGGTAATACTGCTCCTGGAACAAGATCTATTTGGTGTTGTATGTCTCTTAACGGTGGTAATTCTTTTGGCAGTTCTTCAGGGAATACATCTTCAAATTCTTCCAGCACTGGTTTTACTTCTTTAGGAACTTCCACTACTTCACTATTCTCACGTCCAATCAACAAAAACACTTCAGGTTCCTCCTCCACTTCTTTGACAAACTCCTTCAAAAGTCAACAGAGTCTTTAATTCATTAATCTCCTCCAACTTGTTTTCTTCTTGTTGTCGCTTCTTAGGAACTAATGTGATTTTTGTGCCTTCAAACATGAAACTATAGTTGTTGGTACGTCCATCATGTTGTACAACTCTACAATACTGCCACAGTCTCCCCAACAATAGATGACATACATCCATGTCCACAACATCACACCAAATTTCATCTTTATATTTTTTCCCAATCGAAAAAGTTACACGAGCTCTTCGTCCAACCTTCACTTCCCCACCTTTTCTCAACCAAGATAACTTGTAAGGTTTTGGGTGCTTCTCAGTCTTTAATGACAACTTCTTCACAGCTTCAGAAGAAATAATGTTATCACAACTCCCAACATCAATAACAAGTTTGCAAACCTTTCCAAGAATAGTGCACGTTGACTGGAAAATATTACTCCTCAACCAACTTGAATCATCCTCTTGCTTTGGTGTCAAACAAGACCTCCTCATCATCAAATTACATCCCTCATCTCCTGACAATTCTTCTTCCTCCTTAACATGTGGTGAATTAGAATATTCAATTTCTACATCCTCATGCTCGACCTCAGCAATCATCGCCCGCTTCTTCGGCTTTAGACATTCATTGCTCTTATGGCCATATTCCTGACAATTAAAGCACTTGATACTATTGTTGATCTTGGTCTTTGCAACCTCATTGACAACCGGTTTTGCAATAGCCTTGGAAACATTCGCACTGCTACTGGTCCCTTTCATTTGATTGTTGGAATTTGTAAACACACCACCTCCTCATCTTCCCTGCTTCTCCCAAGCCAACGCTTTCTGGTGCGCTTCAGCCACAGATCTAGGGTCAAACATATTTACCATGTCCTGGATCTGGATCCTTAACCCCCCAACAAATCTTGCGGTCAACTGTTCTTCCGTCTCCATGATGTCATTTCGAGCAATCAGTTGATAAAACTCATCAGCATAATCATTTATAGTCTTTGTCCCCTGCCTCAGGTTCTGCAAACGTCGGTACATTAGGGACTGATAATTGTAAGGTAAGAAAGTAGCTTTCATTAACTTCTTCATCTTTTCCCATGAAACAATCTTTGACTTCCCCATTCTCTCTTGTGTAAGTTTAGTCCGCTGCCACCACGCCATAGCTCTTCCTCTCAATCTCGTAACAACCAACTTAACTCTACGATTCTCAGGAACTTCTTTGAAGTCAAAAATTTCCTCAACATTTGAAACCCAATCCAAAAATTCCTCCGCAACCATACCACCCTTGAATTTCGGAATTTCCATTTTCATTCCCGATTCCCATCTACGGTCATCTTCATATTCTCTAGCTCGACTCCACACTTGACCTTGATCTCGGTAATGAACACTTCCTCTATCACCATCAAACTCCTCATCAAAATCTGACGCATATGGTTGTGGATCATGACCACCAACATCTCTACCACCATTTCTTCGATCTACATTCCTCTGATCTCGATAATCCACATCTCTCCGATTTCGTTCATCAACATTCCTATCACGATCGTCAACATTCCTACGATCATTGTTAACTCCACTTTTTCAGCAAGGCCGTGACATCAAAAATCGACCGAGAAGCCAATGATAGTTCATCTCGAAGGATGGTCGATTTAACCTCCCAATAAAGCAAGTTCTGTTGAATGAATTTTCAGATAAGATCCCCTATGGAGGGGGGGTCCAGGGGGGTGCCAACCCCCCGAGGTGGGGGTGCGGGGGCAACGCCACCGCCTACGGTGTTCGACCTGACCGGTCAGGTCGCAGGGGTGCAGGGGGCAGCGCCCCCGGCGGGGTGCGGTGCAGCGCCCCGACCAAAACGGTATACGACTTAAAGAGTGAAGTAAGCCAGCAACAGCCTTGAGGAGTTACCGACTTAACGGCCTTGAAGGGTTACGACTCAACAACTCAGGAGGAATAACGACTCACCGGGTTATAACCTTAGCGACTTAAAGGTGTCGGCCGACTCAACGGGTTAACAACTCATGGAGTTAGCGACTCATGGGGCAGACCGACTCAACGGGTTAACGACTCATGGAGTTAGCGACTCATGGGGCAGAACGACTCAACGGGTTAACGACTCATGGAGTTAACGGTTCATGAGACAGGCCGACTCAGTGGATCAACGACTCAAGAACTGTGCGACTCAAGGTCTTCACGACCTAACAATTCAAGGGCTGAACGACCTACGAGTTAAGGATCTACGAGTTAAAGACTCTACGAGTTAAAAGGTCTACGAGATAAGGATCTACGGCTTAAGGCCTCCACGAGTTAAAGAGTCTACGAGTTAAAAGGTCTACGAGATAAGAATCTACGGCTTAAGGCCTCCACGAGTTAAAGAGTCTACAAGATAACCCAGTAAATCAGCCGCGACCTACCATGAGTCGTATACGAGCTACGACTCATCATGAGTCGTACACGAGTTACGACCTAACTCCGAAGATGCCTATAAATACGCCCATAACTCCAACAGAGAGGGGACTTTTGGACTGACTTCCTGGACGCCATTACTCTGCCATTGTCTCGACTTTAAGCAACATTCAAGCAACACTTCTATCACTCCAATCACCAAAGACATTTCAACAAATCTCAAGAGGAAATCTAACTCATTCGCCATGCATTCGAAGGATTCTTCTACATCAGAGTTTGAGCTATTTGTCTAAGTGGGTTGTAATTGAAGATTGTTGTAAAGAATTGTAACCAAATCAGCAATAAAGAGTTTTAAAGTGGACGTAGGCTAGATCTTAAGCCGAACCACTATAAATATTGTGTCTTCTATAGTTTCTCTGTGATTTCTCTGCTTGTATTTTGTTCCCGTACCAACGGGTGGTGCTTTCACAATTACCTTCCACACACCGGGGTGTTAGCGTTCAATTTTTAGCGTTAACAATCATGATCTCCGCTTCTCTCCCGATCTGACCGTGGTGAAACTTGGTTTCCCCCATGACCCGATTCAGGTGAAACCCTTCTTCTACTTTGATTCATTTCAAGCATCATTTTCTCTAATCGACCAATCCCTTCATTCAACTTCTCAGTGAAACTTTCATTGATTCGTTGCTCCATTTCATCGACCTCTTCTCTTCCATACAAAGCATTAATATTGCGATGACGTTGAGCTCGTCTCCGTGGCATGATTGAACTTCAACAAATTCAAAAAAATTCAAACACTTTCCGATCTTTGATCCAAATGATATGGATCGAAACTCCCAACTTGTTGCAACTTCACGATGAACACCAAACTTCTCAACAATTGCAAATCTGAACTCCAAACTATAATTCTCGAAACCAATTCTCCAAATGATACAAACTTCTTGCGATCTAGCTTTGATACCAAACTGACGCGGCATAGAAAGCGAATTCGATGATGTAAATCGAATCCGTCCAGGATCTCACACGATTGGAGGAAATAATCGGTGAATCGATGATAAATCGATGAATTTAAGAATACCGAAAGGCCCAAATCCGTTGATCATGAAGATACCGGACTTTAGCAATCTTCGACACGTTGATCGCGCACGATACCGTGAGAGAAGATCTTCAATTCTTCGAACGTTGATCAAGCGCACTTGATTCCGTGAATTGGCTTCAACAATCGTTGATTCGAGCGCACTCGAATGCCGAAAGTGGAGATAGAAGATAACACTTAACTACCAATTTCAATGGAGGCACAAAGCACAAACCAAATTTTATTCAAATTTCAACAACCTTTTTACAAATGACACAACCCGCCTATTTATAGGCTTACAACACATATACACGAGTTAAGAAAATACTTCTCAACAGTATAATGATTTTCAAAACACACAAACGACAACATACGCGACTTAAAAATTAAACAATAACGTATGCGACTTAACAAACAGTGACTTAACGAAGCCTTTTCACGACTTAACAGAAGTTCAGCAACATAAGCATCGTTCGCGACTTAGGGAAGCTCCGCGGCGACCTAGAAAAGATCGCATGAGGCGGGAGTTGGTCGCTTGTGACCTAAAAAAGGAAACTTAGGGTTAGGTCGGAGGTGTTTTAGGTCGCGGCTACGGGATGGGAGTTGGTTCGTTAGGTCGCGGATGTGATTTAGGGTTAGGTCGTAGGGTTTTAGGTCGCGGCTACGGGAAAGGAGTTGGGTGGTTAGGTCACGGAGGTGGTGGACGTTAGGTCGTGGGGGGGTTAGGTCGCGGCTACGGGAAAAAAATTGGGTCGTGGCTCGCGATTTCGGACAGGTCGTCCACGACCTAAAGAGTGTTGGTGACGTGAATGAGGTAAGAACTTCATCAGTTCCACTACACCGTATTCCGTTGCATTGATTATTATTCGCTGGTATGTGCAACTCTGATATGTATTGTATAAATATAATCAAATGTTTATAAAATAGCTTCATGAACTGTGTATTTGACTATTATATTTTATCGTTCCGTTGCAAGATTCTATTTTCTTTTTTTTCTTTCTTTCCCTGCTTTTTCTTAATTACCCCATAACAATCCGCCCTTCTATATGGTTTAAGTCTGACGGGTTTGCTTTATCGTCGGTTTTAAATCGTGCAAAAAGGTAGGATGTTACATCTGGTATCAGAGCTTTGGTTTAGCGAAAAACCTTAGCTTTCTAGGGTTTGACTCTTCATTAATAGGGTAGGAATACCCTATGGTGAGTCGCTGAGTGTATATATATGAGGGAGCGTATTTATTAGTGTTATAAAAAGGTTTTATATTGTGTTAGTTTGTTCCGTTTTGTATTTATAAATTCTGGTTGGTGCCTGGGACGCCATGACATCAATAGGGATTTCTAAACACTTAATAGGACAGACCGACACAATATTTGTTCAATATAGGCGAATGAAATAATTTTGCCTATTATATTTTCTATATATAAAATAATTTTTTTACAAAGGTTATATTTGGGTGCATATATTGGTTGTTAGGTAATGAAATTTATAAATAATAGTTGAAATAAGATTGAAAATAAAATAAATCAAAGTTGGAAATTTAGAATCTAAGTTTCGAGGTTTTGAAAATTTCTTTTGAATGATTTTGAAATATAATAATATTGTTTATAAGTATTTTCTGATAAATATTTCAATATAATTTGGAAGAATTGTTTTAAAGAAGATTTTGGAGAAAATAAGTTATGTACTTCCCTCTCTATCGTTGGAAAATAATTTCTGTGATGAGTGCACATCATCAACATTCATTATCGTGTTTCGAAGTGGGAAGGCCATTGTAGTAGTTTTACTACGGATTTATTTGATAAATAAAATATAAATCTTAAATTGTTCTAAATATAATTGGATATATAAGTCACAAGTATATACATTTATCTATTATTTTAAAATGATTTTTGAATAAAACCCGGTATTTAATTCCTAAGTTTTCGGTTAATTAATAGTTTCAATTAGTGTAGTGAAATGGAATTTACCTATTAAATTGGAACCTCTAAAGGAAATAAGAGAGTTAACGCTAAGTGTAAATGAAAAAAAAGTTGAAATTTATAACTTATAAAAGCAAAAGATATAATTATTGAACATTTAATTAATTGAAAGAAATAAGATAAACTTGTATGATTCTCAACTTCATTCTTAAAAGCATAAATATAACCTAGCAAATAATAAAAGTTGAAATGTTTAATAAGAAAATGTAATGGAAATTGTACAAGTAAAAGTATGTAATGAACTGTTCAATAAATTGCTTTTATTAAAAAGAATTGAAGTTATAATTTTTATATACTTAAGCAAGTAATTATAAACTTAAGTAAGTGTTGAAGTCGTTTATTTTGAAAATAAGCAGAAAGATGAACACTGTAAATAAATAAATTAAGCAGCGAATAAATGAATGTAATTTAATAAAAAGGAAAATTCCATGATATGAATAAGTGAAAATGAGATTTTGTTAGAAATGAATAAAAGTAAATGAACTGTAAGAAATAAAATGTAAATTGAAAAGATAAATTATTATAAGAATGGAAAAGAGAAATCAAACAACAAATGTATAAATGGAATTAATAAGGATAAACTAAATTTGTTGTTTGAAATTGTTGATGTTTGTTTTGGTTTATGGTTGTTTGGGTAAGGATATTTTAAAATTGTTTGGATGTATGAATAATCTATTTAGCTTCATCAGAGACTGTTGAGTAAATGGTGCGCTTAGTAGTTTATTTTTCATCCTGTACAATTTGAAGTTTTGAACCCAACAACTATTTGTTTTGTTGATATGAATGAATGATTGATTTGTGTTGATTTTTATGTGATGGTGGTTTGCCTTGTTGCAAGTGATTGTTGTTTGTTATGGACCGAAACAAGTTAAACATTTCATTTTATATAATTATTGACTCTTTTGGATTATATAAGTGAAATGTAGGTTATGGAAGCAATTGCTACTGCATTTGGTTTCATAATAATAAGCGTAAATTGCTCGACAAATAGGTACGTTTTCGGATTACGGTTTATAGCGTTATTATATTATTTTTCCCGGTTTGGGATATATATTATTTTGAAAAATATATTATATACTGTTATATTTGATATTATATTTTCTTACGAGCCTCTCCGTACAAAGGAGACTCTACCGAAATTTTCCGTAAATTTTGGACCTAGAAAATATTTTGAAAATGTTTTCCAAACATTATTAATTTAAGTATCAAAGATCTATTGGTATAAATTGGTATATTTTATTTAAATTAATTAATTTTTAAAAATGTATTTGTCTATAAATTAAATGTTTTAAGTAAGATATATTGATTTCCTAGTTCTTTTCACTTCTTTTCCTTTTCGGGGATGAAAAGTTTTGAGTCGGGGAGAGTGTAACGACCCGTAAATTTTGATAAATAGATTTGTTAATTTGATAAGATGTTTGTAATTAAATTTAGTAGAAATAAAAATTTTATAAGTTAATATTGAAATGAACGCTAAAATAAAATATAGCAATGGTAATTAAAACCTATTTATTTATAATTTTGAATAAGATTCTAATAAATGAAGTAGTGAAAGGTTTATAATTGGATATAAATTTGATATGTGAAATTTGAGGTAAGTATTGAATTGATTAATGTAATAAAACATGGTTAACAATAATTGGATGTTAATTAGGGAAATATGTTATTGCAAGTTAATATTTTATGAACTTGAATGAACATTCAAATTTAATATCATAATTCAAATGTGATGACTTAGTTTAAAATGGAATATAGTATAAACAAATGCAATCAGTGTATTAATGTATTGATTTATTTGTAACTGATGTAAATTAATGTATGTTAATAAATAAATAATTTTGCGCGATCCCAATTAATTGAAATAACTGTAAGTTCATAATTTGTTGTATCTAGTAAATTTGAAATTTTATTCTAATAAATGCAATAAAGCATTAGGAATGTATATTGTTTTCATAAGATAGTACGAAGGAATGTAAATTGTGATCTATGTATGAAATAATAACTAAAATAAGGGAAATAGTGTTAATGTAAGTAAAGTTGTAACAAATTAGATATAGGGAAATAAATATAAACATTTAATAAATTAACGAATTTGAATTACAATAAATGATAATTGGATAAAAGTCAATGTTCTATAAGTAATCATATTATTTGCTTGAAGTAATAAACTTAAAGTTAATTAAATTTTAATGGTTACAATTGTATATGTAACGTGCAGCCTTTTTGCACGCTTTTAGATCGACACGCGTGCCGATTCAAACCATACGGAAGGGCGGATGGTTACGGGGTAAATAAGAAAAAGAGAAATAGAATCTCACAACGGAAGGATAAAATATAATAATCAAATATACAGTTCTTGAAGCTGTTTACAAAATATTTAATTTTACTTATACAATATATATCGGAGTTATACATACCATAGAATATCAATAGTGCAGCGGAATACAATAGTGTAGTGGAATAATATAGTAGATAATAGTACTGCTAATCGTCGTCTTCGTCCTCCAGAGCTAAAATCTTCAAATTTTGAAACGCTCGGACTGACCCGAGCGAATTGAAAAGACCAAACACTCGAGTTAGAACTAAAAGATCTTATGTAAGTTAAATTAACAGAAGTAAATATGAGTGCAGTAACTCAAGAGATGCTCGGGATTTACATCTCCAAAGGATCCGTTAGCTATTTACTATGTAGTAATATTTCGCTATTACAATAGTGTCTAATTGTAAGTTAAACTTACTTTTAAATAGCGTTAAGGAGTGACCCAATATTCCCATTAACACAGTAATAGTCTCAGTAGTCCATCTAGTGTCTGCGCATCTCTAGATCGGGAGACTACCCTAAATACTCCACGGGCTACGGGAGAAAACCAAACTCGTACAAGGCACGCTATGGTAGGTGACACGGCACAACTAGGCAATGCCAGGGTAGATATACCAATTACGCTTCTGGGTCGGTGGTAACGCGTAGCTGCTACTACCGCCCACCTCGAACAACACCCCCAAATCAAAGAAATCAAAAATGGCCCCGAGTCAATCCAATGGTCAAAGTATAATATCGAAGGGATGCGTCCGATCAAAGGTGCTACGTCAATTAACCCGCCAATCGCTCCTGTTTTAGCCATCTTGTGCCAACTCACGGGAGTTAGGTCCACGTATTTACCTCAAAGGAAACGCCGCCACCATCCTACTTCATTCTGGAATCTCCACCACGTACACGGTTGTTAAAGTGGTTTTCGGAGTTAGCAGAGAGAGTATGACAACTTCCGATCCCGGTCTCTTCAACAACCAATCGTTATTATAACACCGCGGTCATTTTAAAATAATTATACTTTAAAACCATAATATAATATCCATTTCGAAACCATATAAATACGATATCATTTCTATTTTTAAAAACCCCTAATCATTATGATATCATTTATTTTATTTTAAATATCCCTTTTTTTTAAAAATACATAAAATTTCCAAATATATTGTAACGACCCAGAATTTTTATTAATTTAAATTTGAATCTTTAATTAATTTTAAATATTTAATAAGTGAATTTATAAGTCAAATAAATTTTATTTCAAATTATTGGATTTAATTGGATAATTAAATCGATAATTTAATATGTTAAATTATGGAAATAATTGAAAATTGGGTTAAATACGATTGAAAATGATTTGTAAAATTTTATTTTTATCATATTGAAGATATAACGATATTTTAGAACTTTTAAAATTGAATTAAAAGTTAATTTGTGAAAATTGAATATTTTAATATTAAAATCGACTAGTGAAAATAGTCAATTTTTGAACAGTCTCAGAATTGAACGAAACAAGTTCCATTGGATCCGTAATAGTTAGTTATTACCGGATTTCAAATTTCGTGTCAATCGGAGCTATCGTTTGATCGTGGCAGCTCGAAACGCATCGATTTATTTTTAATTTTAATTTGGCGAGTTAAAATAGCCATTTTTCAAAAAGTCTCGGATTTCGACGAAACCAGTTTCATCGGATCCGTAATGTGATATTATTGTAAGGTTTCAAATTTCGCGTCAATTGGATTTACCGTTTGTCCGGTACAAATTAAAACGCCTAGAAAATCGCTTAAATCGGTTTAATTTAAATCGAACGTTTGTTGCCATAACTCGCACAGATGTTCGAATTAGCTTCCGAAACCTATTCCATTGTGTCCGGAACGCAGGATAAAACCTAGAAACGCTGGTTATGGCGCGTAAATCGGAGTTTAGAAAACCCGGATGAATAGTGTTCAAAAATCTTCTATAAATAGGCCCAAAATTCACAAAAATAAAAAAAAATAAACAAACCTAAACCTAAAAACCCTAATCGCCGTTGCTTCCTTCAATGGCCAGAAAGTCGCCATTTTCTCTCTTAAAATTCTTCCAATCCACTAATAATTACAAGAATCTTCCAACTAGAAGATTGTAGAGCACATTGAGATCTACCAATCCAACGGTTGTGATTGGAAACGGAGCTGTAAATTGATGGGAATCATGTCACAAAGGCCGCACGTTCGTTCTCGTTTTTCGTGCATATGAGTTGACCGAGTTTGGCCGCACCCAGGCCGAGAGTAGAGGAGGTTGGGGACTTCCAAGTGGCATTCCCTGATCGACGTGGAGTTGAGTGTTGTTGGCGCAAGAAGGAACCCTAGTTTGGAGGGTTGGGTTTGTGTGTATGCGGCTTTGCCTGTAGCCGAACGAAGGAAGGGAGAAGGAGGGGGTGGACGGCCTTGATGCGTGCGGCCTACATCCAAGGGCTCTGATTAGTTGAGTTTAAGATTAGAAATAAAATTGTAAATAAAATTTTATTATAAATCGTGTAAACTTCAAAATTTGATATCTTTTTCATACGAGCTCGAAAACGCGCGAAACCAGTGGCGTTGGAATCGTATGGACGAGCACTATGCGATGGAGTTGGATTGGAGTCGTTTGGAGTTAGTGAGAATTTTGGGTAAAATTGAACGTCCGTTTAATTTTATTCGAAATAAATCGCTAAAACGGAAATTGAAATCATGGTGAGAATTTCTCACTCAATCGAATCAGTTTCGATTTTAATTTTAAATAGTTAGATTTAAAATATTTGAATGCATGTTTGAATGATGATTGTTATCTATTGATTGTTAAAATAGACAATATGCGCCGATAGTAAGCGGATGTTATTTATTAAAAACAAATACCGCGAATATTTCATAAACAGTGAAATTGGTATTATATATAATAGCAATATATATATATTGGCATATGTATATATTGGAGTTATTGATTTTCCGCATTTATTTGTTTAGCGGATGAGACCCTATTGCGCCGTTATTAAGCGGATAATATTTCAAATCCCATATACCGCGATAATTTCGTACTGGAGCGAAATTGGTATTGTGCTAATGTTTGTGAATGCAGGAAAACAGGTTGGAGGGATCCAACTGGATTCCTCAACAGTTTTTATTTGATTTCAGATATTTTTATATTTGATGGATTATCATATCGATATATGATATCGTTGTTTGTCATGATTGACTATATTGGTGTGTAGCATCATTGGACCAAATTTGGAATTTTAAAATGATTTTTAAAGTGATTTTTGAAAATATTCTATATTTTTTGAATTGATCCATTTTAAATAAATAAACGTATAATTTTAATGTTATATAAAAGTTATGATTTTTGAGAAATATACTTAAAAACTGATTTTTGAGAATATGATGCTAATGATTTTATAAAATAGTTAAATCGGGATTTTTGAAATTATTGTGAAAAGTTTAAATATAGGATTTATAAAATTTGATTATTTTATAAATCAAAATGGTGAAATTATAAAGGAATTTATAAAAAGAAGTTTTTTTTTATAAAATAAATTATGAATGGATTTTATAAACGAAGGAATTTATAGAATTATAAACGGTGAAGTTATAAAGGAATTTTATAAGCAGTAGGTTTATAAAATTTATAAAGTTGTTAAAAGAATAGGTTTGGATAAATAATTGAATCTTATAAGTTATAAGATTTATAATTATGAAGTTTAAAAGAATAATTTTTGTAAAATAATCGTTTTATAAGCATTTAACTTATAATATGGACTTTTAGTTCATAATTGAGATATAAAGTGGATAGGTTAATAAAGAAAATTTATAAAGAAAGTAGTTACAAAATAAATAGAAATGGAATTTATAAACGTTGTTTGATAGATTCGAAAACGACTTATTTTGATAAGTAAATTGTTATAACTTATAAATGGAGTTATATTCACGTTTTTGAACTGTGAATAATCCTTTGAAATAAAATGAATAAAAAGATAAAATTTGTTAACGTAGTATATTCACGTTTTTGAATAGTGAATAATACGTTAAAGAAATTGTTTTGAATGTGATGTTTTAAATAAAATTAAAACGATCTAACGATGTTTTAAAATGTGTTGAGATTCGAAACCATAGATTTCAACATTTATTGTTGAAATAGACGTTTTCGAGAAATAGAAGGAAATGGTGGACTATAACACTGTTGTTATAGTAAATGATTTCCGAAAGGAAATGTTTTGTATAGTATTGGGATTTATATATCTATTTTAATTTCGAATCCCTATACTAGTGATTTTGGGTTGTCGTAACGATGTTTTACGCAACATTCGTTTTGGCCCAAATAAATATGTTTAAGAGAATGATTTCCTTAAAGAATGAGATATATACTTAATCTCGATTTAAGTATATTGAATATTTTCCAAGTGTTGAAAATAGATGAATTTGTGAATTACTTATGAATAAATAAGTATGGAAATGTTTTTCTAATATTTCATTGAATAAGTTGAGAATTTATCTTTTTGAAGATAAATTGAAAATGAATAATTAAAATCATATATTCATAGATATTGTGAAATATAAATTCACTATGGAATTTATAAAAGAAAGTGGGATTGGTTTAGAAAAATAAATATTGATTTATTTTTGAAGTGTGAAAATAATATATCTTGTAAAGATATTTTGGAAAATAAATAATTTGGAAAATTATTTGGAATCTGGTGATGTTGTGCATATCCATTGATAGTTCAATAACCGACTATCAATATTTCCCTTTGAATGGGTATTTGATGTGATTTGTTTGAATGTGAATGCTACACTTATTTTTGAATAAGCGCTCACTATTCGGGTTAACCGGGAAAGGACCATGGGGTCGTATAACCCAATCCGAATATGTGATACGTCGTTATGAATTGCATTTGAAGATCGGTGTTGAAGACCCGGTATTTGCGAAAGCGATAGGATGACCTGTCGATTGTCTCTGCACTGAGTTGCAACGGTATAGAGACTCCCTAAGTGATGGGAAATCCGATCAGGATTGTGAATATCCGGATTGCAAGGACTTCTTTGTAAGTGCCTTCGGTTTTGTTCGAGCCCGGAACAGACTTGTATGGATAGTATGCCTGACATTACAAGTTGAGATATAAAGCCGATTTCTTTCAAATATATTTCTGTTGGTGGCGGAGAATTTATTCTTTTAGCTTAACACCCTTCTCTGAGACGTACGAGCTCAGAGGTTATGTAGTTGAATGTTATCAGCAATATATTCCCAATTTGGTAATGTGACATGCTGAGTGTTGCTGTGAAATGATCATTGTGTTGATTATTTTTGATAGGATCATTTGTTTGATCGTCTATCCTGGTGATCATTTCTATGATCATTTGTTGACCCAAAGCATGGCTTTTGTATAAAGTATGTTTTTGTGGACGTGACTTCGTCGAGCCTCACACCCCGTGAATGGTCAAAACAGGAAAGAAGCAGCAAGGTTATGAGGGGTAGCGCCCTTTAGGATGTGTGCATTTCCTTCTGGAAAAGGGTGGTATCATGGTATGGAGCCCAGATACTTACTCATGTTGAAAACACTTTATGATTGTGTGAATTGATTACGAGATCTCGGATAAAGGTCCCAAAGGACCGGGGGATGGCATATTCGGTCAGTTGTTACTTAGTTAGGGGTAACCCGGCCTTGTGTTGGTAGAGATCCGGTTTGGTTCTCGGGGATGTCCATCCAGAGGCATTCTCATGTGGCAATGGGAAGTTCCTTGGCCTGATCATTCGTTGGAAATCCAAAGAAACAATACGAGACTTGTACGGTTTTAGTTGTATAACCTGCTATGGAATGTGGCGGTAACCTGCTATTGAACATAGTTAGCTATAGTAGGCATAGTTCGGAATGTCTATGTTGGCTAAGATTTATATTCTACTTTCGAAATTAATTTTTTCATACATTATACACTAGTAATAATATCAAATGTTCTTTTTAAATGCGTATCAAGCATCTTTGACTATCATAAGGAGAAATCTCCTCCGATTCTGCGTTTGCATTGTGTGTGTGTGCGGGAGGCCTTATGGTAATCTCATTTTTAAAAGCATTGCGAATTGAGTTTAAAAATATTCCTCTATTTTGATTTTAAAGATAAATAAACTGTTTTGAGTTCTCACACCAGTCACATGACTGACTTGGAGTTTATTGTTTTCCTTCCTAAACTCTGGGTGCCCACCAATTTCCACACGGGCAGTCAAGAGTTAGGTTTATCAGGATATTCTGGATATTCTGGAGTTGCTGGAGGCAAGCTGGATGGCATGGCGTATTACTAGTTATATAGTATTTCTTTTTCCGCTGCACTATTGTTGTTGTTGTACACTCTGATGATGTAATGTATAAAATGTAATAACTGATATATTTCTTTGTTTAAAGATTATTCATTTATCTATTATATGTTGTGTCGCTGCGAATTGTGAGATTCTGATGTTGTTCTGTTGTTTCCTGTTCTGTTCTATTTTCTATTTTTTTCTCTATTTTCTTCCCCCTATTTTCTACCTTCTTATCTCTTCTTCTCTCTTTTTCTTCTTCTTAAACCCTCAGTGTTCGGTTTTCCGTCGTTCGATTACTCAGCAGTCGATAAAGTGAGTATCGACGTTGAATTTTCGAAAGTCGAAGAATCGGGTCCTGACAATGTGGTATCAGAGCATATGGTTAAGCGAGAACCATGGTTTTGTTGGGTATTACTCATTAGAGATAGAGTCAGTAGTGCTCTAGAATGAGTTTGAGTGTAATAATAGCTATGAGAGCGTATTTGTTAGTGAATATAAAATTGTTTTATATTGTGATGATTGGTTTGTTGAGTGGTATATAGATTCTGGTTAATACGAGTAATTAACGTTGTTGATAGGGATCTCTAAACACTTGTACAGAACAATTCGACATAATATCGTTTTAAATTGGGTAAATGAAATAATTTTACCTTGAGTATATTTTATATATAAAGAAATAATTTTTCAGAATTATTAAAGTGTATATAAGTGATTGTTTAGTTGTTTGAATAATCTAAATAAAAGAATAATTGTATAAGTAAAAAGAATTATAAGAATTGAATATAATTAATGTGATTTACAATTGTGAAATAAACTTATATATATATAAGAAGTGAAACTATATGGATATATTTTATAAATATGAGTTATAAATAAAAATGAATTTAAAGTTAAATGGAAATTTACTTTAGAATTGGAAGCTGAATTGATTTATAAGTAGGAATTTAAGTCATGTAAAACCAAGTGATGTTTGTAAAATGGAAGTATAACTTAAGTGATGTTGAATGAAGTTGATATTGATATCAAAGTAAAGTAATAAAGTTAAGTGATAAATATGAATTTGAGTTATATAAATAAAATTCAACTGTTGTAATTAAATTGAATGAATGGATTGAATGTTAATCAAATTAAATGTAAATTTAAGTTGATATGAAATAATGGATATAAGTGTAAATTCATTAAAATCTAATGTTATTAGAAGTTGAATAATTGAATGAAAATCAATTAAAATTTAAACCAAATTGAATGAATGTAAGCAAAGGAATTTGGTTGTAATTAATATACATTGGTTGTTACTTGATTGTTGATTGATTGTATATAATTCATTAAGTGTTAATGAAAGTAAATTAGCGAAATTGAAAGCTATATAATTGAATTCAAATTAAAGGTAAATAAATTTGAATGGAATTGAATTTGATTTGGAAGTGAACCAACTTGAATATGAAATAGTGAATATAAACTAATAGAAAATGAATGTTAGTAAGAACATCCGCTGTAAATGAATCAAATGTGATTAAACTGAAAACCCATTTCATCGAATATTAATGTAACAACCCGCATATTTATCGAGTTTGTATTTAAATATTTTATTTAAATATTAACTCGTTAATCGGATTTTGGTCCGAAAAGCTACTTTTTGCAAACGGTCAAATTAGGACTCGAGACCACTTCCATTGAGTTCGAAATGTCGTTTACAACTTTTTAAGTATAAACATCGATAGGTTTGGAGTTAGTGAAATTTCACTAACTTTTCCCGCTTTGGACTTTGGGTTAGTTTAGCCTATTAAGCCCAAGTTCCAACCCTCTTCTCCTCACTCTTCATAAATTTCCTAACTAATCAAGCTTTGGCATTAATGGTGGAGGGAATGGGAAATTAAAAATCCAAGCACAAATTCAATTGCAAATCCAACATTCAACTCCAAATTCAAGTAGAAGATATTGGATTCAAGCTTTGGATTGCTTCTCCTTGCTTTCAAGCTTCATCTTCATAAACTTTAGTGCAAAGGTGAGATTTTTATCTCACAAATCTAGTCTATATCAATATTGGACTGTGGGGAATGAATCCCTATCGTGTTTGCATGTATATTTGCATTTGGTTTGGATTGGGTTGGCGAAAAAACTCCGATTTTTAGCGTTTTGGTGGATTTTCTGCTCCTAGGTCGTTCTGGCCTTATTAGCTCGTATCGGAGTTAGGTCGTAGGTCGCATGGGCCTTAGGTCGTAGGTCGCATGTGAGTTAACTCCTAGGTCGTTCTGGCCTTATTAGCTCGTATCGGAGTTAGGTCGTAGGTCGCATGGGCCTTAGGTCGTAGGTCGCATGTGAGTTAACCCCTAGGTCGTTCTGGCCACTCTTCGTGTGTTTGGGTTTAGGTCGTTGGACCTTTAGGTCGTTGGACCTTTAGGTCGTTGACCCCCTTGAGTCGTTAACTAGTTAAGTCGCTCGCTACTTGACTCCATTAGGTCGCTCGTCACTGGATGCAGTTAGGTCGCTCGACTCCCTTACCCACTAGGTCGCGTACTTAGTTAGGTCGCGTGACCCCATAACTGTTAGGTCGTTAGACCGTTAACCCTATAGGTCGCTTGGCCTATTTGTTTAGGTCGTAGGTTGTTGGACCTTACCTCGATAGGTCGTTCCACTTTTGGACGTGTGCACTCTAGGTCGCTAGGCCGCCTCTCTTTAGGTCGCGTGACCCAATACAGTTAGGTCGTTTGACCTTATGTTCTTTTAGGTCGCGTCTCCTTTAGGTCGCGCCTCTTTTAGGTCGCGTCTCCTTTAGGCCACGCCTCTTTTAGGTCGTTCGAATGCTAGGTCGCTCGGCCCTTATTCCCTTAGGTCGCTCGGTCTCGTTTATGACCATAGGTCGCTCACCCCCTCTTCCTTAAGTCGTGAGTCATCGTTAGGTCGCGAACACCTTTAGGTCGCTCGACCCTATCCCTTTTGGTCGTTAGACCTCATTTTGTCTTCACTAGGTCGTACCGTTTTGGTCGGGGCGCTGCCCCGCACCCCACCGGGGGCGCTGCCCCCTGGACCGCCGCAACTTGACCGGCCAGGTCGAACCCCGTAAGCGGTGGCGTTGCCCCTCGCACCCCCACCTTGGGGGGTTGCCACCCCCCCGGACCCCCCCTCCGTAGGGGATCTTATCTGAAAAACATTGAGCTGATTTCCTTGGATTTTATTCGCATCTCCGTATGCGATCTTTGTGACTGATTGTTTCTACACTTGCTTGTGTGTTTTGTCACTTTATAATATAAAGGTTTCAATACTAGTAGTAAATATCAAAACTCTTTTAACAAACAATTTCAACTCTATTTTTAATAACAAAGCTCTTTTCTTAAACCGTTTTCCAATCTATTAGTATATACAAGCCTTTACCTCACTCGGATGAGAAATCTAATTAAACGACTTAGTAAAACAAGTGGTATGAAACGCTTGCGTTCACTTTGTCGGTTAATTCTTGGACTTGTTCGATTGAACCTCTTGTGACAATTTTATTAGTGAAGATTTACAGTTTGTTAGTAAATATTTAAGTTAAGCAAGTGGTTATGGGACATGAAGCTAAACTTCTATATTTACTAGCTTAGTGTAATTGACACTTCTCGTTGATCTTGATGATCGCTTTATGAATTAGACTAGAAATTGCGCGATGTCTCTTTCATTGCAAGGTTAGACTAGACACCACTTGTGTGATTCCATTCACACATACCTTTCTGCTTTTTGGTTAGTCTTGACCTCAATCTGTGTGATTCCATTCACACATGCGGGGTAGCTCCCCTTGGTCTTCGGACCGTCATGTGATAGGCCTCTTTCCCTTTTTATGATTTCTGGATTTCTCGTGTTGATTTCTGGAATTTATGTCATTGACTTGTTATGAGTACAAGTTTAGGGTATGATGCCCTCTTCGAATCTTTGAGAAGATTCTTGTGATATTGATTATCTCTTATTGATTGATCTTCTGTTGATCATTATTTACATACTTATAGTGGTATGTCGTTATGGATGTTTATGTTTATGCCATATCTTTTATGTTATATCATGTCATCTGATATTTATAGCTAGACTGATCCGTTTATTATTTTCTTAAATAATACTCGGGTCAGACCGAGATGTTACAGGTGCTTCTGCTTGACTTCCTCCCAGGGATTCATCACTCTGACTTTTGGCTAACTATTTAGATTAGCAGTTTTTGTTGTATACACTTGAGATATAGACTCATAGTTGTATTCTTTTGTATAGCACGTGTTGCTATTCTTTTGTATTATCGTGGATCTTACTGACCACTACTCTGATGTACACTTTCATGTGTTAGTTATATATTCATATCTTCTTCCGCCTTTGTGATATGGATATCTGTGACTGATTTGTGATATGATTATTTCTATGTTTGTTTCCGAAGATTATTTATAGCCACCGTGTGATAAGCAATTACATGGATGGTCGCTCCTCAACAGCCTTATTCTCCGTGCTAGTTGACAGCACTACTCCGGAGTGTTCTTGGCTAGCGTGGGTATAGAGGTGGGGCGTCACAATTAATGAGAATATGAATGAATATTTATTGGTTATGGATGATAGTTGGTTGATGTTTACATTTGTTGCTTTAGTTGCATTTGCTATGTTAACATATATAGTTATTATGTTGTTATATGTTGTATATCGATACTATTGTCTATATACATGATTCTCATGTTGTTTGTTGAGTGATTAGTAGGTGCGGATCGCGTTTGCTTCGCATCTGGAGCTCGTTTTCGCGCTATATTAGCCGTATATGCTCGCTAATAAAATATAAGGTACATATCTCGGATTACATACCGTACTTTTATACTTTTTTCCCTTCGGGATGCCTCATTACTTGATGAGATGTATATTTGTGATATATATATTGTCATTTTTTTTTTTTGGGATCGAGCCGCGCAAAGGAGACTATGGCGAATTTTTTCGGAAATTTAAGGCGTTAGAAATTTTTTGAGAAAATTGGAAAATTTTTGAAAAATATTAACTTTTATTTGGAATTGAAAGTTAAACAATAGTAATTGTTTTTGAAAAGATAACTAAGTATGATTTGAAACTTAGTAAAGTATTGTAAGAAGTTTAAACTATGGATTTATGGAAAGTTAATAGATTCTGTAATTTTTCTTACTTGTTAATTTCGAGGACGAAATTCTTTTAAGGGGGGAAGATTGTAACGACCCAGAATTTTTATTAATTTAAATTTGAATATTTAATTAATTTTAAATATTTAATAAGTGAATTTATAAGTCAAATAAATTTTATTTCAAATTATTGGATTTAATTGGATAATTAAATCGATAATTTAATATGTTAAATTATGGAAATAATTGAAAATTGGGTTAAATATGATTGAAAATGATTTGTAAAATTTTATTTTTATCATATTGAAGATAGAACGATATTTTAGAACTTTTAAAATTGAATTAAAAGTTAATTTGTGAAAATTGAATATTTTAATATTAAAATCGACTAGTGAAAATAGTCAATTTTTGAACAGTCTCAGAATTGAACGAAACCAGTTCCATTGGATCCGTAATAGTTAGTTATTACCGGATTTCAAATTTCGTGTCAATCGGAGCTATCGTTTGATCGTGGCAGCTCGAAACGCATCGATTTATTTTTAATTTTAATTTGGCGAGTTAAAATAGCCATTTTTCAAAAAGTCTCGGATTTCGACGAAACCAGTTTCATCGGATCCATAATGTGATATTATTGTAAGGTTTCAAATTTCGCGACAATTGGATTTACCGTTTGTCCGGTACAAATTAAAACGCCTAGAAAATCACTTAAATCGGTTTAATTTAAATCGAACGTTTGTTGCCATAACTCGCACAGATATTCGAATTAGCTTCCGAAACATGTTCCACTGTGTCCGGAACGCGGGGTAAACCCTAGAAACGCTGGTTACGGCGCGTAAATCGGAGTTTAGCAAACCCGGATGAATAGTGTTCAAAAATCTTCTATAAATAGGCCCAAAATTCACAAAAAAAAAATAAAATAAAATAAACAAACCTAAACCTAAAAACCCTAGCCGCCGTTGCTTCCTTCAATGGCCAGAAAGTCGCCATTTTCTCTCTTAAAATTCTTCCAATCCACTAACAATTACAAGAATCTTCCAACTAGAAGATTGTAGAGCACACTGAGATCTACCGATCCAAAGGTTGTGATTGGAAACGGAGCTGTAAATTGATGGGAATCATGTCACAAAGGCCGCGCGTTCATTCTCGTTTTTCGTGCATATGAGTTGACCGAGTTTGGCCGCACCCAGGCCGAGAGTAGAGGAGGTTGGGGACTTCCAAGTGGCATTCCCTGATCGACGTGGAGTTGAGTGTTGTTGGCGCAAGAAGGAACCCTAGTTTGGAGGGTTGGGTTTGTGTGTATGCGGCTTTGCCTGTAGCCGAACGAAGGAAGGGAGAAGGAGGAGGCGGACGGCCTTGATGCGTGCAGCGTACATCCAAGGGCTCTGATTAGTTGAGTTTAAGATTAGAAATAAAATTGTAAATAAAATTTTATTATAAATCGTGTAAACTTCAAAATTTGATATCTTTTTCATACGAGGTCGAAAACGCGCGAAACCAGTGGCGTTGGAATCGTATGGACGAGCACTACGCGATGGAGTTGGATTGGAGTCATTTGGAGTTAGTGAGAATTTTGGGTAAAATTGAACGTCCGTTTAATTTTATTCGAAATAAATCGCTAAAACGGAAATTGAAATCAAGGTGAGAATTTCTCACTCAATCGAATCAGTTTCGATTTTAATTTTAAATAGTTAGATTTAAAATATTTGAATGCATGTTTGAATGATGATTGTTATCTATTGATTGTTAAAATAGACATTATGCGCCGTTAGTAAGCGGATGTTATTTATTAAAAACATATACCGTGAATATTTCATAAACAGTGAAATTGGTATTATATATAATAGCAATACATATATATTGGCATACGTATATATTGGAGTTATTGATTTCCCACATTTATTTGTTTAGCGGATGAGACCCTATTGCGTCGTTATTAAGCGGATAATATTTTAAATCTCATATACCGCGATAATTTCGTACTGGAGCGAAATTGGTATTGTGCTAATGTTTGTGAATGCAGGAAAACAGGTTGGAGGGATCCAACTGGATTCCTCAACAGGTTTTATTTGATTTCAGATATTTTGATATTTGATGGATTATCATATCGATATATGATATCGTTGTTTGTCGTGATTGACTATATTGGTGTGTAGCATCATTGGACCAAATTTGGAATTTTAAAATGATTTTTAAAGTGATTTTTGAAAATATTCTATATTTTTTGAATTGATCCATTTTAAATAAATAAACGTATAATTTTAATGTTATATAAAAATTATGATTTTTGAGAAATATAGTTAAAAACTGATTTTTGAGAATATGATGCTAATGATTTTATAAAATAGTTAAATCGGGATTTTTGAAATTATTGTGAAAAGTTTAAATATAGGATTTATAAAATTTGATTATTTTATAAATCAAAATGGTGAAATTATAAAGGAATTTATAAAAAGAAGTTTTTTTTATAAAATAAATTATGAATGGATTTTATAAACGAAGGAATTTATAGAATTATAAACGGTGAAGTTATAAAGGAATTTTATAAGCAGTAGGTTTATAAAATTTATAAAGTTGTTAAAAGAATAGGTTTGGATAAATAATTGAATCTTATAAGTTATAAGATTTATAATTATGAAGTTTAAAAGAATAATTTTTGTAAAATAATCGTTTTATAAGCATTTAACTTATAATATGGACTTTTAGTTCATAATTGAGATATAAAGTGGATAGGTTAATAAAGAAAATTTATAAAGAAAGTAGTTACAAAATAAATAGAAATGGAATTTATAAACGTTGTTTGATAGATTCGAAAACGACTTATTTTGATAAGTAAATTGTTATAACTTATAAATGGAGTTATATTCACGTTTTTGAACTGTGAATAATCCTTTGAAATAAAATGAATAAAAAGATAAAATTTGTTAACGTAGTATATTCACGTTTTTGAATAGTGAATAATACGTTAAAGAAATTGTTTTGAATGTGATGTTTTAAATAAAATTAAAACGATCTAACGATGTTTTAAAATGTGTTGAGATTCGAAACCATAGATTTCAACATTTATTGTTGAAATAGACGTTTTCGAGAAATAGAAGGAAATGGTGGACTATAACACTGTTGTTATAGTAAATGATTTCCGAAAGGAAATGTTTTGTATAGTATTGGGATTTATATATCTATTTTAATTTCGAATCCCTATACTAGTGATTTTGGGTTGTCGTAACGATGTTTTACGCAACATTCGTTTTGGCCCAAATAAATATGTTTAAGAGAATGATTTCCTTAAAGAATGAGATATATACTTAATCTCGATTTAAGTATATTGAATATTTTCCAAGTGTTGAAAATAGATGAATTTGTGAATTACTTATGAATAAATAAGTATGGAAATGTTTTTCTAATATTTCATTGAATAAGTTGAGAATTTATCTTTTTGAAGATAAATTGAAAATGAATAATTAAAATCATATATTCATAGATATTGTGAAATATAAATTCACTATGGAATTTATAAAAGAAAGTGGGATTGGTTTAGAAAAATAAATATTGATTTATTTTTGAAGTGTGAAAATAATATATCTTGTAAAGATATTTTGGAAAATAAATAATTTGGAAAATTATTTGGAATCTGGTGATGTTGTGCATATCCATTGATAGTTCAATAACCGACTATCAATATTTCCCTTTGAATGGGTATTTGATGTGATTTGTTTGAATGTGAATGCTACACTTATTTTTGAATAAGCGCTCACTATTCGGGTTAACCGGGAAAGGACCATGGGGTCGTATAACCCATTCTGAATATGTGATACGTCGTTATGAATTGCATTTGAAGATCGGTGTTGAAGACCCGGTATTTGCGAAAGCGATAGGATGACCTTGTCGATTGTCTCTGCACTGAGTTGCAACGGTATAGAGACTCCCTAAGTGATGGGAAATCCGATCAGGATTGTGAATATCCGGATTGCAAGGACTTCTTTGTAAGTGCCTTCGGTTTTGTTCGAGCCCGGAACAGACTTGTATGGATAGTATGCCTGACATTACAAGTTGAGATATAAAGCCGATTTCTTTCAAATATATTTCTGTTGGTGGCGGAGAATTTATTCTTTTAGCTTAACACCCTTCTCTGAGACGTACGAGCTCAGAGGTTATTTAGTTGAATGTTATCAGCGATATATTCCCAATTTGGTAATGTGACATGCTGAGTGTTGCTGTGAAATGATCATTGTGTTGATTATTTTTGATAGGATCATTTGTTTGATCGTCTATCCTGGTGATCATTTCTATGATCATTTGTTGACCCAAAGCATGGCTTTTGTATAAAGTATGTTTTTGTGGACGTGACTTCGTCGAGCCTCACACCCCGTGAATGGTCAAAACAGGAAAGAAGCAGTAAGGTTATGAGGGGTAGCGCCCTTTAGGATGTGGTCATTTCCTTCTGGAAAAGGGTGGTATCATGGTATGGAGCCCAGATACTTACTCATGTTGAAAACACTTTATGATTGTGTGAATTGATTACGAGATCTCGGATAAAGGTCCCAAAGGACCGGGGGATGGCATATTTGGTCAGTTGTTACTCAGTTAGGGGTAACCCGGCCTTGTGTTGGTAGAGATCCGGTTTGGTTCTCGGGGATGTCCATCCAGAGGCATTCTCATGTGGCAATGGGAAGTTCCTTGGCCTGATCATTCGTTGGAAATCCAAAGAAACAATACGAGACTTGTACGGTTTTAGTTGTATAACCTGCTATGGAATGTGGCGGTAACCTGCTATTGAACATAGTTAGCTATAGTAGGCATAGTTCGGAATGTCTATGTTGGCTAAGATTTATATTCTACTTTCGAAATGAATTTTTCCTACACTATACACTAGTAATAATATCAAATGTTCTTTTTAAATGCGTATCAAGCATCTTTGACTATCATAAGGAGAAATCTCCTCCGATTCTGCGTTTGCATTGTGTGTGTGTGCGGGAGGCCTTATGGTAGTCTCATTTTTAAAAGCATTGCGAATTGAGTTTAAAAATATTCCTCTATTTTGATTTTAAAGATAAATAAACTGTTTTGAGTTCTCACACCAGTCACATGACTGACTTGGAGTTTATTGTTTTCCTTCCTAAACTCTGGGTGCCCACCAATTTCCACACGGGCAGTCAAGAGTTAGGTTTATCAGGATATTCTGGATATTCTGGAATTGCTGGAGGCAAGCTGGATGGCATGGTGTATTACTACTTATATGGTATTTCTTTTTCCGCTGCACTATTGTTGTTGTTGTACACTCTGATGATGTAATGTATAAAATGTAATAACTGATATAGTTCTTTGTTTAAAGATTATTCATTTATCTATTATATGTTGTTCCGCTGCGAATTGTGAGATTCTGATGTTGTTCTGTTGTTTCCTGTTCTGTTCTATTTTCTATTTTTTTCTCTATTTTCTTCCCCCTATTTTCTACCTTCTTATCTCTTCTTCTCTCTTTTTCTTCTTCTTAAACCCTTAGTGTTCGGTTTTCCGTCGTTCGATTACTCGGCAGTCGATAAAGTGAGTATCGACGTTGAATTTTCGAAAGTCGAAGAATCGGGTGCTGACATATGTATACCTTAAACCCCAAAGCTTTGAAACAAATTTTCTAATACTTAAATGGTTTAAATATTTAACCACTTTATATAATAAAATAGCTTTAAATTTCAAAATTAAATACCAAATATAGGTTTAATTTGCCAAATAAACCATTTCAATTTCTATATATTTCAAAGCTTAAATTTTCCCACCATTTCAAAACTTATTCTTTGATAATGTCATATACATCAATTCCAACTACTATTATTTAGATTTGAAACGTTACTAAATAAATCAAATATCGTTTTAGTAAAACTTTTAGACTTCAAATAACTGGATACTCTTCCAATTAAATTAACTTGATAATATTCAATTAAATAAATTTAATAATCATTTAAATCCTCTAAATAAAAAATCAAGTTATAAATTTATACCTCATAAATCTAAACTTATTTACATTCCAAATCCAATTTATTCAAGAACAATTCTTAAATAATTCAATTCAACCCAATTTCATATTTATCTTCCAACTTTAATTTTATTTGAGTCGTTATAAATTCTATATATATAATACCTTAAATAGGTACTTACCCATATAATATAAATCATCAAACTCCAATATTAAATTCATTTTTATTAAACAAATTTATACATAGCTTAAATTCAAGAATTTAACTATATATATATAAAATAATACTTATATAACATCAAAACATGTATTTAATAAATCGTATATTCCTTTCCAAAACCATAGAAAATCACTTCAAAATATTTCTTTATATAGACCGCGGTGCCTGTGTATAATTTTCTATCCTATGGTCAAGTGATGCGGATATTTACCATTTTAATCCGCAATTTAAAAAAAATTACGGATATATATCATTTCAAACCGCAATCCCGAATGAGATGAACATGCATAATAACTTGCAGTTTATAACAATATAAAATAAAGCATCCATTCATCCGATATCAACCATCAACCATTTATCGCAATCATCATCAAATTCAACAATAGCATCAACATAGAAGGAAAATAAACAACATGTATTAAATAGCAATTTAATTCAATAATGAATTAAATAACTATTTAACTGGCAGTTTATATGCAATGAATAATTAACTAACAAATTTAATTGGCACTTTAAATGCAATGAATAAATTAAATACCAATTTAATTTAAATAAATGAAATTAACTGAGATGATGATTAAAAATATACCAAACAACCATAAATAAATTTTAAATCACATCATATATCAATTTAACAAACATAAGAAATTTTAGAAGTTGTGAGTGGGTTAAAACACTCACCTTTTGAATTTAAATTGAATTTAAATCCAATTTAAACTCAAATATTTGACCATCTTAGAATTCATCCAAACCAGCATTATCAAGTTCGGAATTTCAATATGATCCTAACAAAAAAACTGCGCGTGAATCGGATATCGTATATGAAAGATATAGCGGTAATTGTGATTGAATTTTAATTAAAAATAAAAAAGAGAAGAGAACACAAAACTCCCATGCCACGTCACCTTCAATTTCTTCAACCTGCACACGTAACTCTCCCAGCAACACAAACGAACCACGGTGCGAACCCATCAAAATCACGTACGAAACACACCTAACGCTGCTTGCCATGTCCTCCTCGCGAGTCCCCCACGGCCGTGCCTACCAAGCTCCACAATCCCGCCCCTTGCCGACGCTCGAAAGTACATCAATCACCTGAAATAAGGGCCGGCCGCCACCACACTACAAACCCTAAATCGAGAGTACATGACGATCTAACCATCGAATCGTGAAATAAACAGAATGGATGAAGTCCCCTCGGTCCTCTCTTCAAAACCCAAAAAGGGTTTTCCGATCCGACGAAGTTCATCGTCGAGCGATGAACGGCCGAAACTTCTTCAATTTTTACTGATCAGACGATGGACCAAAACAAAAAACGAACACCAACAATGAATTACTCTAGTCAAGAGCTTCAAACATATATTTTTTCCAGAATTTTCTGAGGACTTTGAAATTTATGTTTTGGATTTGATTTGCAATTGGATCTGGAAATATAAAACTTTGCCTGCCATTGAGGAGGAGTAGGAATAGAATGAATTTACGTACAGACAAATGAGAATTAGGAAGGCTAGGGTTTATAGCAGGATACTTATAGAGAAAGTTGAAATAGAAAAATGGATCAGGTTGAATATACGCGCTAACGACAAAGTGGCCGAAAAAGCCCGTTCTGACTCCCAAATGAAATTGTGCCAACCCATATATCAAAATAGATGTTTTAAATTATTTTAAACGCAATGGAAAAGGTTTGAGGTTCAAATTCCATCGTATGAAGAAGTTATGCTAAAAAATATTTTCAAATTGATTTCAATTGCATTTATTTCAAGGCGTTTCGAGTCTGTACGATCAAACGACAAGTCTGATAGCTATAAAACTTGAAGTCCTACAATAATTCACCGTTACGGATCCGATGAAAATGGTTTCGTCGGAATCCGAGTCAGTGGCGAAAATGGCTATTTTTACATTAATTAAATAAATTAATAATTAATTAATTAAATCCAATTTTTAAATTTCAATTCTATAATTGCCAACTTCATCACATTTATATTTCTTAACCATTTACAAAAATTTAAACAAGTTTAGATGTAAATTTAAAGGTGATAAATCCATCAATTGCAGTGTTAAATGTTCAATTTCATTATATTTAGAAATTATAAACCTTATTTTCAAAGTTTCATTTAATTGAATTTTTTTAATCCTATTATTTAATTAACTATTATCACATGGGAGAAATTGCATTGGTTCATAGTTATTGTCTTTATATTCTCAAATTTCACCTTAATTCCCATGTCAATTTAGTACAATTAATTCTCCAATTATAGTTTTTATTTCGTTTACTCAAAAATAATCTCTTTATTATAAATTTGAATCCAATTAATTTTAATAAGTTCTAAATTAAACTTATTAGATTCAATTCCAACCCTTTGGTTGAGTCTATTATTATTCTATAACACAGTTAACACCTGTCTCACATTTCATTCCATTAGTATACTCAAATTTCATCTTCATTTCAATTAGCGTAATAAATTAAATTTCATTTAATATAAATTCATTTACCAATGAATTAGGTAATTTATAATAATTGATATATTATGAATGGAATTAACGTTAATTTCAAATATTGTCTCAAATTTACATTAAGATAATATTTAATTACCTTTAAATGAAATTTATTTCCCATTGCACTAATATACGCCTATTTACATCTTAATTAGAATAAATATTACATTTCTAAATGTGTACTTCTATCAATTGTACACATTAATTAAGGGTTGAAGCTAATTAATGAATTTACCTTACTTCTATTTTTATACCAATTTATTACTTATACATACCATAGTTTCTATGTAATTATCCATTCACGCTTCTTTTGTTTTATTCATTACCATTAAAGTAACGTCTATTATCAACACAAA